>OY987312.1:35504392-36104392 GCA_963920655.1 Geranium rotundifolium
TTTCTGGTCTTTTGCCCTCTGCATTGTTCTACAAGTGGAAATCCATGAAGAAATCGAATCCGTTCCACTTCACGTACATGAAGACAAATAGAAACTATCCTCTTGTGGCATTTATAAGTCCTTTCTCAATGATTTTGACAAACAAGGGAAGTGAACTAGAATATTCGAAAATACCAAATGAGCTTGCAGCGATTGATTTCTCAAGCAACAACTTCAGTGGAGAGATTCCAGAATCAATTGGCATTCTAAATGGTCTTCGCATGCTCAACCTCTCCAACAACTATCTTACAGGTCCCATCGCCCCTTCATTGGCAAACCTATCTGAGATTGAATCCTTGGATCTTTCCATCAACAACTTAGGTGGAGAAATTCCTCAAGAATTGGCACAACTCAATTTTCTTGAATTCTTGAATGTCTCTCAGAACAATCTTACAGGAAAAGTTCCTCGTGGACAACAGTTTGATACATTTCAAGATGGCTCATTTGATGGGAATGTGGGATTGTGTGGAGAGTTATTGATCAGAAAAAAATGCAGAGTTCATGCACCACCATCAAAGATGCCCATTTGTAATGATAAGTGCGAGGATATTGAGGCATCGTTCCCTGAAAAATCAGATTGGATAGTGATGGCGATGGGGTGTGGGGCTGGAATGGTAGTTGGCATTGTTATGGGGAACGAGCTTATGGCAAGAAAACCAGAATGGTTTGTCAAAGTGTTTGGGAGAAGGAAAGGCAGAAACTGAGATCGCTTAAACATGTATTTACTGCTTTCAATAAGATGTCTTTTTGTAGTTGCATTGTTTCCGTGTGTGTCTAGTATAGTTTTGGCGTATGGTTGCTTGTACTTTTATTTAATGTTCAAATATACATTCAAGTTGTATTAAATTATTTTTATCATTCAGCTGATCCACTGGATTTTAGTGTTTTATAGGACTATCTGCGAAAAGTCTTAAAAATTCAACCGGTAACACTTTTTACTGGCGTTACTTTTATGGGTTCCAAAGTTTCAGACTTGGGCCCGAGAAGTTCTTCTCTCAAACAAGGGCTTTATCTACTTAATGTTGGGCCGAGTTCGGGCTCCCAAACTCAGCGGTTGTGGAGAGGGATAAGCAATGTCCTTGCCCACTTGCTAACACTTACTCTTGGGTTTTTAAAAAAAAATGTAATTAATTAAAGTACTTACGTAAATATGTTACTAAAGTAATTATCTAAATGTATTTTGGGTCCCTAAACATACCACGTTTCCATCAAACATTAGTTTTCATTTATTTTGTACTGTAACAATCAGTAATTGCTACAGTAATCATATTTTGAAAAAATAATTGGGGTTGTGATGTAGTGCGGTCGAAGAAGTCTGTATGCAGAAGCTAGAACACCTGGAGTTATCGCGAAAGTGTCAAATTTGGACAAAAGACTAGTGTTTTCCTGGCTGAAACAGCGGTCTGAGTCAAATTCATGACTTTTCCATGAGATACGACTAATTTCGGCCATTGGAGATCATCTAGAGGGTCAAAATCGTAATTTCTTAAGTTTCAGCCAGTTTTTGTAATTTTAATAATTTGTTTCTTTTTCCAATAAGTTTAGGATTTCCTTTTCTACAATTAGGGTTTGGCTAGGTTTTGCCTATTTAAACACTCTTATAAGTTTATTGTTATTTAGTTTTTGAAGTTTAATAAAAAAATCGAGATTTTCCTCAAATCTATCATCTTCGGTATTCTTACGAATCAACGAATTTTTGATAAAGAATTCTTCCTAACCACGTACGCTGCATCAGTTGGTATCAGATCCTAGTCGATCCTGAGGTATGCCGCCCCGTAGACAACAACGAGCCACTCCCCAAGGTGCTAATGATGATCAAGCTGAGTTACGACGTGAAAACGCTGAATTTCGACGTGTGAACGACGATTAGAGGTGGCAGGTTGAATTATTTACCTAACGAATGGACGAATTGCATCGTCGTGATGATGATACTCTCACAGACGAAAATCCTTTCGTCATATTTCAGAATCGTTCACCCGAACGCCCTAACCATTAGTGGGAACAGGGTTTCAAGGTGGAAATTTCACAATTCGATGGCAGTCTTAAACCAGAGGAGTTCATTGATTGGCTATCAACCCCGATTTATGATGATTATATTGAACCATATGCAGATGCAGAAGCTGAAATTGTAGAAGCACAATTGAGTGAACATAAGCAGAATATTCGAGGAAGAGTAGATTTGTTAGCAAGGGATGAAACATTATGTTGCGTCAAATACTTATTCTTAGCTGATTCATACAACAATGGTTACGAACAGTTTTTGGAGGGCATCGATAGCTTGTACGATGAAGGCAGAACTAAGAATTTTGAGTTGTTAAGTGGTGCAACAACCAAGGTGCTTGGTGAAAGTCTTGCAAGAGTAGTCAAAAATTATTGGGAGCACATGAAACTCGAGATGAAGTGCTACACATTTACGATCCAGTTTGCGAGCAAGGTGGGAGTACTTGATACAACTGAAAATTCGGTAGAAAGTGCTACAAAGATATGGGATCTCGGGGTGATTCTTATTTTCAGGAGGTTATTGAAGGTCCAGATTCGAGGTTGAATCTTCTCCATCCAGGAGAGAATGATGCAATGCGGTCGAAAATGTCGGTATGCAGAAGTTAGAACACCTGGAGTTATCGCGAAAGTGTCAGATTTGGACAAAAGTCTAGTGTTTTCCGGGCAGAAACGGCAGCCTGAGAAAAATAATGGCTTGGCCATGATATATGACTAATTTCGGCCATTGGAGATCATCTAGAGGGTCAAAATCGCAGTTTTTTGAGTTTCGGACAGTTTTTGCAATTTTAATAATTTGTTTCCTTTTCCGATAAGTTTAGGATTTTCTTTTCTACAATCAGGGTTTGGCTAGGTTTTGCCTATTTAAGCACTCTTATAAGTTTATTGTTATTTATTTTTTGAAGTTTAATAAAAAAATCGAGGTATCCCTCAAATCTATCATCTTTGGTATTCTTACGAATTAACGAAATTTTGATAAAGAATTCTTCCTAACCACGTATACTGCATCAAGTTGTAATCATTGGAAAACTATTTCTTAACTTGCAAAACAGGGAACAATTTTATGACGTTGGATTTGAATTCGGACGGTTGAGATTAATTAGATAGTTATTAAAGAGAATTTATATTTATGATATTTTAAAGGGGTAATGACAGTTGACTATACCCAACTATGTCACGTTTCAAATTTTAATACCCCAACTTTCAGTTTTTTATTTGGGATACCCAAAGATTAAATAAGCGACACTTAGCCCAACTTCTGTTAAATATAACTGATTTGGTCTGTCAAAAAGTCTAAAATGCCCTCAATAGTTTTTGTGTATTAAACTGGTCTGATTGGTTCAATTGATATGATTATGAAATGACTATTTTACCCCTAATTGAACAATTAACTTAACTAATGGCTTGAGGGCAAATTGGACATTTTAATTACACATTTAATAATCATAATTATTTAATAATTAAATACATAAATTATTATTAATTGATTAATTATATTAACAAATCAGTTAGATAATTAATCATTAATTAAATCATAATCCAATATTAGGCTCACGAATAATTGGCAGACTGGTAAAATTACCATTTTACCCTTTCCATCATAAGTGGCCTCTAGCAAGACATTATGATTATCCAATATTCGTGATTATCGATTATTCGACTTAACCTGTTATCGTACATGTCACTGTCCTTTTATCAAACCGATATCCAGATTGATCAATAGGCATAGAACGGTCATCCTAATTTATCAATCACTGTTTCTTGATATTTGAGATGACTGAAAACTGATACTAAGGTATCACCTGCATGGCCATGCTATTTCTTCGGCCATACTCATCAAGTGGCCTAAACGGATATCTTTCTCATACCGAAGTATGAGTGATAAATCCCTCAGACGCCTTTCGAGTTCACTAGTGTAATAAATGCCAAAGCCAATCGAAGCTGTTATAACTACCCTTTTACAGATAACGTTAGACTAGGTCAAACTTAGGTATTTGTTACATAGTGTATACAAAGACTCCTCGGTCTTAGGATATAATGACAAGTTACGATATGTGAGTATCTCATGACTGGATCTATGCAGCATACTCACAATCGGGTTGTCCGATATCATCGACCTGATGATATCTATGATATAACTCCGACACATCTTTGCCATGATCAGTAGAGCGTGATCACAAGGAGTTAGTCTCATACTGATCGCTTCAGAAGAAGCTTAGCTGATCAGGGACTCTATCGAATGCAACTCTTTCTGATCTATAGTTCTACTATAAGTGATTACACACATTATGACATAGATCAAATCACATTAGATATATTACTACAACACGTTAGTAATATTATGTAGAATAATTATGTCCGTTACAATATAGATTGAGGAATTATTTTGGACTAGGACACAAACCTAACAATCTCCCACTTGCCCCTAGTTCCAACCTAAGTTCCAATCTACCCCCATAGACTTCACGTGCGCCTCATGCTTAGGCTGCGGTAAAGCCTTTGTCAGGGGATCAGCAACATTGTCATCAGTCGGTACATAAGCCATCTCCACATCACCGTTATCAATATACTCTCTGATAATGTGATACTTCCTCTGTATGTGTTTAGTTCTGTTGTCGAATCTGGGCTCTTGAGCTAATGCTATGGCCCCAGTGTTGTCACACAACAAGCTTACCGGATCAGATGCTCGCGACATTACATCTAATCCAGTTAGAAAGCTTCTAACCCATACGGCTTCCTTAGTTGCTTCTGCTGCAGCTATGTACTCAGCCTCTGTTGTAGAATCGGCAGTTGTGGCTTCCTTGAAGCTCTTCCAGCTGAATGCTCCGCCATTTAACACGAATACAAATCCTGCTTGTGATTTGAAATCATCAGGATCTGTCTGAAAGCTAGCATCAACATATCCTGTGACTGCTAGTTCTCCATCCTTCCCACCATACACTAGGAATGCGTCTTTAGTTCTCCTTAGATACTTTAGGATACTCTTGACAGCAGTCCAGTGCTCCTGGCCTGGATTAGATTGATATCTGCTGGTACAGCTTAATGCGAACGAGACGTCTGGTCTCGTGCAAATCATAGCATACATGATGGATCCCACAGCCGAAGCATATGTGATCTTACTCATTCTGCTTAGCTCATCAGGAGTCTTAGGACTCTGTTGTTTGTTAAGCTTAATGTCATGTCGCATGGGTAAGTATCCCTTCTTAGAATCATGCATTGAGAATCTTCTCAACACCTTATCTATGTAAGTGCTCTGACTTAGGCCCAATATTCTCTTGGGTCGATCTCTGTAGATCTTGATGCCCAAAATGAAAGCAGCATCACCTAAGTCCTTCATCGAGAAGCATTTCCCTAACCAAGCTTTAACTTCAAGCAGGGTTGGGATGTCATTCCCGATGATCAGTATGTCATCGACATATAGCACTAGGAATACTATTTTACTCCCACTCGCTTTCTTATATACGCAAGGCTCACTTTCGTTTTTGATAAAACCGAATTCCCTTACGGCTTCATCAAAACAAATGTTCCAACTCCGTGAAGCTTGCTTTAATCCATAAATGGATCTAAACAGCTTACAAATCTTTCCGGGATTCTCTGGATCAACAAAACCCTCGGGTTGTGTCATATACACATCCTCTTTTAAGTTCCCGTTAAGGAAGGCGGTTTTGACGTCCATCTGCTATATCTCATAGTCATAGTATGCTGCTATGGCTAGAATGATCCGGATAGATTTGACCATAGCCACAGGTGAAAAAGTCTCGTCATAATCGATACCTTCGATTTGGCGATAACCTTTCGCAACCAGTCTAGCTTTATAGGTCTGAGGTTTTCCATCCATGTCGGTCTTAATCTTATAGACCCATTTGCAACCGATGGGTTTTATCCCAGGGGTCTGATCCACCAAGTTCGAGACTTGGTTATCTGACATGGATTTCATTTCCTCATTCATGACGTTCTGCCATTTTTCGGAGTCTGGACTGGCCAAAGCTTGTCTGTAGGTTTCTGGATCATCCTGATCCACCATCATCAAGTCATTTCCTTCAGTGGCTAGGAAGCCATATCTGATAGGAGCTTGACGAGATCTCTCAGACCTTCTTGGACCATCTGGAATGGGTGTAGGGATTGGTTCTTGATCAATGACCTCTTCTGGCTCCTGTATTTCTACATTCGGCGTAGTGGGTTGCTCCGTATCTTCTTGAATTTCTTCAAGATGCACGACACTCCCACTAGCTCTTTTGGAAATAAATTCCTTTTCCAAAAATACCCCTCCTTGAGCAACAAAAACTTTGTTCTCGCTGGGTTTGTAGAAATAGTACCCTCTTGTTTCTTTAGGGTACCCCACAAAGACACATTCGTCTGATTTGGGTTCGAGCTTATCGCCTAGCAAACGCTTGACGTAAGCATCACATCCCCACATCTTAAGGAAAGCTAATAAGGGTTTCTTCCCGTTCCACACTTCGTATGGAGTGCTTTCCACTGCCTTTGTAGGAGCCCGATTCAATATGAATGCGGCCGTTTCTAGGGCATAGACCCAGAAGGAGATAGAAAGATCAGCCTGACTCATCATTGATCGAACCATGTCAAGGAAGGTCCGATTTCTCCGTTCGGATACACCATTCATCTGAGGTGTTCCAGGCGGAGTCAATTCAGAGATGATCCCACACTCCTTTAAATGACTGTGAAATTCTTGGTCTAAGTACTCACCGCCTCGGTCAGATCGAAGCGCCTTTATACTTCTACCAAGCTGGTTCTGTGCTTCGTTCTGGAACTCTTTGAACTTGTCAAAGGTTTCCGACTTATGTCTCATAAGATAAACATATCCATATCTACTGAAGTCATCAGTGAATGTAACGAAGTAGTGAAAACCTCTTCTGGCCTGAGTGCTCATGGGCCCACAAACATCGGAATGTATGAGGCCTAGTAAGTCACTCGCCCTTTCACCTAAACCGGCAAAAGGTGCTTTTGTCATTTTGCCCATAAGGCATGACTCGCATCTCTCAATTGAAGTGAATTCAAACGGACTTAGAAGCCCACACTTGTGAAGTGTTGAGATGCGTTTCTGGCCAATATGGCCTAAGCGGCAGTGCCATGTCACAGTCTGGTTTAAATCATCAGATTTAACCCTTTTGTTATTGATATTATAAATCGAGCTAGTGTCAGTGTTTTGAATATTAAGAATATATAAACCACCAACTAATGAAGCATTACAATAAAACATGTTTTCCTTGAAAATACTAAAAACTCCATTATCAATTGAAAAATGATATCCTTCCTTGTCGAGCAAGGAAATTGAAATAATATTTCAGCGAAACGCAGGTACACAATGAACATTACTTAAAAATAAAACTAGCCCACTGGGCAAACTGAGACTAATATCTCCTACAGCAGTTGTTGAGACTTGATTGCCATCGCCAACTCGTAGGTCCGCCTCGCACTTGCTCACTTCTCTTCTACTTCCAAGAGCCTGCACATTAACACAAATGTGAGATTCTGCACCAGTATCAAGTACCCAAGAATCTGAAGTAGATAAACTGAGATTGAGCTCAATAACAAATATACCTGATCCTGAAGACGTGGAAGCTCCACTCTTCTTAAGAAACAACTTGTGTTTCTTGCAATCCTTCTTCCAGTGCCCCAGTCCTTGGCAATAGAAGCAGACGGCATCCTTCTTAGGATTCTCAACAGCCTTTGGAGCTGCTGGACCCTTAGGTTGTCGAATCTTCCCTGCTAGGTGCATAGGAGCCTTACCCTTCCCCAGGCTGGCTTTCTTGAAGCTCACTTGCTTGTTGACCATAAGAACCTCCTTGGTTTTCCCCTTGAGATTCTTTTCAGCAGTCACGAGCATACCATGAAGCTCTGACATGGTTTTATTCATGTCATGCATATTGTAATTTCCAACGAATTCACGATATGCTTCTGGAAGTGAATGCAGCACAAAGTCTGCAGACATTTCCTTGTCCACATGGTGACCTAGCCTGGTCAAATGTTCCAAAAGGCGTTTCATCTTAAGGACATGAGGACTGACAGGAGCTCCAGCCTTTAGCTTGCAAGACATAGTTCAACGAAAGTGTCGTATCTTTCGACACGCGCTTTCTCTTTGAACATTTTCTCGATCTCAGCCATACAGGCTTTGGGATTTTCGGAAATGTCCAAAAACTGTTGCTGCAAGTCTGGCACCATACTGCCCATCATGATGCACTGCACGTCAATCCGGTCGCTAAGGAATTTCTGGTAGGTATCCCTTAGCGCCCTTGAGGCGTTCAGTGCTAGTTCAGTAGGTGCTTATTCCTGGGTAAGGATATAATCCTTACGTTCATGCTTGAGAATGAGTCTCAAATTCCGGTCCCAATCGAGAAAGTTTACGCCGTTAAGCTTATCATTCTCGATTAGTGACCTAAGCGCGCTATCAGAGTGATTAGTGTTTGCCATATTATATCTACACAGTAAACAACTTTTAATTAGTATTAATTAAAATTGAAGTTGGAGATTTAATTATAAAACACTTTCTGATTCTAACTTTAGAATCTGAACCAGGATCCCATCATACTCTCAATTGAAGTGAACGGAGGCTCACTGCTCCAATTGAGTGCATCAAGGTAGGAGTAAATCCATCTACAAGACCATGTAGTTCCTGGCTAGGGTCTGTACTTGTTAGTACGTGGCATACCCTATACTGATACCCTAGGTCAGCCCTAGCTGACAATCGTAGACAAGTCTACAAAGCTTGAACTATGGATAGAACTAATGTGACTACTACGCGGAGGCGCACGCACTCACACAGAACTACCCATCTCATCCAGACTTCTTCTCTATGAATGTTACGCGGAGGCGTACCGACATCCATAGGGTCAAAGCCCTTTTAAGTGCCCAAACTTGGATGGTATCACGCTTGACTTGTAATTATTTGCGTTTAAGTGAATTATAAGAGTCTGATTGTATATCGATACAATCTTAATCTGGAATCATCAATTGCAAATTCATGCAAAGATGATCCCTTAGCAGGTTACATGCGAGTCTGATTAAATTCCGATTTTAATCTTTGCATGTGGGTGATAGCAAATCATACATAAACTTGTATATTTAAACTATCATACATTCATACATTCAAATATACAAATGTAACAATAAAATATGCATAGCTTAGCTAGCATTATGTGGAAAACATCATGTTATCAAAGATCATGTTATCAAACAACATGCTGATCAAACAACTAATTTTTCCAAATTTTATCTTTCTTAAGTGTGGAAAAATTCCGGTTTATCGAAACTGGACGGTTTAATCGATTAATTGAATTTTGGGACCGGTTCTCGCTGGTTTATCGAAACCGAACCAAATCTGAAAATTCAATTTTATTAGGGTTTCCAAATATCCTTGCGAACCAACCGGTTCGCACGAATCTAGTCGAGCCGAACAGGCTCAACCGAAGGTCGCCCGCGGAGGCAACCACGGTGGCCCGTGAGGGCTGCTGAGGTCGCCCGCGGGGCTGACCGTGGTCGGCCACGGGAACGACCATGGTAGCCCGCGAGGGCAGCCATGGTCGCCCCTAGGGCAGACCCTGGTCGCCCGCGAGGCAACCATGGTAGCCGTCACGGGTTGCCATGGTCGCCCGCAAGGGCAAACCGTGTCGCCCGCGGCAACGACCATGGTCGCCCACGAGGGCTGCCGTGGTCGCCCATAGGCGACCTCGTCGGCCCATGGTGCTGACCGTGGTCTGCCCTAGGGCATTCCATGGTCCACCACGGGACTCGACCTGGTCGGCCATGGTTAAGCCATGGCTAACCCCGAAAAACCCAAAAAAATAATTAATTTTCGTATTTTCAAAATTAATCAAATCTGAAATTTTTTTTGATTTACATGAATGCTAATGATGAAGAACACATATAAACATAAAAAAATGAAATTTAAACATAACAACCAGGCTCTGATACCACTGAAAGAGATCACCACGGGTTCCAAAAATTGAAAATCATGCAGCGGACAATATGTAACCGTGGTGATCGATAAAAACTTGATCTTAATGCTATTTGAACATGTTATAAACTCAATTAAAATCTGATATTTTACCTCTTTAAATCGACAAGAACACAAGCGTAGTGTCCTCTCTATCAAGTCCACACAAGCACACAACCGAAAATGGTTTTTCTCTCTAATTTTTGCTAGAAAATTCAAAGGAAAACTTGAGCAATAATTGAGGTAGAGAGAGGAGAGATTTCGGCAAGGTGAGGGAGAGAGAGTGGGAGTTAGTTGCTGAAAAAATCAAAAGGATAAGATAAAAAATGATTATGTGATTTTTAATTTGAAATTAAATTGAATTTCAAAATAAAAATTGCATTATCCATCCTTTTAATCCTTCTTATTTGCATTTAATCCCTCTCTTATCTTAAACCCTAAATGGGCTTTAAGCCCATTTAACTAAAACCCAAATTAAACCCATTAACTTGAGTTCTAATTTCGGTTTAGTCAAAACGGCTCAATTTTCTCGAATTGATTTCTTCAACCGTCTGGTTAAAACCTTAGGCCAGAAAACTACCGAATCGCTCTCAAATCTCATCCATAATTATTGTCATGTATTGTGCTTAATGCGTGTGACCCTCTAGGCTCACGAATAATTGGCAGACTGGTAAAATTACCATTTTACCCTTTCCATCATAAGTGGCCTCTAGCAAGACATTATGATTATCTAATATTCGTGATTATCGATTATTCGACTTAACCTGTTATCGTACATGTCACTGTCCTTTTATCAAACCGATATCCAGATTGATCAATAGGCATAGAACGGTCATCCTAATTTATCAATCACTGTTTCTTGATATTTGAGATGACTGAAAACTGATACTAAGGTATCACCTGCATGGCCATGCTATTTCTTCGGCCATACTCATCAAGTGGCCTAAACGGATATCTTTCTCATACCGAAGTATGAGTGATAAATCCCTCAGACGCCTTTCGAGTTCACTAGTGCAATAAATGCCAAAGCCAATCGAAGCCGTTATAGCTACCCTTTTACAGATAACGTTAGACTAGGTCAAACTTAGGTATTTGTTACATAGTGTATACAAAGACTCCTCGGTCTTAGGATATAATGACAAGTTACGATATGTGAGTATCTCATGACTGGATCTATGCAGCATACTCACAATCGGGTTGTCCGATATCATCGACCTGATGATATCTATGATATAACTCCGGCACATCTTTGCCATGATCAGTAGAGCGTGATCACAAGGAGTTAGTCTCATACTGATCGCTTCAGAAGAAGCTTAGCTGATCAGGGACTCTATTGAATGCAACTCTTTCTGATCTATAGTTCTACTATAAGTGATTACACACATAATGACATAGATCAAATCACATTAGATATATTACTACAACACCTTAGTAATATTATGCCTTTTATTATGTAGAATAATGATGTCCGTTACAATATAGATTGAGGAATTATTTTGGACTAGGGCACAAACCTAACACTGAAATCTTAATTGCTGGGAAGAGAGAGTTGAATATGCAGGTTTTCAATAATTATTTATTTGTTATTTGTTGTAAAACAATATATGTGTGGACCCCACCACGACACTTGTTCCAACATGACATGACTATGCATGTAACAATGTTCTATTTGTGTGGTGTTTGGGGGAATGGTCACATGGCCAAGACTTGCTTCACTTTTTCTCTATAAATAGGGGTTATGTAGGTCTTGAATGGGTAACATAAAACACACCCAAAATTTTCATCCGTTGCTTCTCCCTTCAACCTTTCACTAAGTAATTTTCATTATTACACTCTCATGCTCACTTAAAGATATTGCTTAATAATTAATGTTGGTGGTGGTATTTTAAACTCCACATTGAATATATTTTAAACAACACGTTATCAGCACGATTAACCTAACTATAGTAATTTATTTTTTCTTTTTTACTAACTTCTAACTAATTTATGTTTATTTATTGCATTTATGTTTATTTCGTAAATTTATTTATGTTTGTTATATTTATATCTATAAGTATGCTCTGTGATCACCAATCTTGAATTGGATCTTTTACATCAGAAATTTATCTGTTAATATTATATGTATTTTATATTTATATATAATGTTTTGTAACCCGAGGTTTACAAACCTAAAGGCATAATGAACCTGAAGTTCTAAAATTGTCGAGAAAGAAAGTTGATGAACTTGACGTTCATGTAAACCAGAAGTTTACAATTTCTAAAATTTACGAAACCCGAAGTTCCGAATCAAAGTATAAATCTCAAACTACATTATGAGTTATCGGGACTAAAACTTGGAGTTTTAAAAATTAGAACCGGCAGTTCTAAATATCCGCAAAATATGTCATATTTTGAATAAATATTTTGGAAATATTTTAATTGTATTATTACGGTCTAATTTTTCCAGATGTCGAACCTGGTGAAGTGCCAATATGTTGCCCTCGGTCTCGATGGGAAGAATTACTTTGAATGGGCCCTGAAAACAACTCTCCACCTAAGATATATGAATCTTGGGGAAGTGATTGTTGAAGACAACCAAGAGTCCGTGCAGAACAAAGCAAATGCCATCATCTTTATACGTCATCATATAGATTCCGGTCTACGGGCCAAATACTTGGATATTCAAGATCCACTTGATCTCTAGAATAGGTTAAAAGAAAGATTCGAGCAGATGAAGGCTATTGCCTTACCTCATGCATTACATGTGTGGTCTAATCTTAGACTGCAAGATTTCAAGACCATCAATGAATACAATTCCGCCGTGTTTAGAATTGTATCCATGCTCCGTATGTGTGGAGATAAAATAACTTATGACATGCTGCTTGAGAAAACATTCTCCACATTTCACCCATCTAATATGCTTCTGCAGCAGCAATATCGGGAGCGAAAATTTGAAAAGTTCACGGATTTGATTGCATGTTTATTGATTGCTGTAAGAAATAATGAATTTTTGATGAAAAATCATCAAACTCGCCCCGTTGGCAGTTCACCATTCCCTGAAGTGAATGTGACAAATCATGATAATTATCCTCTTTTTGGGAGAGGCCAAGGCCCCAGTCGCGGTAGTGGTCGTGGACGCGGTCGTGGCCGTGGGTGCGGTAATTTTCACCCTCGTGTGAGAAATGACAAAATGCTCCACAAGAAGGGGAACAAATTTGAGAGGCGTGATAAAGGAAAAGGCCCACAAACTCATACTCCAAAAAATAGTGAACATGAATGTTTTAGATATGGTGTAAAAGAACATTGGGCACGTACTTGTCGTACTCCCAAACATTTAGTGGTCTTGTATCAAGCATCACTTAAGGGAAAAAAGAAGGTCGTAGAGATAAACTTTATGGACAACTCACCCGACTAATTTGAATGTCTCCGACTTCTTTGAAGATGACGATGGAAACGTTACTTGGTTGCTGATGATATAGCATGAACTGTTATTGAATAATCATGGGATTGTAATATATTGTAATATATTATATTTTTTTTCTTATGTAATCCTTTCAGGCGTTTTTTTAATCTAATGCCATGTTTTTTCTTTTATGAAATGATATGGATTCCAGAAATGAATCATCGGTTGACAAAAATGGCAATGATGTGTGTATTGTTGATTCAGCCACTACACATACAATTCTTAAAGAAAAGAAATATTTTTCATGTCTAACTTTGGTTGAGGCAAATGTTAATACTATTATGGGTTCTACAAATATTATAGAAGGCTCTTGAAGAGCTTCTATATTGTTGCAAAATGACACCCGATTAGAAATCCATAATGCTTTATATGCTAGTAGATCCAGAAGAAACCTACTCAGCTTTAAGGATATTCGTGGTAATGGATATCATATTAAGACCACAGGTGAAAATGAAACTGAGTTTGTAAGGACCGCTCCCGGTCAATTTGGGTCAATTTGGGTCAATTTTGTGAAAAATGGATGAAAATTTAATAATTCGCGATTTGACCAAATTTTGACCCGAGAGTCACCGAGGACTACTATTTGAGCCATTTTAAGTTGGAATTGTAATACTATGGATATTAGGTTCATATGAAAGCTAAAATTTAGCGAAACATCACGGTTCCGACGGTTTCGAAAAACGTGTCCGTTTCGGACGATTTCGGGTCCGAAATGACAAAAGTGGCTTGCGGGACCCCTCTACTTTACACTTGTCATGTATCTAGAGGGGGGGAGACTTTTGAGTGATTAAAAAATTAATTGTTTTAATTTAGATTTAAAAGAAAATGGAAAATAGGTTTATTTTATTAGTTTAATGTTTAAATAATTATATTTAAGTTATAAGAAGGGGGGAGGGGTTGATTCTCGGCAGAACACAAGGAAAGAGAAAGAGGAAGAGAAAGAGAAAGAAGAAAGAAGGAAGAAGAAGAGAAAAGATTGTGGCGATTTCCCGACGTTCCGACCGTCCAAACGTCTTGATTTTTGCGTATTCGGGTTCTCCTCGTCGTGGGCTACAAGAGGTATGTTTTGGATTCTCATTTCCTTGAGTTTGGATTTATGGAGTTGTGGAATATGGTTTGATTGAGGTTGGATTAGTGTTAAGGGGGTAATTTGGAGCGTTTTGAGACAAACGGGAGGTTTGTCCGGTGACCGGGAGCTCGCCGGAGCTCCGGCCGGTCACCGGAGGTGGGGCCCGCGTGCCCGGAGTTCGGGTTTTTACGTGTTATGCAATCCCGGAAAATCCCTAGAACACTAATTCGTGACTTTGGAAGAAATTGGAATTAATTTGGCTAAAATGTGTTTGTTTCGCTAAACTTTAAAGTCGAGATTAAATCCCCCGGAGGTTGGAACGTAATTCCGTCAATTTTATTGGTGATCTCGAATTTAATTATGCGCGTAGAATAAATTTGAGAATTGTTGGAATTGAATTGTGGGAAAAGATTATTTATTATTTGAGGAACCTTAATGACGGGATTGAGTCGCTCGGGCGTCGGAATTTGGTTCCGTCGATTGCGTTGGACCCCTTGAATATAATTATGATTTGTTGATGCGAAAATGGAATTTTTCGGGGTCCCGAGGTCATTTTAGCGTTTCCGGGCAGATTCGGGAAAGTGCGCGAATTGGGCCGTTCCGGGTCCTTTTTGGCAACTCGGTGTAATTAGGAAGTATTGGAGTGATCGGGACTCATTGGGGTGTACTTGGGCGTTAGTTTCGTTAGAATCGGACTTCGATCAATTGCTAAAGTTTGTGCGTTTGTCGTTATTAGATTCTTCCATCGCTCGTGGAAAGGGAAGGATTTAGACGTGGTGTCGCGAGAGACTTGGAGCTAACGTTGGATAATTATCGAGGTAGGGAAAAGTAGCCGTATATCCGTACATGACTTGGGAAAGTTACTAGTAATTGCATGTGGGCACCTTTTGTGTTCTTAGTATATGTATGTGTAGAATTGCATGTGGGCACCGGTTGTGTCTATAGGTTGATTATACTACAGCGACGTGCCATTCCGCTGTATGCTTTATTGGGGGTGTTACCGCTTTACTCATTGCGTTTGGTTTGAATGTGTTATGCTTGTTCAATTGTGAGTAATGGTAAATTGTGATATGACGTGTTTGAAGATGTCGTGCCTTAACATGTAAATTGAAATGATTTGAGTTGAGTATATTCTTCACTATGGTTGAACTGTATTGTGAGTAAATGGTAAATGCGATTTGATGTGTTTGAAGATGTTGTGCCTTAACATGTAAATCGAAATGACTTGAGTTGATTATTTCTCTCCTGTGGTTGAAATGTTTTGTGGATGATGGTTACGGGCGGGAGCCCAGTGTGTGTGGATGTTGGTTACGGGCGGGAGCCCAGTGTGCGTGGTGGTTTGTGTTTGTTGCTGGTTGACGCCCAGGTGGGAAAGATACGTCCGTGATCTCCGTTCGGGTGGGGTAGATTTGCGCTCTTACCGCGCTTCTCCATCCATGCCGCGAAGAGGCGTCCACGCCTTTCGATTAGCAATCGAAGAAGTGGGGGGCAGACCAGGCCCAGACAGCTAGCCACTGTAAACTGGCGGCCGCGAAGAGGTTTCACGCCTACGACTAGCTATCGAAAAGTGGGAGGCAGACCAGGCCCAGACAGCTTGCGACTGTAAACTGGCGTGTTATAGGTTGCATCACCTGGTCGTGTAGACCTTGTCCAACACCGTGCGTGTTTGGCAAGATGGACTCGACGAAGTACCCGGATTGTTGCCTTTCCTTGAGTGAAAGGTTTGTTTGATTGATGTTGCTTGGTTGATTGTGTGATGATTTGAGTATTGAGAATGAGATGAAATGTTTGGATAATGGTTGAGTTTTACTATTGATCTTTTTCGAACTGTGCTTATGTATCACCCTGTCAATTACTTGTATGCCGTTGTCAGTCGGGTATCCGTTGCGGTGAGCGTAAATGCTCACCCCCTGCTACTTTTCCTGCAGACAGGTGAGGATCGTGATTGTGGATAGGAGGATATCTCGAAGCTGGAGGAGCTGGAGAGTCCGGGTTGTTTTGGGCGTGTTAGTTGACGTACAATTTAGTGTCGACGTTTTGTTGTTTCTTGATCATACTTTGAGTCTCTGACTCGTGTTGTATATTCTTTTGAGCAGTTATAAAATTCGCGGTTCATTGTATTTGTGTTCTTTTTATTTGGTTACTATTATTGTTTCAGTTGTTTCGGACACTGATTCCTCGTTCGCGTTCCGGGCTCGGTCTCTACCGAATTTGGGGCGTGACAGTTTGGTATCAGAGGTTAGGTTTAACACCTCTGGCCGTACGTCAACTAGGTGGGTAGAGTTAGTCCATTAGGCTCCTGTCGTGTGTTGGTTGTGCAAGGTCAGAAATCGTGCGTGATTTTTTCGTGAGATATTTTCACCGTCGCGACTTGACTCAGGGGCGCCCCTGGGTCAAACGTGACGGTAGTGATGTCCGATCGTTACCTCTTAGTTCGGGGACGCCTGGACCGGGTTGTGACGACGTGATATCAAAATGGGGTTTTGTGATTGAAAAGGGAAATTGTTGAAAATATGGGCAAGTTCGAAATTGATGTTGACCTTACTAGTCATGTTCAAAAAAAAAATCTTACATGTTGAATAAGTTTTAAAATGCGAGATGTAGCTAAGTATGCGGGGTGATTGTGACTGTGGTAGGTTGTGTGATGCCATGTGTGGTGATTGTGTGAGCATATGTTGATTGCGAGCATGTGAAATATGTATGATAATACGTTGTTTGTAGACATGTGTGTCCAGAGTATATGAACGCCCGTATAATGAGCGTGCTCGTTGTGTTGTGAGTTCTGGAACTGAGTGTGTACGTGTATTTGTGCAGTAGATACATACGACATGGCACCTAGACCTAGGAGAGGTAGGTCGGCCGGATTGCCGACGCAACCACCCACCGTCGAGCCAGTTGAGGCGACGGGTGGACCGGCAGCTCCCGCTGGGGAGGATCGGAGGAACGACACGGGACCATCGATGGTTCCGCCCAACGTTCCGCCAGTTGCGGACCCACCTACTGCGGCCATTCTAGGAGAGCTGACCCGCACAGTGCAGAGTTTAGTGGCAATCATTGCGCAGAGAGAGTCTGCATCGCCAGCCCCGCAGACTCCGCCGACTACTGCTACTACTATTCCAGCGAGGTCCGTTCAGGCCGAGGGCCATACGGCACATGCGCTGAGGGATTTTCTGAGGTTGGATACACCCTCATTCTACGGGGAGCCAGACCCTGATATGGCGGAGCGATGGCTGGATCAGATTACGCGGAACCTGGACACGTCCGGGATCATGGACGAGCACACCAGGGTGTCCTTTGCAGCTCATCAGCTGAAGGACAACGCCTACCATTGGTGGAGGCGCGTGCAGGACCGAGTCGGGGATGACTACCGAGTATTCGAGACGGTCTTCCTGGAGCAGTACTTTCCGGAGTCTGCCAGGGAGGAGCGACAGCAGCAGTTCCTGGAACTGCGACAGGATGGTTTGTCGGTGGCAGAGTACGAGGCTAGGTTTACGACGTTGTCTCGCTTTGCACCAGAGATGGTGGTGACTGAGGCTCACCGATGCAGGAGGTTTGAGAGGGGACTTAGGACCTCGATTCTGGATCGAGTCCTCGCCCTGAGGATTCGAGTGTACTCTGAGCTGGTCGACACGGCAGTGGCCGTAGAGCGAGGTATTAGGGAGGCCGCGAGAGCCCGTGAGAGTAGACCGCGACCGAGCAGCGTCGCAGGTCTGTCCGAGTCCCGAGACTCGAGGAGGCAGAGGATCGTGGGGTCTTTCAGACCACAGTCTCAGGTTAGCGGACCGAGACAGTCGGGTTCAGTGGCATCAGTGGGGCCCGTCGTTGCAGACCAGAGGCCAGTATGTTTTCTCTGCCAGCAGCCAGGCCATATGAGGCGCGATTGCCCGCGCAATAGAGGACCCGCAGCACTACCGGCGACGAGTAGTCGGTTCAGTCAGGGGAGTCGACCGAGCGGCAGCGAGGTTAGGTGCTACCTATGTGGCCAGACAGGACACATAGCTAGGGAATGCCCCGGTCAAGGTGGGGGAACGTCAGTGCAGCGACCGCAGCAGTCGCACACGGCACAGTCGCCGCAGGCTCGCCAGCGTCAGGGCCAGCCGTTGAGATTTTCGCAGCCATCTACGAGCGCACCAGTTCCGAGGCAGCAGTTGAGGTCCGCACAGCCGGCGTCTGGCGCGTCAGCTCCGAGACAGGGAGCGCAGGCGCCGCAAGGCAGAGTGTATGCTGTCGGCGACTCACGTGCTGCAGGACCGTCCCCAGACCCTTCGGTCGCTCACGGTACGTTACTGTTGTATAACTCTTGGGCGTCATTTCTGTTCGATACGGGCGCATCGCATTCCTTTATTTCTGCTGCTTGTGCTGAGATGCTGGGGCTAAACAGTGAGCCGTTGAGTCCACCTCTGTGCCTTGACACACCAGTCGGAGGTGAGGTTGTGTTGACTAGAGTGTGCCGAGCCTGCGAAGTTAGAGTAGCAGACCTTTCTTTCCTTTGTGACCTAATCGTGCTGGGTATGACTGCCTTCGACGTGATCTTAGGCATGGATTGGCTTGCGAGGTACCGTGCGTACATCGACTGTTATCGGCGACGGGTGACAGTGTCAGCAGGCAGCACGACCGTTTCGTGTTCGCTGGGCAGCAAGAGCGGAATTCTCCTATCGGCATTATACACCATTGATGAGGTGTCGATCGTGCAGAGCCGAGAGTTACCGCGAGTAGTATGCGAGTTTCCAGAGGTCTTTCCCGAGGAGTTGAGCGGGTTGCCGCCAGTTCGCGAGGTAGAATTCAGGATCGACCTGATGCCGGGGACGGCGCCGATATCAGTAGCGCCTTACAGATTCGCGCCAGCAGAACTGACCGAGCTGAAGACTCAGCTCGAAGAACTCCGAGAAAAGGGGTTTATACGTCCGAGCACATCACCGTGGGGAGCGCCAGCACTCTTCGTGAAGAAGAAGGGTGGAGCGCTGAGGATGTGCATAGATTACCGGAAACTAAACCGGGTCACGGTGAAGAACCGGTACCCGATGCCGAGAATCGACGATCTATTCGACCAGTTGAAAGGGTCGACGTGCTTTTCGAAGATCGATCTACGTTCGGGATACCACCAGTTGCGAGTCCGGGAGGAGGACGTCGCAAAGACGGCGTTTCGGACGCGGTATGGGCATTACGAGTTCCTAGTAATGCCCTTCGGGTTGACAAACGCGCCTGCAGCGTTCATGGATCTGATGAACCGCATATTCCGGCCGTTCTTAGATCAGTTTGTAGTGGTTTTCGTAGACGACATCCTGGTCTACTCTCAGAGTGAGGAAGCGCACGTGGTGCATTTGAGGGCTGTCTTGACTTTACTGCGCACGCATCAGTTGTATGCCAACCTGGAGAAGTGCGAGTTTTGGCTCGCCGAGGTGAAGTTCCTCGGACATGTCGTTTCGGCCGACGGCATACTGGTCGATCCGGCGAAGGTCGACGCGGTCTCGAAGTGGGCGCAGCCCACGAACGTCTTCGAGATTCGTAGCTTCTTGGGTTTGGTGGGTTATTATCGACGGTTCGTACAGGACTTTGCGCGCCTAGCCGCGCCTTTGACTTTCCTTACGCGCAAGGGAGTCAAGTTTGCGTGGACTGAGGACTGTGAGCGTTCATTTACAGAGCTGAAGGCTCGCCTGACTACCGCTCCAGTGTTGATAGTGCCAGAACGCGGAATTGGCTATGAGATTTATTGCGACGCGTCCGGTGAGGGACTAGGCTGTGTATTGATGCAGACAGGTAGGGTAGTTGCTTATGGCTCCAGGCAGCTGAAGACGCACGAGCGCAACTATCCTACACACGACTTGGAGTTGGCAGCAGTCGTGTTCGCACTGAAGATCTGGCGCTATTATCTGTACGGTGAGGGATTTCAGGTTTTCTCGGACCATAAGAGTCTCAGATATATCTTTACCCAGAAAGACCTGAATATGCGCCAGCGGCGATGGATGGAGCTACTTGATGATTACGACTTTGAGCTACTCTATCACCCGGGCAAGGCGAACGTGGTCGCCGACGCCCTGAGTAGGAAGTCGATCCATTGCCTTGCTAGCATAGCAGTCCGGGAGTGGGACATGATGGGAGAGCTTGGCACGTTTGGGCTTGAGCTAGAGGAGGTAACAGATCGGGTATCTATGTGCTCGTTGGTGGCGCGGCCCACACTACTTGCCCGAGTTTTGGAGGCGCAGTGTGAGGATGCCGAAGCAACGGGGATCCGGGCGAGGGTTGCTGACGGCATTGACGCAGAGGGTTGGGAGCAGAGCGCAGATTGGGGTTTGCGGTACCGAGGAGGGTTGTTTGTGCCACGTAGCTGTAGAGACGACGTGCTACGAGAGTCACATCATTCGCGTCTTACGGTGCACCCTGGTGGCACTAAGATGTACCGCGACATCAGACGTTATTTCTGGTGGAGCGGAATGCGGAGAGCGGTCGCGGAGTACGTATCGAGATGCCTTACCTGTCAGCAGGTGAAGGCCGAGCATCAGCGTCCCTCTGGTTTGTTGCAGCCCCTGCCCATTGCTTAGTGGAAGTGGGACCACGTCACGATGGATTTCGTGAGTGGTTTACCGAGATCGCCGAAGGGGCGTGATGCAGTATGGGTAGTGGTCGATCGGTTGACGAAGTCGGCCCATTTCCTGCCCATGAGGATGACTGACTCATTCGACGTGTTGAGCACCCTATACATCCGTGAGATCGTCCGTCTCCACGGAGTTCCCGTATCGATAGTGTCTGATAGGGATCCTCGATTCACTTCCAGGTTCTGGCCGAGTCTTCAGACGGCTTTGGGTACTGAGGTCCTACTGAGTACAGCATACCACCCTCAGACAGACGGCCAGTCAGAGCGCACTATCCAGATTTTGGAGGACATGCTGCGTGCATGCGTATTAGATTTCAGAGGCTCGTGGGAAGACCATCTACCGTTGGTCGAGTTCGCCTACAACAATAGCTTCCAGTCCAGTATTGGGATGGCGCCTTTTGAAGCATTGTATGGGAGGCCGTGTAGATCGCCCGTGTGTTGGGCAGAAGTGGGGGACAAGAGTTTGATCGGTCCCGAACTTGTTCGAGAGACGACTGAGAAGGTCGCACTGATACGTGAGCGGTTGAAGACCGCACAAAGTCGGCAGAAGAGTTATGCTGACAGACGGCGCCGACCTCTTGAGTTCGCAGTTGGTGACCACGTATTTCTCAGGGTGAGTCCGAAGAAGGGACTGATACGGTTTAGCCGCGGCGGAGGCAAGCTAGCCCCGCGCTACATTGGGCCATTCGAGGTGTTAGGCAGAGTCGGAGCAGTTGCTTACCGTCTGGCTCTGCCACCGCAGCTTGGAAATGTGCATAACGTCTTCCACGTTTCCCAACTGCGGAAGTATCACGCAGACCCCTCTCACGTCATTGAGTGGGCGGATGTTGAGGTTGCTGATGATGTCTCATACGAGGAGAAGCCGGTGCTGATTGTAGATTCACGGGAGCAAGTCTTGCGTGGCAAGACTATCCGGCTAGTACGTGTACTTTGGCAGCATCACGGAGCTGAGTCGACATGGGAACGCGAGGACGAGATTCGCACGAAGTACCCAGACCTATTCAACTCTTGAGGTACATTTTAATTTCGCGGACGAAATTCTTTAAGGAGGGAAGGTTGTAAGGACCGCTCCCGGTCAATTTGGGTCAATTTGGGTCAATTTTGTGAAAAATGGATGAAAATTTAATAATTCGCGATTTGACCAAATTTTGACCCGAGAGTCACCGAGGACTACTATTTGAGCCATTTTAAGTTGGAATTGTAATACTATGGATATTAGGTTCATATGAAAGCTAAAATTTAGCGAAACATCACGGTTCCGACGGTTTCGAAAAACGTGTCCGTTTCGGACGATTTCGGGTCCGAAATGACAAAAGTGGCTTGCGGGACCCCTCTACTTTACACTTGTCATGTATCTAGAGGGGGGGAGACTTTTGAGTGATTAAAAAATTAATTGTTTTAATTTAGATTTAAAAGAAAATGGAAAATAGGTTTATTTTATTAGTTTAATGTTTAAATAATTATATTTAAGTTATAAGAAGGGGGGAGGGGTTGATTCTCGGCAGAACACAAGGAAAGAGAAAGAGGAAGAGAAAGAGAAAGAAGAAAGAAGGAAGAAGAAGAGAAAAGATTGTGGCGATTTCCCGACGTTCCGACCGTCCAAACGTCTTGATTTTTGCGTATTCGGGTTCTCCTCGTCGTGGGCTACAAGAGGTATGTTTTGGATTCTCATTTCCTTGAGTTTGGATTTATGGAGTTGTGGAATATGGTTTGATTGAGGTTGGATTAGTGTTAAGGGGGTAATTTGGAGCGTTTTGAGACAAACGGGAGGTTTGTCCGGTGACCGGGAGCTCGCCGGAGCTCCGGCCGGTCACCGGAGGTGGGGCCCGCGTGCCCGGAGTTCGGGTTTTTACGTGTTATGCAATCCCGGAAAATCCCTAGAACACTAATTCGTGACTTTGGAAGAAATTGGAATTAATTTGGCTAAAATGTGTTTGTTTCGCTAAACTTTAAAGTCGAGATTAAATCCCCCGGAGGTTGGAACGTAATTCCGTCAATTTTATTGGTGATCTCGAATTTAATTATGCGCGTAGAATAAATTTGAGAATTGTTGGAATTGAATTGTGGGAAAAGATTATTTATTATTTGAGGAACCTTAATGACGGGATTGAGTCGCTCGGGCGTCGGAATTTGGTTCCGTCGATTGCGTTGGACCCCTTGAATATAATTATGATTTGTTGATGCGAAAATGGAATTTTTCGGGGTCCCGAGGTCATTTTAGCGTTTCCGGGCAGATTCGGGAAAGTGCGCGAATTGGGCCGTTCCGGGTCCTTTTTGGCAACTCGGTGTAATTAGGAAGTATTGGAGTGATCGGGACTCATTGGGGTGTACTTGGGCGTTAGTTTCGTTAGAATCGGACTTCGATCAATTGCTAAAGTTTGTGCGTTTGTCGTTATTAGATTCTTCCATCGCTCGTGGAAAGGGAAGGATTTAGACGTGGTGTCGCGAGAGACTTGGAGCTAACGTTGGATAATTATCGAGGTAGGGAAAAGTAGCCGTATATCCGTACATGACTTGGGAAAGTTACTAGTAATTGCATGTGGGCACCTTTTGTGTTCTTAGTATATGTATGTGTAGAATTGCATGTGGGCACCGGTTGTGTCTATAGGTTGATTATACTACAGCGACGTGCCATTCCGCTGTATGCTTTATTGGGGGTGTTACCGCTTTACTCATTGCGTTTGGTTTGAATGTGTTATGCTTGTTCAATTGTGAGTAATGGTAAATTGTGATATGACGTGTTTGAAGATGTCGTGCCTTAACATGTAAATTGAAATGATTTGAGTTGAGTATATTCTTCACTATGGTTGAACTGTATTGTGAGTAAATGGTAAATGCGATTTGATGTGTTTGAAGATGTTGTGCCTTAACATGTAAATCGAAATGACTTGAGTTGATTATTTCTCTCCTGTGGTTGAAATGTTTTGTGGATGATGGTTACGGGCGGGAGCCCAGTGTGTGTGGATGTTGGTTACGGGCGGGAGCCCAGTGTGCGTGGTGGTTTGTGTTTGTTGCTGGTTGACGCCCAGGTGGGAAAGATACGTCCGTGATCTCCGTTCGGGTGGGGTAGATTTGCGCTCTTACCGCGCTTCTCCATCCATGCCGCGAAGAGGCGTCCACGCCTTTCGATTAGCAATCGAAGAAGTGGGGGGCAGACCAGGCCCAGACAGCTAGCCACTGTAAACTGGCGGCCGCGAAGAGGTTTCACGCCTACGACTAGCTATCGAAAAGTGGGAGGCAGACCAGGCCCAGACAGCTTGCGACTGTAAACTGGCGTGTTATAGGTTGCATCACCTGGTCGTGTAGACCTTGTCCAACACCGTGCGTGTTTGGCAAGATGGACTCGACGAAGTACCCGGATTGTTGCCTTTCCTTGAGTGAAAGGTTTGTTTGATTGATGTTGCTTGGTTGATTGTGTGATGATTTGAGTATTGAGAATGAGATGAAATGTTTGGATAATGGTTGAGTTTTACTATTGATCTTTTTCGAACTGTGCTTATGTATCACCCTGTCAATTACTTGTATGCCGTTGTCAGTCGGGTATCCGTTGCGGTGAGCGTAAATGCTCACCCCCTGCTACTTTTCCTGCAGACAGGTGAGGATCGTGATTGTGGATAGGAGGATATCTCGAAGCTGGAGGAGCTGGAGAGTCCGGGTTGTTTTGGGCGTGTTAGTTGACGTACAATTTAGTGTCGACGTTTTGTTGTTTCTTGATCATACTTTGAGTCTCTGACTCGTGTTGTATATTCTTTTGAGCAGTTATAAAATTCGCGGTTCATTGTATTTGTGTTCTTTTTATTTGGTTACTATTATTGTTTCAGTTGTTTCGGACACTGATTCCTCGTTCGCGTTCCGGGCTCGGTCTCTACCGAATTTGGGGCGTGACAGAGTTTCTATGTATCACTGTAAACGATTGTTGTGAAAAGCGTGTACTAGAAAAATTACACATTATATCATCTGGGTTGTATTATACAACAATAAGAATGATTGAGGCATATGCAGTATTGATCAAAAAGTTCTCCAATCCGAATAGTTTTATACTTTGGCATAATCGTCTTGGTCATCCAAGATCAACTATGATGCGTAGAATTGTTGAAAATTCACGTCGACATCTATTGAAAAACCATAAGGCTTTTCAGTCCAATGAAATTATTTGTACCGCTTGCTCACAAGGAAAATTAGTGGTCCGACCGTCAAAAATTAAGGTCAGTATTGAATCTCCATCATTCTTGCAAAGAATCCAAGGGGATATTTGTGGCCCTATTCACCCATCTAGTGGACCATTTAATTATTTTATAGTCTTGATTGACGCATCCAGCAGATGGTCACATGTGTGGTTATTGTCAACTCGTAATGTTGCATTTGCAAAATTGTTAGCACAAATTATTAAATTGAGGGCACATTTTCCTGATCATCCAATAAAGTCTATTCGTCTTGATAATGTTGGTGAATTCACATCTAAGACATTTGATGATTATTGCATGTCATTGGGAATCGATATTGAACACCGGTTCCATATGTGCATAGCCAAAATGGTTTAGCAGAATCTCTTATAAAACGTATACAGATAACTGCACACACATTATTATTGCAATCACAATTATCAGTTTTTTCTTGGGGACATGCTGTTTCTTTAATTTGTTTAAGAACTAGTGCATATTATCAATATTATCATATACAACTTGTGTGTGGGCATCAACCTGATATATCTCATTTACGTACTTTTGGTTGTGCTGTGCAAGTGCCTATTGCACCCCCTCAACGCACAAAAATGAGAACCTTAATTTTGGTTGTGTGGGAGGCCATTGGGTGCAACATTGTAATTTTTGACCTGGTTATCTTTGATGTATATGAAAATGCATCAGGCATTTGATTTGCAAAATTTTGCAAATGAATTATCCTTTGTACTTCCTTATCACATTGTGATGTACGTGGATCTAGAAGAGATATGGAATTTACTTTCCATTCAATATCACGCCTAACTTCAGGAGGCTTTTTATTTCCACCCAAATGTGGGAACGTTGTCTCATCAAAACGACACTCTGCAAGTCGTTCAGTAAGTAGGTCACCTGTCAATGGCTCAAGATACCTGATAATAGATGGTGAATCAAAACCAACATAAATTCTTAATCGTCATTAGGGTCATACATCAAAGATAACCAGGTCATACATAGATGCTATCAACACACCTACGAAAATTAAGGTTAATGATGATAATTCAAAGGCAGCAGTCGATTCCTCCAGTACACGCCAGAAGTGTGGGAGGCCATTGGGTGCAAAAGATATTGTTCTCCGCAAACGAAAAAATCAAGTGAATAGACAGATAGTTCCAGCAGAACTATCGGTTCCCGAAGAACCATTGATTCCCATAGAACCAACAATCCCAACAGAAAATGAAAATTCTAAGTTTTTTGAAGAGTTACAAGAACATAGAAGTAAAGAAATAAACTCGAATTATTCATACACTAATGGATATTGGGATCGAAAATCGATTAACATAGATGAAGTCTTTGTTTTTACAGTGACAAGCGAGATAATGAATGATTTTGATTTTGAGCCACGTAGTATTGATGAATGTCGGGAAATACATGATTCGCCAAAATGGGAAGAAGCAATTTAGGCAGAATTGACTTCATTGGCGAAACGCCAAGTCTTTGGACCCATAACTCGAACACCAGAAGTTGTTCGACCAATTGGAATAAATGGATATTCACAAAGAAAAGAAATGAGAAAAACGAAATTGTTCGATATAAAGCCAGGCTTGTAGCCCAAGGTTTTTCTCAACAAGCTGGGGTTGATTTTGATGAAACATATTCACCTGTGATTGATATTATTACATTCAGATACTTGATCAGTTTAACAGTCTCTGAAGTACTGAATGTGTATCTTATGGACGTTGTCAGTGCCTACTTATATGGCACGTTGAACACAAATATTTATATGAGACTCCCTGATGAAGTTAAATTGCTTGCAGCAATGAAAAATAGTCCAAGAAATCTATATTCGATTAGACTACAAAAGGCATTGTATGGACTGAAACAATCTGGTAGGATGTGGTATAATCGTCTTAACGAATACCTTACCAGAGAAGGATATAAAAATAATGTTATATGTTCGTGTGTATTTATTAAGAAAACAAACATTGGATTCGTAATTGTGGCAGTGTACGTAGGGGATATGAATTTAATTGGGACTCAGGAAGAGATCCTTAACACGTCTGAATATCTTAAGAAGGAATTTGAGATGAAATATTTGGGGAAAACGAAAAATTGTCTCAGCCTGCAGATCGAGCATATTTCGGATGAAATTTTAATCCATCAATCTGCATATATCGAGAAACTTTTGAAACACTTCAATATTCAAAATGCCCACCCACTAAGTACTCCAATGGTCGTTGGGTCTCTAGATCCTAAAGAGGATCCATTTCGCCATAAAGAAAGAGATGAAAAGATACTTGGTCCTTAAGTACCATATCTAAATGCGATCGGGGTTTTATTGTATCTTGCACAATGTACAAGACCATATATAGCATTTTCGGTAAATGTGCTCGCAAGATTTAGCTCAGAACAGATGAGACGACATTGGAACAGAATTAAGCATACATTACGTTACTTGAGCGGGACGAAAGATTTGGGATTATTATACTCAAAATCCTTAAATAATGTTGGCTTGATCGGATATGCAGATGCTGGATACCTATCTGATCCACATAAAGCACGCTCTCAAACCGGATATGTATTTACTTGTAATGGCACGACAATATCCTGGCGCTCTACGAAACAGACTGTGGTTGCAACATCCTCCAATCATGAAGCTAGCCGAGAATGTGTTTTCTTGCGAACGGTCATTCAACATATTCGAGGTGCATGTGGAATTTCGTCAATTACAAACTCTCCTTCCGTAATATATGAAGACAACACTGCTTGCATAACTCAAATCAAAGGCGGGTACATCAAAGGAGATCGAATAAAGCACATATCCCCTAAATTCTTCTACACTAATGAACTCCAGAAGAGTAGTGAGATTGATGTCAAACAAATTTGCTCCAGTTTGCAGATTTGTTTACTAAAAGCTTGCCGACATCTATCTTCGAGAAGTTAGTATGGCGAATTCGCATGCGTCGACTTAGCAAGCAACCAAAATAACTCAGTCAGTCATCATGGGGAGTAATGATCAGGGGGAGCAAATATATGAAGATGATCGCACTATAGACTTTTGTGCGTTGCACTCTTTTTCCCTTATTCAGGTTTTGTCCCACTGGTTTTCCTGAAATGGTTTTTAATGAGGCAGCATTAAACACGTCCAATATCGCCTACATAATTACTTATGTATGGTTGTGTCCAAGGGGGAGTGTTGTAAGAAATATATGTGTGGACCCCACCATGACATTTGTTCCAACATTACATGACCATGCATGTAATAGTGTTCTTATTTGTGTGGTGTATGGGAGAATGACCACATGGCCAAGACTTGCTTCACTTTTTCCCTATAAATAAGGGTTATGTAAGTCTTTAATGGGTAACATAAAACACACCCAAAATTTTCATCTGTAGCTTCTCCCTTCTACCTTTCACTAAGTAATTTTCATTATTACACTCTCATGCTCACTTAAAGATACTGCTTAATAATTAATGTTGGTGGTGGTATTTTAAACCCCACATTTAATATATTTTACACAACATTATTGATAATTGTTGTGTTTTTGTACTTGTATCTACAGAAAAGATTAAGCCAGAAGTTATCGTTGTTGAGGATGACTCAGATGTGGAAGAACATGAAACATTAGCGAACAGGCTGAAGAGACGTAGAGATATATCTACAACTAGGTCGATGAAGAAAAAGGTTGAAGGAAAAGGTTGAGTGAATAGTGCGGTGCGGTCGGAGTTAGCAATATGGGTGCTAAAGTGACCCTGAGGAAGACATCAATGGAGTTGTTTAGTCCGTGGATGCAGGTTGTAGATGTAAATGAAGTAAAGGAAAATGATTGGTGAAATTAAAGAGTGCCATAAATGGAAAGATATGTTCCATGGATTTTATGTTTATGTTTTGCGAAATGCAGTTGAATATAATGAAATTGTTGCGGGATAGAATTTTGGAATATGTATGTGCTGCTAATATAATGAAATGCAATGAAACTTTTATTACATGAATGAATTTTGGTACATGGGTGTCCCATTAATTTATAAATGGTCTTCCATAATTGCTTTTGAATTTTCAACATGTGCGTTGGAAAGTCAGGTGAATGCAATAAAACTCATATTGATGAATTTTGGCAAATGGACGTGTCAATAATTTAGTGATGGTGTGTCAAGAATTGCTTTTGAATTTACAATGTGTTTTGGGAAAATTAGGTGATTAGAATGAAACTATTAGATGGTGGAATTCTGGCACATGGGCGTTCCATTAATTTAGTGATGGTGTGTCAAGAAGGGGTTTATGTTGTACTGAAAATTGATTTTCAATAATGAAAATCATAGCATTAATTTATGGTGTGGTTGTGTGAAGTCATTAAATGGAAGCTGAAAGTGCAGAAACGGTGTTAGTTTCTAGGCTTCAAAAATGGACTTGTGTAATTCTCAGCAAGAGGCAATAGGTGTTCTATTTATGTGTTTGGATGTTTTAAAGTTATGGGTAAAAAATTGTTGTGTTTTGTGTTAGTGATGATTCGTGGAATCAATAATAAAAAATTAGTATAAATTTCTGGTATTTTGCTGCAGTGAAAATTGAAAAGTTTCAGTACCTAGTATATGGTGTGTCATTAGCGAATAAATAGGCTTATTATCAATCATTTTTTAAGATGGAGATGAAGTTGAAGAATGAAAATAGTTTCTGGGTTTTTGTATATTCATGTACATGTTGGGGTTATCGAGATTTGTAGAGTGGATTTTGTTTTGGTGGCTGAATCTGAAGATAAAAGTGTTGCGTTAATAAGTGATTGGGATTAAAGATGTATGGGTAAAGAATACTTTTGTTCACGTGAATATACATTTTTGACACTTTTATATCTTAACTTTTTTTTTACTTTTTTTTCATACTTTACTTTCATTTTGGACAATTTACCCCTAAAATTCTCAAAATACTGAAAATACCCATGGTTTAATGGAGAGAACCGGCCCAATTTTTTAAAAAATGTGAAAAGACGAAATTACCCTAAACTATTCATCAAATTTTCAAGTGAATGCCATTGGACCCTCATGCTTCATCAAAACAGAACCTCCTGCGACGGTGATGGCGGGAAACGATGTCGGTGATGGCTGTCTCCCAGGAGGAGGCTCGGCTCCGCCGGAGACTGGCAGCAGCAATGGCACCGGGGCAGCAGTCATATGCTATGTTTTCTGGTTAGAAAACAGAGGCGAGGTGACGAAGCTGCTGGGCAGCAAGCACTTCGTCAATCGCCGGAGCATCGTGTGTTGGGATTTTGTGCCCTAGCACAATGTATTTTCAATCAACTCATGTAATGAGATTATTATTTGAAATAAAATCGGCATTCATATTACTAAGTGTTGTAGTAATATCTTAAGTATGATTTTATTTGTATCATTGATGTGTCAACACATAATAGTAGATCTACAAATCAGATAAAATCACACTTAAGTTGTCCCCGATCAGAATAGCTTCATAAGAAGCGATCAGTATGAGGCTAACTCTAAATGATCACGCTCTACTGATCATGGCCAGAAGGGGGCCGGAGTTAGGTCATAGTATCGCCACACGGGGTGATATAGGACGACCCGATCGTGAGTATGTTACATAGAAACAGTCATGAACATACTCATATGTCGGTACGTGAAATCATATCCTCAGACGGAAGGATCTTTGAGGTCACTATGTGATGAGTGACGAGTTTGACTCAGTCTAACGTCTCCTGTGAAAGGGTTACAATAACGGCTGTGATTGGTTCGATCACTTGTCACATGAGTTGACTCAATAGATCGTTGAATGATTTATCCCTCATACAGACGTATGTCATATATCTGTTTAGGCCACTTGATGAGTACAACTGAAATACAATAGCATATGCAGTCGATACGAAGTATTAGTTATAATTCAGTTAACTCAAATCAAGAAACATGGCAATTGAACAAGGATGACTTGTCTATGCCTCGTGGTTGTCAAGATATCAAGAGGATAAAAGAATAGTTTCATGTACAACAAGGTTAAGTCGAAATCTCGATGATCACAAGCATTGGGTAATCATGATGTCTTGCTAGAGGCCACTCATGATGGAAAGGGTAAAATGGTAATTTTACCAGTACGCCAACGTGTCGTGAGCCTAGAGGGTCACACACTAAACGTTGAGTAAAACGGATGGAATCATGAGAGAGATAAAATCCGGTTTTTATTAAACCGGATTAGACCGATTTCGGTTTAAGATTAAACTGAAAATCAAGAACGGTTTAGCATGACCGATTAATTAGAATCTAAATCAATAGATTTAATTAATTAATTTTAAGCTAAACAGGGCCTAGCCAGATTGGACTAAGCCAGAATGAGCTTATGTACTTAACTAATTAATAAGCTTTGGGAGCTCACGAAGAATGTGACGAAGAATGCTAACCTTAAAAATAGCTAAAGGGGGAGATTGTAGTTACGACGGTTTTGGTGATTGGCTTCTTTTTAAGAAATTAGAAAAAATGTCATAAAGAATGTCAAAACATCGTATGCGACATCTTGACTGACTTTATTGGCGACATCTTGGCTGACATCCTGTTCGACACAAAACAGGAAAGTCTCCGTCATTCATAAAGTACGACTACAATTAAAACTTGTGAAAGTTCCAGCGCGTCTCCGATTCTGGAAAGAAGAAAGACGGTGACGAAGAGGAAACCCATTAGAGTTAGTACTCATACTCGATTGCTATAAAAGCTCAGGCTACCCCCTTAGAAATTGGGTGGTCTTTTATTGTTTCCTAACAATAATTTACAGAGCTCTTAGACGTGAAGGTTTGCGGGTTGAGAGACTGTAGATTGTGCTGAGGATATTGTGTATCACTTTAATTATAAAGAGTTAGGTGATTGAGAGTTTACTGATCGCGTGAGTGAAGACTGCACGCAACCAAAACGTTCAAACGACAACTTGAACTGACAGAGCAAGGCGATTGCTCGAAGAGTGGAATGAAGACGGTGTCTTGGATTCAGGGGGAGACCCTGAGATATGTTTGCACTTGTAATAGTAGCATAAAGTATAGATCTTGTGATGATCATAGGTACTTATATGTTTTGACATATTACCTATAGTGAAACCTTTCCACTGGCAGAGAGCCCCCAGACGTAGGTGATGTTGCACCGAACTGGATAAACAATCTGGTGTGTCGTTTTTTATTACTTTTGATATTTACTGTCCATCCTTATGTACGCAAGTTGTCATACACTGTGTTATAGCATTATACATAACATTGTGTGTGGCATCTTGCATAACTATCTGATCAAAATTTCATTAATATAAGTACATAATTAGTTAAATATTAAACGACTCGACTTGCAAGCCTATTGAGCCTTAAAAAGTTAGGCTCGAGCTCGACTCATTTATTAAACGAGCCTAGACTTGAGCTCGAATTTTGCTCAAGCTCAATTATAATGAGTCGGAACCGAATGCTTAAAAGCTCGGAATGTTTACAGCCCTACCGACTAGAACTATAGATTTAAAGGAATGGTTCTTATTTCTCAATTCCCAACAAGCTTTATTGGAAAGCCAAGATGACGACGAGGTTGTGGAATTCGAAAAAAAAATCATTTTGTAATTAATATTTAGTAAATTTAGTAATTATTATATAATGTAAATTACTTGATAATAATATATTTTTAATAAAATTATAATTTTTAAATTAAATATTAGTTCTTTTTGTTGATGAAAAAAATTATTACTGTAAATTTGAAAACAATTATTTTTAATGCCCTTACAAAAAAGTTATAAGAAAAAACTCCTACATATTACTGACAGGCACACTTGTGTGCAAGTCTACATTTTTTTTAAAATATTGATTTTCTGTATTGCTACAGTAATAAAATTAAAAAGAAAACATACTTTTTATCTGTGGTTGACACTTAACATCCCTCTGAACCCAAACACATTTTTATAATTAGTTACAATAGTAACATACTTACGTAAATACTTTAATTAATAACAATTATTTTGAAAAAAGTCCATATTCTCACACATCTTAATCGTGGAGAGTCGGTTTAAGAATTCCAAACTTGATTGCGCCCTTCACTCCCAATCCCACTGTGAGAGCGAGGAAAGCTTGGGAGTTACGTAAGCCCATTTGATTTACATATAAGGAAAGTGATGAAGTCCATTATATTCAGACAGATCATGCAACATCCTTTCATTTTGTTCGTTAGTTTGTTAAGCTTTTGTTCGTTAGTCTATTTATCAAGTTATTCTTAGGATAGTTGTTTGTTGGGTAATTTATGTTCACCACGGTGTATTACACAAGTTTTACAAGTTTTTCCATTTTGTAGTTACGACGTTTTTGATGATTGTCTTGTTTTTAAGGAATTAGGAATGATGTCATAAAGAATGTCGAAACATCGTGTACGACATCTTGGATGACATTGTTGTCGACATCTCGACTGACATCCTGTTTGATGCAAATCGGGAAAGTTTTTGTTTTTCATAAAGTACGACTACAACAAGAATTGTGAAAGCTCCAGCTGTATTCGACGCGAACTGGAAAGAATACATTACCACAGGTTTTCCAGTTTGTCTCCGATTCTGGAAAGAAGAAAGACGGTGACAAAAAGGAAACCCAATAGGGTTAGTATTCATGATCGATTGCTATAAAAGCTTAGGATGCCCCCTTACCAATCGTGTTTTTTTTATTGTTTCCTAGAAATAATATACATAGCTCTTAGACGTGAAGGTTTGCGGGTTGAGAGGTTGTGTATTGTGCTACTATGTTACTCCCACTGCTCTTCTTGTAGATACAGGGCTCATCTGGATTTCTGATAAACCCGAACTCTTTAACGGCTTCATCGAACCGTAAGTTCCAACTCCTGGAAGCTTGCTTCAATCCATAAATGGATCATTGCAGCTTACATACCTTTTCGGGATGATCGGATAGACAAAACCTTCTGGCTGTGTCATATAGAGATCCTCCTGCAAGTTCCCATTAAGGAACGCGGTTTTGAAGTCCATTTGCCATATCTCGTAATCAAAATATGCTGCAATGGTCAACATCATCCGAATTGAATTAATCATGGCCACTGGTGAAAAGGTCTCATCATAGTCCATGCCTTGGACTTGACGATAACCTTTCGCAACAAGTCTTGCCTTGTAAGTCTGAGGCTTTCCGTCCATATATGTCTTTAACTTAAATACCTACTTGCACCCTATAGGTTATATCCCAGGTGTGTTGTCTACTAAGTTCCAGACCTGATTGTCTTTCATGGACTTCATCTCCTCATTCATGGCATTCTGCCATTCTTTGGAGTTGAGACTGGACAAGGCTTGCTGAACTGTTGCGGGATCATCCCGATCCACAACTATCAAGTCATTACCCTCTGTGGCTAAGAAGCCATATCTGACTGGGTTTTGACGAGATCTTTCAGACCTTCTTGGTCCTACAGGAGTTGCTGTTAGAATGGGACTCTGATCATTAACCTTATCGGGTACTTCTACATCCTCCAAAGGTTGTTCTGTGTCTTCTCAAATTTCTTGAAGAAACACAGGACTCCCACTAGGACTCTTGGAAAGGAATTATCTTTCCAAGAAAACCCCATCTCGAGCAACAAAAACTTTGTTCACTTCGGGTTTATAGAAGTAGTACCCCATAGTACCTTTGGGTACCCTACAAAGACACACTTATCTGCCTTGGGTTCGAGTTTGTCACCAAGCATCCGCTTGACGTAAACATCGCACCCCCAGATCTTGAGGAAAGACAACTTGCGAGCCTTCCCATGCCAAACCTCAAATGGAGTGGTCTCCACAGCCTTTGTAGGTGCCCGATTCAAAATGAATGCGGCCGTTTCTAGGGAATGGCCCCAGAAAGATACTGGAAGGTCAGCATGATTCATCATGGAATGAACCATGTCAAGCAAGGTTCTGTTCCTCCGTTCGGAAACACCATTCAGCTGAGGGGTTCCTTGCGGAGTTAGTTCCGAGAGAATACCGTTATCCCTTAGGTGACTGAGAAAATCTTGGTCTAAGTACTCGTCACCTCGATCAGACCGAAGTGTCTTGATACTGTTACCAAGCTGGTTCTGTACTTCATTCTTGAATTCTTTGAATTTATCAAAGGATCCCGACTTATATCTCATTAAATAGACATACCCATACCTACTGTAATCATCGGTAAAGGTTATGAAGTATCTGAAACCTTTTCTGACTTGTGTACTTATGGCCCCACATACGTCTGAATGTATTAGGTCCAGGAGATCACTTGCCCTTTCACCTAAAGGCGCCTTTGTCATCTTTCCCATGATACAAGATTCACATCTCTCTATTGGTGTGAATTCAAACGGACTTAACAGTCCACACTTGTGAAGTGTCGAGACGCGTTTCTTGCCAATATGGCCCAGACGACAGTGCCACATTACTGTCTGGTTTAAGTCATCCAACTTCAACCTCTTATTTCCGTTATAGTTTGAACTGTAGTTAGAGTTATCAACATTTAAAATGTACAAACCACCAACCATAGATGAAGTGCCATTAACAATATTATTTCTTGATAAAGTAAATAAACCATTATATATGGAAAATACAAAACCAAGTTTGTCCAAACTGGACACTGAAATAATATTCCTACTAAAAGTAGGTACACATAAGACATCGTGCAAAACTAAGATAAGCCCTGTATGCATCCTAAGACTAACAGAACCGACAGAGTCGTTGACACCAAACTGTTGTCTCCGACTCTCAGAGTCTGCTCGCCTTTTCCTAGGAGCTTCTTACTTTCCAGATCCTACAGATTAACACAAATGTGAGTTTCTGCCCTAGTATCAACTACCCATGGGTCTGAGAAAGTAACGTTGAGATTATACTCAACAACGTAAATACCTGATCTAGGTCCCGAAGGGTGTTCTCCATTATGCAAGCTCTTCACATATTCCTTGTGCTGCTTGCAATCATTTTTCCAATGACCTGGCTGCTGGTAGTAATAACATATTACCCCTACGGTCGAAGCATTCCCTTCAGTTCTAAGAACCGCTGGTATCTTCGGACCCTTGGGTACCCTTAACTGCCCAGCTAGATGCATTGACGCCTTACCCTTACCCGCCAGTGCTGGAGCCTTGCCCTTGTTGGGATATCCTGGTGACTAGCCCTTAGGTTTTCCAGCTCTTTTGAAGTTGACATTCTTATTGACCATCAGAACCTCAGGGGTTTTACCCTTGAGATTCTTTTCTGTTGTCACCAACATCCCATGTAGTTCCTTGATGGTCTTTTAAATATTATGGAAATTGTAACTAGTAATTACATCTCCATAAATCTTAGGAAGAGACATCAGAACTATGTCCGATTTCAGCTGCTCTATGAATTCATGACCTAGACTGGTCAAGCGATCAAAGAGGCGCTTCATCTTGAGAACATGTGGGCTTACTGCCTCACCAGCATTGAGCCTGCAATGGAATAACTCCCTAAGAGTGTCGTATCTTTCGACACGAGAATTCTTCTTGTAGTATACCTTGATCTCATCCATCATTTCTTGAGGATTTTCCATGAGATGCATAAACTGGTCCTGGGTGTCATTTTCCATGGACCCGACCATGAGGATGCCAACATCTGTCTGGTCACTAAGATACTTTTCATAAGCTGTTTTATCGGCCTCGCTGGCATCATCCTCATGCACTTTCTTTGGCTTATCCGTAAGGATATACTCCTGTCTGTCATACTGAAGGGCAAGCTTTAGGTTCCTTTCCCAAACTAGGTAGTTGGTCCCTGAAAGTTTGTCATTCGATAGAAGAGACTTTAGCGCTTCACTGCCAGAACGTGTTGATTTGGGTTGCGACGGTGCCATTATATCTACACATGAAAAATATTCAATTAGGTTAAAGTGAGAGATACTTGAGTATGAACATTTCTGATTCTTATTTTTGAATCTAAACAAGATCTCCACATACCCAAAACTAAAGTGAGTTAATCTCATCGCCCCAGTTTTGGACATTGGAGTAGGACAGTCTGGTCCTTTCACAAAATCATGTGATTCTTGGCTAGGGCTTATACATTATCTGTATACGACACTGCCCTATATCTGAAACCCTGGTTCAGATCATCTGAGAATCGCAGCCAAGTCAACGACCTTTCAACGCTTGGTCCAATTTGCATGGTTACTCCGCCAATGCGCATGCACCCATACAAGATTGTCCATCTTCTTTTAGAACCCATTCCCATGGATCCATGTTAATCGTATCCACCCATGGGTCTGTGAACTAATCGAAGTGATGAAATGTGGGGGGTATCTAGCTTGACTTGAAATTACTTGCCATTTTAAATGTCCATTCTCACTGATCATTACTAGATCTTAACTTGAAATTATCATCTACAAATTCATGTAGAGATATTTTCATTCTGGTTTACATGTGCGTGATCAATTCATTATTATTATTATTCTTTACACATGTGGGTGATGATCTAATTAACAAAAACTTATGAGAATTAAATCATGCATACAACCATACATTCATAAACACAAATGCAAAATTGCTTTAGCTAGCCCGCTAATCATACTGGAATAAACTAAAACCTATACTAGGTCTTGTCTTTCCTCATTCTCTTGGACTCCCACTGGCTCCACGCCTTCTCGGAATCTCCGTTCTTTTCTTCGGTTCTTCTCTTCTTGGGAATATGTAATTACATTTAATTTAAATAAAGTAAATGTCGTGACACGCAGGTCACAATTAAATTATAACCCAAAAGAAACTCCCAGGTTGCAAACCGAAATTGAATTCTAAATCGGGCTAACTTAGCAATCATGTTGCAAACACCGTGTTACCAAACAAGCATGTTATCAAGAAAACATATTAATTCCAATTTTATCTTGATTTAAATCTAAGAAATCAGTTTATCGAAACCGTGATTTTGAATCGGTTAATTTCTGAATTAGATCGGTTCATCCTCTAGTTTATCGAAACCGAACCGGTCTGGAATTTTAATTAATTATCGCTTAAAATTATGGATTTTTCTGGGTCGGATCTGACCCGAATCTAATCCGGTTTGACCGAACCAAAATTGGCCCGAAAGTTAATTAGGGTTCGGCCGAACCCTGGCCGCCAGGGCTGGCGGCGCCATGACCGACCAGCCCGTGAGGGCTGGTCGTGGCGGGCCGCCTGGCCAGTCTCGGTCAGCCGTGGCCTGCCCTGGCCAAAGCCGAGAGGCTCGGCCGGTTGGCCTCTCGGCTAGCCTCGGCCTCCCACGGGTCTCGACTCGAATACAATTGCAAAGTTAAATCTAGCCTATCGAGCTCGAATACAATAAACATATGCAACCAGCCTCTGATGTCACTGATGGAATTTTGAGGGTTCCAATCAATTAATTTCATGCCCATAACTAGAAATTAACCTTAAAAGTCCATATAAAATAAGGATCTTATATGATCATTAATTAATCATAAGATCTAGGCTAGAAAAACAAATCTGAAAAATATACCTTTGATTTTGAAATCCCTTGTCACTAAAATTAATTCAGTGACCTCTAGAGAATGTCCACACAAGAAGAGCAATCTGAAGATACTTGCTAGAAGACCGAAACAAACAAAATGGGAAGGAACAGAGGGAGGGGCCGACCGGCCAAGTGAGAGAGAGAGGTGGCTAGGGTTTTTTTTCTTGGAAAAATTCTCTTAATTAAAATCTGAAATTTCCCCTTTTATATCTCTCTTTAAGAATTAATTAATTAAAAGCCTTAATGGGCTTAAAGCCTAAAGCTTATTAATTAATTAAGTAGAGAAGCCCATTCTTGCTTAGCCCAATCTGGCTAGGCCTATTTTGCTGAAATTAGTTAATTAAATCTATTGGTTTAGATTCTAATTAATTTTGTCTAGCTAAACCGTTCTTGATTTTCGGTTTAATCCTAAACCAAAATCAGTCTAATCCGGTTTAATCCAAAACTGGAAATTATCTCTCTCATGATTATATCCGTTTTACTCAACCTTTAGTGTGTGACCCTCTAGGCTCACGACACGTTGGCGGACTTGTAAAATTACCATTTACCCTTTCCATCATGAGTGGCCTCTTGCAAGACATCATGATTACCCAACGTTTGTGATTATCGACATTTCGACTTAGCCTTGTCATACATAAAACTATCCTTTTATCCTCTTGATATCTTGACAACAACGAGGCATAGACAAGTCATCCTCGTTCAATTGTCCTATTTTTTGATATGAGTTAACTGAATTGTGACTGATACTCCGTATCGACTGCATGGCCATGCTATTATATTTCAGTTGTACTCATCAAGTGGCTTAAATAGATATCTACTCATACATCTGTATGAGGGATAAATCCTTCAGCGATCTATTGATTCAACTCATGTGACTCGTGATCGAGCCAGTCAAAATCGTTATTGTAACCCTGTCACAGGAGACGTTAGACTGAGTCAAACTCGTCACTCATCACATAGTGACCTCAAAGATCCTTCCGTCTGAGGATGTGATTTCACGTACCGACATATGAGTATGTTCATGACTGTATCTATGTAACATACTCACGATCGGGTCGTCCTATATCACCCCATATGGCGATACAATGATCTAACTCCGACCCCTTCTGGCCATGACCAGTAGAGCGTGATCATTTAGAGTTAGCCTCATTCGATCGCTTCTTATGAATATATTCTGATCGGGGACAACTTAAGTGTGATTTTATCTGATCTGTAGATTTACTATTGTGTTGAGACATCAATGATACAAATCAAATGATACTTAAGATATTACTACAACACTTAGTAATATAAATGCAGATTTTATTTCAACTAATAATCTTATTACATGAGTAGATTGAAAATACATTGTGCTAGGGCACGAAATCTCAACACTCGACACATGATGGTACTTTTGAGTTCTTATCCAACATCAAGCTATATACAAACTGCTATGTTACTTTTGGCGATGGGATCCGAGCTCGAATCATTGGAAAATGACTACTCAAGCATCTAGGAGCCTCTTGCCTAACTGAAGCATTACTTGTAGAAGTACTCAAGGCAAATTTAATTAGCATCAGCCAGATTTGTGATCTGGACTTAGATGTCAACTTTACAAAAGAAGCTTGTATTGTGAAGAATCTCGATCAAGATATCATCTTGCAAGGAGTCCACTCACTTGAATCAAACCTCTTAGAATCAAAGTGTCTTGTCTCCAAAGCAGAGGAAACCAAATAATGGCATAGAAAGCTTGGACATCTAAACCTCATGAGCATGCAGAAGGCAATCTCAGAGCAGGCCATTATTGGAATTCCAAATCTGAAAATTGTGGAAGGAAAAATTGAAAGAGATCATCATGGGTTCCAAACATTAAATATCATGCAGCAAATACATAAGTAACCATGGTGATCGAAACAAGACGAAGATCTTAATGAAAAATTCAGCATGTTCTTAACCTTTTCAAATCTGAAAATTACCTTTATAAATCGATGAAAACACAATGTAGTGTTTCTCTATTAAGTCCACACAAGCACAACAACCAAAAAGGTTTTCTCTCACACTTTTGCTATGAATGTTTTTGAGAATTTTTGACAAAAAATGATGGAGGAAGAGGATGAATGGTTCGGCCAAGTGAGGGAGAGGATTAGGGGGGGTGGTTGCCAAATAGTTAGAGAAAAATAAGGAAGATATTTTGCAATTTTAATTTGAAATTAAAAAATTGAATTTCAAATCAATTAATTGCATATCTAACCCTCTTAAACTCCTATTTGCACTTTTCCACATTCATCACTTAAATCCCTAAATGGGCTTTAAGCCCGTTTAACTAAAACCCAAATTAAACCCATTAAATTGAGTTCTAATTTCGGTTTAGACAAAACGGTTTAATTTCCTCGAATTGATTTCTTCAACCGTCTGGTTAAAACCTTAGACCAGAAAACTACCGAATCGTTTTCAATTTCCATCCATAATTATTTATCATGTATCGTGCTTAATGCGTGTGACCCTCTAGGCTCACAAACGGTTGGAAGACTGATAAAATTACTATTTTACCCTTTCCATCATAAGTGGTCTCTAGCAAGACATTATGATTACCCAACGTTCGTGATTATCGATTATTCGACTTAACGTGTTATCGTACATGTCAATGTCCTTTTATCAAACCGATATCCATATTGATCAATAGGCATAGAATGGTCATCCTAATTTATCAATCACTGTTTCTTGATATCTGAGATGACTGAAAACTGATACTAAGGTATCACCTGCACGGCCGTGCTATTTCTTCAGTCATACTCATCAAGTGGCCTAAACAGATATCTTTCTCATACCAAAGTATGAGTGATAAATCCCTCAGACGCCTTTCGAGTTCACTAATGTAATAAATATCCAAGCCAATTGAAGCCGTTATGGTTACCCTTTTACAGATAACGTTAGACTAGGTCAAACTTAGGTATTCGTTACATAGTGTACACAAAGACTCCTTTGTCTTAGGATATAATGACAAGCTACGATATGTGAGTATCTCATGACTGGATCTATGCATCATACTCACAATCGGGTTGTCCGATATCATCGACCTGATGGTATCCATGATATAACTCCAGCACGCACTTTGCCATGATTAGTAGAGCATGCTCACAAGGAGTTAGTCTCATTCTGATCGCTTCAGAAGAAGCTTAGCTGATCAAGGACTTTATCAAATGCAATTCTTTCTTATCTATAGTTCTACTATAAGTGGTTACACACATTATGACATAGATCAAATTACATTAGATATATTACTACAACACATTAGTAATATTATGCCTTTTATTATGTAGAAGAATGATGTCTGTCACAATATAGATAAAGGAATTACATTGAACTAGGGCACAATCCTAACAATCTCCCACTTGCCCCTAGTTCCAACCTAAGTTCCAATCTACCCCTAAAGACTTAACGTGCACCTCATGCTTGGGCTGCGGTAAAGCCTTTGTCAAGGGATCAGCAACATTGTCATCAGTCGGTACATAAGTAATCTCCACTCACCGTTATCGATATATTCTCTGATAATGTGATACTTCCTCTGTATATGTTTAGTTCTGTTGTGGAATCTGGGCTCTTGAGCTAATGCTATGGCCCCCGTGTTGTCACACAACAAGCTTACCGAATCAGACGCTCGCGACAGTACATCTAATCTGGTTAGAAAGCTTCTAACCCATACTGCTTCCTTAGCTGCTTCTGCTGCAGCTATGTATTCAGCCTCTGTTGTAGAATCGCCAGTTGTGGCTTCCTTGAAGCTCTTCCAGCTGAATTCTCATCCATTTAACACGTAAACAAATCCTGCCTGTGATTTGAAATCATCAGGATCTGTCTGAAAACTAGCATCAACATACCCTTTGACTGCTAGTTCTCCATCCTTCCCACCATACACTAGGAATGTGTCTTTAGTTCTCCTTAGATATTTAAGGATACTCTTAACAGGAATCCAGTGCTACTGGCCTGGGTTAGATTGATATCTGCTGGTACAGCTTAATGCGAACGAGATGTCTGGTCTCGTGCTAATCATGGCATACATGATGGATCCCATAGCCGAAGCATATGGGATCTTACTCATTTTGCTTAGCTCATCAGGAGTCTTAGGACTCTGTTGTTTGCTGAGCTTAATGCCATGCCGCATGGGTAGGTATCCTTTCTTAGAATCAAGCATTGAGAATCTTCTCAACACCTTATCTATGTAAGTGCTCTGACTTAGGCCCAATCTCTGTAGATCTTGATGCCCAGAATGATAGCAGCATCACCTAAGTCCTTCATCGAGAAGCATTTCCCTTACCAAGCTTTAACCTCAAGCAAGGTTGGGATGTCGTTCCCGATGATCAGTATGCCATCGACATATAGCACTAGGAATACAATTTTACTCCCACTCGCTTTCTTATATACGCAAGGTTCACTTTCGATTTTGATAAAACTGAATTCCCTTACGGGTTCATCAAAATTAATGTTCCAACTTCGTGAAGCTTGCTTTAATCCATAAATGGATCTAAGCAGCTTACAGGTCTTTCCAGGATTCTTTGGATCAACAAAACCCTCGGGTTGTGTCATATACACATCCTCTTTTAAGTTTCCGTTAAGGAAGGCGGTTTTGACATCCATCTGCCATATCTCATAGTCGTAGTATGCTGCTATGGCTAGAATGATCCGGATAGATTTGACCATAGCAACAGGAGAAAAGGTCTCGTCATAATCGATACCTTCGATCTAGCGATAACCTTTCGCAACCAGTCTAGCTTTATAGGTCTGAGGTTTTCCATCCATGTCGGTCTTAAGTTTATAGACCCATTTGCAACCAATGGGTTTTATCCCAGGGGTTTGATCCACCAAGCGCCAGACTTGGTTGTCGGACATTGATTTCATTTCCTCATTCATGCCGTTCTGCTATTTTTCGGAGTCTGGACTGGCCAAAGCTTGTCTATAGGTTTCTAGATCATCCTGATCCACCAACATCAAGTCATTTCCTTTAGTGGCTAGAAAACCATATCTGATAGGAGCTTGACGAGATCTCTCAGACCTTTTTGGACCATCTGGAATAGGTGTGGGGATTGGTTCTTGATCAATGACCTCTTCTGGCTCCTATATTTCTACATCCGACATAATACGTTGTTCCGTATCTTCTTGAATTTCTTCAAGATGCACGACACTCCCACTAGCACTTTTGCAAATAAATTCCTTTTCCAAAAATACCCCACCTCAAGCAACAAAAACTTTGTTCTCGCTGGGTTTGTAGAAATAGTACCCCCTTGTTTCTTTGGGGTACCCCACAAAGACACATTTGTCTTATTTGGGTTCGAGCTTATCGCCTAGCAGACGCTTGACGTAAACTTCACATCCCCAAATCTTAAGGAAAGCTAATAAGGGTTTCTTCCCGTTCCATACTTCGTATAGAGTACTTTCCACTGCCTTTGTAGGAGCTCGATTCAATATGAATGCGGCCGTTTCTAGGGAATAGCCTCAGAAGGAGATAGGGAGGTCAGCCTGACTCATCATTGATCGAACCATGTCAAGCAGGGTCCGATTTCTCCGTTCGGATACACCATTCATTTGAGGTGTTCCAGGTGGAGTCAATTCAGAGAGGATCCCACACTCCTTTAAATGACTGTGAAATTCTTGGTCCAAGTACTCACCGCCTCTGTCAGATCAAAGCGCCTTTATACTTTTATCAAGTTGGTTTTGTGCTTCGTTCTGGAACTCTTTGAACTTGTCAAAGGTTTCCGATTTATGTCTCATAAGATAAACATACCCATATCTACTGAAGTCATCAGTAAATGTAACGAAGTAGTGTAAACCTCTTCTGGCCTGAGTGCTCATAGGCCCACATACATCAGAATGAATGAGACCCAATAAGTCACTAGCCCTTTCACCTAAACCGGCAAAAGGTGTCTTTGTCATTTTGCCCATAAGGCATGACTCGCATCTCTCAATTGAAGTGAATTCAAACGGACTTATAAGTCCACACTTGCGAAGTGTTGAGATGCGTTTCTGGCCTATATGGCCTAAGCGGCAGTACCATATCTCAGTCTGGTTTAAATCATCTGATTTAACCCTTTTGTTACTTATATTAAAAATTGAGCTAGAGTCAGTGTTTTGAATATTAAGAATATATAAACCACCAACCAATGAAGCATTGCAATAAAACATATTATTCTTGAAAATATTGAAAATTCCATTGTCAATAGAAAAACAATATCCTTCCTTGTCTAGCAAGGATACAGAAATAATATTCCTACGAAACGCAGGTACACAATGAATATCGTTTAATAAAAAAACTAGCCCACTGGGTAAACTGAGACTAATATTTCCTACTGTAGTTGTCAAGACTTGATTGCCGTCTCCAACTCGTAGGTCCACCTCGCCCCTGCCCACTTCTCTTCTACTTCCTAGAGCCTGCACATTAACACAAATGTGAGATTCTGCACCGGTATCAAGTACCCAAGAATTTGAAGTAGATAAACTGAGATTGAGCTAAATAACAAAAATACCTGATCCTGAAGATGTGGAAGCTCCACTCTTCCTAATAAACAGCTTGTGTTTCTTACAATCCTTTTTCCAGTGCCCCTGTCCTTGGCAATAGAAGCAGATGACATCCTTCTTAGGATTCTCAACAGCCTTGGGAGCTGCTGGACCCTTAGGTTGTCGAATCTTCCCTGCTAGGTGCATAGGGGCCTTATCCTTGCCCAGGCTGGCTTTCTTGAAGCTCACTTGCTTGTTGACCATACGAACCTCCTTGGTCTTGCCCTTGAGGTTCTTTTCAGCAGTCACGAGCATACCATGAAGCTCTATCACAGTCTTATCCATGTCATGCATATTGTAATTTCCAACAAAATCACGATATGTCTCTGGAAGTGAATGCAGCACAAAGTCTGCAGACATTTCCTTATCCACAGGATGACCGAGTCTGGTCAAGTGTTCCAAAAGACGTTTCATCTTAAGGACATGGGGACAGACAGGAGCTCCAGCCTTCAGCTTGCAAGACATCAATTCACTGAAAGTGTCGTATCTTTTGACACGCGCTTTCTCTTTGAACATTTTCTCGATCTCTGCCATACAGGCTTCGGGATCATCGGAAATGTCCAAGAACTTTTTTTGCAAGTTAGGCACCATACTGCCTATCATGATACACTACACGTCGATCCGGATGCTAAGGAATTTCTAGTAGGCATCTCTTAGCGCCCTTGAGGCGTTCAGTGCTGGCTCAGTAGGTGGTTGTTCCTGGGTAAGGATATAATCCTTACGTTCATGCTTGAGAACGAGTCTCAAGTTTCGGTTCCAATCGAGAAAGTTTACGCCGTTAAGCTTGTCATGCTCGATTAGTGACCTAAGCGCGCTGTTACCAGAATGACTTGTGTTTGCCATTTTATATCTACACAATAAACAAATTTTAATCAGTATTAATTAAAATTGAAGTTGGAGATTTAGTTATAAAACACTTTTTGATTCTAACTTTAGAATCTGAACCAGGATCCCATCATAGCCTCAATTGAAGTGAACGGAGGCTCACTGCTCCAATTGAGAGCATCAAGGTAGGAATACATCCATCTACAAGACCATGTGGTTCCTGGCTAGGGTCTGTACTTGTAAGTACGTGGCATACCCTATACTGATACCCTAGGTCAGCACTAGCTGACAATCGTAGACAAGTCTACCAAGCTTAAACTATGGATAGAACTAATGTGACTACTACGCGGAGGCGCACGCACCCACACAGAACTACCCATCTCATCCAGACCTTTTCTCTACGAATGTTACGCGGAGGCGTACCGACATCCATAGGGTCAAAGCCCTTTTGAGTTCCCAAACTTGGATGGTATCACGCTTGACTTGTAATTATTTGCGTTTAAGTGGATTATAAATGTCTAATTGTATATCGATACAATCTTAATCTGGAATCATCAATTGCAAATTCATGCAAAGATGATCCCTTAGAAGATTACATGCGAGTCTGATTAAATTTCGATTTTAATCTTTGCATGTGGGTGATAGCAAATCATACATGAACTTGTATATTTAAACTATCATACATTCATACATTCAGACATATAAATGTAACGGCAAATATATGCATAGCTAATCCCATCTTAAGTTCCTAAGAATCTAGCAATACTGATCCTAAGGACTTGGTCTTCAAGATCCAAACTTGCTCCATTCTTGTGAACTCCCACTGGCTTCGGGCCTCTTCCAATCCGAGTCTTCTTCTTGACTTGCTTCTTGTGTCGGTCTTCGTGATTACAAATTTAAATAAATAAAATGAAATACAATTCATGACACGCAGGCCGTATTTACCACAACCCAAAATTAAGCAACACGTAGGTTGCAAAACCGAAATTAAAATCCAAGTCTAGAGGGCTTAGCTAGCATCATGTGGAAAACATCATGTTATCAAAGATCATGTGTACACTCAACATGCTTATCAAACAAATAAATTTTCTAAATTTTATCTTTCTTAAGTGTGGAAAAATTCCGGTTTATCGAAACCGAACGGTTTAATTAATTAATTGAATTTTGAACCGGTTCTCGCTGGTTTATCGAAACCGAACCAAATATGAAAATTAAATTTTTAGGGTTTCAAATTATTCTCGCGAACCTGCCGGTTCAGCTAGAATCTGGTCGAGCCGAACCGGCCCAACCGAGGTCGCCCGTGGGGCTGACCGTTGTCAACCACGGGAGCGACCATGGTTGCCCGTGAGGGCTGCCATGGTCGCCCGCGAGGAAACCATGGTGGCCCGCGAGGGCTGCCATGGTCGCCTGCATGGGCAGACCGTGGTCGCCCGCGAGGGCTGCCATGGTCGCCCGTAGGCGACCCTTATCGGCCCTTGGTGCCGACCATGGTCTGCCCTTGGGCATTCCATGGTCCACCAAGGGTCTCGACCCTGGTCAGCCATGGCTCAGCCATGGCTAACCCGAAACACCAAAAAAAATATTTTCCAACTTTTCCAAAATCAATTAAATCTGAATTTTTTTTCAATTACATGCATGCTAAGGTGATGAACACATAAACAAAATAAAATTCAGAATTAAACATGTTGAATAAAGTTCATAACAACCATGCTCTGATACCACTAAAAGATATCACCATGGGTTTCAAACGTTAAATTTCATGCAGCGGATACATAAGTAACCATATTGATCGAAACAAGACGAAGATCTTAATGAAAAATTCAGCATGTTCTTAACCTTTTCAAATCTGAAAATTACCTTTATAAATCGATGAAAACACAATGTAGTGTTTCTCTATTAAGTCCACACAAGCACAACAACCAAAGAGGTTTTCTCTCACACTTTTGCTATGAATGTTTTTGAGAATTTTTGACAAAAAATGATGGAGGAAGAGGATGAATTGTTCGGCCAAGTGAGGGAGAGGATTAGGGGGGGGGGGGGTGGTTGCCAAATAGTTAGAGAAAAATAAGGAAGATATTTTGCAATTTTAATTTGAAATTAAAAAATTGAATTTCAAATCAATTAATTGCATATCTAACCCTCTTAAACTCCTATTTGCACTTTTCCACATTCATCACTTAAATCCCTAAATGGGCTTTAAGCCCGTTTAACTAAAACCCAAATTAAACCCATTAAATTGAGTTCTAATTTCGGTTTAGACAAAACGGTTTAATTTCCTCGAATTGATTTCTTCAACCGTCTGGTAAAAACCTTAGACCAGAAAACTACCGAATCGTTTTCAATTTCCATCCATAATTATTTGTCTTGTATCGTGCTTAATGCGTGTGACCCTCTAGGCTCACAAACGGTTGGCAGACTGGTAAAATTACTATTTTACCCTTTCCATCATAAGTGGTCTCTAGCAAGACATTATGATTACCCAACGTTCGTGATTATCGATTATTCGACTTAACGTGTTATCGTACATGTCAATGTCCTTTTATCAAACCGATATCCATATTGATCAATAGGCATAGAATGGTCATCCTAATTTATCAATCACTGTTTCTTGATATCTGAGATGACTGAAAACTGATACTAAGGTATCACCTGCACGGCCGTGCTATTCCTTCAGTCATACTCATCAAGTGGCCTAAACGGATATCTTTCTCATACCAAAGTATGAGTGATAAATCCCTCAGACACCTTTCGAGTTCACTAATGTAATAAATATTGAAGCCAATCGAAGCCGTTATAGTTACCTTTTTACAGATAACGTTAGACTAGGTCAAACTTAGGTATTCCTTACGTAGTGTACACAAAGACTCCTTGGTCTTAGGATATAAGGACAAGCTACAATATGTGGGTATCTCATGACTGGATCTATGCAGCATACTCACAATCGGGTTGTCCGATATCATCGACATGATGGTATCTATGATATAACTCCAGCACGCAGTTTTCCATGATCAGTAGAGCATGATCACAAGGAGTTAGTCTCATACTGATCGCTTCAGAAGAAGCTTAGCTGATCATGGAGTTTATCGAATGCAATTCTTTCTGATCTATAGTTCTACTATAAGTGGTTATACACATTATGACATAGATCAAATTACATTAGATATATTACTACAACACATTAGTAATATTATGCCTTTTATTATGTAGAAGAATGATGTCCGTCACAATATAGATAAGGGAATTACATTGGACTAGGGCATAATCCTAACAAAAATCTGCGGAGAATGTCAGATCGGGAAGCAAACCAAGATGTCACACAAGAAGGTACAACACACCACTACCTCACGGGTACTTGAACTTATACACGTTGACCTCATGGGAGCAATGCAAGTTTAAAACCTTGGAGGAAAACGCTATGTCTTCGTTTGTGTGGACAACTATTTAAGGTACACATGGGTTGATTTCTCGCATGACAAATCTGACACCTTCTTAATCTTCAAGAATCTATGCATCTAGTTTCAAAGAGAAAAGAGGGAGACGATTGGAAAAATAATTCGTCTTCGCAGTGATCATGGTCAAGAGTTCGAGAAAAGTAAATTTGCAGACTTCTGCAACTCATAAGGGATAGCCCATGAGTTCTCAGCACCTATCACCCCCAATAGAACGGCATTGTTGAGCGTAAAAACTGGACTCTACAAGAAATGGCTAGAGTCATGATGCTAGCCAAGGACATACCTATCTACTTTTGGGCAGAAGTAATTAACACTGCTTGCCATATCCGTAATCGAGCCACTCTCCGACCAAGTATGACGGTAACTCATTATGAAATATGGAGGGGGAGAAAGCCAAACGTTAAATACTTCCATATCTTTGGATCCACATGCTACATTCTGGCTGATAGAGAACACCGTCGTAAACTTGATCCAAAGAGTGATGAAGGCATCTTTCTTGGCTACTCAAGGAATAGTCGCGCGTTTCGGGTGTTCAACAAACGAACCAAGACTATGATGGAATCAATCAATGTTGTTGTAGATGATTAGTGTAAAGATGCCCCAGAAGATGTTATAGAAGAAGAAGGAGTCCTAACTGAAGCTTATCCCAACAATGTTTGGAAGAATGCTATCTCAGATGTCAGTGAGGATGCTAGTAGCAAGCTAGAAGACAATGATGGCATGCAAAATGTCAATAACGATGAGGCAGTTCTTGAAACCAACAACAAGAACCCCTCTCATAGAATTCAGGTTAATCATCTTGTCTCTGGAGTAATTGAAGATCTAAATGAAGGCATACAGACTCGGAAAAAAACTCCTATAAATTACGAAGAGATGATAGGTAATATATGTTTCGTTTCCAAGATTGAACCCAAGAATGTCAACGAACTCATCTACGATGAATATTGGGTCTACGTTACGCAAGAGGAACAGATCCAGTTTGAGAAGAACCGGGTATGGGAACTAGTGCCCAAACCAAATGAACAAATATCATTGGCACAAAGTGGATATTCAAGAACAAATATCAACTCCTATATATTCAAGAATTTTTCCCCTGTAGCCAGGCTTGAAGCAATCCAGCTTCTATTAGGGATATCATGTCATCTACACGTCAAGCTTTATCAGATGGATGTCAAAAGTGCATTTCTAAATGGATATCTCAACGAATTAGTCTACGTAACGTCACCTAAAGGATTTATAGATCCTCACTCCTCTGGTCATGTGCATAAACTCAAGAAGGCCCTCTATGGATTAAAACAAGCACCAAGGGCTTGGTATGAAAGATGGAGTCGGCAAGAATCTATTTGTGAAAAATGAGGACGGAAATTTGATGATTGCCCAAATATATGTCGATGACATTGTCTTTGGAGGGATGTCAAGAAAGATGGTAGAGCACTTTGTCCAACAAATGCAATCAAAATTCGAGATGAGCATGGTGGGAGAGCTTACCTATTTCCTAGGATTTCAATCAAACAGCTAAAAGACAGCATCTTCATCTCTCAAAGAAAATATGCAAGAAATATTGTCAGGAAATTTGGGCTTGAAAAGGCTTCACACAAATGTACACCAGCAGCTACACATATTAAGCTAACTAAAGATGATCCAGGAGAAGCCGTCGACCGACACCTATATAGAAGCATCATTGGTAGTCTTCTCTACCTTACTACCAGTCGACCTTATATCGCTTACTATGTGGGAGTATGTGCACGGTATCAAATAAGATATATCCCAAGCTAAAAGAATTATAAGATATATCTCAGGGACTGCAGACTTGGGTCTACTATACTCATTCGACACATCTTCTACCCTTGTGGGGTATTGTGATGCGGATTGGGCTGGAAGCACAGCAGACATGAAGAGCACATCTGGAGAATGCTTCTACCTTGGCAACAACCTCATATCATTGTTTAGTAAAAAGAAAATTGTGTTGCCTTTCCCCCCGCTTAATCAGAGTATATAGCTACTGGGAGTAGCTGCACTCAATTGCTATGGATGAAGCAAATGTTGGTCAAATATAATGTCAGACAAGAAGCCATAACTTTGTATTGTGATAATGTCAGTACAAAACCAAACATAGCAAAACCAAACATATTGACATTAGACATCACTTCATCCGCGAGCTGGTCGAGGATAAGAAGATCGTTTTAGAGCATATCCATAGAGAGAAGCAATTGGCTGATATCTTTACCAAGCCATTGGATGCAATCAGATTCGAGTACCTCAGATTGTCACTCGGACTCTGTACCATCAGCCAATAAGAGAAGTTGATTGCGGTTAAGAGGAGTTAGTTTGTACCTCTTCATGAACCGGTCCAAAATCCCAACACATACCATTGGGCCAAGCATACCAAAAGCCCATCCAAGTACAAAAAGAGGAAAGGTCACAGGATTTTTTTTGATACCTACAGATTTTTTTTCAAAAACCTACTTTGTCTCAAGTTTGTTTATTTCACTCCTAAACCTCAAAATCTCTCAACACTTGTGCGAAAAATTGTGATTCCAGGAAACCATGGTGAAGACCAGGAGTAGCCTCACAGCAAAGAAGGTCACCGGCAAAGGAACTACAAAATCAAAGAAGATCGAGGAAAAGGGTCTCAAAACCAACAAGCCTGGCACCAATCAGTATGGGGTACGATTCAAGGGGTTCAAGCCTAAGAAGGACGCTGAGGGTTCATCCGGAGATGTCCCACCTATTGAGGCTCCCACACCCATCTTTTCCGATTTCCCAGAAAAACTCGAACCGGAAGTACTGTGTTCTCAATGACAAACCTGACAGGCCCGGAACGAGGGGCTGACATTGTCCAAGAAAATCCGGAAGCATCCATGCCAGTAACCTTTATGCCAGTGTCTCCAATCATTCCCAAAAGCACTCAAGGTATCGATTCCTCTATTATTTCAAATATTAACACCTCGAGGAACAGTGATCTGTTAGAATCACTACTAGAAAATCAGGACCCTCCTCGCGAAGTAGTGGTTGAGGACCTGATGAATGCTGAAAAGAAAGGGGAGATTGACATTCGACTCCGGTCAGTCATGGACTAGAAATGATTGTTGAAGGAGATGTTAGAGAAGAATTTGCCAAAGACGACCTACCTATGACCACAGAAGAAGTTGTGGTGAAAGAAGAAGTTCCTGATTCTGAGGAAGCTAGTATAGAGACCAGTAACAAAAGTGTTTTTAATAAGAAGGAAACCGGAGATAAAGATGTCGGTCAGGAAGAGATTGAAGGAGAAAAGGAGAACGAACCTGCAGATGATGCAGGAATTGTCAAAGGAGATGTTACTACCAACGATGCAGTAGATGCTGTAACTACTGCTGCCGCAGAGTTTGTCCCTAAGGATGCTGGGGATAATGACATGGGAGAGGCGGCTCCGGTTTTCGAAGAAGAAGTCGCAGTAGATGCCATAGAAGATGCCACCGAAACTGCTCACACCGTTCTCTCTTCCCTGAAGAATAAGGTGTTGGACAAACAGTAAAGTATTGCAGCTATGGTGGAAAAGCTGAAGAAAAATAAGAAGAGGAAAGAGAACAAAGACGCTGGGGGTCCCAGCAAAAGGAAAAAGTTGTCCGTAAAGGACAAAGGAAAGAAGGTTGTGTCCTCCAAAAGGAGACTCGTCGATGAGGAGAGTAATGACAATGCTGAGGTTGTAGCTTTAAAGGAAACAAAGTTGGTTGTTAGCCAGAAGCAGGCCAAGAACGCTCACAACGTGTCATTCCATTCTGCTGTAGGAGCGACCAGATGGGAATTCGTATACCACAGGACGATCTATCCTGAGAAGACTCTGTCCTCGGAGATTCTCGGACTAGAAGCTATCATCAGGCTTCTACATAAGGCAGAGCTCATGAAGACAGTCATAAACATAGGTAATCACTATCCACTGTTGATTAAGGAGTTTATTGCAAATCTGCCTACTGGTTTTGGCTCCTCGTGATAGCATTTGGTGCCCTAGTCCAATTGCTAGTAGCCAGTAAACGTCTATGTACATTATCATCGTTTGTAATATATATATAAAACCGGCTTTGTATTACTTATGTGTTGAAGTAATATGTTAAGCATGATCTGATTTATGACCACTAAAGTAGTAGAACCATAAATTTGTACAGATCACACTTAACAAGTCCCTGGTCAATATATGCTTCCATAGAAGCGACCAGTATGAGGATGTTTCTTAATGACGTAGTTCTACTTGTCATAGGGAAGAGGGGTCCCGGAATCATATCATAGATATGATTAGCTATCACCCACATGCAAAGATTAAAAAACGGTATTTAATCAGACTTGCATGTAACCTGATAAGGGATCATCTTTGCATGGATTTGCAATTGATGATTCCAGATTAAGATTGTATCGATATACAATCAGACTGTTATAATTCACTTAAACGCAAGTAATTTCAAGTCAAGTGTGATACCATCCAAGTTTGGGCAATCAAAAGGGCTTTGAGCCTATGGATATCAGTACCCTCCGCGTAACATTCATAGAGGAGAAGTCTGGATGAGATGGGCAGTTCTATGTGGGTGCATGCGCCTCCGCGTAGTAGCCACATTAGTTCTATCCATAGTTCAAGCTTGGTAGACTTGACTACGATTGTCAGCTAGGGCTGACCTAGGGTATCAGTATAGGGTATGCCGTGTACTTTTAGTACAGACCCTAGCCATAAACTACATAGTCTTGTAGATGGATGTATTCCTACCTTGATGCTCTCAATTGGAGCAGTGAGCCTCCGTTCACAACACAACACAAAGGAGTAATAGCGCACTGAGAGTCCAGATTAAGGACAGACTCAAGAGCGTGAATTACTTAGATTGGAATAGAAACTTGAGGCTTGTACTCAAGCATGAACGCAAGTAATATATCCTTACCAAGGAACCACCTGCTGAGCCACCGCTGAACGCCACTAGGGCACTAAGGATACTTATCAAAATTCCTTAATGACCAAATCGACGTGTCATGCATTATGGTCGGCAGTAGGATGCCATAGTTGCAAAAGCTTGTGTCGAAAGATATGATACTTTCAGAGAACTCAACTCCTGCAAGCTTAAGGCTGGAGCCCTGTTAGTCCTCATGTCACGAAGATGAAATGTCCTTAGAAACATCTAACCAGACTTGATTTTGATGATTAGGTGGAAATGGCTGCGGATTTTATGTTGCAGTCACTTCCAGATACATATAATGATTTCGTAGTAAATTACAATATGCATGACATGGACAAGTCCTTAACAGAGCTTCATGGGATGCTTGTGACCGCTGAAAAGAACCTCAAGGGCAAGACCAAGGAGGTCCTTATGGTCAACAAGAAGGTCAGCTTCAAAAAGGTTGATCGGGTTAAGGGTAAGGCTCCTAAGCGCCGTGCAGGGCGGATCAGACACCCCAAACGTCCAAAGGTCCAAGCACCTCCCAAAGCTGCTATGAAGGCTAAGGACAAAATGGAGGGGTTCTGCTATCACTGTAATGAGCCAGGACACAGGAATAAGAGATTGTAAGCAATACAAGGATCATGTGAAGAGAGTGGGTATCCACGTTTTCAGGATCAGATATTTACGTTGCTAAGCTTAATCGCTATAATGTAAATAAGAAAAGGCTTAAATCTGATGATTTAAACCAAGTTATAATCTGGAATTGTCATTTAAGGCACATAGGCGAGAAACGCATTTCAACACTTCACAAGTGTGGACTTTAAGTCCGTTTGAGTTCACTCAAACTGAAAGATGCAATTCTTGCCTAATGAGCGAGAAACCCATTTCAACACTTCACAAGTGTGGACTTTTTTAAGTCCGTTTGAATTCACTCAAACTGAAAGATGCAAGTCTCGCCTAATGGGCAAAATGACAAAGGCACATTTCACAGGTTTATGTGAAAGGCGAGTGACTTATTAATTCTAATACATTCCGACATCTGTGGACCTATGAGTACTCAGGTCAGAAAAGAGTTCAACTAATACTTGACTCTGGAAACGGCCGCATTCATTTTGAATCGGGCTCCGATGAAGACAACGATAGTACACCTTGTGACAGTCATTCTGTCTTCCATTACTGTGGATGCGTGCGCCTCCGCGTAGTATTCATTGGGGTGCGAGCTGAATAAGGTAATCAATTTTATTTGGATGCGTGCACCTCCGTGTAGTAGCCAAATAAGAGCTAGACTAGAGTCACAGAAGGTACACCACATGACACTCATTACATTTCCTGTTACCATGGATGTGTGCGCCTTCGCGTAGTATTCATTGGGATGTGAGTGGGATGAGATGGTCAGTTCTATTTGGATGCGTGTGCATTCGCGTAGTAGCCAAATAAGAAATGGACCACAGTCATATATGGTGTGGGAAACATTCTAGTATGTTTTCCTAAAGATTTGGGTAGCAGAGATGCTGGCATCCAAATCAGACAAGTGTGCCTTCGTAAGGTATCCTTAAGTAACTAAGAGATACAACTTATACATACCCAGCGAGAACAAAGTCTTTGTTGCTCAAGGAGGGGTATTTTTGGAGAAAGGAAATATTTCCAAAACAGCTAGTGGGAGTCCCGTGCATCTCGAAGAAATTTGAGAGGGTGCGGAACAGCCTGAAGCAATTCAGGAGCCTGCTATGCAAGATGTAGAAGTACTGGAGCCTCAGATGGTCGTAGATGAAGAACCAATCCCTACAGAAATACCATATGGTCCAAGGAGGTCTGAAAGATCTCGTCATAATCCAGACAGATACGGCTTCACGACCACTGAGGGAAATGACTTGATGTTGGTGGATCAGGATGATCCAAAAACCTTCAGACAATCTTTGGCCAGTCCAGACTCCGAAAAATGGCAGAACGCCATGAGTGAGGAAATGAAATCCATGTATGACAACCAAGTCCGGTGCTTGGTGGATGAAACCCCTAGGATAAAACCCATCTGTTCTAAGTGGGTCTATAGGATCAAGACCGACATGGATGGAAGTCCTCAGACCAATATGGCTAGAATGGTTGTAAAAGTTTATCGTCAGATTCAATACATGGATTATGATGACTCCTTTTCACCAGTAGCAATGGTCATATCAATCCGGATTATTTTTAGCCATAGTTATGGCAGAAGGATGTCAAAACCCCTTCCTTAGCAGGAACTTACAAGAGGGTGTGTATATCACTCGGCCTGTGAGTTTTGTAGATCCAAACAATCCCGAAAAGATTTGTAAGATGCTTAGATCCATTTATGGATTGAAGCAAGCTTCACAGAGTTGGAACATTCGTTTTGATGAAGCTGTAAGAAAACTCGACTTCATCAACAACGAAAGTGAGCCTTGCGTACATAAGAAAGCGAGTGGGAGTAATATTGTATTCTTGGTATTTATTCATCGGGAATGACATCCCGACCTGTACACTTGGTTAGGGAAGTGCTTATCGATGAAGGACTTGGGTGATGCTACATTTATTGTAGGCATCAGGATCTCTACAGATCATTTCAAAAGGATTTTGGGCCTAAGTCAGAACATGTTGCTAAGTCAGAACATGTCCATAGATAAAGTGTTGAGAAGACTCTCAATGCTTGATTCTAAGAAAGGATACATACCCATGCATCATGGCATTAAGATCAGCAAGCTATAGAGTCATAGTACTCCTGATAAGCTGAGCAGGATGAGTAAGATCCCATATGCTTCGGCTGTGGGGTCCATCATGTATGCCAGGATATGCACGAGACTGGAAGTCTCGGTTGCACTAAGTTGTACCAGCAGATTCCAATCTAACCCCGGCCAATACACTGGATTGCTGTCAAAGACCATCCTCAAATATTGGAGGAGGACCAATAATGCATTCCTAGTATATGGGGATGTAGATAGAGAACTAACAGTCAAAGGACAAGTCGATGCTAGTTTTCAAACATATCCAGATGACTTCAAAACTCAGTCAAGATATATTTTTGTGTTGAGTGGTGGCGCTTTCAGCTGGATAAGCTTTAAGCAAGCCAAAATTGCCAACTCTACAACGGAGGCTGAGTATATAGTTGCAACGAAAGCAGCTAAAGAGGCCGTATGGATTAGAAGCTTTCTGATCGGATTAGATGCAACGCCGCGAGCGTCTGATCCGATAAACTTGTTGTGGGACGACACATGTGCCTTAGCTATTACTCAAGAGCCCAGATTCCACAACAGATCCAAACATATATTCAACATGCATCACCTCGTGAGAGTTATCACATATAGAGGTGATGTGGAGATTAAACACTATTCGACTAATGATAATATGGCTGATTCCTTGAAAAAGGCTTAGCCGCAGCGTAGGCATGAGAAACATGCAGGGTCTATGGGAGTAGATCATAACTTAAATTGGAACTAGGGGCAAGTGGGAGATTGTTAGAGTTATGCCCCAGTCCAATATAAAAATGATCTACAGATGTAATGTTTTATCATCTTTCCGAATAAATAAATCGGCATATTTTACTAATGTATTGTAGTAATATATCAAATGTAATTTGATCTATGTCATTATGTGTGTAACCACTAATAGTAGAACTGTAGATCAGAAAGAATTACATTTGATGAGTCCCTGATCAGCTAAGCTTCTATAAGAAGCTATCAGTATGAGACCAAGTCCTTGTGATCACGCTCTACTAATCGTGGCAAAGTATGTGCCAGAGTTATATCATAGATATCATCAGGTCGATGATATCGGACAACCCGATTGTGAGTATGCAACATAGATACTGTCATGAGATACTCACAGATCGTAGCTTGTCATTATATCCTAAGACAAATGAGTCTTTGTGTGCACTGTGTAATGAATCTCTAAGTTTGACCTAGTCTAACGTTGCCTGTAAAAAGGTAGCCATAACGGCTGTGATTGGCTTAGTTATTAATTGCATTAGTGAACTCAAAAGATGTCTGAGGGATTTATCACTCATACTCCAGTATGAGAAAGATATTCGTTTAGGCCACTTGATGAGTATGACTGAAGGAATAGCACGGCTGTGCAGGTGATACCTTAGTATCAGATTTCAGTCATCTTAGATATCAAGAAACAGTGATTGATAAATTAGGGTGACGGTTCTATGCCTATTGATCAATCTGGATATCGGTTTGATAAAAGGACAGTGACATGTACGATAACAGGTTAAGTCAAATAATCGATAATCATGAACGTTGGGTAATCATAATGTCTTGCTAGAGACCACTTATGATGGAAAGGGTAAAATAGTAATTTCACCAGTCTGCCAATGGGTCGTAAGCCTAGAAGGTCACACGTTATAAGTACAATACGTGACAAATAAGCATGGATGGTAATTGGGAGAATCCGCTTTTCAGTTTAGTCAAATTGAAAACGATTCGGTTGATTTCTAGCCTAGGTTTATTAACCAGACGGTTGAAGAAATCGAGTTAGGGAGATAGGACCGGTTTAGCTAAACCATAATTAGAACTCAATTAAATGGGTTTTTATTTGGATTTGGTTAAATGGGCTTGAAGCCCATTTAGAGTTTTAATTCATGAATGGGGCAAGAGTGTGAATATGAAATTAAATGGGTAAGTTGTGTAATTATTTATTTGAACTTTAAAATCAGATTTTTTGTGATAATTACACAATTAATTTTGTGATAATTACACATTATTTCTCTTACCTTTTTGGCTCATAATTTTATCTACCACACTTCCGATTCTTGGCCGACCCTCCCTTCTCCGTTCCTCGATTGCCATTTTGTCTTCTTCTTCACCTTTTCATTAGCAAGAGATAGTGAGAAAACCTCCCGAGGATATTGTGTTTGTGTGGACTTGATATAGAAACACTATACTTGTGTTTTTAATCGATTAAATGTATGATTTTCAGATTTGAAAAGGTTACATGCATGCTGAATTTCTCAATAAGATCATATGTTTTATTCGATTCCCATGGTTCAATTTCGTACCGCTGCATGAAATTATTGTTTGGAACCCATGGGAATCCCTTTCATATCATATAGTGAAACATTTCCACTGGCAGAGAGTCCCCAAACGTAGGTGATGTTGCACCAAACTGGGTAAACAATTTGGTGTGTCATTTTTTATTACGTTTGATATTTAATGTCCGTCTGTATCTACGCAAGTTGTCATACACTTTGTTATAGTATTATACGTAACATTGTGCATAACATCTTGCGTGACTATCTGATCAAAATTTCACATTCAATAAATTATACTTTTTTCTATCAGTTCATTGCGACAAATATTATTTTTGTTTCACCATCACTAACAATGTTAGTTGTGTAAGAAATATTTGTAATTCCCTTAACACCAAAAAGAAAATAAAACTCAATTAAATTTTTTTAAAATTTATATTATATTATTTATATTAGTTTGTTAAAAACATTTTGTTTATGAAATAAATAATACAAACTTATTTAAATGTTTTTTTTAAAATAGTTGAAAATAATACTTTTTAAAATGGGAAAATGTCACTTAGCTCCCTCATGGTTTACGCGTTTTTCACTTACCTCCCTCGCCCGACAAATACGTTTTGAGAGACCCCGAACTTTCCAAAATTCTCACAGAGCCCTAACCCCGTTAGTTTTTTTGTGAAAAGTCCAAATTACCCTCACCTTCCCTCCACACTGTTCCTGGAGCCACTCCGACCACCCACTCCGGTCGGCCTCGTCACCGACCCTCCATCCAGCCACCCCTTCTCCGCCACCCTCTCCGCCAGCAAGCTCCCTCAGCGCCTCCTTCTCCGCCGGAGTCGCGCTCTAGTCTCGGTCCGGTGCGCCACCGACAATCTGGTTTTGTGCCAGGACTGCGATTGGGACTCCCACGTGAGCTGCTCCGTGTCCGCCGCACACGACCAGTGCCTGGTGGAGGGATTCGCCCCTCCGCCGCAGAGCTCGCCCAAATCTTGGGCTAGGATCTGGAAGGGAGGGCCGATTCAGGGTGGTCCAGGTAGGAGTGGGTTGGGTCGAGGGGCTGGGACGAGGCTTGAGGTTCAAGGTGGGTGTTGGGTTCATGGATTTGATGATGCCCAGTGGCGGAGCAGGAGAAGATGGAGATGGTAAGCTGTGCGAGATCGTGGAGTTGCCGAGCCTCGGGACGAGCTACGAATCGCCCGAGTCGAGGGGCGATTTTGTGTTCACGGACTTGCCGGACCACGCGTGGCTCTACGGTGGCTACTCGTCACCGTGGTTCCAATCCGACGGCTGCGATATCTTTGGCTCGGGAATGGCAGATTGTGTAGGTGGAGAAGGCGGCGCTGAGGGAGCTCGTCGACGGTGGAGGTGGAGAAGAAGGGGTGGTCGGACGGAGGGTCGAAGACGAGGCCGGCCGGAGTGGGTGGTCGGAGTGCGAGCGATGAACAATGAAGCAATGGCATTAGTTTGAAAATTGAATGGTGAGATGAGGGTATTTTGGACTTTTCACAAACAAAATTAACAGGGTTAGGGCTCTGTGAGAATTTTGAAAAGCTCGGGGGTCTCTCAGAACGTATTTGTCGGGCGAGGGAGCTAAGTGAAAAACGCGTAAACCACGAGGGAGCTAAGTGACATTTTCCCTTTTAAAATTTTATAAAAATTTTTAAAAACTTTGTAGTTAAAAACATTTTTTGATATTTAGTAAAATTAGAGTTCTAGCGTTACTTTTTTCATCCAGTTTAACTAGCGCTAGAATAAATGGATACAAAAATGCATACAAAAATGCATACAATAGTGAATCCTTTAGACCAGAGGTATCTCATTGGAAAACAGTATATGCCCGTTGTGGGCGGGTCTGCGGAGCATCTGTTCCTCGACTATCAAGTCAGTAGAAGGGTGTTGGCATTATGGAACGGGCCTCAATACTCACAAGGTGTAGGAGTGGCGGAGAGGATTAAGGTTTGGATTCAGGTAACAAGAAAAGACACGTTCGAGAAAGTGGGTTTCATAGCATAGGCAATCTTGAAGGCGCGGAACGGTACAATGTAGAAAAAGGGGAACGTGTCCCCGGAAGCTATAAGGGCGGAAGGAGAATGTAGGAGGAGGGAATAGGAGGCGACCCGGCAAAGCCCCCAGTTTTATGGAGGCCTTAGTTGCGGACCATCCTTAATGTATCCCGGTTTGCTTTCGAAAAAAAACTCTCATAGTACATCCTTAACAGTAAATACCTCTTGCTTTTAATGCCTTCTCAAATCATCGTGAAGTCTAGCGGTAAGATAATGGTTTAGGATTGAGTCAATTTCAATACAAGCGGAAAATGATAATTGGGCACAATGGGTTCATGACTATTTTCAAACTGGATTTATTGCTCTTACATTATTATTTGTTAATGGGATATTTTTTAGGTGGAAAATGCAGAGTTACTGTACTCTGGGTTTTTGTGAGATGAAGTGACTTAGTAGTGGTGCACCTTGATTGGCCAGTTTTCAACCCATTATTCTTTCCACCTTAGCTTAAGTTTAACGTTACAAGACAAAACAAAACTTTATAGATGGATTCATATGAGGCAGTAGGCTTGCTACGATTAATGGACAAAGGGTCGGTCCAATAGCATATGAACTCTAAACTTTAATGGACAAGAGATCGATATGTGTGAAAAGTGTACAATGTACAAATAATTTGATACTTGAGTTATAGAGACGATTCGAATTTGTATATATCGATGTTTGCATGAATTCTTGGGTTTATGTGCTTTTTATATACATTTGGTCAATTTTGTGTCTGTTATAGGTTGTCCTATGATCAACATGCTCGTTATGTATTAATGATTATGCAAGATTATGATGCTATTCTTGTACATTCAGTAAATAATAAAGTCTCATGTACATTTATGAAAAATAGAATTTTTGTGTAAAGATTTGGTCTTTTTGATATTTTCGTAAAGTTTCTAACTGATAGAGTCTAATTTAGCTTAGGACATGTGCATTTGTATTTGCATATCGCATTCACGGGCATTAAGTTATGATAAGAACTCATGAGGACCCGAAACGGGCAGAGTTTGCATAAATTTTCCAAAAGCAGTCGACCATATACCATAGGAAAAGTAGGAATTGACAAAGTAATTAAAATGAGGATAATTCTGATTTGGTCAGTAGCATTATCTCCCAGAAAAGTGAAGTAAATTCCAGGTGCTAGATGAGATTCTAAAATGTCTTAAAAAGGAGTTCATGTATAAGATTCTAATACCCTTACAAAGTAGTTCTCAATCAGTTGGCAATAGATAAATCTCCTCCTTTGTAGTCTTTTGGAGAAACCAGAAAATGATAAAAACAATTTGCCATCAATATAATAGAATCATGAATGCAAGAGTCGAATGTCAAATTTTTTTGTTCTATTATAAAGAAACAAGAACAGTTCCTAGTAGCGAGTGTTTAAAAGTACTCGCTGGAAATAATAGCACTCTCCCGACGAGATATTGAACTCGCCAGATAGGTTCTTCACTCCCGGCGAGTTTAGGAACTCGCCGGGTATATTATATCTTTCTCGGCGAGATATTGCTCAAACTCTCGCCGGGAAAGATATAGAATATAATACTAATTTTTTGATCGAAATTCATAGGTTCTCATAATTGACTAAAATTTAGGTACATCTAGTATATAAATCGAGTGCGCTCTCATCCGTACGGTCTGGTTAAAACGTCATTTTCAACATAAACCACTTCTAGTAAAAGCTTGAGTTTAAGGTTTAGGAAGGTAAACTCTAAACACATTGATTATCGAACGTTTGAATGATGCAACTAATTTTTATCAAATCCAAACCATTCAATATGTTCTAAATAACATTTACGACATATAGTATAAATTTCATTACAATCAAATCACGGGAATATGGGTGATCGATCATGATTAGACAGAGATGATTCGAATTCTATTCAACGGTTGTTAACAAACGTCGGATATTATACATTTCAAACAAATTCAAAACCATCTAAAATTTTAACATATAACATAACATACTAAATTTTTGATCCATTGGTTATGATCTTCAATATTGGTTCAAATAATATAATAATAATTTACTAATTACCTTTCTCGGCGAGATATTGCTCAAACCCTCGTCGGGAAAGATATAGATTAAAACACTAATTTTTTGATCGAGGTCCATACGTTCTCAGGATTGTGTGACTTTTAGTTCATGCACTCATGTTTGTAAACAACAAGTCTCGTTTAACAAATCTGCACTCATGTTGTTATGTTTGTTTACTGATTGTCTGCACTCATGTTGTATCACTTTAATAATCTTGATGTTCTGTTATTGATTGTGATTGGTGAATTGATAATTATAATAATATTTATTATTATGAAGCTTCTGACATGTTTTGTTTTATTTATATATTTAGCTTATCCCAACGAGTATTTGCAAACACTCGCCGGCTAGGTGAAATTTTAATTACCAGCGAGTATTTTCAAACACTCGTCGGCTATATAAAATTTTAATTCCCAGCGAAAGTTACCTACTCGGCGAGGTTTTGACTTTACCTAGCCGGCGAGTCTTTGAATCAAAAACTCGCTAGGAAAGACTTTTCCCGTCGAAACCTTCTCGGCGAGCTCATTTCCAGTGAGTAATCTGCTGGCTTGGCAGTTTCACCGAGTTTTTTTTTATTTTTCCAGCGAAACTAATATCTCGCTAAAAATTCGATTGTCATTTGTAGTGTTAAGTAGACCAACACATGTTTACATATATACTCTACATACCAATGGACACAGCGCTAATGAATCCATGAAAAGATTGGGAGAAAATTGAACAAGACAAAAATGAAAGTAGTCCGGAGAGTTTTTTCAAGTACTAAATTGACCTGAACTAGCAACCCCTTACGATGGTTTTCACGATTCTCACGCATTTTTTAATTCTCATCACTGAAATACATTCCTTATATTTAAAGTATATGTTTGTAGCTGATTACATCCAAATAGATAATGAACCCTGTATTTCTTAACCCGCTCCTTCCGGTTTGGGACTAATAATTAACCCAACCCAGGCCATGCTCGCTCGCATTGGGCTTTCGGCCCATTAATGTTAACTTGTGCTCGAAGTTTCTTGCAAGAGTCTATAAGTGTAACCTATATAGCCTCTCCATGGTCAAAAACGAGAAGATCCGATCCTCCTCTTCAACTCCAATCGAGACTCGAAACCTCCGAAGAGGAGAAACCATGTCGGCGATTTCATCGGTAGTCCTCGGACCAGGAAGCCTCCTCGTCGGACCACCGTCTCGATTATCGTACAGGTTCGGTTTCTTTCGTTTATTCTCGGCCTTTTTTTGGGTTCATTCGTTACCCATCCTATAAACCCTAACCATGATTTGATTGTGTTTTTTATTTTATTTTCGTTTTCAGAACAGGTAATTAATTATGTAGTGGGTTTGTTGTTTTATTTCGATTTGTATTGTTAACACTAATATTATGTTTGTGGGGTTAAGTAGTGATGTGGGTTTTTTTTAGACTAAGCACTAATTTTTCTACTTTATTTGAAATTAAGGGAATGAATTTTACTGGGTTTTGGAGAAATTTAGAATCTGCACACGAACGTGATGTTATTTAGGGATGTATGAAAGGTGTGTATTGAAGATCTGAGCTTTGTGGGGAAATCTCAACTTTGTGATGTTGGTATACATGTAATGTGTTTGAGGCCAAGTTGCTTTTGCTTCATTAGTCGGTTAATCTTATATATAAGGTGTCTACTAGAGCATATAAATGACATTTGTCTCAAAAAGGTGTCCAATGAATCGACATAGAAGACCTAGTGATTGTTTCCATACTCTTTTATTAGAGCTTCTACATTATGATGATTTTCAAGTACGCAAATGTTGATAATGCATCACTAAAATTGATTTTTGTGATATTGGTATATGAGGGTGTTGGATATGTAATGTCCTCATTTGACTGGTTAAGAAATGAAAATGTAAATACTGATTCCATTCTCTATATTTGGTGCTAAAGCCTAAAATATTTCTCTTTCTTTATAGTCTTTAGTTTGTCTTGTCATGCTAATATTGCCGTTTTGATGTCCTTTTATCAGGTATAAATCCTCTCCTGCAAACACAGTTGTATTCTCACGCAAAACCAAATTCCCGGCTGCCATACTTACTCTAGGAAGCGAATTGAGCTCATCTAAACTTTTGCACCAGCAGTCCTGCCCTTTTGGAGGTGAATTGAAAACTAGTTGTAGAACTAAGCTACTGTTATTGACACTACAAGCACATATTTCATAGCATAAATACTGAATACATTATTCTGCATAGCACATTAGCATTTTATATCTTGATGTAGATCAAATGTTTTGACGTATTCCATATTTAGATGTTCTGATTTTTGTTTTACGATTTTCAGGAACCACAATCTCGCCTCATATTTCTGCTGCTGCGAATGTGTTTTCCACAGTGCATCAGGATGCCCCTTTACACATGAACTATGTCTTACCTCAGAGGCCAAAATCTACGATACAGCCAAGAGTTTTTTCGATGTTCCCTCTGAATATAGAGCCGCCTAAAGTCGAAAAGAAACCAATTTGGTGGTGGAGGATTTTAGCTTGTGTTCCGTATTTACTAACCTTGCAGCTGTCTCCTGTAAGATTTTTTCTTCAACCTGTTCTTGAAAGGCATGAGGTCTTGCAAGATTTAATTTATTACATTCCCGGAGCTCTTAGTAATGTACCGACATGGTTTGCCATGTCATACAACATAGTTGCATACCGTTGGCTGGTGAAGAACAAAGGGTTGCCTCACTTTTTCAGGTACAATCTTATCATGGCAATGTTATTGGAAACATCCATGGGAATCATATGGCATGCAAGCAATTTCTTGCCTCTTATTTACTACAGAGGGGGTAGGTTTGCCGAGCAATATTGGGGAGTAGTTGCAGTTGCATTCCTTGTTGTCGTGCTATGGTGTGTAGTGGGTACTATTAATGGCATCTTTTGCAATGTCCCCTTTTTTAGTGAAGCAGCTATGGTTCATACTACGTCAACATAAATGTGATCAAGGCATTTCATATGCCAGTTATGTCTTTTCTATCTGCCTTGTAACCTTTGGTACGAGGAACATTTTGCAGCTAGATCTAATTATATATGTATACTTTCTATTAATGGCTTAAGTCAATATAATCAAGCTTTGCTCAATTAGTTATTGGATTTTAGTGGTGTTTGAATATTAGAGAAATGTGATTATATTTGTTTCTGAACTGCCTGAAAATGAATCCCTACTGATCAAATTCTGTTGATTTGTAGATTGTTAATGTTAAAATTGAACAAAGTTGTTGAGTTGTAGTTGAAGTTTCTAATTATTGATGCAAATGATTGCCAAATATTCTTACTAGAGTCTTAAAGATTCATGTATGGAGTTATATCATCATTAATTTTAGTGTTTACAATTATTAATCATTGATTAAAGTCATGAGGTACCTTTAAAATTGATCAACCAACATAACAAAGTTGATCACATCACTTTCTTCTGCTCTCCATCAATTAATATATTTGGGCAGCTAGTTTAAACATAGTCTTGTTAGTGTGTTGCTGTTGATGTCTCTGTCGAAGAAGCCTTTCGTTGTGACCTCGGACTCTTCAACGGCATACATACTTATGTTATGTAGTATAAAATCCAACTCCAATCGATCCTCAGAAAACCCGAATCCTGAAACCCACTGCCACAGATCTCAAAATCCATTCTGCTGATTTGTGGTAGAATAATCCTAAGTACAGAGATTGGAAATCTATACGTTTTAGGGAGATTTATTTCCCTGTAAACAATCGTTTTGTTGGGTGCGGAAGGATTGTGGAAATGAGGAGGAAAGCGGTGGATTCCAGGTGGCTGGTTAGGAGGCGAGTCTCTAATGTGTTCTGGGTGACATTGTGTGGCGCAGCGATATTGATCTTCATTGTCATGTTGAGCAAACAGAGTGCAGTAGACTTCAGACCAGTCATTATTAAGGTAAAGATCTATCCTTATTCGTTTCTTCTATCAATCGCATATCATGGCTCTATTTGGTTGCTGAGAAAGAGTAGTGGAGTGAAAGGTATTCTGGTTTTAGAATGATGGGTTTTGAGCATTTATTGGTTATATGGTTTTTATGATGCACTAGCATTTCTGGAACTGTGTCAATGTAGTATACATCAAATACATTGTTATGTACTTTGGTTTAAATGTCTGTAGCATATACATTGTTGTTCTTAGGCCAACTAAAAGAATTCTGGATACCATTGATTATTATATCTTCTTTAGTGTTTTGATTCTTACGAATGTTCATAATCGCCTTTTTTGCTTTTGCAGAGACATTTCATGCATGCCAAATCGATGGAAGGCCTTAGCCTGAACATTACCGATGAACTGTTAAGTCCTAATTCAGTCATCAGGCAACTCAGTGATCAGATTGCTCTTGGAAAAGCTTTTGTTGTGATAGCAAAAGAAATCAACAACCTTCAGTTTGCTTGGGAATTGAGTGCTCAAATCCGCAACTCACAGATCCTCCTCTCAAATGCTGCAACAAGGCAAACTCCTCTATCACACAGAGAATCAGAAACCGTGATCCATGATATGGCGCTTCTATTGAACCAGGCACAACAGCTTCACTATGATAGTGCCACCATGATCACGCGCTTGAAAGCCAAAATCCAAACTCTAGAAGAGCAGATAGGTTCTGAGACTCAGAAGAGTTCAAAATACGGGCATATAGCTACAGAAGATGTCAGGTTGGCAACTGAATAGTTTGGAGACAACAATAACAACAAGAAAAAAAAACAAAAGACAAGTTGTTTTGAAACTTAAAGACAACGATCGTTTCCATTTCTGTGTTCTCCGACAACATCCTAGCAACCTCAATCGTGATCAACTCAACCGCCTTAAACTCAGAAAATTCAGACATGGTCGTCTTTCATCTGGTAACAGATGAAACAAACTATGCTCCATTGAAAGCCTAGTTCACCACGAACACTTTTCGAGGGGTCACCGTTGAGGTTCATCCAACACTCAGAGCTATCACTTTTCTGGCAGCAATGATGATGACACGGACACTCCAATCAAGTTCAGGAATCCTAAATACCTCTCTATGCTCAACCACCTCCGGTTCTACTTTCCCGAAATCTTCCCCGCCCGGGAGAAAATAGTATTTCTCGACGATGATGTTGTTGTCCAAAAAGATCTGTCTGGTCTATTCACCATTAACTTGAATGGCAATGTCAATGGAGCGGTCGAGACAGGCATGGAGACTTTCCACGGGTACTGTTGAGATTGCAAATCCTTGTTGATTTCCTAATTTTTCTATGAAAAAACAACAAAAAAAGTTGTATACTATCAAACTTTTGTAAGATGACGTTCTATACTTTAATAATAACAAAATGTGTTGTGAACTTTAATTTTTTTCATGCAAAATGTATGTATTTATTAAAAATGCCTTTAAAATTAACAATTCTTTTCAAAAAATTAAAATTAAAATTTTAAAATTTTTTCTAAAAGTAATTTTTAACTGAAATTTGTATGATCAAAATTTTGTAATTTAATTTGTAGTTAAATTTCTTTTAAGTTAAAGTTAATTTTATATAAATATTTTAATTTTTAATTGCATGGGTAAGTTCATCATTTTTGTATAAATATACACATTTTGCATACTACGCGGAGGCGCACGCATCCATAGTCTCATGGTAGACTAGTATAAGTGTCGAATACGATGGAAGGTATCTCACATGACTTAATATTAGGCGATTGGTCGTGTTTGTTTTGAGCACTGTATCCAATACAATGTCTTTAAAATAATCAATTGCATCTAATACAGCGATAGCGATGTGTTTTAAATTCCTATTAACATGCATATTATTTAAGCAAGTTATTAATTATACGTATCCTTTTAAGTTCATCATACATTCCATGCATATAGACTTAAACATTCATTCTCATGCATATCTAATTAAGTATAAAGTAAACGTGCATAGCATAGCCCATAACTAAGTTGATTTTTATAGGGTCGGTCTATAAAGATCATTGGCCAATCCTAAGGGCGAAGATCATGTGGCGCCTGAAAGAATCCTTCTTCCTTGTGTGCCACCATCGAGTCTCCATCCTCCAAGATCTCTACGTCGTTGTTAGACTCCTTAGCCACCATTAAGACCACCGTCTTCGACTCTACTCTTGTGTTGCTCCAAGTAGTACAATAATTTAAATAATTACAATAGAATAAACAATGCGCAGACCGTATTTAAATTACATTCCCAAAACTTTGTAACAACAACACGCAGGTCGCAAATTAATTACATCCCATGAAATTAAATAAAGCGGTAAATCATTCACACGGGTCTAAATGGGCTATTCTTTGCACCATGCAATGACATTCATCACAGATCATGTTATCAAACAACGATTAATTAATTAATTAATTAAAATTCCTTTAATTATTAATTTTATACCCGATCATGATTTTGTCACGATCATCACTGGATGTGATTGGGTCACGATCGTGACTAATGTCGCGAGCAGATTTCCAAAATCTCTCTCGAACTGTTCTTGAACCCTAGAGTTGAGATTATCTTTCTGATCCAATCGGACCTTAATTTACAATTTTTGAAATCAGATCTAATGTAACCATCACAGAATCTAGATTCAAAAATTTCAACCCTAATTCCATGAACATATCAATTAATCAAATAATTATTCAATTAATCCTAATCATGCAATTCTAACCAAGAAATCATGCATTCAATCATCCAATATATCATGCATAATTCAATTAAACTTAAATTGCAGCAGGCTTTGATACCACTGAAGGGAAACGAGAGATCTCAAATCATGTGCAGCGGAAGTAAACAATTAAATTAATCTCGTTTTCCTAACAATGATGTACTGCATGTTTAAGCTCAATTGATTAAAGGGTTAGATCTTCAATTACCTCTTGTAGATCCGGCTTTAAAAACCTTTGAGAGTGCACAAGTTCTTCGCGAATCAATCGAAAGCGTCTCCTTCGGGATGCGCTCTCTACCGGTATCCACACGAGAAAGCCTTGATCGAAGCTTTGACGAAGAACAATCTACTAGAATTTTTCTTCTCAAATCATGTCTAATTGACTATCAACTTGATCTGGAATTTTAGGAAGAGGTGCTAATGTTGTGAATATTGCATTAGATTTACAATAAACCAAGACATCATATTTATAGGCTTAGGGTTAGGATCTTATTTCCTAATAAATCCTATTTATTTCTGAATTTCTAAAATCATAAAATACCCCAAAAACAGTGCTTATAATTGCCTCTTTCTTTATTGGTTTCAGATTCCAAATCCAAACCGAAATAGGAATCAATTTCTGACCAGATTGAGTCACGATCGTGACCTTGTCAAAATCTTCACATCTAATGTGACGATCGTCACTCCAGACAATTTTCCTAGTCTTTCTCCTCTTGTTCCCTCGGGCTTCCGAAGTCCGTTTTGCTTCGGGTCTTGCTCTTTGTGTCTGACCATGTAGGCTGATGAGTCATTGAAAAATGTCCCAACATCTCATTTGGTTCATTCATCATAAGTGGTCTCTAGTAAGACATTATGATTATCCAATGATCATGATGATCGGTGATTCGATTTAACCTTTTGTTGTAACTATCATAATCCCTTTGTCGCTAGATATCTATGTTTTAACATAAGTTATAGAGCCGTCATCCTTATTGTGTTCAAACTTGTTTGTTGATCTTGAGATGACCTGAGAAATGATAACTCCAATTATCTCTGGTGCGGCCGCACACTTACTCTCAGTCGGTCTCATCAAGTGGCCAAAACAGATATCGTTCCCACTTGTCGTGAGGGACAAATCCCTTGACCGTCAACTGCAATCCCTCATATGATTCGTCACATACCCAATCATATTTCGTTTGTAGCCAGTTACGGACAACGTAGATGAGCATGTCAAACTATGGGAGTTGTCATATAGGAATCCACAAAAACTCCAAGGTCCGTAAGGATTCAATGATACTACGACAACTGAATGTGTTCATGAGTGGATCTATATCCCTTACTCAGGTCGGATCGTCCAATATCACTTCCCAAGTGATATCTATGATCTGACTTGGTAATCACATACCTATGATCAGTAGAGCGTCATCAAGAGTCATCCTCATACTGGTCGCTTTATAAACATTTGACCAGGGACCTGTTAAGCATAATTACGTACATATCTAATGGTTCTACTATCAGTGATGACACACTCGATGACATTAGATGAAATTATGCTTAACTCATTATCACAACACGTTGATAATGAAATGTTGATTTATTGATTCTAATGATGATATAATATTACATGGAAATGAGATTGACCCGGGCATATTTCCTACAAAAAGTTCTATAAATAAATTGTGACCCTAAACAATCACGCATAATAAATAATATACAGAAAACAAAAACCTAAAAGATAACAAGCACAACCAGATCACAAAACCCAAAATTAGTAGTTATATCATTCAACACCCTACTCACCGCATGCACGGCAACCCCCACCCCCACCCCTATAGAATCTGAACAATCACTTTTCGAACCAGAAGAAACCAAATGGGCATCGCCATTTTTTGAAGTCCTTGGAGACAGTAGAGTTTTTCCCATATATAGGTTTAACGCCGTCCTGATTTATGAGTCTACTGATTCTCTTCATCATAAATGTTGCAAACCAGCTAGAAAGATTTAAACAATAACCTTAGGATGAACTGCTAAGAACTGCCAAAGCAAAATATGAGTTCGGAAACACTAAAGAAGGGATTTGTAATGCGGTTGAGAAGCCTAGATTTTAGACTATATACGTGGTTGTGAAACTAAATAACCATTTAAGGTTACGATTTCAATTAACATCACGCGTGTCCAGAACACGTGTATTAATTAACAACACCATCTGTCCGTTCACACGGAGTCAATGTCCGTTCACATAGATTGATTGTTGGTTATTTTAGTTTGCAGATTTAACGCCCGTTTTGGTGTAGTACAAGTACACCCTTATTTATTTACCGCAGAATATACCCAAGTTTTGTATTTATGACTGCATTGGATTTACATTTTAAATAGACAAATCTTTCTAAAAAATGAAAATAAATTATTTTTTCTATACACGCAGTTATGCAGACAGGGTAACTATTTAGAATATCAATCCACCATAAATTATTTAGACGTGTACAAAAGTTAACATGACTATTTTAAAATAACCAACATTATTCAAAACAGACCTTTCTGGTTGTTGGTTCTTTCAGCAGTCTGATCCTTATTTCAATTATCTCCACAGATACAGTATTTTCTTTTTGGCTGAAGAGGTTCCTAGGGTTAGGCACACAATTATGCAGTGGCTAAGATTGTCCAGGGCTCTGTGCCTGACAACAACCTTTCACAGGATGCCAAAAATGATCCACACAAATTAAATTTTTGGGAGAACACTAACTATTATGTTGATTCATGATCCATAGCTGCAACCCTTGACTTGAACCATCAATGAATTATTTTTTCATTGGAATCGAGGAAAGTTTGCTGGCAACTCTCGAATACAATGGGTGAAGGCAGAGTAGATCCTTGGGTTTGTTCCCAAAGCTCTCTGGATCCTTACCTTTCACAAGGAGAATGTTTGTTTGCTGGGGTTCTGTATTTATGTTAAAGGTACACTCATATTCCAATTTACGCTGGCTATTTCTTGAGATGGTTGTTTGTTTATTTGTGTCCGATGAATTTACAGCAGCCATAGATACAGGGGTTGAATGAAGGCAGAGAATTTTGTTCAACTTCTGTACTATTTTGCTTCACCTGCGTTTTGGTAAGAGAGTGGAGATAAGTATGTATAACAATTATATATCTTTCTTTCTGGGAACGAACAAGTTATAATGAAACAATTCTGCTTGTTGTGTTTTCTGATCTATTTTACCGCTGCTACCTCCATATATTACACTTTAGAATTTTGAAGAAATTCTCATTCGATGATGAGGAAATATTATTTGATTTTGAATTGTGAGCATTCGATTACACTACAGGGAAATATTATTTAATCGGATGGTTATTGTAAGGGAAAATGACAAAAATGTGTTGGATGTATATTTGATTGTAATGGTAAAAAGTTGTCCCATTTAAAATGCATGTATTTTTTGAAAATTTATATAATCAAAACTAATTTTAACAAACTTTACAATAAATTTATTTTTTCTTCTAATTAGAATTTGTATTTTTATGATTTATTTTTATAGTTGAAAATGTACTTGTCTGAATAATTTACGAAGATTTTAATTTCAAACGCAATTTCATCATTTTATGAAATACATGAACTTCTGTTGTTATATTTTACCTTTTGACAGAACAAAACATGAATTTGATGAGAAACATATCAGACGATCGCACACGGTGAATAACAACATAACATGGAGAATCCTTCGGTTTTATCCAAGTCAACTCAAGGCACACGCATCAACCCTAAGAAAAACAAGTTCATTGAAATACACTAGAGTACAGTTTCCGCATAGAGAGAGAGAGAGCGTACTTAATTAAGTCAAATCCGATACAAATAAATAAAAGATGGAGGAATACTATGATTGTATGTATGTATGTGTGTACGCATCACTCACTGTCTTCTATCTAAGCGTAGCATCTAGAGCGAGCGAGTGAGCGAGCAAGCTCTCTCCATTCCGCTGCATCTGTCTAAACACATTTTAGAATAATTCGTTCTCATTTCTTATTCAAACAAAAGAGATGATGATTCACTCAACTCAATAATAACTTAATTATACATTTGGCCGCTAAGCTCAGCTCTGAATAAACCTCAATTGCCACCCGCCCTGGCAACATGCGAGTTGCCAATGGCGTCGACTTCTGACAAATCGCCGGCCTACCTGCCTGCATTATTTCCAATTACCGCCACCGAGTCTGATCACTTCTTCCCCACTATTATCTCGCATGAGAACCTTTTGCCCTCCAGAATCCCCCCCTTTGGAACTACTTAGATCACCATACATGTCTTTCAGTTTCGCCAAATTGCTCGATGTCGATGCCCCCACCTTGTTGGTCTCATCTCTATGCGGACGAGAACTGCCAGCTTGCAGGCTCCTACTTCTGCTCCGGCTCCGGCTCCTACTCCTACTTCGGCTCCTGCTCCTGTCATAGTCCCTTCTGGACCTGCTACGATCATCATAATCATGCCTCCGCTCCCTATCCCTATCCCGAACTCTGTCCCTGCTGTCTCTTTCTCTATCCCGATCCCTATAGTCTCTATCGCGGCTCTGATTACGTCGACTGGGAGATCCTGCATCCTCGCCGCCATTTCTCTCGTAAGGAGGCGGAGGAAGGGTACGGCGCACAAGTGATGAATCCTTGGTAGATGCCCGGTGAGGAGCACGCTGGCCGAAAGATACAGAAAGTGCAGCTTTAACAGAAGGTGGCCGCCGAGCAGTATCATCATGTCATGTTCTTGTTTAATATTAAAAGAATTCAGTAAAGGAGATGACAGCTACTGTGTCGTTTTGGAGGTTGGAATGGGTTCCAAAACGGCATCGTTTGGATTATTGAAATGGGCCTCATATGGGAGGGCAAGTGGCAGCCTCTTATTGGAGGGAATTCAAAGGATGTTCGTCGTCTTCCTTGTTGTGGGTGGTCCCAAATTCAGCCCACCGAACGTACAGAGCTCAAGCACGACACGCGAGGCAGCAAGGGCAGTATAAAAGGGTAGCAATTGTCTTGCTAGGGTTTATCTTGGAATTTATAGTCATAGTTTTATCTAGGTATCTTAGGAGTAGGCTCTTGTAAAAATACCCAAATCGACTAACGATTTGGGTTTCGTTTCAATTAAAGTTCAAGTTTTAATTATGAAATCGGTTCCTCGGGACTCATTCATAACACATCAGATCCATGATGATGAGTCTCACCAGTCACGCCTAAATGTTTAGTGGGCAGCTTCAACTTCTCAAGATTTGCTACAACTTGACGCATTACGGTAACCGCTATACGAGGAAAAAGGGTGTCAAAGTAGTACTGCATCGACACAATAATTAATATAGGTTGACCTTTTGAGGATGACAAAATGTTCATTCAGTATTTGCTAACATATGCAACCAATGTCAGGCCGATGGAACTAGTTTCTCCATTCTTATGTGTACCAAAACTGAGGAACTCGGAAGGCTTCTTTCTAGAAGGTTGGGGTGGGTGCTGCAAATCAGAATTCTATAACACAAGCAGTTGAATCCGTAAGCGTAACTTAATTTCTTTCAAAATACTTACGAAGTTTACAAATAAGTGGCTATATCCACTCTCATTATCACACAGACTCCTTTTATCCGATATCCACAGCTAAATTAAGTCTATTTGAGCTTAAACTTTATGCATACAAATGAATTATCACCGAATTTCTTTGTGAACTATAAATGTGAAACAATATATAATGAAAATAGACAACACTACCATCATTTTAAAACACGGCATAATAAGTTTATGAAATTAACCTGTCCAAGAAGCAAATCACGCACATACACACCCATTGTGGTCATCCTTCGGTTGGATCCAGGAGAGAATTCCTGAAAATAAATCATAAATACTGATTATTGTATATAATAAAAATATAACATGGAAACAGTAGACACGATTGTGGTCATTCCCATGTGAGTCCAAAGTTCCCACAAAACAGCTAATAACGGCTGCGCAAATATATACGTTCACCAACAATTTCCCGTGGCATCTACCGTGTATCTACCTTGGCACGGAAAGAAAACTATATGAAAGATACTCTAGCACAATTCTGACACAATCTTCATGGAATATATTGTGAAACACAAGTTCAGGACCATGAATAACAGTGAATATAAGTGCAACTTTCTGATTGTAGGGCTTACAGCTCATGACAAATCATACACTTTGACCTGTTTCAAGAACAAGTCAGGCAGTGACACTGATTAAGAATGACCACCATGACTACATCTCCAAGTACAAACATTAAACTTACTGACTAACTTGCAAAGGAATGGAAATTTCATTTAAAAGGCATATTATTTATTATTTTGAACTAAAAAACAGAACCTTTTGTCTTAGACTTGTGATGTTTGATATGCAATGTCAATTATATATATTTAGAGTCTCAAAATGAGTGTGCTTAATCTATAAAAGTTTGAAAAGCAAACTTTCTTCCAAGTATATAAAGTTCAACCTTTGGAGAAATAAGAAGTCAAGAGATAAACAAACTTAATACCCAGCACTATCACAGCAATGTAAGAGGCTTAATATGAATACAATCATACATGCCACAACAGTAGCTAAAATTCAATTGCCATTTTGATGTGAATGATCACGCTCATCCATATTAAAGACTGCTAAAGTTTGCAATTTTAGGAATTACATTTTGGGTTTTAAGTTGCTGATTAAAAAACATTGAATTTTAATAATCATATAACCACATTAAAATTCAATAACAAAATCAAATTACCTCATCATCTTTAACAGATGGTCCGAACCAATTCCATAGAGTTTTTGGATCTGCTGCATATCTCAGGTAGAGAAACCCAATCTACAGTCAAATTTTCGGTATCAACTTTAGAACATAACTAAAAACACATGACGAATACATCAAGTAGAAAAAAGATAAAACAAGCAAAATAAGGACAAAACAATAAGAGGCGTAAGTCAGATACCAAGTATCTAACCTGGGCAGTATATGATACCTTATAGCAGGTTAAAAACACATTTAACCCAATAATGATAGTTTGAAATTGAACAGAGGATCCTTATACTGAGTATTCATGCAATGCTATAAGATACTAAGTATCTAACCTGGACAGTATATGATACCTTATAGCAGGTTAAAAACACATTAAACCCAATAACGATAGTTTGAAATCGAACAAGGGATCCATACACTGAGTATTCATGCAATCCTATAAGCCTGCAACCGTATCAATAGTGGATACAGTGGCAGTACGTGACGTAAAGTAATAAGCAAATTAACTAATAACACCATGTTAGTGTATATTTGAGAGAGATCATAAAAATGTAATCGGCTTCAAGCATATCTAGTACAGTAGGTAAATTTGTCATATCTCCATACCAAAAATAATTTAGATGACAGTAAGTAAAATGATGATATATGCACAACAAAGGTGAATAGGTTACATATTTCTGAAAGAAAGTGCCCCTTCAAATAAAGAGGGAGAGAAGCATATATGTACACATACTGAGTACTGACATACAGGAATTATTTCAAATAAAAGTGTATGAGCAAGCAGGTTTGTTCAAGTGGAGAGAAAACTGGATGGACTAAACATAAAACAAATTCATGCTACACAACCAAATTTTCATAGAACTATGTATTAATAAATATAGCAAAGAAAGGCCCCACATACCGCTCTAATGTAAGGAGAGTCTGGATGCTTCAGTAACCCATGCATTTGTTTGACAGTAAGCTTCATGGTAAAAAACTTGTAAAGCAGACAGAAAGCTGTTGAAGGACCACGGCAGTTTCCGGTCATCCACGGTTCTACATGATCAACCACTACACCATTTTGCTATAACGACTGCGCACATAGACAACGTGCACAGTCCTAAGCCAACGCAAGGACTGCGCACAGTGTATATGCGCAGGCATAACGTGACGGAAGGACTGCGCACATGAAAGTGCGCAGTTACAGGGTAAGGACTGCGCACATAGACTGTGTGCGCAGTCTGTAGAGATCCACTAAAATTGCCCGTTGGTGGGCAACGGTCGTATGTATAGCCGTTGCAAATTAGACCATTGCCAAGGACCGCGCACATATTGAATGTGCGCAGTCCTTAGCTTGTGCCTGCGCACATATGTGGGTGCGCAGTCATCAACTTTCTGCCTATAAATGGCAGAAAGTTGATGTTGTGTGTTGTGGTAGTGATTTTGGATAGTTCTTGTTGTGTTGAGAGGTACAAATTGAGGGTTCACATATACGACTTGTAGAGGCAAATAAACTCATCAAAAATCCGAAGATATCGTCACTCACACTTTCTCGTCCTTAGCTTATACCTGCGTTTTTTTCACTCCCAACAGCGCTTTGGGTGCGCCGTCCCAACTACAAAACTCTTGTAGTGAACTTGATTGAAAATTTCATCTACCACTTCATGGTATGTTTTTAATCGGTAAAGCTCCTTGAAGTAATCAGATGACAAAATATTCATAGAAAGAACCTTCTCTAAATATGACTCAATTGGTCTACCAGAAGTCTGCACCTCCATAATGGTAGGTCAACTAATTCAAGGCCCACTCTTTTTGAATAAAAAGGTATAAATTACAAGCAATTTGCTGCAACCAAAAAGTCGCATCCACATTCCTGCAACAAATCATGATGTTCCATATTAAGATATAGCATTACACAACTCAGCAGAAGTAATCGGTAGGCAATAAAAAAATATCGGATAAAGATTTAACAACTCATTCAATAAAATGAAGCAGGAAACCCAAAGCCCTATCTGGCAGATGAGAAACATGTTGCAGAGTAAGGTAAGCTAAATATTCACATTTTATGCCAGGGCAAAAAGAAGTCAAAATCTACTGTTGGATTTGCGCTCTTCCGTACCAAACAGAAGATTAATATCAACCTTAAATCCCTCCATTTCGAAAAACAACAGAACTTTGAACAAGTAATTTCAAAAGCTACACACAAAACCCAGAATATCAGCCACGGAGACAATGCAGATCAATTCAAGGTCAACATAACCACGCAATTATGCCAGCAAACGCAATCAAAATTCTACAAGACCAAAATTAATATTTATGCTTCAAAAGGGTTAAATAGTCAAATATAATCATTCCATTTCCAGAACAAACAAAATTATAAAAAAAGACACTAAACCATTTTGTTATGACCACTGCGCACATAGAGAACGTGCGCAGTCCTAAGCCAAGGCAAGGACTACGCACCGTCTATGTGCGCAGGCATAATGTAACGCAAGAATTGCGCACACAAAAGTGCGCAGTCAGAAGGTAAGGACTGCGCACATAGATTTGTGTGCGCAGTTTGTAAAGTTTCACTAAAATTGCCCGTTGGTGGGCAACGGTCGGAAGTATAGCCGTTGTACATGAGACCGTTGCCAAGGACCGCGCACACAGTGAATGTGCGCAGTCCTTAGCTTGTGACTGCGCACATTTGTGGGTGCGCGCAGTCATCAACTTTCTACCTATAAATGGCAGAAAGTTGATGTTGTGTGTTGTGGGAGTGATTTTGGATAGTTGTTGTTGTGTTGGGAGGTACAAATTGAGGGTTCACATATACGACTTGTAGAGGCAAATAAACTCATCAAGAATCCGAAGACATCGTCACTCACACTTTCTCGTCCATTGTAAGGTATGTACGTCTGTCCATTGTAAGTATATATATCGTTTTATTTCGAAATAGAATTTAGATATAGTAGTGTGATTTAGTAATTAGTGATTATTGAAAACGTAGATAAAAAATGGATCGATCGTGGATGGGAATGGATAGGTCAACAAATGCTTTCAAGAGAGGTGTTAGCAGTTTCGTAATTTTTGCGAGAGAAAATGGTATACAATACGGCCCAGATCGATTCAAGTGCCCGTGTTCGACATGGGAAAAAAAGACAAGGGAAAGGGTAAGGAAATAGAGAAAGAGCCGGTTAAGAAGAAGAGATTTGTAGGGTTCTTGCAGCTGTATAAGAGAACTCCTCGTGTCGAGGAGCCGTCCTCTCGTGCATCTTCTGTTCGAGATGACGGTTTCGATGGCACTGTCGAGCTCGACCCAGCCACAGCGGCAGCTGTGGCTGCCATACATGCGGAGGATGCAGGAGTCAGGCGATCTCTGCCTGGAATAACCATAGGTCAGAGTAGATCTACACCCACATCCGCGTGGGAAGATGAGGTCGGTTTACGCGACCAGCTCGAGGCCCAAAGGCAGGGTATAGATTTCTGGGCAGATGCCCTCCTAGATGAGCCTGAGGAGTCTCCCTCGTCTTCTTCCATGCATCGTGCTCCCGGGTTTGCTGCCGACTCTGGACACGAGTCGATCCATTCCTGCCCTCCTGTGGGTCCTCCACAAGATCCCGGCCCGTCAAGATGGCAACGACTAGATGAGCCGGAAGTATTTGACAGGGAGCTGTATTTTGATATAAACACACCAGCGGAGGCTGTCGTGGACGGGTGGACACTTCAGAAGAAAAGGAGGGGTGATGTGTCTACTGACTGGGAAAGGGACGCGGTTGATAGTTTGAGACGAAAGAATTTAAAACTTCGATGGTCGAAGAAACTGCAACTTCCTATTGTGAAGGACTGGAAGTCACAGAGAAATACTTATGAGCAACTCGTGAATGTCACGGGGTCCATTTTTTGGTCCTCTGTCCCGATTGGGTATCGACAGTGGCGTGATGTGCCAGAGGAGTTGAGGATGGAGTTCATGGAGAAATTGCAGGTATTTTTTTTATAATTTTTTATTATTCACAATTTCTTATTAATTTTCAAATATATTGACTTTTTGTTTTTTATCTCATGTAGAGCACATACGATGTAGACTTTTGCTCACCGTCACTTCTGCAATGGATAGATGAGCGAGCACGGGCCGCAAATAAGCAGCGGAAAATTGATTATAAGAGGTTCTACAATGTCTACCGTGACGTGCTTCAGCGCAATGGTATCCCGTACAAGCTGGTAGGGAAGAAAGACCAGTGGAGGTGGCTCGTGGAGCATTATGACTCCAAATTGATGCAGGTATATTTCTCTTTAACTTGTAAACTTGTATTTAAATATCGTACTTATTATGTTTAACGAAATCTATTTTATTTATTTGCCTAGGAGTTGGGGAAGGAAATGGCTGAGCTCCGAAAGAAAAAGCCAGATCACAACTCCGGTCCAATATCATTCAGAAGCTCATCCGCGGAGTTGTCGAGAGTGAGGGAGAAACAAGGTCTCGTACCTATTTCGGCAAATATAGAGAACCACCTTGAACGGTACAAAAACGTCACAAACGAAAACTTGAAGAAGCACCGGGTAATTTTAATAATGTATTTTATTTTAGATCATCGCTGCTTGAAATCATATTAATGTTTTCATTATTTTCAGGAAAACGTCGAGAAATTGTTCAAAGAGTGGTGTGACACCCACACCGACCCGATGACGCCGGAAGAGGAGGAAGACCTGATGAACCGAGCCCATATACTAACATACGGCAGTTCGCTTAGGGGCCGGTATATCAGAGGGTTCGGCAGAGCTACTTTGAGGCCACCTAAGGCTAGACAACCGGGAGAGGGGAGTTCGCAAACTGCAGCGTTTGTACAAAGGACAAATGAAGAAATTCAACGACTCACACAACAAAATGAAACGCTAGCTACACAACTCACCCAAACTCGAGAGGAAATGGCCCAATTAGTTGCCCAACAAGTGGCCCAAGCACTTGCAAAGGCAAGAGAGAAGGACAAGAAGCGTAAAGCATTTAGAAGAAAATTGCGCCAACACATGCGTGATCCGACCAAATTCCCAATGCCCGACTCACCGACCGACTCGGAGGATGAAGATGAAGATGAAGATGAAGATTCTTAGGTTATTTTTATACTCTCGTACTCAAACTTTCTTTATAATAGGATTTCGGGATAACGTTTAACATTACAAACGTATGAATTTCGTTTTGGTATGGATTTCGTTTTGGTATAGATTTCATTGGTAATGATTGTTTGGTATGAATTTCGTTGCTCATGATTGTTTGATATAAATTATTTGATATAGCGGAAAAATATTATGGCAGGGAATTGGTATCGGGACGGATACCGGAATACCAATTTCCTGCCAAATTTTTTTTTAATTCTCTGCCCATAAGGCCTGCGCACATACAAACGTGCGCAGTTCTTAGCTTAGGACTGCGCGCATAATACGTGCGCAGTCCTTAGTTTAAGACTGCGCGCATAAAACGTGTGCAGTCAGTAGTAAGGACTACGCACATAAGAACGTGTGCAGTCATAAGCTACGACTGCGGACATGCTTATGCGCGTAGTCTTTTGCTAAGGACTGCGCACGTTTGTATGTGCGCAGTTATAAGCTAAGGACGGCGCGCTCTGTGCGTAGTCCTTAGCTTATAACTGCGGCTTACCAACCGCGCGCTAAGGACTGCGCACCGTGCGCCGTCCTTAGCTTATACTTGCGTTTTTTTCACTCCCAACTGCGCTTTGGGTGCGTCGTCCCAAAGACAAAACTCTTGTAGTGAGAGAGTAAGTATGAGATTCTAAAAACTGTCAGAAACCCTAACTATCATCCACCAGAACAATGATAGAGCAATGCACATTCAGGATACCTACAAAAAATTTGGTCATAAAACGAAAGTGAGTTCTCTTCTTCAAACAGAAGTTCAATAGCTACCTACAATCCCAAAACCAACAATTATTTTTGTTCAAAAAATATACAAAAACTGCATCCAAACCATAGGTCATTGTCATGATCTTAACCGTAACTCAAAAAGGTAGTTGAGGCATGAGAGCTGGACGGCATCGTTTGGTGGAGTTAAGTAAAACGGTGTGCTTAATGGTGAGCTGGGGCGAAACAGTGTCGTCATGACACGTGGCAAGAGTCTGGCACTTCCAGATTGGTGGATCAATTAGCCGTTGAGAGAGCTTCGTTGACCTTCTTACTCTAGCTAGTGATCCTAGAAGTACTGGTGGACCTGTTCTGGCACTGGCTGGATCGTGGGAGTAAACAAGGGTAGTGATGGTTGTTGTTTAGGTTTTGATAATCGTAACCATAATATAGCGTAGAAAGTAAAAGCCCAAATCAGCTCTCGATTTGGGTTTGTCCTGGATCAGTAAAGTTTGGATTTTTATGGTCCAATTTTCATAGATTCTTGATTGTTATTTTGGATTTGTTTAGATTATCAGACAGTCAGCCACATCAATAATCACAAATCAATTCAAATTCAATACAACCAAACAAATGATATGCAATTTGAAGTTTAATATCACCAAATATCCAAAACCAACAAAAGCATGATATATATGTGTGCATATACGCATAAAATTCCAAAAGCTACTTTCAGAAAACTAAACATCAACAGTTGCGGAGCAATGCGAATCCAACAAAGCAACAAAAACACATCGGAAAATGCAATTCAGAACCCTGTACGAGCGATCTAGTAGATGAAACTCACAAAAAAAAGATTGCATATTCGAGAAGGAGTCCACAAATTGGGAGACATGTTGTGTTTCAAAAACAATAAAGAAAGACGCACACAATTTGAACCCAAAAATACCTTCATTTTTCATTGATAAGGAAGTAGACATTAGAACTCACAGAAACCCTAGGTACTGTAGACTAAACTAATTACCCTAAATTACAGACAATATTCTTGATAATCGATACTCTCTTCCCTTTTTCTCCTCCTATTTAATGGCTCTGTTGTTATTCTCAGCTCTCGTGCTCCTGGTGCGTTGCTCTATTTCGCCTCTATGTGTCGTACTCAATTCAGCAACTTCAGATATGTACAACGGCTAATTGACGGACCACTCCTTGCCTGCCATCTGTCTCACCTGTGTGCCTATCGTAACACGCCATCTGTCACTCTCTTCCGCTTCCCTTTAACCCAAAACGCTGCGTTTCCTGTGACTATTTAACCGAACGACGTCGTCTCTTCCCTCTTCTTATTTCCCCGAGTTCGTCACAAGTGTCACTAGTTTTGTAAGTCACTGACAATCATGACAAACCTTCCCCCTTAGCAGACTTGTCCTCAAGTCTTGAACTGCAACTCAATCTCAGGAAACTGAGATCGAATTACCGTAGCATCTTCCCATGTAGCATCTTTTGGAGTCGATCTTGCCCATTGCACCAGATACTGCACTATTCGACATTGTTCCTTTTGATCATACAAGTCTGCAGAATGAGTTGAGGTGTTACCTTGATTGATCCTTCCCCAGTGATGTCAGGTAGTTGATCGAATAAGAGGTTTCGGTGTCCCAACTATTTCTTTAACAAAGAGACATGGAACACTGGGTGGATTTTTGATTCCTCAGGCAATCTTAACTTGTAGGCCACAGATCCAATCTTTTCAATTATCTGGTAAGACCAAAAGAATCTGGCTGCCAGCTTCTGATTCCTACTTAGCACCACTGAGCTTTGTCAATATGGTTGCAGTTTCAAATAAACCCACTCTCCCACCTCAAATGACCTCTCTGTCCTGTTCTTGTCAGCATAATTTTTCATTATGTTTTGAGCTGTCACCAGATTTTCTCTGATGATCAGATCCACATGAACTCTCTGATTCACAAAGCTTTCCACTGCAGCCACTTGAGATCTGATCTCACTCAACCACATCACAGGAGGTTTATACCCATACAGAACCTCAAATGGTGAAGTCTTCAGAGAATTATGATAGTTGGTATTATACCAAAACTCTGGAAGATTCAACCATTTCAACCATTTCTTGGGAAATTGATGAGTGATGGCTCTGAGATAATTTTCTAAACATTGGTTGACTCTTTCTGTTTGCCCATCACTCTGAGGATGATAAGCTGTGGACAACTTCAATGGTACCTCTATGGCCTTGAAGAATTCTTGCTAAAAATTGCTAGTGAAAATCTTGTCTCTGTCAGAAACTATGTTTTCTGGCAATCCATGAAGCTTATAGACAGGATCCAAAAAAGCGTGGGCTACTGTGATAGCTGTGAAAGGATGGTGTAATGGAATAAAATGTGCATATTTTGAAAACCTATCCACTATCACCATAATGCACTCCATTCCTCTTGAGTTTGGCAACCCTTCTATGAAATCCATGGATATGTCTGTCCAAGGTCTAGTAGGTATAGGAAGAGGTTGCAACAATCCTGGGTACCTGACATTCTCAGACTTGCATCTTTGGCAAGTATCACACTCTTGGACAAATTTTTTAACATCCTTATCCATGCTAGGCCAGTAAAAATAATTTTTAAGCCTTTTCTGAGTGGCTAGAATACCTGAATGACCTCCCATGACTGAGCTATGTAGTTCCTTCATGACTTGTTGCCTGATGTTGCCTCCTTGTCCTAAATAAATTTTGTTGTGACATATCACCATTCCTTGCCTCATAGAGTGATCTGGAAGGGAGTCTGGTGATATGGCTAATTGCATGACAATGCTCTTGGCTTTCAAGTCTTCATCATAACTGTCCACCACTTCTTGCATCCAAGTGGGTATGATTATAGAAGTGTTTCTCAATTCTGCTTCTGGTAGTCTAGACAATACATCTGCCACCACATTTTCCTTTCCCTTCTTGTATTCTATCTTATAGAATAGTCCCATCAGTTTGGCTAGCCATTTGTGTTGGAATGTGGTTGTCAACCTTTGTTCCATCAAATACTTCAAGCTTTCTTGGTCAGTTTTGATAATGAAGTGGCTATTTTCAAGGTAGGGAGCCCATTTTTGTATACAAGCTATGATAGCCTTAAGCTCTTTCTCATAAGTAGAGAGTTTCATGTTTTTTGGACCCAATGTTTTGCTCATGAAAGCAATGGGCCTCTCTTCTTGCATCAGCACCCCACCAATGCCATGCTCACATGCATCTGTTTCCACTGTAAATGGTAGGTTGAAATCTGGCAGTCTCACTGGTGCAGTAGTCATAGCCTTCTTTAGAGCTTCAAAGCTGTTCTTGGCTTCCTCTGTCCAACTGAAATTGTCCTTCTTGAGCATGTTGGTGAGAGGTTTGGCTTGTAGGGGTTTAGAGCGTTCTAGATCATCGAGATAGCGGAAGCATTTAACAAAAGCAACTTCAAACCTTGTCTAAGAACATGAACCATTAAATCTCAAAGCAAAATCTATTCCACAAGAAATTTACCTTGAGGTCTTTGTTGAATCAATAAAGAAGAACTATAAGGTCTTCTTCTCTAGAGCAAGTCCACACCAAGGGGATGATCTTCAAGATCCTACACTTAATGCCTACTAGAACAATTAAGTGAAGAACAAGAGAGCAAGAAGAGAGGAGAGCAAGGGGTGGCCGGCCAAGGAGAGAGAGAGAGAGAGCTTGTGAGAGTGTGAGTGAGTAATTAATCCCATAGATATTTCTCTACTTCATCAACTCATAAGCATGGGTCTAAAAAGGTGATGGTATGGGCTTAAAGGTGTCATTACTCATACCCCTTAAATCACTCACCTCTTAATCAACAATCACCAACTAAGCATGGTGTGTGTGGCCCTTACCCTTGGACCCACCAAGGTGGCCGGCCATGTTGGGCTTATTGGGCCCAAAATGGGCCCTTGTTGGGCCGGTCACGTGACCTCATGGGCCGAGCCCAATGGGCTCGCCTATGTGGTTTCGTGCCGTGTCCAAAAGTCGCCCGACCCTTTTTTTCGTTACTTATCAAACAAAGTCCGACGCGACATCGACAAAAATCTCAGTTTTCTCGGTTCGCTAATAATTCTCTCAAACCGAACCCATGACCCAAAACCTTCAGTTTTGTCTATGTATTCTGATAGCATTTTGTGCCCTAGTCCAATTGCTAGTAGCCTGTAAATGTCTATGTACATTATCATCGTTTGTAATATATATATATATATAAACGGCTTTGTATTACTTATGTGTTGAAGTAATATGTTAAGCATGATCTGATTTATGACCACTAAAGTAGTAGAACCATAAATCTGTACGGATCACACTTAACGAGTCCCTAGTCAATATATGCTTCCACAGAAGCGACCAGTATGAGGATGGTTCTCAATGACGTAGTTCTACTTGTCATTGGGATGAGGGATCCCGGAATCATATCATACATATCATGAGGTGATTGATATCGGACGATCCGCTTTGAATAGTGTTTTCATAGATTAAGCCATGAACATATTCAAATGCGATAGCTTGTCACGATATCCTTAGACCAAGGAGTCTTTGTGATCGCTATGCAATGTACGTGCGGCTTTAACTTGCGCCTAACGCTTTCTGTTACAGGATTGCAATAACGGGCATGATTGGGTGGCGGAACGGGTTGCATGAGTGACACGAAAGACGGCTCAAGGATTTATCCCTCATACTACAGTATGGAAAAGATATCCGTTAAAGGCCTCTTGATCGAGACTGACTGAGAGTAAGAGCATGGCCATGCCGGTGATACGGGTTATCAGTTCTTAGCCATCTCACATATCAAGTAACAATGATTGATTAAACAAGGGTGACGACTCTATGCCTTCTGGTCAATCGGGATATCTAGAGATAATAGGATAGTGACTTGTACGCACAAGGTTAAGTCGAATCATCGATCGTCATGCACCTTGGGTAATCATAACGTCTTACTAGAGGCCCCTTATGATGGATCGGGCAAGAGAGATCTTTTGGGCCGATCTGCCAACGGTGGCATGAGCCTGGAGGGTCACACACATTCAAGACGGATAACTTGAGACAAGGAAACCTTAACATTTCTTGAGGAGCTATACATGGACAAAACTGAAGGTTTTGGGCCATGTGTTCGGTTTGAGAGAATAATTAGCGAATCGAGAAAACTGAGTTTTTTTCGTCGATGTCGCATCGGACTTTGTTTGATAAGTAACAACAAAAGGGTCGGGCAACTTTTGGACACGCACGAAACCACATGGGCGAGCCCATTGGGCTCGGCCCACGAGGTCACGTGACCGGCCCTACATGGCCCATTATGGGCCCAACAAGCCCAATATGGCCGGCCACAATGGTGGGTCCAATGTGGGGGCCACACAACACCATGCTTGGTTGGTGATTGTGGATTAAGAGGTGAGTGATTTAAGGGGTATGGGTGATGACACTTTAAGCCCATACCAATCATTTTTAGACCCATGCTTATGAGTTGGATGATGAAGGTAAATATCTAATATTGATTCATTACACAAATAATCACACAACTCTCATAAGTCCTCTCTCTCTCATAGTGGCCGGCCACCCTTGCTCTCTCCTCTCATCTTGCTCTCTTGTTCTTCATTTAATTGTTCTAGTAGGCAATTAAGTGAAGGATCTTCAAGATCATCCCCTTGGTGTGGACTTGCTTTAGAGAAGAAGATCCGAAAGTCCTTCTTTATCGATTCAACAAAGACTTAAAGGTAAACATCTTGTGGAATAGATTTTGCCTTGGGATTTAACGGTTTATGTTCTTGGACAAGGTTTGGAGTAGATTTTTTTAAACGCTTCCGCTATCTCGATGATCTAGAACGCTCCAAAACCCAACAGTGGTATCAGAGGGTGGTTAACCCTCTTAATCTTTGTCTTGTTGAACTTGTTTCGGTTTTATGATTATTTGCATGCCAAAATTGTTGATAACATGATTTTAATGATTTTTTGGGATAATTGCATGAAATATGTTACTTTTGAAAATATATTGAATTTGGAATTTTTCGGAAATTATTGGATTTGTCGGGTTCGAGAAGAGACTCTCGGGGAGCCGGATCGGGGGTACCGGACGGAGGTCACCGGAGGCCGGGGAGGCCGGCGGTGACCGGATCCGTCCCCACTCTTGGCCGAGGCCGAGAGTGGAGGCAAGCTCGGTTTGGGCTTTCCTAGGCCCAAACCGAGCCGTGGTGTTGGGCTCGGCCCAATGGGCTTCGGCCTATTGGGCTTGGCCCGACTTGGTTCGTGCACGGTGTTTGATCCGTGGCATGAACCCGCAATCCAATATTTTGAAAACTTTCAAAATTTAATCGGTTTCGATAAACCGTTTTTTGAAAAGGTCTAGTTTCGATAAACTCGACCAAGCAACTTGGCAAAATTAAAACCGGAATAATTGCATATTATTTGATAACATGTTTGTGTGATAACATGTTGGATGATGTGATGAGATGTATGATGCATTAGTAGCCCATTAGATTTTATCGCTTTCACGGTTTGCACACCGTTAGTGTTAGCGTGTAATTATTTTTTATCCGGTCTACGAACCGAGTATTAATTGTAATTACTACTCAAAGACGAGAAGGATGGAAAATAGAGCACAATGACGGTCTTGGAGGAAGTCCAAGAGCTAGTGGGAGCCCGAATGAGAAAGACGAGAAGATATGGTGACTCGTAGAATCCTAAGATTAGGATGGGCTATAAAATGCATATTTAACGCTTTATGTATGCTTGCTTGTATTATTTAAATAATAACATGCTTGCATGCTTAGCTTATAAGTTTATAAGCCATCACTTCACATGCAAAGATTAAAATCGATTTTAATTGTTTGCATGTTTAAAGCGTTGTGAACCATCATCGCACGGGTTGTGATGGATGAGTTCAAATTTGAAACGTGTTTGCACGGGTTGCAAATGACGGTTTCAAATGAAGATAGTATGTGATACAATTAGAAACGTCATAACACGGGTTGTTGATGACGGGTTCGTAATTGTGCCAAATACTTTCGAATTATTAAGCACAACCAAATTACAACATAATTTGAGTCAAGTGAGATGCCACCAAAATTCACACCCATGTAGAAACATTTTATCGGTGTCTTGCGCCTTAGCGGAGTATCGATGGAATGGGTTCTATATGGGAATGGTAAATTTTATGGGATGTCGTGCGCCTTAGCGGAGCATCTGCACAAAGTTAACTCGTTAGTGAAGGTTGGTTGACTCGACCACGATTCTTGGCCTGAGGTCGAGCTGGGGCATCGAAAGGGTAAGCCGTATGCTTTTGCACATACCCTGACCAAGAGTTACACGGGTTGTAATTGGATGGACGTCCTACCTAAATGAGTCAATTGGAGCGGTGCGCCTTAGCGTACTTCAATTGACAAATAAGGGATCTTGGTTTAAAGATTCTAAACCTTAGAATCGGATGGTTGGTGTTTAATTCGGATCTTCGTAAATTTATTCAACTTTTCTGATTAAATTTACTTTCTTCGTGTAGAAATGGCTAGTAATTCAACAAACTCGTCTAATTTGTCATTGAGGACTATACTCGAAAAGTGTAAACTCAACGGGACAAATTATCTTGACTGGGACAGGAATTTACGACTTGTGTTAAAGTTGGAACGCAGGGAGTACGTCCTTGATAAGGCTATCCCGGTGGAGCCAGCTGCCAACGCAACATGGATCGTTAAGGATGCGTACCAGAAACACCTTAGCGACTCTATCGACGTTGCGTGTGTCATGCTGGGCTGCATGGAGGCAGACCTCCAGAAGCAGCTTATGGAGCTATCCCATGATCCGTTTGCAATGTTTGCACAGATCAAGGATATGTTCAAAGAGAAAGTACGTATTGAAAAATACACTGTTCTTCGAGAAGTCATTGCCTGCAAGATGTCAGCAGGCAGCTCCGTAGGTCCACACGTCCTACGTATGAAGGGACATTTCGATCATATGACTAGTCTCGAAATGACTATGGAGAAAGAAATGGCTGCGGATTTTATTATACAATCCCTTCCTCATGCATATGGTGGGTTCGTCATGAACTATCACATGCATGACATGGACAAGACCGCATTGGAGTTGCACAGCATGTTAGTGACTGCCGAGAAGAGCATAAGAGGCAGTTCGCCCAAAAGTGTTCTTATGGTCAAAAAGGGATCCAACTTCAAAGCTGGTGGTGGCAAGGGTAAAGGCCCAATGCACCTGGCAAGAAAGATCAGACGACCATTTGTTCCTAAACCTTCCATGTCTGTGAAGGGCAAGGGGAAGGCAAAGGAATCGGTATGTTTCTACTGTCAAAAGCCTGGTCATTGGAAGAAAGACTGTCAGCAGCTAAAGGAGGATCAGAAGAAGGGCGGTGGGGCTGCTACTTCGTCAGGTATTCCATTAGAGCTAAATCTTTCTACTATAAATACTTGGGTACTAGACACTGGAGCAGAATCTCATGTCTGTGCGGATGTGCAGGTGTTGCATAGTAGAAGAGATATGGAGGAAAGCAAGGTGGACCTAAGAGTTGGGAACAACGTGAGAGTTGCCGCAACTGCCGTGGGTTCTGTTAACCTTGTTTTGCCCAGTGGGCTTGTAACTAAACTTTCTGATGTGTTTTGTGTACCTGCTTTCAGCAGGAATATTATATCGATATCTCTTCTTGAAAAAGAAGGTTATTATTTTAATATTAAGAACGAGTTTTTTAATATTATGCGCAACAACATGTATTATGGAAATGCTCACACTGTTGGAGGTTTATACATATTGAATATGCAAAACTCGAGATCCAACATGCTCTATAATATAAATGCTAAGAGGTTAAAAACTAATGATTTAGACCAAACTCTAATCTGGCATTGCCGTCTAGGTCACATAAATAAGAAACACATCTCAGCGCTTCATAAGCGTGGACTTCTAAGTGAACTCGAATGCCAAACGATTGATAGATGTGAAGCTTGTTTAATGGGAAAGATGACTAAAGCGCCCTTTACTGGTTTAGGTGAGAGGGCATGTGATCTATTGGGTCTAATACATTCAGACTTATGTGGACCAATTAGTACACCAGCCAGAGGTGGTTTAGGCTACTTTATCACATTTACTGATGATTTCAGTAGATATGGTTATGTCTATCTCATGAGACATAAGTCCGAAGCCTTTGATAAATTCAAGGAGTTTAGGACTGAAGTAGAAAACCAACTCGGAAAGAATATCAAGGCACTTTGTTCTGATCGGGGTGGAGAATACTTATCCAAGGAGTTTCTTAGTCATCTTACTGAAAGTGGAATATTATCTCAGTGGACTCCGCCAGGAACACCGCAACTCAATGGTGTGTCCGAGCGAAGGAATCGGATATTGTTGGATATGGTTCGATCGATGTTAAGTCTCACTGATCTCCTTCTGGGGTTACGCTCTGCAAACGGCCGCATTCATAATAAACAGGGCTCCGTTGAAAGCAGTGGAAGGGACATCATTCGAGAAATGGTACGGGAATGAACCCGTTTTGTCCTTCCTAAAAATCTGGGGTTGCGAGGCTTATGTAAAACGATTGCTTGCACCCAAGCTCGAACCGAGATCAGATAAGTGTACTTTCGTCGGATATCCAAAAGAAACAAAAGGATACTACTTCTACAAACAGAGCGAAAATATAGTTTTTGTCGCTCGAGGTGGGACATTCTTGGAAAATGAATTTATTTCCAAGACAGTCAGTGGGAGGGCTGTTCCTCTTGATGAAGTTCTAGATGAGATGGTCACTCGGGAACCACTAGACGACCCACTAGAAGAAGTAGAGCCAGAAGTGGTCATTGAGCAAGAACCAATAGCTACAGTTAATGAGGACGGTCTAAGGCGGTCCGAAAGGATAAGTCATGCACCTGTCAGATACGGTTTCCTAGTCACTGGAGGTGATGATTTAGTATTAGTGGACAATGATCCAGCTACCTTTCGAGAGGCCTTGGACGGAACCGACTCTGAGAAATGGCTGGAAGCCATGAGGGAAGAAATGCAATCCATGTTAGATAATAAGGTGTGGGACTTGGTGGATCAAACCCCCGACGAAAAAGTCATTGGGTGTAAATGGATCTTTAAAATAAAGATATACATGGATGGCAATCCTCAGACCTATAAAGCAAGACTGGTTGCAAAAGGTTATAGGCAAGTCCACGGAATTGACTATGAAGAGACCTTTTCTCCAGTAGCTATGGTCAAATCTATCCGCATTCTACTTGCCGTAGCAGCGTATCATAACTATGAGATATGGCAAATGGACGTCAAAACCGCCTTCCTCAATGGGAGGTTAGCTGAGGACGTTTATATGTCCCAGCCTGAGGGTTTTGAGGATCCTAAGAATAAGGGAAAGATTTGCAAGTTGCTCAAATCAATTTATGGTTTGAAGCAAGCATCTCGGAGTTGAAATCAACGTTTTGATGAAGTTGTGAAACAGTTTGGCTTCATCAAGAACGATGATGAACCTTGCGTATATAAAAAGGCAGATGGGAGCAAAGTAGTCTTCTTGGTGCTTTATGTTGATGACATACTGCTCATTGGAAATGACGTCCCTACCTTGCTCTTAACAAAGACTTGGTTAGGTGAGTGTTTCGCAATGAAGGACTTAGGCGAGGCTTCTTACATCTTGGGGATCAAGATATATAGAGACCGTGCCAAGCGGGTCTTGGGCTTAAGTCAAAGCACCTACATAGACAAAGTGTTGAGAAGATTCTCAATGCAAGATTCAAAGAAAGGATTGCTGCCCATGCGTCATGGCATGAAGCTAAGCAAGAAACAGTGTGCGGAGACACCTGCAGAGCTAGAAAGAATGAATGAAATCCCATATGCTTCGGCTATAGGATCTATAATGTATGTCATGATATGTACGAGACCGGATGTCTCGTTTGCCCTAAGCAGTACAAGTAGAAATCAATCCAAACATGGCGATGAACACTGAATTGCCATCAAGGTGATTCTCAAATATTTGAGAAAAACCAAAGACGCTTTTCTTGTATACGGGGGAAGAAATGATGATCTAGTCGTCAAAGGAAATGTCGACGCTAGTTTCAAGACAGACCCCAATGACTTTAAGAGTCAGTTAGGATATGTGTTTACGTTGAACGGTAGAGCATTCAGTTGGAAAAGCAAGAAGCAGGACACTTTTGCCGACTCTACGACCGAAGCTGAGTACATTGCTGCATCGGAAGCGGCAAAAGAGGTTGTATGGATCAGGAGTTTCATGGTTGGGTTAGGTGTAATTCAAAACCCATCTAACCCAGTGGACTTATATTGTGACAACACCGGGGCCATTGCGCAAGCTAAGGAACCCATGGCACATAACAGATCCAAACATGTACTCAGGAAGTATCACATCATCCGCGACATTGTTGCTAGAGGTGACGTGAAGATCCACTACGTTGCATCTGATGATAACACAGCCGACCCCTTGACCAAGGCTCTTCCTCAAGTGAAACATCGTAAACATGTTAGGTCAATGGGTATACACTGGGACTTAGATTGGAACTAGGGGCAAGTGGGAGATTGATATCATTTTGTGCCCTAGTCCAATTGCTAGTAGCCTGTAAACGTCTATCTACATTATCATCGTTTGTAATATATATAAAAACGGCTTTGTATTACTTATGTGTTGAAGTAATATGTTAAGCATGATCTGATTTATAACCACTAAAGTAGTAGAACCATAAATCTGTACGGATCACACTTAACGAGTCCCTGATCAATATACGCTTCCATAGAAGCGACCAGTATGAGGATGGTTCTCAATGACGTAGTTCTACTTGTCATAGGGATGAGGGATCCCGGAATCATATCATAGATATCATGAGGTGATTGATATCGGACGACCCGCTTTGAATAGTGTTTCGTAGATTAAGCCATGAACATATTCAAATGCGATAGCTTGTCACGATATCCTTAGACCAAAGAGTCTTTCTGATCGCTATGCAATGTACGTGCGACTTTAACTTGCGCCTAACGCTTTCCGTAACAGGATTGCAATAACGGGCATGATTGGGTGGCGGAACGGTCTGCATGAGTGACACGAAAGACGGCCAAGGGATTTATCCCTCGTACTACGGTATGGGAAAGATATCCGTTAAAGGCCTCTTGATCGAGACTGACTGAGAGTAAGAGCATGGCCATGCCGGTGATACGGGTTATCAGTTCTCAGCCATCTCACATATCAAGTAACAATGATTGATTAAACAAGGATGACGACTCTATGCCTTGTGATCAATCGGGATGTCTAGAGATAATAGGATAGTGACTTGTACGCACAAGGTTAAATCGAATCATCGATCATCATGCACCTTGGGTAATCATAACGTCTTACTAGAGACCACTTATGATGGATCGGACAAGAGAGATCTTTTGCGCCGATCTGCCAACGGCGGCATGAGCCTGGAGGGTCACACACATACAAGACGGATAACTTGAGACAAGGAAACCTTAACGTTTCTTGAGGAGGAATATGCTGGGTTTTGGAGCGTTCTAGATCATTGAGATAGCGGAAGCGTTTAACAAAATCTACTCCAAACCTTGTCCAAAAACATAAACCGTTAAATCCTGCAGTATCTGGTTCATTAAGGCTTGGAATGTAGCTGGTGCATTTGTCAAACCAAATGGCATGACTTTGAACTCATAGTGGCCTTGGTGTGTCTTGAATGTAGTTTTTTATTCTTCACCCTCTTGCAACCTAACCTGATGGTATCCGGACCTCAGATCAATCTTGGAGTAGATTGAGCTTCCATGTAGCTCATCCAATAACTCCTCCACAGTTGGGATTGTAAACTTATCCTTAATTGTTTGAGAATTCAATTGTCTATAATCCACACAAAGTCTTCAAGTGCCATCTTTCTTTCTGACTAACAATATTGGGAATGAATATGGACTCCTACTTGGCCTAATAATCCCTGCATCTAGCATCTCTTTGATCATCTTCTCAATAATAGCCTTTTGCTGGAATCCATACCTGTAGGGAACTAGTGAAGGTGGTTGGCTTCCTTCCTTCATTGGTATGGCATGGTCATGATCTCTTCTGGGTGGTAATTCTTTGGCTCTTGAAATAAATCCTTGAATTCAGCTAATACTTTCCTTATCCCTTCACTTGTGATCTCACTCATTGGCTTGTTTTCTATTTGAAAAAATTGGCCAATATAGAGAGATTCTCCACCATTCAATTCTCTACAGACAACATGTAACTTGATCATTGTTGGTATTTCTAATCTTGGATCTTCCCTTAGAGTGATCATCTTGTCTCCCAAATGCACCCTAATTGTTCTGTGCTCATATCTGAAGGTAATTGGATCTATGGTTTTGATCCAATCTACCCCCAATACCATATCACTATTTCCAATAGGCATCACCCTAACATTCCAGACAAACCATATTCCCTCCATTTTCCATCTGACAGCACAATATGCATTTAATATAAATTGTCATTCATTTCCCATTCTTATCAATATGGTTGGAGCTGGGTAGATTTTCAGGCATAGAACCCTAGCAGTTTGGTTGTCAATGAAAGATATAGTAGCCCAGTGTCAATTAGTATTGAAATGATCTTGCTCCTCAGATTCCCTCCTACCCTTATAGAGGAATCATATTTTGGGCCACCCATTGCAAACGGTCTTTCTTCAGGCAAATGCTCACCTTCTTCTTTCTTTTTAATTGGTTCCGGCTCTTCTTCTTTTCCTCTGTTGCCTTCTGCTTCCTCCAGTTCTTCTTCTGTTTCAATCCCTGACTCCTCTTCTTCTCCATTTGTCAACATGAACAGTTGTTTCTAGTTAGGAAAATCATGATCTCTGCTTCATTTTGCTAGACAAGTGAAGCACAAGCCTTTTTTTTTTCTTCTCTTCCATATAAGCATCATTGATTTTCTGAAATCCTGTGGAATTGACTGATCTTGGTCCCCCATCAATTCTGAGACTCTGGTTTCTTGGACCCAAGTGTTGTGGTTTAGTGACTTTCTCATTTTTGCTTCCTTCCCACACATTCTGTGTTTGTCTTGGCCTAGCAATCCAAGTGATTTGTTGAAACTTCAATTCTTCAAACCTAGCCATTTGCATAGCCACTGCTAAAGTTTGTGGGTTTAGCATCCTGATCCCTGGCCTCAAATAAGGCTTCAACCCTCCAATATAGTTTGATATGAAGTAGTCTTCTCCCAGTGTTGGGTTTCTTGCTATCATAAGCCCTCTCAGCTCTTCAAAACTGCTCTCATACTCTTCTACATTTCCTCTTTGCTCAAGATGCTTGAACTCAGTAAACAAATCTTCATGTCCCAGGGACCCAAACTTCCACAACATATCCCCACACAGTTGTTCCCATGTGGTCCACTCCCTTCCTATAATGTAGTCTGCAAATCAGACTTCAGCCCTTCCCTTAAAAGGTAGTGCTGTTAGGCTAACCCTCTGTTCAAGAGGAGTCTGACAGTAGAAAAAATGAACTCTACTCCTCCTGATCCAAACTCTCACTCCCAGCCCATCAAACTCAGGAAAGTTTAGAGTGGTGGTTCTTACCAAGGGTTGGTTAGTTCTGTCAAACTGAGGAGCCTGAAATTCTGCAGCCTGGTTTGGTCTGAAGTTGGCTTCGTTTCTGCCCTCCATGAGTCTCTGTCTCGGATTTGGTTGTTGCTCTAGCAGTAGTGGGTGATTGATAAGTCTGTTGGTGTTAACAGATTGAGTTCTAGTTCCTGTCTCTCGTGTGCCCTCCTCTAGTGTTGGTAAGATCATGTGAGGCGGAGTAAACATGCTATCCTTCTCTTTTTCTTGTCTTATTGATTCATAGGATCCAACAAAGCAACAAAAACACATCGGAAAATGGAATTCAAAACCCTGTACGAGCGATCTAGTAGATGAAACTCACAAAAAAATGATCGCATATTCGAGAAGGAGTCCACAAATTGGGAGGCATGTTGTGTTTCAGAAACAATAAAGAAAGACGCACATAATTTGAACCCAAAAGTTTCTTCATTTTTCATTGATAAGGAAGTAGACATTGCAACTCACAGAAACCCTAGCTACTATAGACTAAACTAATTACCCTAAATTACAGACAATATTCTTGATAATCGATACCCTCTTCCCTTTTTCTCATCCTATTTAATGTCTCCGTTGCTATTCTCAGCTCTTGTGCTCCTGGTGCATTGCTCTGTTTCGCCTCTCTGTGTCGTACTCGATTCAGCAACTTCAGAGATGTACAACGGCTAATTGACGGACCACTCCTTGCCTGCCATCTGTCTCACCTGTGTGCCTATAGTAACACGCCATCTGTCACTCTCTTCCGCTTCCCTTTAACCCAAAATGTTGCGTTTCCTGTGGCTATTTAACCGAACGACGTCGTCTCTTCCCTCTTCTTATTTCCCCGAGTTCGTCACAGGTGTCACTGGTTTTGTAAGTCACTGACAATCATGACAAGGCAAATCTGAGTCTGAATCGTCCGGTAAAAACCCTATCGACGGCGAGGAGATGGTTTTTGGGTCGTCTTTGGCAAGCAAATGGGATAAAATAAAAAGGGTTATTTGGTATATACCCAGTTCGCGAGCCCGGTAATTTTAAAGTTAATTGACTATTTTATCCTCATAGGATTTTTTGTTTTCAAGCTTGAAATTTGACAGCCAAAATGCAGCAGGTGTTGATATTGGAAGTTCACTATTTTGTTTAAGGGTTAATTACAAATCACTGTACCCCCAAACCTCTTTCTCAAATCACTATACTCAATTTTTAATTTTTTTTTCTCACTCCCCCAACTTTAAACTGTTAACACTTAAGGTATGGTGCAGCAGAAAGGTGCTTCGAAACAAAGCAAAAATAAAACCCTAACTTTAGGGAGAAACGGAATTAATCCAAAATACTCAAGTTTATAATAATGATAATGATGATAATAATCTCTACACAAGCTAAGGCTTATATAGGACTAACTCTCCAAAACTAACTCAAACTAGTAAACCTAAACCAATAAAACTAATCAATCCAAACTAATTAGAGTTAGGAAACCTAACTTAATAGGAAATCCTAAAATTATCCAAAATCTAATATAATTATGAATCCTAATTGGGATTGTCCTACATCAATTCTCCGACGCTTGAAAAAAACTTGTCCCGAGTTTTCTGGATCTAAAGAGAACTCATCTGGTGGATGGTGTTTCTCATAAACTTCCATGAGATGTGGGGTAAAATCACTACTTGCTACGTAGTCGTCATAGAGTGTGTGTTTCTCCTTGTGAAGCAACATCCTTGCTATTTCCTCCAGTTTTGTATCCATTTCTTTTATGCACTCCTCATTGAAGGGATGCACATCTAGATCTTGTGTCAAAACGAGGTCTATTCCTTCTCTTGTGATTGTATTCCCACTTGCTCCAATAGGTATAGTAGTAGGAATGTCTCTAACCTTGAAATTTTGACTTAAAGATGCCTCGTAGTTCGCTTCAATAATTGTAGGAGTAAACTCATTCCCATAATTGTTTTCATTTGAAACATCCTTATATGGTTGATGGTACTTGAAAGTGTCTTCAATGTTGAGTCTCTTGGAGACATTCATGTGAGCAGGGAGGTTTTTCTTGTGATAGAAATTTCGTGTTCGAGATGTATTAAATTCAAACACAATATTTTGGTTCTTCAGTCCATAAAATACCTTGCATGCATGACCAAAATATACTCCTTCAATAGGCAACTCATTAGTTTCTCTTGCTTGCGTGTGTGCAATCATAGGTTTGTCCCTCCTAAAATATTCTTCTCGCTTAACACATGGGGTCTTTACATGAAGGTCGACATGCATGACGTTCCTATCCTTGATGTTTAGACCATGAACCAGGTTATTACTCTCAAATTCATGATAATCATCAACTGTGACCAACTTTTGGTTGAGGTCAATTCTTTTGAACGGTCTATTCCGGCCATATTCATCAAATAAAGCACGCATAAGTCGGAGTTGAAGTTGTAGAGACGATATAGTGATCGGCGGTGCGCACAACACTTCTTTTATAAAAGGTGTTGTATCATTAGTTGAAGTTTCACCATGTCTTTGAGTTGTCACTTGCAATTCTTCTTTTATCTCATCATGAGGAGTATCAATTTAGTTCAATAACAGATTTACATCTTTTTGGTCATTAGATTCATCATGATTTCTTGTCTGGTGACTCTTATTCTTGTTTGGTGGCTCCTTGTTCACTTTCATATTTCCGTCAGGTTTTTGATCACCAATTCTATTATGATCGTTTTCATAACCTCTTGATGTAACATGAGAACAACTAATTGTACCAAAAGTTAATTCAATATCAAGAGTTTCAGTTGTAAGCTCAGTACCTTTTGCGTGTATCGACGATGGATCCAACGAATTGATTTTTGACACATTTGTTTTACTTGATTGCATGTGGCTATCAGGATCTGCATCTTGACTTCCATCATCAATTTCTGAAAAGCTTCTTGTAACACTAGATAGCCCCTTCTTATTTTCATTAGTATCAACCACGGGAATATTGTTTGTCCTTACTTCAAGTTGTATATGAGCATCTTCAAAACTTACACTGGCAGTTTCATGTGCCTCTTTCATAACCTTGTATTCAGGGTATGGAACATCATTTCTCTCCTTGCGCTCAATCAATTGATTTTTACAAGATTCCGACTTAATTTTTGCAAGCGTATATCTCTCAATACCAACTTTAGTAACTTCTTCTATTTGTTCTTCAACTTTTCTCTGATCGTAAACTTCTGAGAAAACTGGCTTGTCTTTCTTAATAGTGAGATTGGAGTCTAGTGAGTTTGATTACGAGAGTAATACAATCTTGTTATTTTCCCACCAAAACATATAGGTGTTGTCACGAACCCTGTAAGTAGCCTTGATGTCGCAGTACCAATGTCGCCCCAACAAAACGTGACAAGTATCCATATCCACCACTTCACATAAAATCTCATCTTTATAATATTTCCCAATTGAGAAAGGAACGAAACAAATTTCAATTACCTTAGTCTTGATTCCCCCTTTATTCCATTCAGTTTTGTATGGTATCATGAGTGCTTCTGTTTCCAGGTTGAGCGTTTTGATCAATGCTTTGGAGACTTTATTTTCGTTGCTACCATGATTAATGATCACTTTACATACCTTATTGTTAATGGTGCATCGAGTTCGAAATATCTTGTCTTTGTGTTCTCCGTTCTCTACATCGGCTGTCAGTGCATGAATATTCTTTTGTTGTTGTGGATAAACAAGCGGAAAGTCACATGCATCGTTGTCTTTCTTCATTCGGCTTTCGCGGTGTCGATTTCTCACCTCAGATGTATGCGCAGGAAGCATCTGCGTCATGTTACTAAGTGAGTGTATAGTGTCATCGAGTCGTTCAATCCATCGTTTGTCGACGACGGGTTGGATTCTACTAGTGCATAGTTGGCCATCATGCCTGGTCAAATCCGGGCTCTGATACCACTTTGGTGCAGCAGAAAGGTGCTTCGAAACGAAGCAAAAATAAAACCCTAACTTTAGGGAGAAACGGAATTAATACAAAATACTCAAGTTTATAATAATGATAATGATGATAATAATCTCTACACAAGCTAAGACTTATATAGGACTAACTCTCCAAAACTAACTCAAACTAGTAAACCTAAACCAATAAAACTAATCAATCCAAACTAATTAGAGTTAGGAAACCTAACTTAATAGGAAATCCTAAAATTATCCAAAATCTAATATAATTATGAATCCTAATTGGGATTGTCCTACATCAAGGTATTTTCTGGTTAAATCTAACGGAAGTGATTTGTAAAAAGTCTAAAATACCCTCACTGAATCACTTAATAGGTATAATTATTTGATAAATATGAAATTACTATTTTGCCCCCATTGAATAACAAATTCAAATAGAGTTAAAGGGCATATTAGTAATTATCAGTAAATAAAATAAAAAAATGGGATAATTCATGTTCATTACGGTGAACTATGACACATTTGCATGTCAATACGGTGAACTTATTAACGTGTCACTTCAATATGGGGAACAATTTTTACTCATTAATGTCTGCATTGTGAATTACAAGAGACCTCTATTTATATAATCTAATATAGAGAGAAAGGGAAAGAGAGGAAATAGGCAACCCTAATACATATGGGAAAAGGAAACTGAATATAATCTAACAGCCCCCCTCAAACTCAATGTAGGAAACAAGAATTGAGTTTGAAGCTTGATAATATTGAGTTGTGGCGAGGGTTGCGGCTGTCGAGAATGATGTCGAGGTGATGTGGCGAGGATTGAGGATGGAGGATGCGCACCGCTCACGGCCGATGGCGGGATTACGGGATTCCGAATTACAAGATGTCTGACTTACAGGATGTCCGGATTACGGGATGTCTGAATTACGGGATGTTCGTATCACGGGATGTTCGGATTACGGGATGTTCGACTTACGGGATGTTCGACTTACGGGATGTCCGACTTACGGGATGTCCGACTTACGGGATTCCACGGAGAGGATATAGCGAGACGAAGGCGCGTGCAAAATAAATCACCACAGGCTGTTTCTGCAAAGCCTAAAAACATATCAGGATTTTCGGCTTGATGGTGGGGCCATGGGTGGGTAAGAAAATAATTGAAGAAAGCTTAAGATTTTGGAAGCAAGATCAGTTGATTATGAAGAGCGAGATTGCTCGAGAATTGTTTGCGGAAGCGAGAGGTTAGATATTGAGATTGAATTGCCTCGCCCACCCGTCAGAATGACAAATCATCGTCGAGTGGGCAAAGCGAGAAATTCTTAAAGATTTAACCAAGGATCGCTGATGGCTCTGATACCATGATAGAAATAATTAGAGATTTATTATTGATGTGTGTATTGTGAATTACAAGAGACCTCTATTTATAGAATCTAATTTAGAGAGTAAGGGAAAGAGAGGGAATAGGTAACCCTAATACATATGGGAAAAAAAACTAGAATATAATCTAACAACAGATTTTGACAAATACGCCCCGAACCCGCCACATTTGCCACCCATACTTCAGATCATTAACGAAGATGGTCGTGCTTCTCCCTAGTATACGCAACCCATCGCATATTAGATCATAACAAAGAAACCATTTTGATCCATACTAAATACCATTACTCTAATTGTGTTTCTAGTAAAAGTTTACATATTTTTTATCCTTACCGAAATGATTTTGAAATTTGAACTCACCATTGAAAACAGAATGTTGTGACCTCAAATTTTGGATGACTATGATAAATACACATGAAAAAAATGACAATATCATAACTTCCCAACCCTTATGGATATAGCATAAGAAATAATCATACAAATAATCGCATCGAACAAGGAAAACCATATCAACAATGAAAACTTCAAAAATTGGAAAGACGATTAAAACCCACAATCTGAATTACATTCTAGGTCCTAATCAGAATCTGTATGAAACAAACGATTGTAGAAAAAATAAACAATAAAACACAATTGTAAAGTGGAGAGATGGCTAAGCAATTACCTTGCAAGGTAAATTATAAGTGAATAAAATAAAGAAAAAATGACAAAAACATGCCCCATATTATTATACTTTTACAAGAACATATCGTGTCCTTTATTATTGGCAAAAATGTACAGTGAAAATATTACTCGAATTATTTTTTAAATAAAAATAAAAATTTAAAGTTTTTCTAAAAATATGTTTTAACTAAAATTACATTTTTTTACAAATACATACATTTTACAAAAAAAAAATCAAAGTTTACAACACTTCTTTGTCATCAACAAAGTATATGACATGTTTTTTTTTTGCAAAACTGTAATAGTGTAGAGCATGCTTTTGCAATTTTTCTTTAATAGTATTAAGTTTTTTCCTTTGAGCAATAATTTTTTATCAATGTTATTATAAGGAGATCCTTGTAAATTGTGACAATATAGAGCATGTTTTTGCACCTTTTCTATTTGACTCGCAAGTCTGCTATTTCTCAAACCCTTTAAGTGTGTAGCTCATGCATGTTTTTGATACTTTGTTTGGTGTCATGGATTATCCATTAAGACCCTCCTCTTTGAGTGCAAGTGTGGAGGTTCTTGTCATGCAAATACATCTTTAATGTTCTTCATGTACATGGTCTTCAAACTTGTTTCGTGCATAAAATCTCTTATATCTTTCCCATAAAATTGAACTCTACTGAAGTTTAAAGATGCAAGTTGAACTAGAAAGTCAAAGTTATTGTCATTGGAGTTGAGTTGATTCCTGGCTTTTGAAAATAAAATTTGAACTGTAACAACATCTCCAGTAGTATGTTATATTTAACATAAAATTTATACTATATATTATATTTTCAGCATGCATATGCAGTATGTCATTTTAATATTTTAATAATAAACAAAATAAAATATATTATTTTATTGTATCATTATGACTATTTTATTTGGTTAATTGGTAAAAATAACATTTAGATGATAAAATAGTAATAAAATAATACTTTTTCTTGAAGAGGCAAATGACACATGATATATTTACATGCCAAATATGTCAAGGAAATATAACATATGCCAAAACAGCATAATAAATAGCATGTTGTTGGAGTTGATATAATATGATTAGAGATGGTCTAAATATGTTTAACATATAATCATTATGTCATCGGATTAGAGGTAACACTTATACTTATATGTTACACATTTCTTACTAAGGATGTCAAAACTTGTGTAATGTCGTCATATTAATGGGACATATATAGCTGTATGGGTCACTCTTTCCCAAATAAATGTGACACGTGATTAACGTGTCACCGTAAGACGTATTAAGGGAGACAAATAAATTTGATTGTGTCAACTAAATAAATAATTGGTGTATTGGTTGTATATACATTGAATCTCATTGTTAGTAAATAGTGCATATTAACAACCTATAAACATTAAGTCAGCGTGAAGTTAAATCTTCAAGCATGAGAGACATGAACTTGTGACTTGCTAGGTTCCAAACATTTGTTATACTCTCTCTCTCTTTTGTCTTTTCTAACACAAATTTTTTTACTTTATACACCAAGGATTAAGGATTTAGGAGAGTTAGTGCTTCTTTTTTTGCTAATTTGATCTCTCACTGTGATTGTTTTTAGTATATGTGATTGTTTAGTGCGGACTGGTTGCACACAGGACAGGACAGGTGCAATGCAAACACTTGCAAGTTCCTCTACCGTATCCTATCTGCTTGGATACTGTGTTTCGACTTGCTTGGGAACTCGATCTCTACTGTTTGCAATATACTGATTGCTTTGAGATTTTTAAAGATTAAAGACAGTTATAGTGGCATTATCTTCGAGAATTAACTCTCTAGGGTTTTTCATTCGAAACTTTTTCACTTCGGACATTTCATTTCGGGACTTCTCATTCTCGTTTCGGGACATTTCCTTTCTAGACTTCTCATTTCAGGACATTTCATTTCAAGACTTTTCATTTTGGGACATCTCATTTCAGGACTTGTCGTTTCAGGACTTGTCGTTTCGGAACATTTTCTTTTGGGACTTTTGAATTTTTGGACATGTTCTTTCGGGGCATTTCCTTTTATGGACTTTTTATTTCGGGACATCCCAAATCTAGGAATAGAAAACTTTAACATCTTATTGAAATATGTTGGTTGGGATACTAACAATTTCACTTTTATGCAATAAAATTCTTTAGCTCATAAAAAAATGGATGTCTCCAACAAGAGAAAAAATGAGGATCGAAAACAAATTACCTCTCATAGACGACCAAATGCCTCTTCCAGACCCACACCATAGAGAGGAGCATGTTTTCAAGTCTTGCACAAATATACCTAACCTACAAGGTGAAGAAGTAATATGCACAAACATTAAATAAACAGTTAACTTCACAAAATAATTTCATTCAAAAAAGTTGGTGTGTACAGCTTGAGGAATGTGCTGGCATTGTGATGCTAAGCTGATAAGTTTTAAATGAGTAGAAGTTAATGTGTTAGTGTGTCATAAGAGGCAACACAGAACACTTTCTGAACCTCAATGTGTTGCCTATCCAAATAATACAAACATACATAAGATCCTTTTGAAAACAATCTATCTCTAGACTCTATTGCATTTGCTTGCTCTCCAAAAAGAAAAATTCCCTACATCTTGCCTGAACCACATAAAGGCATGGCCTTCCAGAATATGAATGTAGGATGTAGGATATGGCTATAAATTCCACTGTCAAGGGAGGAACATACCTGGAAGAAATAAGGTAGCTAACCATGCCAAGTGGCTACATAGCATGAAAAAAATAATGATAGGATCAGTCTCGCAACAAACCAAAGTAAGTTAAACGGTTAGATATGGGCTTCAAACATGTAAACAGTAAAGGTTTTCTACATTTCTTCCATTCTTTTATTCTGAATCTTTTGAGTTTCTATGTGTACCTATAGGAACAAGCACACCCTTATTAACTTAACTTTATCTAGTAGAAGAAAGATTCTGTCAGACAAATTGAGGCCTTTCCCTTGGCTCAGGACAATCTTCTGAAACAGTGCCATTTGGAGCCTCCAATGAATCAACAATCAACACCAAAAGCTCCTCGGAAAGTTGGGGCCATTTCGCCTGGGAAAACAAATTGCATAGCAAGCATTTGGAAGAAAAGACTGAAAATCACTTACTATGTTATCAAAACCCCTACCTTCAGCAGAGAATGAATAGACCATTTTAGAAAAAAATTTCTGGAAGGTACATTAATTGCTTTCACATTTGAGCATTGCCGTGCATTTATGCATGTATCAAGACAATCACTTAGATGGTGTTGAAATGAATTATTTCCATTCCAAGATAATGGTGATTGTCTTGCTCCTGGGTAAAATCACAGTCCAATCAGAATATTAGGCATTCATTAGCACTTTCAAAAATTGGAGTTGTTCTTACCAGGATCAATATTATGTTTGTCTGTTCTGGTCGTCATCCTGATCCTGAAACTGGCAGTAGGAATATTCGTACCGGTAAGGATAAAGAAACAAGAAGCATAAACAGGACATTGATGTGAATTGTGAGTTTCTCATTGCATATTAAGAATTTATATTCATTATGGCAGGTATTCCTTTTAGACTTACTTTATACAACCAATACCAATTATCTCTCCCCTTGGAGGGGACCCAAATTACACATCATATTTTCAGTGTACCAAACACATGAGAGCCAAAACCCAGAAACCCATTTCCGTAAACAAACCAATATGCAAATCAAATACTGGAAAATCATCAAAACCCATAAAATTCGAGACCGACCCAAGAAACCCTCTCAACACAAGAATTCAAAACATTCACTCCAATTTCAAATTGCCTCTTTCTCGATCGGAGGGTTTGGGGGAGAGAAATTGAGGTTCAATGCGGATTTTGATCGATCGGAGTCAGAGAGAGTCGTTGATAAGAGTGTTTTATATTTCAAATTATATTGGGCTTGTTTCTCTTATGTCTTAGCTTTAATGCTGGCCCAGCCCATTACCTGCTTGGGTTTTCCAAAATAGAGGCATACATCAAGTATCAACAATTATTAAATATTTCTCTTTGCATCTTTTTCCTCTCTTTTCTCCTTCTAACCCTAATTTCTCTTCTACCTATTCTCAATTTTATTTCTGACAACCTCGATTTCTCATCCCAAATACTTATGTACACTATGACACGTGTTAGTCGCTGAGTGAGTTCGGGGACGGTGAAAGTCACCGTTAGACCAAAATCACTCGATATTCAATAATATCCCAAAAAACTAAAAGGCTTCCAATTACACTTATTTACATTGCAAGAAATATGATCAAATCGGGTGTCGTTGTCTCTACTTTTAGTCACGGTAAATTGTTAATTTATACATAATACTTTTTATGTAAACAACCTCTAATTGTAATTGATTGTGTTAATTGTCCTTTGTTCTTACGTATGTATAGGGAATGATGGTTGTCTTTTTTATTTATTGGTAAATTGTATTAAAATTTGGGCACATCACTAAACTTGTGATTCTTAAGAGTTCGATTATTATGTCAAAAGAGTACAAATATTGCCACTAGACTCTTACCGAGTAAGAGACCCAACAAAAATTAGGAGAAAGGTCCAATATAAATTGAAGATTTGATATTTTAGTGAATTCAATATTGTGAGGATTATTTTTTAATCATATTGTTATAGTTTGAACATTAATATTTTGATTTCCATGTGCTCCCTAAAATAGTATTAGGATGAATTTTTTATATATATTACTGCTGTTGTATTAAATATTTCATAAGACATTGATACATGAAGTTACTAATAGTGAGAATTTCTATCCTCTGCAATAAAAATGTATAACCTTAAAGTGAATGCTAAGTAAAACCGTTAATTCACTGAAGGCATTGCAACAGTTTCTATCAACAATACAATATGAGTTTAGGCTTAACTTAAATATTTTTAAGGGATAATGACACTTTGTTATGCCTAACTACAACAAAATGACATTTTCATACCCTAATTAATTTTCTCTCTTTTTAATACCCTGATTATTTTTATTACAACTTACTCCTAAAATACCTAAAATATCTAAACTATCCCTTGTTTTTATTTTAAGGGAAAATGACACTTTTGTGCACCTAAATATACACTTTTGACACTTTCATACCCTAAATTTTTTTCTCTTTTTTCCATACCCGAATTTCATTTTGGGACAATAATTTCAAAATACCCAAAATACTCATGAATTGAACCAAAATTCAGGGTACTTCTGGACCATTTTCTCAAAATACAAATGAATTGAACCAAAATACCCATGAGTTGAACCAAATACTCATGAATTGAACAAAAATTTAGGGCAATTTTCGGTAAAGAAATGACCAGTTGTCCCAAAATGAAATTCGGGTATGGAAAAAAGAGAAAAAAAAAGTTAGGGTATGAAAGTGTCAAAAGTGTATATTTAGGTGCACAAAAGTGTCATTTTCCCTTATTTCAATTCTACCCGGTTTATAATGGACCGGTAGTGAACCGAAATTAAATTTGAAGTTGGTTCAAATTCATAATGGATTTGAATTTCGGTAACTTTTCCTTTGATTATGAATTTGAATCAAATTCAATTTGTGAGAAAAGTGAGAAAATTTTCAATGTGTTCCTTCCCACATAATGAATGGTTGAATTGTATAAAAACAACTCTCTCGATTTTTATTTTTCGGGTTCTATAGATTTGCATTTCTCGCTGGTCACTCTACAGTCATTCTTCGGAAACCTTGAGAATGTACATGACAAGATCAAGTTGTTGATACCATCCATTCGAGGATCTGTTTCAAACTCGGGATCAATATAAAAGAATACCTGCAAAATGCAAAGGGTTAAGATGATGTTGCAATTACAACACAACAGAGTACAACTAAGAGAAACTACACTACTCACTGGCATGTCAACTTGTTTTCTGGGGAGTAGAAGCTGCTCCTCAAAGCAAAAACATTGTATTTTGTTGAAGTACACAGCTGCCTGAAAAATTATTATTCAACTTTCACACAGTTTGTATTGATAATAGTCTTAAGGGTCAGACACTCTAACAGTTGAAGTGGAACACAGTCACCACTATAGAAGTTTTTTCAATACTCTATTACTCTTTTTTGTTCCAAAATAAGTAACATCTACCAAAACTTCACTTTCCCATCATGTCCCTTCGCGTCTCACTAGTTAGGAATACTCAAAAGGGTGATGACTACTCAAACAAGATGTTAATATTATGGAAAAATGACGTTGTATACTATCACACTTTTTGTAAGAGGGTGCTGTGTATTTTGTTTATGACAATAGAATATCATGAATTTTTAATGACATTTTCCACAAATAATCGAAGTTCATAACACATTTTTGCCATTAATAAATTACATAATACCCTCTTGCAAAAGTGTGATATTATACAACACCTTTTTGTTATTTCCCTAATATTTATTGATAATTCATACATAATTTACTTCTTTACCAAAAAAAATAAGGAGTTATTTAGGAAGTAGGAGTACTCATTCAAAATGTGAGGAGGTTAATCTTGAGTTTTGATTTTGTTCCTAAAAGAGTTGTTGCTAATACATTGCTTATCTATATCATAAAGTAGACAAATCTATTGACTGAATAATCATATTCTACTAGACCCAGTAACCAACAATATATATATATATATATATATATAGGGGAGCAATCAGGTGAGAATCATACTCTTTTGTTAGAACATAAGAATTAACTTTGGTCATTGAAAATAAGTTAATGTCCAATGGAAATATGCGAGTGTCCAATGAAAATGGTGATATTCAATGAAGTGAATGTCCAACAGAAATAATAAATGTTCAACATAAAGACTTTGGCTATTAAAAATAAATGAATGTCCAATAGGAATAAGTGATTGTCAGTAGTTCTCATGTTCTCACATCACAATTAGTTCTCAGCCGAATGCTTCCCTATATATATATAACGATATTCATAGTAAACAATGACATGGGAGTAACATTGTATGTAGAAACACCAACTATAGGAGGTGAACTTCAATTTTTGGCCGTGTAAAATGCAAGAGCACTTTCTCCTGGCTTATAAGAAGAAGCTAAAGCTTTATTCATCTGCACCTCATGGTGCTGAACAGTGCCCCGTAACCAGTAGCTTGACAGAATCTTGTGTACAACAACCAAGGCTGAAAGGTAAATAAGCATTTTTTGTGATTTCTGTTGTGTAGAAGCACGGGAAGAATAGTGCTGCCGTGTACCAAACATAGAGCAAGACCTTCCAACATAACGAGAAGTAATGGGTGAAAAGTGACTACTTTTGTTAACTCATACTGTACTAAATCCGCATCTGAGTTTCAAACCCCACGTCTAATAGTACTAGCTTTGACGAAATTATAACTCAAGCCCCTTACAACATTAGATAAATACCTGGATTAAGATAAACATTTTATTTATGTTAGTAAAACCCAATAAACAATCCTGTATCTTAGATAAATAGAGTGAAACTATACTGTGTCCTGGACAAAATTTTGCAGTGTCAAATAAGTGTCTCGTCTCACTTTCTGTTTGCAACAACTAATGATAAAGTAGTGGCTAACCCTTTAAGTGACTATAAATAACTCAAGCAACGAGTATCATTGGTGATTCATACATAATTATCTACATAAAGAGAAAGTGAACATGTATTTTTTTCGGACTGGAGGGAATATTGTGTAGCTGGCAAAAAATGCAAAACTTGTTTCGAGGGACGTCCTAAAAAATATTTTATAATTTTACTCGAAACAAAATGAGGCGTACAAAGCTGAAAGACTCAAATTTAAAGTGTTCTATATTACTAATCGGGGTTCATTAGATGCAAGCTGGAAATTCTTGAGGTAAGGTTCAACGCAAGCGCTCCTCGAGAGCCTTAACCACGACATGTTTGGAGGAATCGAGTATTCAGATATTACAAGACATTCACCTGCATCAAAAGACATCAATAAATCAGAAAATCGAGAAATCGAATTCACCAGCTTCTCCTCCATTATTATGTCTAGCATAATCAAATCAAAGCTGCCATTTCCACCTCCTTTCACCAATTTCCTTGTATTCCTACACCGCACACGTACCTCCAAATCATGCTGCTTTATGCTTTTACACATAAATTGTCATTTTCTCAGGAACCAAACAACAGAGAAGGAAAAAGAAAAAGACTTCTCATATTCTTATTTTCTGAGGCCAACACTCGATGTCAGATAAGCGAATACAAATTGCACTATAATCTGATAAATTAACACAATTACGCGGATAAATTTGAACTTTTGATTCCAGAATGATAAGAACCCTAAATCGATAGCCGATTTAGGGATTTACAGCTACCTTTAAGAATCGCTACGATTACAACTCACAATAACGATAGGAGAGAACCCTAGCCGCTGACCTCCTTATCCTCCAGGCACCCTCATCTTGCCAGCCAGGTGCGCTGGAGCCTTCCCTTTGGAAAACCAGATGCCACACAAGACTTCTTGAAGTTGGTCCCCTGATTGACCATAAGAACATCCTTGGTTTGGTTCTTGATGCTCTTTTCAGAACTTACAAGCATCCCATGTAACTTTGAAATGGTCTTGTCCGTATTATGCATATCATATTTCATAATGAAACCATCATATGCAGGAGGAAGGGATTGCAGAACTATATCTGCCGACACCTCTTTCCCTAACTCAAGGCCTATCCTTGTTAGGTGATCGAGGTATCCCTTCATCCTAAGGACATGTGGACTCACAAAACTACCTGCAGCCATTTTGCAGGCATGAAGATCCTTCAAGGTGTTATACCTTTCGATCCTCGCTTTCTCTTTAAACATTTTCTTTATTTGATTCATCATCTCCAAAGGTTTGTCAGAGAGTTTCATGAACTGCTTCTGGAGATTGCTCTCCATACAGCCCAGCATTATGCATGCTACATCAATGAAGTCGCTCAGATGCTTATAATAGGCATCTCGAATGGCCCTTGTTGAGCCTGCCGCTGGTTCCACAGGGATTGCATTGTCAAGGACATATTCCTCGCGCTCATGTTTCAGTACAGTTCTTAAATTTCTGTCCCAGTCCAGAAAATTCACTCCACTAAGTTTGTCCTTCTCAAGCAAGGGTATCAATGAGCTATTTGTCGCGTTTGCTATTAGAATCTACACGGAAAATAAATTTAATCAGTTTTAAATTAAAGTTGGAGACCATAAATTAAATGACAACCATTTGATTTTTTATTTAGAATCTAAACCAAGATCACTGATTTACTCGATTGAAGTGAACGGAGGCTCACTGCTCCAATCGAGCTATGTAGGTAGGAGATCCAGTCCAATTACAACCGTTGTAACTCTTGGCTAGGGATTGTACATAAATGTACACAACATTCCCTATCCGATACCCTAGGTCAACCCTAGCCGACAATCGTAGTCAAGTCAATCAAATTCAACTATGATTCAGTCCATATGTGGATACTACGCGGAGGCGCACGCACCCACATATGACTAACCATCTCATATAGCCCACATCCCAATGAATGCTACGCGGAGGCGCACCCATCCACGGGGGTGGGAGCTAGTTTGAGTGTTGAGATTTGGGTGGTATCTCACACGACTTGATTAATTGTGAATCGGTTGTGATTAATTTTCTTTATTTGAAAACATCAAGTTCATGATGCTTCAATTACATATTACATGCAAAGTCTGATTGATTCCGATTTTAATCCTTTACATGTTGGTGATGCTCTAGCATACATTTTTAACGTACAAAACATCCATTCATAATTCCTACTCATGCATATCTAGTATACATATAAAGCGGAAATAAATGTACAAAACTACAGCCCATTCCTAGTATTAAACTAAGAAATTGAAAAACCCTAAAGACTATGTCTTCCGGTTCTTCTAGACCTCCTTCAATTGAGGACTCCTACTGGCTCCAGACATCTTCAACTCCGGTTGAATCTCCATACACCATAAGCCGCCTTTTCCGGTTCACCATTCTTCTTGATCCAATTACAAGATGTACACGGTTCGTAGACCGGAAATTTAAATAACAAAATTGAAATTTAAAACGGCTACGCAGACCGCAAAATCAATTACAACATTTAACCAGCGGTTCGCAGACCGCAAAATTAAACTAATCAAATCGAACGGTCTAGGGCTTTAACTTGTACCACACAAAACATGTTATCAATCAATTGACATGTTATCACACAAACATGTTATCAATATATTAGAATATTAACTAGTTTTAATCTTGCTTACGTTTTGATCCAACTTATCGAAATAGGACCGGTTTTAAAAACGGTTTATCGAAACCGATTAAATCTGAATAATTCTAAAATAATTTGGATTTACAAAATTTAGGCTTTGCGCCACGATCTCGGATCGCAACACAAAACCCTAATGGGCTAGGGCCCAATGGGCCGAAGCCCATTAGGGCCGAAACCCTAATTGGCCACGGCTAGGGTTTGGGAAACCCTAGCCGCCGCCACCTCCTCCACCGAACTGCCGCGCCGAGCCATGGCCAGGCCATGGTGGGTAAGAAAATTATTTACCTTGAGGTTTTAAATCGGATCAGCCGTATGGAAATCCCGAATCAATCTTTCCCTCTATCCAGCACACACGAGTGCACAAGACCACCAGATCTAAACCTGAGTTCCCCCACTAGAAAGAAAACAAGTTCAGTTAGAGAATTCAACAGAGTAACGGTATGAAAAAATCAAGTTGTGATTTTTCAGCTCATGGGGCCTCTATTTATAGAATTTGGCTAGGTTTTTGGGAGCATGAACCAGCCCATAAAATGGGCTAGGTTTGGCTCCCTCCAAACCCTAGCCGCCGGCCAAGGCTTGGGCAGTTTGGGCCTCATGGGCCGAACCCTTTAGGGTTTCGGCCATGAGGCCTTAGCCTTGCCCAACTTGGCAGCCCATGAGGTATTCCAACCTCATAGGGTTTTGGCCTGGTCCATGGTACGTGAGCTGACGGGCCCGTGGCCCAAAATCGTAAGGCTTTTGGCCACGGCCCGATTTAACCAATCCACAATTAATTCTGCCCGGATTCACTAAGATGTGCACCTTATGCGTGTGACCCTTTAGGCTCATGTCCTGTTGGCAGATCGGTGTAAAATTACCATTTTACTCTTTCCATCATAAGCGGCCTCTAGTACGTCATTATGATTACCCAAAGTCCATGATTATCGGCGATCCGATTTAACCAAATATCGTTCATGTCACTATCCTTTTATCACTAGATATCTTGATTAATCATAAGACATAGAGCCGTCATCCTTATTTAATGAATCACCGTTTCTTGATACCCAAGATGACTGAAAATGATACTCTGTATCCTCTGCATGACCATACGTTTCCTTTCCGCCATTCTCATTAAGTGGCCTAAACCGATACCTATCGCATACCGTAGTATGAGGGATAAATCCTTCAGACATCTCTCGTATCACACATATAGCCCATCCCCGAGCCAATCACAACCGTTATGGTTACCCTTTCACAGAAAATGTTAGGCTTGAGCCAAACTCGGATATTGACTATATTGTGATCACAAAGACTCATTGGTCTAAGGATACAATGACAAGCTACGAACTCTGAATATGTTCATGACAGCATCTATGTAACATATTCAAGTCGGGTCGTCCAATATCATTTCCACAATGATATCTATGATCTGACTCTAGCAAAACCTATTGCAATGATCATAAAGAGTCGCCCTCATACTGGTCGCTTCAGATGAAGGTTGACTGACCAGGGACCCGTTAAGTATAAATCATACAGATCCATAGTTCTACTATTAGTGATGACACACTCAATGATATAGATCGATATAGACTTAACTCATTACTGCAACACCATAGTAATAAAATGCCGCTTTGTATTTATTGCAAAAGATGATACATATTCATAGACATAAATAGTATTGGACTAGTGCACAAATCCTACAGTACACAGAGAATCTGGCCTACCAAGGGCAAGCTATCCTCTTCGGTTCTCACTGCAAAGTAAACTCGGTACTCTTCCGAATCGACATTGCAAATTAGGCGCCCTCTACACATGGCTCGAGCATTGCTACTGAGCTTGCCAAGCTGATATACCTGATAGGTACGCGCTCGACTTTCAATTTTGGCAAATTTGTGATTGACCATTTGATGAAACATGCAAAATCATTCGTGGTCAAAATGCCAATTGGCTTTCACTCCCTCATCATTGGGATCATCCTGAGCCAAAGACCCAAGCTGCTTCGAAGCACTGATGTAGTAGGAAAGAAACCTGGTCCTCTTTCTTTCAGCCTAAAGCTCTTTGAAGGATCACATGTCCCGGACATTGGACATCTTTCTAGTGGAATGTCAAAGAAAGCATCTGGACCCTCTGATGTCCAGAAAGATGTTGTGACAAAGCTGCGCGAGGAGATAAAGTTCTTGGAGGCAACGATCAACACTATGTACTCCAGAAAGACCATCTGCGAAGGAGTCCTCCAAGATCTCTTACAAGTCAGGAATGGAAAGCAGAAAGTTGAAGATGCACCTGTGGAGGAAGTCTCTGCTGATAAAGAAGATGATGAGGAATCTAGCTCCACCAGCATATAAATCGGTTACTATGTTTCTAAACCTTGCACTCGAACAATTTTACTTTTTTTGGATGACTGTATCGAACATATTTACCTCGGGGGATGTCCAAGTAGAACAGTTGTAAGGCTGTTTTGAAGCCTTTGTACTTTTGGGGTGGTTACGTTTTTGCTTCAAGATTATATTCTACTCTATGAGCATACTTGTTTTCGATTGCATATGTCTTCTTGGCATATTTTTTAGGCAATCAGGGGGAGTATGGCTAGTTGAGACTAGCTTCGCGTGAAGAATGACAAGAAGACCGCCACCACCAAGATGGGAGATGGAGCTCACTGAAGAAATTAGCGTGACTTGCATAATATATTATTAGGCCTGTTTTGTGTTTTGATTTCTTATGGCGTATCATGTTTAACCATATGTCTAAGACATCATTCGGTCTGAACTACTGGATTGAAGACTCTCTCTCCAGGACACGTGAAGAATGGAGTGCTCACCCCAAAAATAGCCAAAGGGGGAGATTGTGGTTCCTACGGATGTTGGCTATTTTATATGGTGGAATGATGTCCATCCATATGTCGCGACCTAAGACGCCGATGCTCAAATCAGAAGATGTCCATCCCGAAGTCTTGGACATCCCGATCTAACATCTTGCCAGAAGACTTTCTGGAGTTTCCTTAATTAGAAGATCTTTGAATATCAAAAAGAATATTTCCGTATCAATTGTGCAGCAGCAAAAGGAAACATGGGAGAGATGGAATCGGCAAGGCGCGTACGAGATCGTGTAGGAAACCCTAAAGAGAATCTCGTCACATCTTCTACAAATAGGTGATCGTTTCATCCCGTAGAAGGTGGTGTTGTGTACCTATATCTTGGTTGATAATATACATGGTGCTTAAACATGTTGGACGAGCGTATTAAGTAGCTGTATGTTGTAGCTAAGATCATAACTTGTGTGTTCCAAATAAATATTCGCAGAAACATTGTTTGGTTGATTTGAATGAACCCGCACCAGTGAAGCTGTGTGCAAACCTTTAAAGACGACAACAAAAGAATAGACGGAACTGTGGGATCAGTTCTAAGAATGGACTCGAGTTGGAGGCTCGAAGATTGGGGGAGACCTTGGGCTAAGTTCACACTAGTAATAATACCGTAGGGTTTAGATTTGATAATCGTAAAGCTTTGTATGTGTGATTGATTACCTATAGTGGAACTTGTTCACTGGTAGAGTGCCCCAGACGTAGGTGATGTTGCACCGAACTGGGTAACCAACTCCTGTGTTGTTTAATTTATGTTCGTTGTTTCATTTATTGACTTTGCACCGGCAAGATGTCTCACACTTATTCTCAACATCATACGAGACATCTTGCGTTTAACCAGAATTTCATGGTCACATCCAGAAGGAATGTCCTAAATTTCTAAGGAAACAAAAGAAGAGATATAAAGCTTCCATGTCTGATGATGAAGAAGAGGACATCGATGCAGAACAGATAAGTAACTTTGTAGTTTTCACAACGCCTTCCTCTAATCAGACCTTTGCTATTGATAAATAAGAACTATTATCAGATGATACTATGAACGATGCGTACAACCAACTGTTTACTCAACACATTGAGCAATCAGAAATTCTTGAAAAGCAGAGAGACACTATCCTTACTCTTACAAAACGAGGCTACTAGTAACCATTGTCAACCTAAAGCAGGAAGTCAGCCGGTTAAATTGGGAAATCGATCGAATGACAAAGTCTGTAAGAATGATGAATCCAAGTACGGACATGTTGGACACTCTTCTCTCTATAGGTAAACCTACCAAAAACACGCAAGGACTTGGTTTCACTTCAGAGACATCAACATCCCAAATGGTGTTTGTCCCTCAAAAGAATAAACATCCTATGTCGAATCAAATATCCCAGACATCTGGAGCCCAACAAGTCAACAACATCATCTGTTGAAAAAAGGTCAAGGACATTATCATGTGCAACGACATCATCAACAATATAATCAAGGAAGAAATTAGAATCTTCAACAGACCCATTCTGGTTTTCCTTCTCTCCAAAGTCGATGGGTGTGTCACTTCTGCGGACAAAAAGGTCATATTCGACCATATTTCCACCAACTGTATGAAAAAGGACATACTCAATTTAAACACGTTCAAGAAAGGAAATCTCCCACACTAGTATGGAAGGTAAGAAATGTATCCTACCGAGCTAACATTGTGTACACTACGTTGTCGGCTTCCACAGGAAATGACTGGTACTTTGATAGTGGCTGTTCAAGACACGTGACAGGGGATACGAGACTGTTGGTCAACATTAAACCATGTTTTAAAGGACATGTAACTTTTGGCGATGGAGTCCAAGCCAGAATAATCGGGAAAGGTCAACTCAAACTCCCTAGTGTTTCATGCTTGAAGGAGGCCTTATTAGTGGAAGGGCTAACTGCTAATCTCTTAAGCATTAATCAATTGTATGATCTTGATTTAATAGTTAACTTTACTCATAACAAGTGTTCTGTGGTTGCAAACAATCAAGTTGAGCTCATGTAGGGCAGTAGATCCAGAGATGACTGCTATCTATGGACGTCCACTCCAAGTGGTACGGGACCAACATGCATGCTCTCCAAAGTTGATGAGGCTCAATTATGGCTCCGACGACTTGGTCACTTAAATCTAAAAAGCATGAAGAAAGTCATATCTGAGCAAGCCATAACGGGAGTCCCTTCACTTAAAGTAACTGAAAGAAAGATATGCGGTAAATGCCAGATCGGGGAGCAAGTGAAAATGTGTCACACGAGGTTGAAAAATTGTACTACGTCTCGAGTTCTGGACCTGCTCCATATTGATGAAATGGGTCCCATGCAAGCAGAAACCTTGGGAGGAAGGAGATATGTCTTAGTGTGTGTTGATGACAACTCCAGGTATGCATGGGTAGAATTCATTCGAGAAAAGTCTGACATGTTTTTTGTTTTCAAAGCCCTATGTAACAGAATACGTTGAGAATAAAGGGAAAACATTGTCAAGGTTGTCAAACTTCGTGGTAATCACGACAAGGAACTCGAGAACATAACTTTTTCTGATTTTCATGATGAAGAAGGGATAGCCCATGAGTTCTCAGCTCAAACTATTCCTCAACAGAACGGGGATGTGGAAAGAAAGAATAGGACTCTCCAAGAGATAGCCAGAGTCATTCTCGCCAAAGAGTTGCCTATACATTTTTGGGCTGAAGTGCTCATTATCACTTGCCATATTCACAACAGAGTAAGTATTCGACCAGGTACGAACACAACTTCTTATGAAATATGGAGGGGGAGAAAGCCCTACCTCAAGTACTTTCGCTACCTCAAGTACTTTCGTATCTTTGGCTCGATATGTTACATCTTAGCAGACAGGGACCCAAGGCAGAAATTCGATCCGAAAAGTGATGAAGGGATGTTTCTAGGATATTCCCAAAATAGCAGAGCATACCGAGTATTCGATGTGGTTATAAAAGATACCGACCTTATCTTTGAAAATATTGGTAGTGAAGAAGCAGCTGTGCCACATGTCGCTGAGGATGTTAAACCACAAGATGTCAAGACAGGTGTCTCAGACAAAGAGACAGACAAAGTTAGTGACCGCAAGATGTTAATACAGGTGTCGCAGACAAAGTTAGTGACATCAATTTAGACATTGTCGCTACCCCGGTGCCAGATCAGAGAATACCTTCTAGAAAAGGTACAAAAGGATCATCCAGTACGAGAAATATACGTATCCCAGCCTAAAGGGTTCGTCGATCCAAGCGATCTAGGCCACGTCTACAAACTCAAGAAAACCCTGGAAGGAGTGGATCGGACATTAGGACACAACTTCATGATAGCCCAAATTTATACAGAAGACATTGTCTTTGGAGGGATGTCTACCAAAATGTTGGAACATCTTGTGGGACATATGCAGTCCAAGCTTGAGATGAGCATGGTGGGAGAATTAAACTATTTCTTGGGATTTCAAATTAAGCAGAATTGTGTAGCCCTCTTCATGGCTAATTCTAAATACATAGCTGCTGGAAGTAGTTGTTCCAACATATCATGGATGAAATAGATGTTGTCGGACTGTAATGTCCAGCAAGATGTCATGACATTAGTCTGTGACAATGTCAGTGCGATCAATATATCTAAAAATTCAGTACAGCTTGGCAAGACTAAACACATAGACACTCGACATCACTTCATCAGGGATCTAGTTAAAGAGATTAAACTAGAGTATCCCCTCACAGAAAGACATCTATCCGATATTTTTACTAAGGCTCTCGATACAGCTCGATGTGAAAGCCTACGCTCCTCACTAGGGCTTTACTCGTTGGAGCCCTTCTCAAAAGCCTAATGCCAAAGGAAGGGGAGCAGTGGATCAATATGTGTATGATCCACATCGCATCATGGGCCGTCTGTTACTCAAAGCCCGCAAAAGGATGCCCCTCAAGAAGTTATCAAAAAGGGAAAGAAAAGCATGTATAAAAGTTTTTCAAAATACTGTCCTATATTCTCGGTCCCACTATTCGAGAAACTCTACAACTACCTCTTTCTGTATCTTACCTTTTGTTTTAGCCCCAACGGATTTCTCTCCTAAAAGGTTTGTAGTTCTGTGTTTAATTCTTCCCTTTTGCAAAGTCTCTACCAATCACGGTGGGAACGAGGAGTGGAAGGGTTGCAGAAAATTTCACCAAGAAGAAGGCGCTCAGACTAACATCGATGTCTCCTTCTCGATCAAGCTCGGAGAAGAATGTAGAGAGTAACAAGCACATGGTCAAGGTTCGGGGCCCCCGTCCGAAGCGGCCCAAGAAGGGCGCTGAAATCTCAGAGCCATCCGAGGCTCCAGTTGCTGAGACAAATGTTGCTGAAGAACAATCCACATTTGTGAAGACTCCGATCAACCACATGCAAGGTACTTTGGTATCTCCTCCTTCTCAAAACCCTATATCAAGAATTCCTAGTATATCCCCTATTCAAGATTCGGTTATCAAGGGCAGAGATGGTGATGAAATACCTGGGGAGATGTTAAAGGGCTACCGTTGAGAACTATTTTTCCAACCGAGGTGGTTGGTTCTGATGTTTGTCAAAAGGGCCAGGAAGATGCTCCTGAGGCATCTGATTTGTCCAAAGAGGTGGATGAAGATCCTAGCCAGTACCTCAATAGTACTGGAGATGCTGAGGGGCAAGTGTCAAATGTACAGGTTAAAGAAAGAGAAGGTCGGAACTTTGTGTCAAGTACAGAGCAAGAAGATGTGGCTGATGATGCCCCAAAAGTTGTTTCAGTTGATGATACGTGTAAAGATGTCCTAAACGATGTTCAGGACAATGTGCACCAAGGCGTTCAAGAAGATGTCTCGAAGGATATTCGCGAGGAATTTCAGGACGATACTCCTAAAGATGTTGAAGAAGAAGAGGCTTAGGTTGACATAGCTGTAGAAGTTCTTGTTGAAATAAGAAGCAGTGCAAACGAGAGTGAAGATACACTATCTGGTGAGAAAGAGGTTGCAGATGACTCCAAATCAGCTAGTAAAATTTGTACTGGAAGGGGCGAAGTCGTGCCCTCAGAAGAAGATAATGTTGTTTTGTCTAGCTTGCAATCAAAGAAGAGAAAGAAGAAGCAAAAGAAAGTCAGTGTGCCTGAGAACAAGACATCTAAGAAGAAAAAGAAGATGATCGTGGAAAAGGAATCCACAAACAAAGATAGCAAGAAACGGAAGCCACGCAGTATGTTTAGTCCTGCCAAAAAGAAAACCAAGAAGTCTGTGAAGATGTCGAGACTTCTAATCGATGAATCTTCCTCTGCTGAAGGGGATGGGGTTAAGGAAATTATGGAGAAAGTGGCTTCTGAGCCAAAGTATGTGGGAGGACAAAAGGTACCCAAGAATGTGCCCAAAGCCTCTGTACACAACATCTCATTCCATCATGCTGAATCGACTTTAAAGTGGAAGTTTGTCGTCCTAAGGAAGATATTTCTTGAGAAAGAACTATCTTCCGAAGTAATGAGAATGGAAGAAATTATGGATCTAATCATCGATGCAGGAATGCTCCAAAGTGTCACCAATATAGGTACATATTACCCTTCCCTTGTCAAGGAATTTATTGTTAATCTGACTCCTGGTTTTAATAACCATACAAGTACCGAATTCAGAAAAGTTTATGTTAGAGAGAAGGCTTGTAATTTTTCTGCTGAAATTATAAATAGATACTTGAGAAGAGACACACTAGATATTTCAGATGATGTCCCAACATTGAACGATGTCATCAATGAAATCACTGGAGGAGCAAGGAGATCCTGGCCAACCAAAGGGAAAATGTCCTCATCGGTCCTCACCTCCAAATACTCAGTCCTCTTCCGTATCAAATAGGTACGCGTTCTGTGTTTGATTTTGGTAATTTCATGATCGAGCACTTCAACAAGCATGCCAAATCATTTGTTGTCAAAATGCCAATCAGTTTCCCTTCACTTATCTCTGGAATCATATTGAGTCAACGTCCGAAGCTGCTACGTGACTCTAATGTTGCTGGGAAAAAGCCTTCTGCCATTACCTTCAGTCCAAAATTATTTGAAGGGACTCATGTCCAAGACATTGGTCGCCCCTCTGGGGAATCATCAAGTACTATAGCTGGATCGGGAGATGTCCAGAGAGATGTCGAAAAAGAGCTTCATGAAGAAATATTGTTCCTAAACAAGACCATGGATGTAATGTTCCACAGGAAGACTATCTGTGAGGTTCTCCTTCAAGACGTCCAGCATGCGAGGAAGGGCAAAGGCAAAGTAGTGTCTGATGAAGAGGAGGAGGAATCTAGCTCGAAAAGCATCTAGCCGGTTTCTACTTTACTTATCTCTGGGTCTTAAAAACTTTTTATTTTTTTGACGACGGTATGAACTTATATTCACTCGGGGGAATGTCCGAGATAACCTTGTAGGGCTGGTCATGTGCCCTGGGGTATGTTTGTTTTTGCGATATATGCTTGTTTGCTTGTGATGGCATATGCATGTTTGGCATATTTTTGAGGCAAACAGGGGGAGTATAGTTTGCTAGTTGAGACTAGTTTCACGTGGAGCAGGACAAGAAAAGCGCCAAGATGGAGGTCTTTGAAAGCTCACTGAAGAAATCAACATTACTGGTTGTACATTATTGAAATGCAAAGCGCCAAGATGGAGCTCTTTGAAAGCTCACTAAAGAAATCAGCATTACTTGCTGTATATTATTGCCTGATTTCTGACTTGACATTTTATGGTGCATCATGTCTAACTATATGTCTCAAACATCGTGCAGTTTGAGCTACGGTCAAGAGGATTAAAGACTCTCTCTCCAGGACATGTGAATAAAGAAGTGCTCGCCCCAAAGATAGCCAAAGGGGGAGATTGTGGTTTCTACGGATGTTGGCTATTTTATATGATGGAAAGATGTCCATCCATATGTCGCGACTTAAGACGCCAATGCTCAAATCAGAAGATGTCTATTCAGAAATCTCGGACATCACAATCTAACATCTCGCCAGAAGACTTTCTGGAGTTTCCTTAATTAGAAGATCTTCGAATATCAGAAGGATTAGTTTCGTATCAACTGTGCAGCAGCAAAAGGAAACATGGAAGAGATGGAATCGGCAAGACGCGTACGAGATCTTGTAGGAAACCCTAAAGAGAGTCTCGTCACATCTTCTACAAATAGATGATCGTTCTATCCTGTAGAAGGTGGTGCTGTATAGTTATATCTTAGTTTATAATATACAGAGATTCTAAGCGTGTTGGACTAGTGTGTTAGGGAGCTGTATGTTGTAGCTAAGATCATAGCTTGTGTGTTCCAAACAAAGATTCGTAGAAACATTGTTTGGTTGATTTGAACGAACCCGCACCAGTGGAGCTGTGTGCAAACTTTTGAAGACGACGACAAAGGAGGAGATGAAACAGTGGGATCTGTTCTAAGAGTGGACTCGAGTCGGAAGCTCGAAGACAGGGGGAGACCCAGGGTTAAGTTCACACTAGTAATAATACCATAGGGCTTAGATTAGAGTGCTAATCACGAGAAATTTTGTATGTGTGATTGATTACATATAGTGGAACTTGTTCACTGGCAGAGTGACTCCATACGTAGGTGATGTTGCACCGAACTGGGCAACCAACTCTCGTGTCGTTTAATTTCTATTCGTTGTTATCATTATTGACTTTGCACTGGCATGATGTCTCATACTTAGTCTCAACATCATAAGAGACATCTTGAGTTTGACCAGAATTTCAAAAAACAGTTTAAATCATGACAGAGCCTCCCCCTTTTCATAAGCTTGACCTCAAGCTTTAAACCTTAGCTTCCAATCCAGAAACAGAGATTTGAAGACGGTGGCATCTTCCCAAGTAGCATCTTCTTCCATGGATCTGTCCCATTGCACCAAATATTGAGTCACTGCTTCATTCCTTCTCTTGATCATTCTGGTCTGCAAGATGCACTTAGGAAATAACTTGAGCTGTCCCTCTTCTGTGATAACTGGTAGAGAGTTCATGAGCCTGTTCTTGTTGCCCACCTGCCTTTTGAGTAGGGAGACATGGGAAACTGGATGTATCCTAGAATCATCCGGCAATCTCAGCTTGTAGGCCATCTTTCCATTCCTTTCAATCACCTGAAATGGCCCATAGTACATGGCTATTACCTTTATGTTCTTCCTCAGATTGACTGAATTCTGTCTGTAAGGTTGCAATTTCAGATAAACCCAATCTCCAACCTCGAATTCCCTCTCTGTCCTCTTCTTGTTAGAAAAATGCTTCATTCTATCTTGTGCCTTCCTCAAATTCTCCTTGACTTCTTCTCTCCATTGTTGTCTTTGATGTAAGAATTCTTGAACATAGGCTACCTTAGAATTGATCTTTGGTATTGCCATTAATGGAGGAGGATAGCCATACAATGATTCAAAGGGAGTAACTTTTAATGACACGTGAAAATTGGTGTTGTACCAGTGCTCTGCAAAAGTCAGCCATTTCTGCCACTTCTTAGGAGCTTGGTGTGTCATGGCTCTCAGATAGTTCTCTAGGCACTGATTCACCCTCTCAGTCTGCCCATCTGTTTGAGGATGATAAGATGTAGAGTACAACAGATCCACCTTGGCCAATTTGAAGAGCTCTTGCCAAAAATTGCTCAAGAAAACTGTATCTCTGTTACTCACAATGTTGTCTGACAGACCATGTAGTTTGAACACATTATTAAAAAAATCCTATGCAACCTGTAATGCAGAGTATAGGTGCTTGAGAGGTATGAAGTCGCTATACTTGGTGAGTCTGTCAACTACCACAAAAATGTTGTCAATGAAAGAGATCACCACGGGTTCCAATCGATAAATATCATGCAGCGGACGTTATGTAACCGTGGTGATGGATGCAAGCACTGATCTTAATGTAAATTCAACATGTTACATATACCTTTTTGAATCTGAAAATTACCTCTTCTAATCGATTAAAACACAAGCTTAGTGTTTCTCTATTAGGTCCACACAAGCACCACAACCGAAGAAGGGTTTCACTCAAATTTTTGCTATGAATTTTGAGAGAACCTTGACAACAATGGAGGATGAGAGGGGAGAGAGAATTCAGCTATGAGGGGAGGAAGAAGATGGGATTAGTTGCTGAAAATTAGAGAAGATAATGGAAGATATATTGTAATTTTAATTTGAAAATTAAAATTGAATTTCAAATTAAAATTGCATATCTATCCTTCATAAACTCTTATTTGCATTTGTTCCCATTCATAACTTAAATCCCTAAATGGGCTTCAAGCCCGTTTAACTAAAACCCAAATTAAACCCATTAACTTGAGTTCTAATTTCGGTTTAGACAAAACGGCTCAATTTCCTCGAATTGATTTCTTCAACCGTCTGGTTAAAACCTTAGGCCAGAAAGCTACTGAATCGTTCTCAATTTTCATCCATAATTATTGTCATGTATCGTGCTTAATGCGTGTGACCCTCTAGGCTCACGAACAATTGGCAGACTTGTAAAATTACTATTTTACCCTTTCCATCATAAGTGGTCTCTAGCAAGACATTATGATTATCCAATGTTCGTGATTATCGATTATTCGACTTAACCTGTTATCGTACATGTCACTGTCCTTTTATCAAACCGATATCCAGATTGATCAATAGGTATAAAATGGTCATCCTAATTTATCAATCACTGTTTCTTGATATCTGAGATGACTGAAAACTGATACTAAGGTATCACCTGCACGGCCGTGCTATTCCTTCAGTCATACTCATCAAGTGGCCTAAACGGATATCTTTCCCATACCGAAGTATGAGTAATAAATCCCTCAGACGCCTTTCGAGTTTGCTAGTGCGACAAATATCAAAGCCAATCGAAGCCGTTATAGTTATCCTTTTACAGATAACGTTAGACTATGTCAAACTTAGGTATTCGTTACATAGTGTACACAAAGACTCCTTGGTCTTAGGATATAATGACAAGTTACGATATGTTAGTATCTCATGACTGGATCTATGCAGCATACTCACAATCGGGTTGTCCGATATCATCGACCTGATGGTATCTATGATATAACTCCGGCACGCACTTTTCCATGATCAGTAGAGCATGATCACAATGAGTTAGTCTTATACTGATCACTTCAGAAGAAGCTTAGCTGATCAAGGACTCATCAAATGTAATTATTTCTGATCTATAGATCTACTATTAGTGGTTACACACATAATGACATAGATCAAATTACATTCGATATATTACTACAACACATTAGTAATATATGCCGATCCATTTATTCGGAAAGATGATAAAACAATACATCTGTAGATCACTTATATATTGGACTGGGGCATAACTCTAACAATCTCCCACTTGCCCCTAGTTCCAATTTAAGTTCTGATCTACTCCCATAGACCCTGCATGTTAGTCATGCCTAGGCTGCGGCTGAGCCTTTGTCAAGGGATCGGCCATATTATCATCAGTCGAATAGTGTTTAATCTCCACATCACCTCTATATGTGATAACTCTGACGAGGTGATGCCTGCTAAGTATATGTTTGGATCTGTTGTGAAATCTGGGCTCTTGAGCAATAGCTACGGCACTTGTGTTGCCCCACAATAAGCTTATCGGATCAGATGCTCACGGCGTTGCATCTAATCCGATCAGAAAGCTTCTAATCCATACGGCCTCTTTAGCTGCTTTTGTTGCAGTTATATACTCAGCCTTTCTTGTAGAGCTGGCAATTTTGGCTTGCTTAAAGCTTATCCAGCTGAAAGCGCCACCACTCAACACAAAATATATCCTGAGTGAATTTTAAAGTCATCTGGATATGTCTGAAAACTAGCATCGACTTGTCCTTTGACTACTAGTTCTCTATCTTCATCCCCTTTCACCAAAATGCATCCTCGATCCTCCTCAAATATTTGAGGATGGCCTTTGACAGCAATCCAGTTTAATTGTTCGGGGTTAGATTGGAATCTGCTGGTACAGCTTAGTGCAAACGAGACTTCCAGTCTCGTGCACATCCTGGCATACATGATGGATCCCACAGCCGCAGCATGAGGGAGCTTACTCATCCTGCTCAGCTTATCAGGAGTACTAGGACTCTGTAGCTTGCTGAGCTTAATGCCATGACACATGGGTATGTATCCTTTCTTAGAATCAAGCATTGATATCTTCTCAACACTTTACATATGTACATGTTCTAACTTAGCAACATGTTCTGACTTAGGCCCAAAATCCTTTTGGAATGATCTGTAGAGATCCTGATGCTTACATTAACTGTAGCATCACCTAAGTCCTTCATTGATAAGTACTTCTCTAACCAAACTTTGGTTGCAAGGTTGGGATGTCATTCCCGATGAATAAATATCAAGAATACAATATTACTCCCACTCGCTTTCTTATGTACGCAAGGCTCACTTTTGTTTTTGATGAAGCCGAGTTCCCTTACAGCTTCATCAAAACGAATATTCCAACTCCGTGAAGCTTGCTTTAATTCATAAATGGATCTTTGCAGCTTACATATCTTCCCGGGATTCTTTGGATCTACAAAACCCACAGGTCGTGTGATATACACGCCCTCTAGTAAGTTCCTGCTAAGGAAGGGGTTTTGACATCCATCTGCCATAGTTATGGCTAAGAATAATCCGGATCAATCTGACTATTGCTACTGGTGAAAAGGTGTCATCATAATACATGCATTGAATCTGGCGATAACGTTTTACAACCATCCTAGCCTTATTGGTCTGAGGATTTCCATCCATATCGGTCTTGATCCTATAGACCCACTCAGAACCGATGGGTTTTATCCCAGGAGTTTGATCAACCAAGCACCAGACTTGGTTGTCTTACATGGATTTCATTTCCTCATTCATGGCGTTCTGCCATTTTTCGGAGTCTGGACTGGTCAAAGCTTGTCTGAAGGTTTCTGGATCATCCTGATCCACAATCATCAAGTCATATTCCTCAGTGGCTGTGAAGCCATATCTGTCTGGAACATGACGAGATTTTTCAGACCTCTTTGGACCATCTGGAATTTCTGTAGGGATTGATTCTTCATCGGCGACCATCTGAGGCTCCAGTACTTCTACATCTTGCATATCAGGCTCCTGAATTGCTTCAGGCTGTTCCGTATCCTCTCGAATTTCTTCGAGATGCTCGGGACTCCCACTAGCTATTTTGGAAATAAAATATTTCTCCAAAAATACCGCTCCTCGAGCAACAAAGACTTTGTACTCCCTAGGTATGTAGAAGTTGTATCTCTTAGTTTCTTAAGGATACCTTACGAAGACACATTTGTCAGATTTGGATGCTTGCATCTCTGCTACCCAAATCTCTTAGGGAAAACATACTAGGATGTTTTCCACACCATATATGACTATGGCCCATTTCTTATTTGGCTACTACGCGAAGGCGCACGCATCCAAATAGAACTGACCATCTCATCCCGCTCCCATCCCAATGAATACTACGCGGAGGCGCACGCATCCACAGTAACGGGAGACATAATGAGTGTCATGTGGTGTACCTTCTGTGACTCTGGTCCAGTTCTTATTTGGCTACTACGCGGAGGCGCACGCATCCAAATAGAACTGATTACCTTATTCAGCTCGCATCCCAATGAATGCTACGCGGAGGCGCACGCATCCACAGTTATGGGAGACAGAATGACTGTCACAAGGTGTACTATCGTTGTCTTCATCGGAGCCCGATTCAAAAATGAATGCGGCCGTTTCCAGAGTCAAGTATTAGTTCAACTCTCTTCTGGCCTGGGTACTCATAGGTCCACATACGTCGGAATGTATTAGACTTAATAGTCACTAGCCTTTCACATAAACCTGTGAAAGGTGCCTTTGTCATTTTGCCCATTAGGCGAGACTTGCATCTTTCAGTTTGAGTGAATTCAAACGGACTTAAAAAGTCCACAGTTGTGAAGTGTAGAAATGCGTTTCTCGCTCATTAGGCAAGACTTGCATCTTTCAGTTTGAGTGAATTCAAACGGACTTAAAGTCCACACTTATGAAGTGTTGAAATGCATTTCTCGCTTATGTGCCTTAAATGACACTGCCAGATAATAACTTGGTTTAAATTATTAGATTTAAGCCTTTTCTTATTTACGTTATAGCGATTAAGCTTACTAACGTAAATATCTGATCCTGAAGACGTGGATACCCACTCTTCTTCACATGATCCTTGTATTGCTTACAATCCCTTATTCCCGTGTCCTGGCTCATTGCAGTGATAGCAGATCTCCTTCAATTTGTCCTTAGAATTCACAGCAGTTTTGGGAGCTGCTTGAACCTTTGGACGCTTGGGGTGTCTGATCTGCCCTGCAAGATGCCCAGGAGTCTTACCCTTACCCAGATCAGCTTTCTTGAAGTTGACCTTCTTGTTGACCATAAGGACCTCCTTGGTCTTGCACTTAAGGTTCTTTTCAGCGGTCACAAGCATCCCATGAAGCTTTGTTAAGGACTTGTCCATGTCATGCATATTGTAATTTACTATGAAATCAATATATGTATCTGGAAGTGACTGCAACATAAAATCTGCAGCCGTTTCCACCTGATCATCAAAACCGAGTCTGGTTAGATGCTCCAGAAGACATTAAATCTTCGTGACATGGGGACTAACAGGGCTCCAGCCTTAAGTTTGCAGGAGTTAAGTTCTATGAAAGTATCATATCTTTCGACACGAGCTTTCTCTTTGAACATTTCCTTGACCTCTGCCTTACAGGTATGAGGGTCATCTGAAACGTTCCTGAACTGCTTCTATAACTCTGGCATCCTACTGCCCACCATAATGCATGGCACGTCGATTTGGTTACTAAGGAACTTTGATAAGTATCCTTAGTGCCCTAGCGGCGTTCAGCGGTGGCTTAGAAGGAGGTTCCTTGGTAAGGATATACTACTTGCGTTCATGCTTGAGTACAAGCCTCAAGTTTCTATTCCAATTTGAGTAATTCACACTCTTGAGTGTGTCCTCAATCTGGACTCTCTGTGCGCTATTACTCCTTTGTGTTGTGTTTGCCTTTTAGTTCTACATGGTAAAATTAATTAAAATTCAAGTTGGAGATTTAGTTATAAATCACTTGTCTGATTCCAACATTAGAATCTGAACCAGGATCCTATCATACCCTCAATTGAAGTGAACGGAGGCTCACTGCTCCAATTGAGAGCATCAAGGTAGGAATACATCCATTTACAAAACCATGTAGTTCCTGGCTAGGGTCTGTACTAAAAGTACACGACATACCCTATACTGATACCCTAGGTCAGCCCTAGCTGACAATCGTAGACAAGTCTACCAAGCTTGAACTATGGATAGAACTAATGTGACTACTACGCGGAGGCGCACGCACCCACACAGAACTACCCATCTCATCCATACTTTTTCTCTATGAATGTTACGAGGAGGCGTACCGACATCCATAGGGTGAAAGCCCTTTTGAGTGACCAAACTTGGATGGTATCACGCTTGACTTGTAATTATTTGCGTTTAAGTGAATTATAAAAGTTTGATTGTATATCGATACAATCTTAATCTGGAATCATCAATTGCAAATCCATGCAAAGATGATCCCTTAGCCGGTTACATGCGAGTCTGATTAAATTCTGATTTCAATCTTTGCATGTGGGTGATAGCAAATCACACATAAACTTGTATATTTAAACTATCATACATTCATACATTCGAACATATAAATGTAACGATAAAATATATGCATAGCTAAGCCCATCTTAAGTTCCTAAGAATCTAGCAAAACTGATCCTAAAGACATGAACTTCAAGATCCAAACTTGCTCCATTCTCGTGAACTCCCACTGGCTTCGAGCCTCCTCGAATCCGAGTCTCCCTCTTGGCTTGATTCTTGTGTCGGTCTTCGTGATTAAAAATTAAAATAAATAAAATGAAATACAAATCACGACACGCAGGCCGTATTTACTACAACCCAAAATTAAGCAACACACAGGTTGCAAAACCGAAATTAAAATGCAAATCTAATGAGCTTAGCTAGCATCATGTGGAAAATATCATGTTATCAAAGATCATGTATACAATCACCATGCTTATCAAACAAATAAATTTTCCAAATTCTATCTTTTTTAAGTGTGGAAAAATTCTGGTTTAATCGATTAATTGAATTTTGGACCAGTTCTTGCTGGTTTATCGAAACCGAACCAAATCTGAAAATTAAATTTTTAGGGTTTCCAAATATTCTCGCGAACCAACCGGTTCAGCTCAAATCTGGTCGAGCCGAACCGGCTCAACCGAGGTCGCCCGCGGAGGCAACCACGGTGGCCCATGAGGGCTGCCGAGGTCGCCCGCGGGGCTGACTGTGGTTGGCCACGGGAACGACCATGGTAGCCCGCGAGGGCAGCCATGGTCGCCCCTAGGGCAGACCCTGGTCGCCCGCGAGGCAACCATGGTGGCCCTCACGGGCTGCCATGGTCGCCCGTAGGCGACTCTCATCGGCCTTTGGTGCTGATCATGGTCTGCCCTAGGGCATTCCATGGTCCACCAAGGGTCTCGACCTGGTCGGCCATGACTAACCCGAAACACCAAAAAAAAATTATTTTCCAATTTTCCAAAATCAATCAAATCTGAAATTTTTTTCCATTCACATGCATGCTAAAGTGATGAACACATATAAACTCAAAAAAAATCAGATTTAAACATGTAGAAGAATACATAAAAACCATGCCTCTGATACCACTGAAAGAGATCACCACGGGTTCCAATCGATAAATATCATGCAGCGGACGTTATGTAACCGTGGTGATGGATGCAAGCACTGATCTTAATGTAAATTCAACATGTTACATATACCTTTTTGAATCTGAAAATTACCTTTTCTAATCGATTAAAACACAAGCTTAGTGTTTCTCTATTAAGTCCACACAAGCACCACAACCGAAGAAGGTTTTCACTCAAATTTTTGCTATGAATTTTGAGAGAAGCTTGACAACAATGGAGGATGAGAGGGGAGAGAGAATTCAGCAATGAGGGGAGGAAGAAGATGGGATTAGTTGCTGAAAATTAGAGAAGATAATGGAAGATATATTGTAATTTTAATTTGAAAATTAAATTTGAATTTGGAATTAAAATTGCATATCTATCCTTCATAAACTCTTATTTGCATTTGTTCCCATTCATAACTTAAATCCCTAAATGGGCTTCAAGCCCGTTTAACTAAAATCCAAATTAAACCCATTAACTTGAGTTCTAATTTCGGTGTAGACAAAACGGCTCAATTTCCTCGAATTGATTTCTTCAACCGTCTAGTTAAAACCTTAGGCCAGAAAACTACTGAATCGTTCTCAATTTTCATCCATAATTATTGTCATATATCGTGTTAATGCGTGTGACCCTCTAGGCTCACGAATAATTGGCAGACTTGTAAAATTACTATTTTACCCTTTCCATCATAAGTGGTCTCTAGCAAGACATTATGATTATCCAATGTTCGTGATTATCGATTATTCGACTTAACCTGTTATCGTACATGTCACTGTCCTTTTATCAAACCGATATCCAGATTGATCAATAGGCATAGAATGGTCATCCTAATTTATTAATCACTGTTTCTTGATATCTGAGATGACTGAAAACTGATACTAAGGTATCACCTTCACGGCCGTGCTATTCCTTCAGTCATACTCATCAAGTGGCCTAAACGGATATCTTTCTCATACCGAAGTATGAGTTATAAATCCCTCAGACGCCTTTCGAGTTTGCTAGTGCAACAAATATCAAAGCCAATCGAAGCCGTTATAGTTATCCTTTTACAGATAACGTTAGACTAGGTCAAACTTCGGTATTCGTTACATACTGTACACAAAGACTCCTTGGTCTTAGGATATAATGACAAGTTACGATATGTGAGTAGCTCATAACTGGATCTATGCAGCATACTCACAATCGGGTTGTCCGATATCATCGACCTGATGGTATCTATGAAATAACTCCGGCACGCACTTTTCCATGATCAGTAGAGCATGATCACAATGAGTTAGTCTCATACTGATCGCTTCAGAAGAAGCTTAGCTGATCAGGGACTCATCAAATGTAATTCTTTCTAATCTATAGATCTACTATTAGTGGTTACACACATAATGACATAGATCAAATTACATTCGATATATTACTACAACACATTAGTAATATATGCCGATTCATTTATTCGGAAAGATGATAAAACAAGACATCTGTAGATCACTTATATATTGGACTGGGGCATAACTCTAACAGTCAAAGCCATTTGAGTTTGGTAAACCTTCAATGAAATCCATTGAAATCTCCTTCCATGGGTAATATGGTATTTCTAGATGTTGTAGTAGGCCTGGATATTGCAAATTTTCTGCCTTGCATCTTTGGCACACATCACATTCTTGAACAAATTTGTAGATGTCTTGATTCATACCTGTCTAGAAAAAATTCCTTTTTAGCCTCATTGTGGTAGCATTGATTCCCTATGCCCTCCTATGGCTGAGTTGTGCATAAATTCCACCATTTTCTGTCTAATTCCATTTCCATGCCCCAGGTAGATCTTGTTGTTGTGTAAAATCATACCATGACTTATCTTATGGCCTGGCACTGCATCAGGTGTCAGGGCAATCTGATTTAATAAATCTTCTACTACAATGTCTCCCTCATAGTTGCTTATCACCTCCTTCACCCATTCTGGTACCACCATCACTCTGGCTCCAATTTCTGCTTCTTCAGGCATTCTATACAAGGCATATGCTACCAAATTTTCTTTTTCCTTCTTGTAATCAATCTGGTAATCCAATCCATTAGTTTAGAGAGTCATATATGCTGGAATGGAGTGGTAAGCTTCTGCTTCATGAGGTGCTTCAAGCTCTATTAATCAGTTTTGATGGTAAACTTCTGGTATTGGAGGTAAGTTCTCCATCTCTGTACACTCTCCACCATAGCCATGAGTTCTGTACACTCTGTACACTCTCCACCATAGCCACCGCCCTATACTTATGATTCCAAAAGCTTTACTGTAGAAAGCTATTGGTCTGCCTTCTTGCATTAGTATCCACCAATTCCTTTATCACTTGCATCTGTCTCTACTGTGAAAGGCAGCTTGAAGTCTGGATATCTCAGCACTGGTGCTTGAACCATAATGATACACTTGAGTAGTGTACCAGCTGATACATAGTAGATAGATGATAAAAGGTAGAGATTTTATTCAATAATTCCAGGTAATCCGAGAGACCCGGTTTCTCTCCAGCCTAAGGCTCAAGTACAAGACAATTCTTTTCTGATAATCGATACTCCCTACGCTACCTCTACCCTAATTTATAGATCTCAAACAAGAAAAGATAAGGAAAGAAAACTAATTGGAAAGCCCTTTAAGGGAAATAAAATAAAAGGAAAAGATAAGGAAAGAAAACTAATTGGAAAGCCCTTTAAGGAAAATAAAATAAAAGGAATACTTGTTTGGTAAGAAACTTATTTTCCAAGAATTGTATTTCCTTTTGCTGACCCATAGACACGGGTGTAACATTACCCGCCGCTCCACATTCACCTTGTCCTCAAGGTGGCATTAAGGAAACCGTTGTCTCGTGGTCTCGTAGTTTTCCCATTTCGCCTCGAAGATCGATAAGCCCTTCCCTTTCCCTTTGCTCAATACTTTCACGTTAACCCTCTAGGTCATTATAGGAATCAACAAATTCGTCTGAAGGATTATCTTGCAGCAATAAGAGTTGCAACTCCTTCTTTTGACATCGATGGCCCGGAGAATACTTCTCGGCACACTTGTAGCACAACCCTTTCGCCTGCCTTTGTTACCACTCTGATTCTGATAGTTGGCGAAGCCGTGGTTCCTCTTTAATGACACTCTGTCGCGGAGGGAATAATCTGGAGTCATGAGTGTTAGAGTTATTCTCCAGTCCAATATATAAGTGATCTACAGATGTAATGTTTTATCATCTTTCCAAATAAATAAATCGGCATATATTACTAATGTGTTGTAGTAATATATCGAATGTAATTTGATCTATGTCATTATGTGTGTAACCACTAATAGTAGATCTATAGATCAGAACGAATTACATTTGATGAGTCCCTGATCAGCTAATCTTCTTTAAGAAGCGATCAGTATGAGACCAACTCCTTGTGATCACGGTCTACTGATCATGGCAAAGTATGTGCCGGAGTTATATCATAGATACCATCAGGTCGATGATAGCGGACAACCCGATTGTGAGTATACTGCATAGATCCAGTCATGAGATACTCACATATCGTAGCTTGTCATTATATCCTAAGACCAAGGAGTCTTTGTGTACACTATGCAACGAATACCTAAGTTTGACCTAGTCTAACGTTATCTGTAAAAGGATAACTATAACGGCTTCGATTGGCTTTGATATTTGTTGCACTAGTGAACTCGAAAGGCGTCTAAGGGATTTATCACTCATACTTCGATATGAGAAAGATATCCGTTTAGGCCACTTGATGAGTATGACTGAAGGAATAGCACGGCCGTGCAGGTGATACCTTAGTATCAGTTTTCAGTCATCTCAGATATCAAGAAACAGTGATTGATAAATTAGGATGACCATTCTATGCCTATTGATCAATCTGGATATCGGTTTGATAAGAGTACAGTGACATACACGATAACAGGTTAAGTCGAATAATCGATAATCACGAACATTGGATAATCATAATGTCTTGCTAGAGACCACTTATGATAGAAAGGGTAAAATAGTAATTTTACCAGTCTGCCAATTGTTCGTGAGCCTAGAGGGTCACACGCATTAAGCATGATACATGACAACAATTATGGATGAAAATTGAGAACGATTCAGTAGTTTTCTGGCCTAAGGTTTTAACTAGACGGTTGAAGAAATCAATTCGAGAAAATTGAGCCGTTTTGTCTAAACCGAAATTAGAACTCAAGTTAATGGGTTTAATTTGGGTTTTAGTTAAACGGGCTTAAAGCCCATTTAGGGATTTAAGTTATGAATGGGAAAAAATGCAAATAAGAGTTTATGAAGGATAGATATGCAATTTTAATTGGAAATTTAATTTAATTTTTCAAATTAAAATTACAATATATCTTCCATTATCTTCATTAATTTTCAGCAACTAATTCCCTCATCCTCTCTCCCTCGTTGCTGAATTCTCTCTCCCCTCTCATCCTCCATTGTTGTCAAGCTTATCTCAAAAATTCATAGCAAAAATTTGAGTGAAAACCTTCTTCGGTTGTGGTGCTTGTGTGGACCTAATAGAGAAACACTAAGCTTGTGTTTTCATCGATTAGAAGAGGTAATTTTCAGATTCAAAAAGGTATATATAACATGTTGAATTTACATTAAGATCATAGCTTGCATCGATCACCATGGTTACATAACGTCCGTTGCATGATATTTATCGATTGGAACCCGTGGTGATCTCTTTCAGTGGTATTAGAGGCATGGTTGTTATGTATTCTTTTACATGTTTAAATCTGATTTTTTTTGAGTTTATATGTGTTCATCACCTTAGCATGCATGTGAATCGAAATTTTTTTTTCAGATTTGATTGATTTTGGAAAATTGGAAAATATATATTTTTTTTGGTGTTTCGGGTTAGCAATGGCCGACCAGGTCGAGACCCTTGGTGGACCATGGAATGCCCTAGGGCAGACCATGGTCAGCACCAAGGGCCGACGAGGGTCGCCTACGGGCGACCATGGCAGCCCGTGAGGGCAACCATGGTTGCCTCGCGGGCGAACAGGGTTTGCCCTAGGGGTGACCATGGCTGCCCTCGCGGGCTACCATGGTCGTTCCCGTGGCCGACCACGGTCAGCCCCGCGGGCGACCTCGGCAGCCCTCACGAGCCACTGTGGTTGCCTCCGCGGGCGAACTCGGTTGAGCCGGTTCGGCTCGACCAGATTCGAGCTGACCCGGTTGGTTAGCAAGAATATTTTGAAACCCTAAAAAAAAGTAATTAATTTTCAAATTTGGTTTGGTTTTGATAAACCAGCGAGAACCGGTTCAAAATTCAATTAATTAATTAAACCGTCCAGTTTCGATAAACCGGAATTTTTCCACACTTAAGAAAGATAAAATTTGGAAAATTTATTTGTGTGATAAGCATGTTGATTGTATACATGATCTTTGATAACATGATGTTTTCCACATGATGCTAGCTAAGCCCTTCAGATTTGCATTTTCATTTCGGTTTTGCAACCAGCGTGGTGCTTAATTTTGGATTGTAATAAATACGGCATGCGTGTCGTGATTTGTATTTCATTTTATTTATTTAAATTTGTAATCACGAAGACCGACACAAGAAGCAAGTCAAGAGGAAGACTCGGATTCGAGGAGGCTCGAAGCTAGTGGGAGTTCACAAGAATGGAGCAAATTTGGATCTTGAAGACCATGTCTTTAGGGACAGTTTTGCTAGATACTTAGGAACTTAAGATGGGCTTACCTATGCATATATTTTATCGTTACATTTATATGTTTGAATGTATGAATGTATGATAGTTTAAATATACAAGTTTATATATGATTTGCTATCACCCACATGCAAAGATTAAAATCAAAATTTAATCAGAATCGCATGTAACCTGCTAAGGGATCATCTTTGCATGGATTTGCAATTGATGATTTCAGATTAAGATTGTATCGATATGCAATCAGACTTTTATAATTCACTTAAACGCAAATAATTACAAGTCAAGCGTGATACCATCCGAGTTTGGGCACTCAAAAGGGCTTTGACCCTATGGATGTCGGTACGCCTCTGCGTAACATTCATAGAGAAAAAGTCTGGATGAGATGGGTAGTTCTGTGTGGGTGCGTGCGCCTCCGCAAAGTAGCTACATTAGTTCTATCCATAGTTCAAGCTTGGTAGACTTGTCTACGATTGTTAGCTAGGGCTGAACTAAGGTATCAGTATAGGGTATGCCGTGTACTTTTAGTACAGACCCTAGCCAGGAATTACATGGTTTTGTAAATGGATGTATTCCTACCTTGATGCTCTCAATTGGAGCAGTGAGCCTCCGTTCACTTCAATTAAGGGTATGATAGGATCCTGGTTCAGATTCTAATATTGGAATCAGACAAGTGTTTTATAACTAAATCTCCAACTTGAATTTTAATTAATTTTACCATGTAGAACTAAACGGCAAACACAAAACAAAGGAGTAATAGTGCACTGAGAGTCCAGATTGAGGACAGACTCAAGACTGTGAATTACTCAGATTGGAATAGAAACTTGAGGCTTGTACTCAAGCATGAACGCAAGTAGTATATCCTTACCAAGGAACCTCCTGCTGAGCCACCGTTGAACGCCGCTAGGGCACTAAGGATACTTATCAAAGTTCCTTAGTAACCAAATTGACGAGTCATGCATTATGGCGGGCAGTAGGATGCCAGAGTTGCAGAAGCAGTTCAGGAACGTTTCAGATCACCCTCATACCTGTAAGGCAGAGGTCAAGGAAATGTTCAAGGAGAAAGCTCGTGTCGAAAGATATGATACTTTCAGAGAACTCAACTCATGCAAGCATAAGGCTGAAACCCTGTTAGTCCCCATGTCACGAAGATGAAATGTCTTCAGGAACATCTAACTAGACTTGATTTTGATGATCAGGTGGAAATGGCTGCGGATTTTATGTTGCAGTCACTTCCAGATACATATAGTGATTTCATAGTAAATTACAATATGCATGACATGGACAAGTCCTTAACAGAGCTTCATGGGATTCTTGTGACCGCTAAAAAGAACCTCAAGGGCAAGACCAAGGAGGTCCTTATGGTCAACAAGAAGGTCAGCTTCAAGAAAGCTGATCTGGGTAAGGGTAAGGCTCCTGGGCACCTTGTAGGGCAGATCAGATTCCCCAAACGTCCAAAGGTTCAAGGAGCTCCCAAAACTGCTGTGAATTCTAAGGACAAATTGGAGGAGATCTGCTATCACTGCAATGAGCCATTAACGGGAATAAGGGATTGTAAGCAATACAAGGATCATGTGAGCAAGAGTGGGCATCCACATCTTCAAGATCAGGCATTGTCATTTAAGGCACATAAGCGAGAAACGCATTTCAACACTTCACAAGTATGGACTTTAAGTCCGTTTGAATTCACTCAAATTGAAAGATGCAAGTCTTGCCTAATGAGCGAGAAACGCATTTCTACACTTCACAACTGTGGACTTTTAAGTCCGTTTGTATTCACTCAAACTGAAAGACGCAAGTTTCGCCTAATGGGCAAAATGACAAAGGCACTTTTCACAGGTTTATGTGAAAGGCGAGTGACTTGTTAAGTCTAATACATTCCGACGTATGTGGACCTATGAGTACTCAGGCCAGAAGAGAGCTCAACTTATACTTGACTCTGGAAACGGCCGCATCCATTTTGAATCGGGCTCCGATGAAGACAACGATAGTACACCTTGTGACAGTCATTCTGTCTCCCATTACTGTGGATGTGTGCGCCTCCGCGTAGTATTCATTGGGATGCGAGCTAAATACGGTAATCAGTTCTATTTGGATGCGTGCGCCTCCGCGTAGTAGCCAAATAAGAGCTGGACCAGAGTCACAGAAGGTACACCACATGACACTCATTATGTCTCATGTTACTGTGGATGCGTGCGCCTTCGCGTAGTATTCATTGGGATGGGAGCGGGATGAGATGGTCAGTTCTATTTGGATGCGTGCGCCTTCGCGTAGTAGCCAAATAAGAAATGGACCATAGTCATATATGGTGTGGGAAACATTCTAGTATGTTTTTCCTAAATGATTTGGGTAGCAGATATGCAGGCATCCAAATCAGACAAATGTGTCTTCGTAAGGTATCCTTAAGAAACTAAGAGATACAACTTCTACATACCCAGCGAGTACAAAGCCTTTGTTGCTCGAGGAGGGGTATTTTAGAGAAATATTTTATTTCCAAAACAGCTAGTGGGAGTCTCGTGCATCTCGAAGAAATTCGAGAGGATACGGAACAGCTTGAAGCAATTCAGGAGCCTACTATGCAAGATGTAGAAGTACTGGAGCCTCAGATGGTCCTAGATGAAGAATCAGTCCCTACAGAAATTCCAGATGGTCTAAGGAGGTCTGAAAAATCTCGTCATGTTCCAGACAGATATGGCTTCACAGCCACTGCGGGAAATGACTTGATATTGATGGATCAGGATGATCCAGAAACCTTCAGACAAGCTGTGACTAGTTCACACTCCGAAAAATGGCAGAACGCCATAAGTGAGAAAATGAAATTCATGTATGACAACCAAGTCTGGTGCTTGGCGGATCAAAACCCTGGGATAAAACCCATCGGTTCTGAGTGGGTCTATACGATCAAGACCGATATGGATGGAAATCCTCAGACCAATAAGGCTAGGATGATTATAAAAAGTTATCGTCAGATTCAATAAATGGATTATGATGACACCTCTTCACCAGTAGCAATGTTCAGTTTAATCCAGATTACTTTTAGCCATAAGTATGGCAGATGGATGTCAAAACCCCTTCCTTAGCAGGAACTTAAAAGATGATGTGTATATGACACAGTCCGAGGGTTTTGTTGATCCAGAGAATCCCGGAAAGATTTGTAAGCTGCTTATATCCATTTATGGATTAAAGCAAGCTTCACGGAGTTGGAACATTCGTTTTGATGAAGCTGTAAGGGAACTCGGCTTCATCAAAAACAAAAATGAGCCTTGCGTACATAAGAAAGCGAGTGAGAGTAATATTGTATTCTTGATATTTATTCATTGGGAATGACATCCCGACCTTGCCACCAAAGCTTTTTAGTAGTTGTGTTTTTAATGATCTTTGGGCCTAAACTTACTTTAATACTTGAGGGCTTTTAAAATGAAGCATTTTTCATTTTTTTTTTATTCATAGTTATAATTTTTTTTCATTACTTTTTGTTTTGTCTATTATATTTTCTTAATTAAATTATTTATTAATTATTGAAAATTTGTGAATTTCTAAGCATATTTATGTAGAGATTAAATTTAAGAGTGGATCGTTTGATAAACGAATCAAACTCGAGCTCAAACTATTAGAGTTTATAAAACTCGCAAACCGACTCACTTTATATTTATGTATATATGAAAATTAAATTCAAACTAAACTAAACAATAAATAATCAAACTCGAATTAATTTTGGTTATATGCATTTAGTATTTATCTTATTAATAAAATTATTATTATAATTAATTATGTTATTAATTAAATTTTAAATACAAAATCTTGTCTCTTTAATAAAATTTCTGGATCCGCTACTGCCGTTACCAACGCCGCCGTGAGAGCTTCCGCCGCGAGACTCGCCAGAAACAGCGAAACCCTATTGCTCGAAGAGGAAGGGTACAGCCCACAGCGAAACTATCAATGATGCTATTAATCTCAAATTCTTAATTTACATTCTAAATAATAAATAGTTGTTAGCTGCTTGAGAAACGACCCTTCCTCCACTCCCACATGTCGGCACCGCATTTTCTTCTGTTTTATTCATATCCTATTTATGCTCGCGTGATCATTAATCCAGGACCTGACACGTCACGTGATGCAGAATCCACTGGCCCACCATGATTAACCCATCAAATCCAACGGCTGTTCATGAACCACCCATCACCACGTGTCCCATATCTTAAGGCCCAAATCGACCGTTGACGTAATCTTTTTCTCGCCAATTAAAAAACCCAACTATATTTCAATCAAAAATACCCAAAAAATAAATAAAAACAGTTACGACAAATAATTATGCATATATATAAATAGATAAATCTGTGGTGGAAATATATATAATACTGTATTCAGTGAAGTCTCAGTGGAGCTCCGATCGGAAAAAATGGCGGAACCGAGCGACGCGGAGGTGGCGAACGGCGTGTACGTGGAGGTGGAGAAGGAGAGCACCAAGCACGAAAAGTACGGACGGCGCGGCGAGACACTCTACGGCGTTCTCCAGAGCCTGATCGCCATGATTCTCTTCCCCGATCGCTCCGGCGGCGTCGCCGGAGCTTCGTTGCTGCATCGGATCAAGCTCGCCGCCTCCGAGAAAGGACCTCTGCTTCGAGATGCTTCTAGGAACACCGGGAGGGACGTTCTCCTGTGGACCCGCAGGGGCAGTCCTCTTCGCGCGCTACTCGTCATCTCTGTGAGTAGATTTCTCCAGATCTGTGAATTTTTTTGGATTCTGTGTTTGATTAGTTGTTGAGGTTTTGGTGTTTGTGTGTGTTCTCAAATTCATGCTGCAAATGTTCGATGTGGATTTGTTTTTCCATGATTGGTTTGTCTTTCTGAAATTGGGGATTTTGTGTTACTGTGTAGCTTTCCTTGTTTCTGACCGAGTTTGTGATGCATTGCTGAGTAGTTTTGAGATTGATAGAAGGTTAAGTCCAAATTCATGTTTAGAAATGACTGTAACCTGAAATTTTAGAAAGTAATTGGGCTCATATGTTGAAGTTATAGTAAAAATCAAGGTATGACGATTTTTTAGTTTTGAGATTGATAGGAACTGAATTAAAGTTCATATTAAATAATGTTTCCTAAGAGATCAAGATCTTTGCTTGAAATTTTACAAAGAATTTGAGTTAATGTGTGACTGTTACAGTACAATTCGATAGTTGATACCTGTAAGTGTATTTGTTTTGTATCCTCTTGTAAATAATTTTAAGCTTGTGTTTCATAAATGGTGCAGGTTGGAACGATTTCTGGTCTCGCCTTGACAGGGTTGTTTGTGTTTGCGCTGTTCTTCGCGGCAGCCTCCGCGAACGCAATCGTGATAGCTCTGCTGATGTCTTTGGCTGCAGCAGGAGGCTTCTTGGCACTTTTCTTTGCCGGTTTAACAGCTATATACATTGGAGCATTATCAGTTGCCGTTTTTGTTATCTCCACGGTAACAATTTCTGCAATTATAGCGGCTCTGGTTGCTACAGGTTAGTAGCTTCCCTTTCCTTTGTTCATTGATCTGTTTCTTGTTCTTTCACATTGAGTGTTGGATCGTAAGCATCAGTGCTGATTTAGAAGTTCGAGTTTGAGATGCTAAATAAAATCTGTTGGGTGACTATAATTGGAAAGGGTGTTACAAAAAATGTTCTCATAGGCAGGTTCAATCATCAAATACGAGATTGAATGAGAAATTGGTATTTTGGGTTGGCAATGTATTTGTGTGTCAACGTTTCTTAGTTTAATCTTATTCAAGTCCAGGAAGACTCAATCGGGGTTATAGTTCTCCCAACACAAAACCCATTTGCTCCATTTACAATACTCCAACTTGAGACATTGGGGACCAAACTTATTGCATACTCGGGCCATCATTATTTAGCTTAACGTAGATTGGCAGTAATCACATCTTAATTGGTCATGGCTAGCTTTCAACTAGCTTGTATCGCCTATGACTTTTGAACCATTTCAACAAATGGTCCTTATAAGCTCAATTATCAAATACGAAATTGAATTAGAAATTGCTACATGTATTTATGAGTTCTTTTGTTTGAGCTGGCAATATATTTGTGTGTCAATATATCTTAGTTTAATCTGATTTGAGTCGAGGAAGACCCATTTGGGGTTAAAGCTCACCCAACACCCATTTTCTCCGTTTACAAATGACAATACTCTAACTTCAGACATTGGGAACCAAACTTATTACAACTTGGCCAGGTTCACATACACATTGGACCAAAAACTCAATAAGTTAAGTCTTTTAAGTCAATTGTGAGCTCTAATGTATATATAAACTTCTATGGTATTTTGCTCCTTCTTGATGAGGCCCGGTTCCCCCAACCACAATCACGATTTGATGAGTCATGGCTAGATTGTATTGCCTGTATCATGTTTGAACCATTTTACATTATATGAAGAATGATCTATCTGTTGATGTGGTTGCTTCTGATATTTCATTGAACAACTTGACGAAACAGGTTGGGTCGGATTCTTTTTCACCATCTGGTTGGCAACGAAGAAAAGTGTGGATCTCGCAAAGCACTCTGTGAACATAACGGGATCAGCACTTTCAGCTTACTCTGCATCTCGTCGTGTCCATCGCCACCACGACGGAGCAAACAAGCATTCAGATTAGTATCTATGTGAATGCTTTAGTTCATATCTCTGTAAATGTGTTTGCTTTGCACAACCTTCTAAGGCCATCAACTTTTATGATGATGATGTTTGTTCGTTGCTAGGTATCGTTTGTTGTCTATATTTGTCGGGATGCATAAAATTTGAATCTTTTGAGTTTGTTTGGTGTAATAATGGTAATTATGTTTTCCCTCTTTTGTGTTATCTCCACCGTCCTATAATTCTCATATTTAAAAGAAATTGTGTATTTTAAAGATTCTACGTATAAGTTTGAAGGTTTTGGTGCATCCAGAGTTTTAAAATAGTATCGCTCAGGGCGGTTCACGATTTGATCTTGAGTTAGTCAATTTTAAATATATTGGTTTGGTTTCATGAAATTCACATGTCTATCTAAATATCTAATCCTTGATATTGTTTTGGTGCATCAAGTACAAATGGTTATCTGTTTTTTTGTTTTTTTTTATTTATAAACTGTGATGAATTGCTCAAGATCCATTAGCTAGATGCCAATATTAGATTCATGAAATTCACATGTCGTTCTAATCCTTAATATTGTTTTGGTGCTTCTAATACAAATGGCCATTTGTTGGGAGAACTCGAGCCCTTTTCAAGGAGAAGCATTTCATAAAAAGGACTAGTCTCGTGACTTAAAGTTAAAGGACTAGTCTCGTGAGTTTTAACTCTAATATACATATTAATTAGAGGCAATGACAGATGGCTACACCCAACTGTGTCGCGTTTTAAAATCAATACCCAAGTTTCATTTTTTCATTTCGGGTACCCCTGGGTAAGGGGTATGGTGTAGATACATACGGATTTGTGCGACTATAGATACATCCCAACTCGTGGGGGTAAACGGTACTTTTTCACCTTTATAAATGATTGTACCAGGTATTGCTACGTTTATTTACTAAGTAGTAAAGACGAAGCAATAGATGCATTTGTGAAATACAAGGCTGAATTAGAAAATCAGCTGAACAAGACTATCAAGATCCTTAGATCTGATAGAGGTGGTGAGTATTAATTTCCATTTGCAAAGATATGTGAAGAGTTTGGAATAATACACTAAACTACAGCACCATACTCACCACAATCTAATGGTGTTGTCGAACGGACTAACAGAACTTTAAAAGACATGATTAATATTATACTTATAAATTCTGGTTTATCGGACAACTTGTGGGGGTAAGCTCTATTGATGTCTAATTACATCCTAAACAGAGTTCCAACCAAGAAACAAGAGAGCATTCCATATGAGCTATGGAAAGGAAGGCAACCCAACTATAAATACCTCAAAGTGTGGGGGTGTTTAGCTAAGGTAGTGGTTCCACCACCTAAGAGAACCAAACTTGATCCAAAAACCATTGACTGCTACTACTTAGGAAACGCTGAAAATAGTAGTGCATTTAGATTTCTCATGTTCAAATCTAAAGTTAGTGACATACATGTCAACACCATAATGGAATCACGTGATGCGGTATTCTTTGAAAATGTGTTCCCACATAAAAAGAATATGAATGCTCAAAAGAGAACACGAGAAGTGATATCTCAAGAGGAGCAAGAAGATGATGACCATCAAGATAATATTATCACTGATGAGCCAAGGCGAAGCACAAGACAAAGAATTGCAAAATATTTTGGTCCTGACTTTGTTGCATGTATGTTGGAGAATGAACCTCAAACTTACAAGGAGGCAATGTCATCGTCAGAAGCTTCTTATTGGAAGGAAGTAGTGAATAGTGAAATAGAATCTATACTAAGTAACCACACCTGAGAATTGGTAGATCTTGAGCAGATATCTGTTTAGGCCACTTGATGAGTACAATTGAAATACAAAAGCATGGCCATGCAGTCGATACAGAGTATCAGTAACAATTCAGTTAACTCAGATCAAGAAACAGGACAATTGAACGAGGATGGCTTGTCTATGTCTTGTGGTTGTCAAGATATCAAAAGGATAGATTCATGCACGACAAGGTTTAGTCAAACTATCGATAATCACAAGCGTTGGGTAATCATGATGTCTTGCTAGAGGTCACTCATGATGGAAATGGTAAAATGGTAATTTTACCAGTCTGCCGACTTGTCGTGAGCCTAGAGGGTCACACACTAAAGGTTGAGTAAAACAGATGGAATCATATATAAAATTCGATTTTGGATTAAACCGAATTATACCGATTTCGGTTTAGGATTAAACCGGAAATCAAGAACGGTTTAGCTGGACCAATTAATCATAATCTAAATAAATAGTTTAATTAATTTAACTTAACAGGGCCTAGCCAGATTGGGCTAAACAAAAATGGGCTTCTCTACATTAATTAATTAATAGATTTGGGCTTTAAGCTCATTAAGGTCTTTAATTAATTATTTCCTAAAAGAGTTATAAAAGAGAAATTTTCAGATTTTTAATGATAAGGAAATTTTTCCAAAATCCTAATTATTCTCTCTCTCCCTCTTTCTCTTGGCCGACCAGCCCGTCTCCCTCTCTCCTTCCCGTTTTGCTTACTTCGATCTTCTAGTAAGGATCGTTGTGAGTATCTTTGGATTGCTCTTCCTGTGTGGACGTTCTTTAGAGGTCACTGAATCTTGTTTAGTGACAAAGGGATTTCGAATCAACGTAAATCTAGAAATTTTATTCTAGCCTAAATCCCATGATCAATTAATGATCATGTAAGATCCTTATTAAACATGGAACTTTGAGGTTAATTTCTTGTATGGGCATGAAATTAATTGATTAGAACCCTCAAAAATTCCTTTAGTGGTATCAGAGACTTGGTTACACATGATTATTATATTCGAGCATGATAGGCTAGACTTAATTTTGTAATTTATTTCGGTGTCGTTAGATTAAAATTGCAAATTTTATGTTTTTTGGTTGATGAATTAATTGCTTGAATTTATTTAATTGTTACTGAAAAATAAATATTGATCGAATAAGATCGTGTCAAGACCCGCGGGAGGCCGAGGCTAGCCGAGAGGCTAACCCTGGCCGAGCCACGGGCCGACTGGCCGGAACGGGAAGGCCGACCAGATCTGCCCGTGGCAGATCTGGCCGAGCCTCTCGACTCCGGAGAGGGGAAGGCCACGGCCTGACCTAACCGGCTAGGCGGCCCGCCACGGCCAGCCCTCACGGGATGGTCGGTCATGGCGCGGCCAGCCCTGACGGCTAGGGTTTGGCCGAACCTTAATTGGCCCTCGGGTCAATTTTGTTTCGGTCAAACCGGAACGGATTCGGGTCAGAATCGACCTAGAAAAATCCAGAATTTTCAGCGAGAATTAATTAAAATTTCAAACCGGTTCGGTTTCGATAAACCAGAGCGTGAACTGATATAATTCAGAAATTAACCGGTTCAAAATAAAAGTATCGATAAACCATGTCTTATGACTTAAATCAAAATAAAATTGGAATTAATATGTTTGCTTGATAACATGCTTGTTTGACAACATGATTGTTTGATAACACGGTGTTTGCAACATGATTGCTAAGTTAGCCCGAATTTCGAATTTAATTTTGGTTTGCAACCTGCGAGTTGCTTTTGGATTGTAATTTAATTGTGACATGCGAGTCACGGAATTTATTTTATTTAAACTTAAATGTAATTATGTAACTGCAAGACGAGAAGAACCGAAAAGAAGGACGGTAATCCCGAGGAGGCGTGGAGCCAGTAGGAGTGCAGGAGAATGAGGAAAGACAAGACCTAATATATGTTTTAGTTTATTCCAGTAGGGTTAGTGGGCTAGCTAAAGCAAGTTTACATTTACATTAATGAATGTATGGTTGAATATATGATTTAATTTTCATAGGTTCATGTTAATTAGATCATCACCCACAGGTGTAAAGATTAATAATAATGAGTTAATCACGCACATGTAAACCGGAATTGAAAATATCTCTACATGGATTTGTAGATCATAATTTCAAAATAAGATCAAGTAATGATAAGTGAGAATGGACATTTAAACGGCAAGTAATTTCAAGTCAAGCTAGATACCGCCCACCTTTCATCACTTCGATTAATTCACAGACCCATGGGTGGATATGATTAACGTGGATACATGAGAATGAGTTCTAATAGAAGATGGACAATCTTGCATGGGTGCTTGCGCATTAGCGTATTAACCATGCAGATGGACCATGTGTTGAAAAATGGTTGACTTGACTGCGATTCCAGATGATCTGAGCTAGGGTATCAGATATAGGGCAATGCCGTATACATACAATATATAAGCCCTAGCCAAGAATCACATGGTTTTGTGAAAGGACATGACTGTCCTACTCCAATGTCCAAAACTGGGGCGATGAGATTAACTCACTTCAGTTTTGGGTATGCGGAGATCTTTGTTTAGATTCAGACATAAGAATCAGAAATGTTCATAATCAAGTATCTCTCACTTCAACTTAATTAAGAATCTGATTGAATTTATTTTCATGTGTAGATTAATGGCACCGTCGCAACACAAATCAACACGTTCTGGCAGTGAAGCATTAAAGTCTCTTCTATCGAATGGCAAGCTGTCAAGGACCAACTTCCTGGTTTGGGAGAGGAACCTGGAGCTTTCCCTTCAGTATGACATACAGGCGTATATCCTTACGGATAAGCTAATGAAAGTGCATGCAGATGATGCCAGCGAGGCCGATAAGAATGCTTATGACAAGTATCTTAGCAACCAACAAGATGTTGGCATCCTCATGGTCGGGTCCATGGAAAATTACACCCTGTACCAGTTTATGCATCTCATGGACAATCCACAAGAAATGATGGAGGAGATCAAAGTATACTACCAGAAGAATGCTCGTGTCGAAAGATACGACACTATTAGAGAGTTATTCTACAGCAGGCACAATGCTGGTGAGGTAGTCAGCCCACATGTCCTCGAGATGAAGCGGCTCTTTGATCGCATGGCCAGTCTAGGTCACAGCTTCACAGAGCAGCTGAAATCAGACATAGTTCAGATGTCGCTTCCTAAGGTTAATGGAGATGTGATTACCAGTTACAATCTCCATAATATGGAAAAGACTATCAAGGAACTGCATGGGATGTTGGTGACAGCAGAGAAAAATCTCAAGGGCAAGACCCATGAAGTTCTGATGGTCAATAAGGATGTCAACTTCAAAAGAGCTGGCAAACCTACTGGCTGGTCACCAGGACATCCCAACAAGGGCAACGCAGCAGTAGTGGTGGGTAAGGGTAAGGCGCCAATGCACCTAGCTGGGCAAATAAGGGTACCTAGGGGTCCGAAGATCCAAGCGGTTCCTAAAACCGAAGGGAATACTTCGACCTCAGATGTAGTCTGTTATTACTGCCAGCAGCCAGGTCATTGGAAAAAGGATTGCAGGTAGCACAAGGAATATGTGAAGAGCTTGCAGAAGGGAGGACACCCTTTAGGACCTGGATCAGGTATTTACGTTGTTGAGTATAATCTCAACGTTACTTTCTCAGATACATGGGTAGTTGATACCAGAGCAGAAACTCACATTTGTGTTAATCTGCAGGATCTGGAAAGTAAGTAGCTCCTTAGAAAAGGCGAGCGAGATCTGAGAGCTGGTGACAACAGTTCGGTGTCAACGACGACTGTCGGTTGTGTTAGTCTTAGGATGCCCAGAGGGCTTATTTTGGTTTTGGACGATGTCTTATGTGTACCTACTTTTAGAAGGAATATTATTTCAGTGTCCAGTTTGGAAAAACTTGGTTTTGTATTTACCATAGATAATGGTTTATTTACTTTATCAAGAAATAATATTGTTTATGGCACTGGATCTATGGTTGGTGGTTTATACGTTCTAAATGTTGAGAACTCTAACTACAGTTCAAACTATAACGTAAATAAGAGGTTGAAGTCCGATGACTTAAACCAGACAGTGATGTGGCACTGTCGTCTGGGCCATATTGGCGAGAAATGCGTTTCGACACTTCACAAGTGTGGGCTATTAAACCTTTAGAATTCACACCAATCGAGAGGTGCGAATCTTGCATTATGGGAAAGATGACAAAGGCGCCTTTTGGCGGCTTAGGTGAAAGGGCGAGTGATCTCCTGGGCCTAATACATTCAGATGTATGTGGGCTCATGAGCACATAAGCTAGGAGAGGTTTCAGATACTTCATAACCTTTACCGATGATTTCACTAGGTATGGGTATGTCTATGTAATGAGACATAAGTCGGAGTCATTTGATAAATTCAAAGATTTCCATAATGAAGTACAGAAATATCTTGGTAAAAGTATAAAGGCATTTCGTTCTGATCGAGGTGGCGAGTACTTAGATCAAGATTTTCTAAGTCACTTAAGGGATAATGGCAATCTCTCGGAACTAACTCCGCCAGGAATCCCTCAGTTGAATGGTGTTTCCGAACGGAGGAACAAAACCTTGCTTGACATGGTTCGTTCCATGATGAGTCATGCCAATCTTCTAGTATCTTTCTTGGGCCATACCCTAGAAACGGCCGCATTCATTTTGAATCGGGTACCTACAAAGTCAGTGGAGACCACTCTATTTGAGGTTTGGCAAGGGAAAGCTCCCAAGTTGTCTTTCCTCTAGATCTGGGGTGCGGCGTTTACGTCAAGCGGATGCTTGGTGATAAACTCGAACCCAAGACAGAAAAGTGTGTCTTTATAGGGTACCCCAAAGGAACCATGGGGTACTACTTCTATAAACCCGAAGAGAACAAGGTTTTTGTTGCTCGAGGTGGGGTTTTCTTGGAAAGAGAATTCTTATCCAAGAATCCTAGTGGGAGTCCTGTGCTTCTTGAAGAAATTCGAGAAGACACAGAATAACCTACAGAGGATGTAGAGGTACCCGATGAGGTAAATTATCAAAGTCCTATTCTAACTAAAACTCCTGTAGGACCAAAGAGGTCTGAAAGATCTCGTCAAAACCCAGTCAGATATGGCTTCTTAGCCACAGAGGGTAATGACTTGATCGTTGTGGATCAAGATGATCCGGCAATAGTTCAGGAAGCCTTTTCCAGTCCCAACTCCAAAGAATGGAGGAATGCCATGGATGAGGAAATAAAGTCCATGAAAGACAATCAGGTCTGGAACTTAGTAGATAGCACACCTGGGATAAAACTAATAGGGTGCAAGTGGATATTTAAGTTAAAGACAGATATGGACGGAAAGCCTCAGACTTACAAGGCAAGACTGGTTGCAAAAGGTTATCGTCAAGTCCAAGGCATGGACTATGATGAGGTATTTTCTCCCGTAGCCATGATTAAGTCAATTCGGATGATGTTAGCCATTGCAACATATTTCGATTACGAGATATGGCAAGTGGACATCAAAACCGCATTCCTTACCGGGAATTTGCAGGAGGATGTCTATATGACCCAGCCAAAAGGTTTTGTCGATCCAGATCATCTCGAAAAGGTGCGTAAGCTGCAACGATCCATTTATGGATTGAAGCAAGCTTCCAGGAGTTGGAACTTACGGTTCGATGAAGCCGTAAAAGAGTTCGGGTTTATCAGGAATCCAGATGAACCCTGTATTTACAAGAAGAGCAGTGGGAGTAACATAGTGTTCCTGGTGTTGTATGTCGACGACATACTGGTCATGGGAAATAACGTCCCAACTTTGCTTGAGACCAAAGCTTGGTTAGGGAAGTGTTTCTCCATGAACGACTTAGGAGTGGCCGCTTACATTCTAGGGATCATGATCTACACAGATCGATCCAAGAGAATTTTAGGCCTAAGTCAAAGCACCTACATAGATAAAGTGTTGAGAAGATTCTCAATGCTTGACTCTAAGAAAGGGAACCTCCCAGTAAGACATGGCATCAAGCCCAACAAGAGTCAGTATCCTAGAACACCTGATGAGCTGAAGAAGATGGAGGGAATCCCGTATGCTTTGGCAGTGGGATCCATTATGTATGGCATGATCTGTACGAGACCTGACGTATCGTTTGCCCTCAGCTGTGCCTGCAGATTTCAGTCTAACCCAAGCCAAGATCACTACACTGTCGTCAAGTGTATCCTCAAGTATCTGAGGAGAACAAAGGACGCCTTCTTTGTGTATGGCGGGATAGAAGGAGAAATGAGTGTCACTGGATATGTTGATGCTAGTTTTCAGACAGACCCAGATGACTTCAAGTCTCAAGAAGGGTATGTGTTCATGTTGAACGGGGGAGCTTTCAGTTGGAAAAGCTTCAAGGAAGCGACAATAGCCGACTCCACCACGAAGGCAGAATACATATCTGCGTTAGAGGCAGCTAAGGAGGCTGTGTGGGTCAGGAGCTTCTTGAGTTGATTAGATGTACTACCGTGAACGTCTGATCCCGTGAGCTTGAAGTGTGACAACACGGGGGCCATAGCACTCGCTAAAGAGCCCAGATTTCACAACAAGACCAAGCACGTCGAGAGAAAGTATCACATCATCAGAGAGATGGTTGATAAAGACGAAGTAGATATAAGCTACGTTTCAACGCAAGATAATCTAGCTGACCCCTTAACTAAGGCACTACCGCAGCCTAAGCATGGGGAGCATGTCAGGGGAATGGGTTTAGATTGGAATACCAATTGGGTCTATGGCAAGTGGGAGACTGTTGAGATTTTGTGCCCTAGCACAATGTATTTTCAATCTACTCATATAATAAGATTATTACTTGAAATAAAATCGGCATTCATATTACTAAGTGTTGTAGTAATATCTAAAGTATGATTTGAGTTTTATCATTGATGTGTCAACACATATTAGTAGATCTACAGATCAGATAAAATCTTACTTAAGCAGTCCCCGAGCAGAATATCTTCATAAGAAGCGATCGATATGAGGCTAACTCTAAATGATCACACTCCACTGATCATGGCCAGAAGGGGGCCGAAGTTAGGTCATAGTATCACCAGATAGGGGTGATATAGGACGACCCGATCATGAGTATGTTACATAAACACAGTCATGAACATACTCATATGTCGGCACATGAAATCACATCCTAAGACGGAAGGATCGTTGAGGTCACTATGTAATGAGTGACGAGTTTGACTCAGTCTAATGTCTCCTGTAAAAGGGTTACAATAACGACTGTGATTGGCTCGATCACGAGTTACATGAGTTGACTCAATAGATCACTGAAGGATTTATCCCTCATACGGACGTATGAGCAAATATCTGTTTAGGCCACTTGATGAGTACAACTGAAATACAAAAGCATGGCCAAGCAGTCGATACAGAGTATCAATTACAATTCAGTTAACACAGATTAAGAAACAGGACAATTGAACAAGGATGACTTGTCTATGCCTCGTGGTTGTCAAGATATTAAGAGGATAAAAGGATAGATTCATGTACGACAAGGTTAAGTCGAAATCTCTATAATCACAAGCGTTGAGTAATCATAATGTCTTGCTAGAGGCCACTCATGATGGAAAGGGTAAAATGATAATTTTACTAGTCTGCCGACGTGTCGTGAGCCTAGAGGGTCACACACTAAAGGTGATAGCATTTTGTGCCCTATACCAATTGCTAGTAGCCTGTAAACGTCTATGTACATTATCATCGTTTGTAATATATATAACACGGATTTGTATTACTTATGTGTTGAAGTAATATGTTAAGCATGATCTGATTTATGACCACTAAAGTAGTAGAACCATAAATCTGTACGGATCACACTTAACGAGTCCCTTGTCAATATATGCTTCCATAGAAGCGACCAGTATGAGGATGGTTCTTAATGACGTAGTTCTACTTGTCATAGGGATGAGGGATCCCGGAATCATATCATAGATATCATGAGGTTATTGATATCGGACGACCCGCTTTGAATAGTGTTTTCATAGATTAAGCCATGAAAATATTCAAATGCGATATCTTGTCACGATATCCTTAGACCGAAGAGTCTTTGTGATCACTATGCAATGTACGTGCGGCTTTAACTTGCGCCTAACGCTTTCCGTAACAGGATTGCAATAACGGGCATGATTGGGTGGCGGAACGGGTTGCATGAGTGACACGAAAGACGGCTAAGGGATTTATCCCTCATACTACGGTGTGGGAAAGATATCCGTTAAAGGCCTCTTGATCGAGACTGATTGAGAGTAAAAGCATGGCCATGCCGGTGATACGGGTTATCAGTTCTCAGCCATCTCACATATCAAGTATATGCCTTGTGATCAATCGAGATATCTAGAGATAATAGGATAGTGACTTGTACGCACAAGGTTAAGTCGAATCATCGATCGTCATGCACCTTGGGTAATCATAACGTCTTACTAGAGGCCCCTTATGGTGGATCGGGCGAGAGAGATCTTTTGCGCCGATCTGCCAACGGTGGCATGAGCTTGAAGGGTCACATGCATTCAAGACGGATAACTTGAGACAAGGAAACCTTAACGTTTCTTGAGGAGCAATGCATGGACAAAAATTAAGGTTTTGGGCCATGGGTTCGGTTTGAGAGAATAATTAGCGAATCGAGAGAACTGAGTTTTTTCGTCGATGTCGCGTCGGACTTTGTTTGATAAGTAACGACAAAAGGGGTTGGGCAAACTTTTGGACACGGCACGAAACCACATGGGCGAGCCCATTGGGCTCGGCCCATGAGGTAATGTGACCGGCCCAAACAAGGGCCCATTATGGGCCCAATAAGCCCAATATGGCCGGCCACACTGGTGGGTCCAAGGGTGGGGGCCACACAACACCATGCTTATTTGGTGATTGTGGATTAAGAGGTGAGTGATTTAAGGGGTATGGGTGATGACACTTTAAGCCCATACCAATCACTTTTGACCCATGCTTATGAGTTGGATGATGAATTGAAATATCTAATATTAATTCATTACACAAATTATAACACAACTCACAAAAGCTCTCTCTCTCTCTCTTGCTTGGCCAGCCACACATCTCTCTCTCCTCAATCTTGTTATCTTGTTCTTCATGTAATTGTTATAGTAGGCAATTAAGTGAAGGATCTTCAAGATCATCCCCTTGGTGTGGACTTTCTTTAGAGAAGAAGATCCGAAAGTTCTTCTTTATCAATTCAACAAAGACTTAAAGGTAAAATCTTGTGGAATAGATTTTGCCTTGGGATTTAACGGTTTATGTTCTTGGACAAGGTTTGGAGTAGATTTTATTAAACGCTTCCGCTATCTCGATGATCTAGAACGCTCCAAAAACCTACAAAAGGTTGAGTAAAATGGATGGAATCATATAGAGGAATCATGAGAGAGATAAAATCCGGTTTTGGATTAAACCGAATTAGACCGATTTCAGTTTAGGATTAAACCGGAAATCAAGAACGGTTTAGCTGGAACAATTAATCATTATCTAAATAAATAGATTTAATTAATTTATCTAAACAGGGCCTAGTCAGATTGGGCTAAGCCAGAATGTGCTTCTCTACATTAATTAATTAAAAGCTTTGGGCTTTAAGCCTATTAAGGCATTTAATTAATTATTGCCTAAAAAGAGTTATAAAAGAGAAATTTTCAGATTTTGAATGATAAGGAAATTTTTTCCAAAACCCTAATTATTCTCTCTCTCTCTCTCTTGGCCGACCGGCCCGTCTCCCTCTCTCCTTCCCGTTTTGCTTGCTTCGATCTTCTAGTAAGGATCGTTGTGAGTATCTTCGGATTGCTCTTCCTGTGTGGACGTTCTTTAAAGGTCACTGAATCTTGTTTAGTGACAAAGGGATTTTGAATCAACGTAAATCTATAAATTTTATTCTAGCCTAGATCTCATGATCAATTAATGATCATGTAAGATCCTTATTAAACATGGAACTTTGAGGTCAATTTCTTGTATGGACATGAAATTAATTGATTGGAACCCTAAAAAATTCCTTCATTAGGTTGCTTGATGTACATCATGAATTGTATGCGACCCGATATAGGATATGTTGTGTGCAAGCAAAGTCGGTATACAAGTAATCCAGGGAAACGTCACTGGGAAGCACTACTAAAAGTGTTAGGGTACTCGAAAAATACGTCTTCATATGCATTACATTATGGGAATTACCCAGCTGTCCTGGAGGGATATAATGATGCTAACTGGATATCATATTCAGATGAATCCAAATCCACTAGTTGTTATGTGTTTACCCTAGCTGGAGTTGCGGTATCATGGAAATCATCTAAGGAAACGTGTATAGCTCGATCCACCATGGAATTAGAGTTCATAGCTTTGTGTTTACCCTAGCTGTGTAGGGTTTTGGAGCATTCAAGATTATCGAGATAGCGGAAGCATTAACAAAAGTACCTCCAAACCTTGTCAAAGAACATGAACCATTTGTTGCTACGTTTAAATGTTGGCATAATTTTTTAGCGCAAAAGTAAGAAGTCGTGCAACATGTTACATGACATGTGGAGCGACTTGCTGCGATCCAGATTAGGAAAGATCTGAAGCTTTCCTATTTCGATGAAGCTTGGAGCGAAAGAAGGAAGATGCCACGAAGACTTGGAGCGCAAGAGAGTGATGTCGACAAGTCAGGCGACTTCCAGCTGGCAGTAACACGTCTGCAATAGGCGGCAACTCTACTTGCCTGATTTATTCAGGAAGTCAGAATAGGCAAGACGACTTCCAGCTGTCGTGGAAGGCGGCAACGACTTGCCTGATTTATTCAGGAAGTCTGAAACTTCCTGTTCCTGATCCAAGAAGGATTAGGAATGTGAGCTGCTATAAAAAGCCTTGAGCTTCCCATTAGCAGTCATCCGTTCTTGTTCTAACAATTGCAAGATTTCTCAGAGCTCTTAACCGTGCACCATTGGCGTGTTGAGAGTCTGATTAAGATTCGCTAGAACGGACTTTGCTCCGATCAAACATTAAGTCGCGAAGACTAAGTGTTTGGATCGGTTAGGGTTTTTGTTTGTGATTGAAGATTCATAACTCCGTCCAAGAAGACAACGCAACCGAGCATAGGCTTGCTCGAAGGGTGAAATTGAGAGGATCTCAAAGACAGGGGGAGAGGCCCTTGGTCGAGGTTGTTCACGGTGAGATCTATAGTAGCTTAGGACAATAGCCTGTGTGATAGCTAGTTGGTGCTTGAAGTTGTACTATTGACTACCTAATAGTGAAAACCTTTCCACTGGCAAAGTGCCCCCAAACGTAGGTGCGGAGTCACCGAACTGGGTAATCATCTCTGGTGTCGTCATTATCTGTTTATTGTTTACACTTACGGTTTACATTTCAGACAAGTAGTCGATACACAAGTTACGACTTTGTGTTCGACTTCTTGACTCGGATACAATTCAGAATTTCAATTGGTATCAGAGGAGGCACCTTTTCTTTTAGGTGATTTTCCTGCAAAATTTCTGAATAGCCAATATGGACTCAAAGGAAGGTGGTTCAGTAAATCGACCACCAGTTCTTGACGGAACAAACTATGGGTACTGGAAAGCTCGGATGTGTGCCTTCTTGAAATCCCTCGACAGCAAAACTTGGAAGTCTGTCATCAATGGATGGGAGGAACCTTACTATGCTGATGCTCATGGAAATCAAACGAGCATCAAACCAGAAAAGGAGTGGAGCGCGGAAGAAGATGAAGCCGCCCTAGGTAATTCTCATGGACTCAATGCTATTTTTAATGGAGTAGACAAGAATGTGTTTCGACTCATAAACACATGCACAAGTGTCAAAATTGCCTGGGACACTCTTGCAGTTGCTTATGAGGGTACTTCCAAAGTCAAAGAGCAGAAGTTACAGTACCTCACGACCAACTTCGAGGCCTTGACCATGAATGAAGACGAAACTATTGCGGAGTTTAATGTGCGCATCAAGGATCTGGCCAATGAATCATATTCACTTGCCAAGCCTATGACCGATGAAGATTTGGTCAGAAAAACGCTGAGAGCCCTAAGTCCCAGATTCAAGATGAAGATTACCGCTATAGAAGAAGTCCATGACTTAAAGAAACTGAAGTTTGATGAGCTCATGGGATCTCTAATGACTTTCGAGCTCTCCCTACCTCTTATCGAGAAGAAACACAAAGGTGTGGCTTTCAAGAGTTATACTCAAAAGCAGAAGAACTTGACGTACTCTGATTCGGATAGTGACATTGAGGAAACTATCGTCATGCTGGCCAAAAACTACAATAAAAGATGACAGGGAGGAACGTCACCCGAGAAGTTAGAGACAAGCCGCATCACAAGTTTCAGAAGCTCGAAAGCACAACTAACGATGGTAGACTTGGAGAACGATCAGGTAAAGGAGTTTAGTGCTTTGAATGTGAGGGGTATGGACACATGCAGAAAGAATGTCCCAACTTCTTAAAGAAACAAAAGAAGGGATTCAATGCCTCTCTAACTGACGATGAAGATGAGGAAGACAGTGACCTTGAGCATACAATTAACTATGTTGCTTTCATCCGATGAGACCCTCAACAATGCTTACAACGAATGGTATGTCAAGTGGCTTGAAGACTCTCAGGTAATCGAAAAACAGAATGCTCTCATTCTTACTCTTAATGAAGACAAGCCAAGACTTCTCGAGACGACTGTTGATCTCAAAAAGGAAGTGGCTCGATTAAAAAGCGAGTTAGAGCAGGTCACCAAGTCAGTAAAGATGATGAATCCAAGCACTGACACTCTTCACCAAATACTTTCGATCGGGAAACCAGCTAGGAATATGGAAGGTCGTGGATATTCGAAAGAAGCCTCATCATCGCACACCGTCTTCGTCCCTCAGAAGGTTGTCCCCCCGAAGTCGCGACAGAAGTCTCCTAACTTCACGGCTGACCAAGCAACCAAACAGCCTCTTACCGTGGTGGCTTCAAAGACGCAGAACAAAAGACATAACTGGGTATGTCATCATTGTGGATGAAGAGGGCACATTCGACCTTTCTGTTATCAGCTATATGGGAGGAGCTTCGTCAAGAAAAGGACCACCATCAAGAAAGCACAACCACGTAAGGAATGGCGAGTTAAGGAGGTAAACTTTCGGGCCAATATTGCGTACACCGCTCTAAAGGCTTCAACCAGCAACGATTGGTACTTTGATAGTGGATCCTCTCGACATATGACGGGTATTAGCTCTTTCTTGGTCACTTTAATACCTTGCATAAATAGCTCCGTCACTTTTGGAGATGGAGTAAAAGCTAGAGTACTCGGGAAAGGAAAACTCAACCTTCCCAACTCACCATGTCTGAAAGAGGCTCTACTAGTAGAAGGTCTTACAACAAATCTCATCAGCATAAGTCAAATATGCGATTTAAATCTGGATGTCAACTTCACTCGTGACAAGTGCTCTGTCAAAGACGAACAGCGGAAGGAAGTCATGATAGGTCACAGGTCCCTTGATAACTGTTATCTATGGTCTCCAACAGTTACTACCTTGCCAACCAAGTGCCTTTTATCCAAAGCTCAAGAGACAAAGCTATGTCATCAAAAACTTGGTCACATCAATTTGAGGAGTATGCAAAAGATTCTCTCTGAACAGGTGATCATTGGAGTTCCCAACCTCAAGATCATTGAAGGAAAAATCTGTGGAGAATGCCAGATTGGGAAACAAGTCAAGACGTCACACAAGAAGGTACAACATCTTACTACTTCTCATGTTCTAGAACTTCTTCATGTTGACCTTATGGGACCCATGCAAGTAGAAAGTCTAGGAGGGAAGAAGTACATATTTGTCTGTGTAGACGACTTCTCAAGGTACACCTGGGTAGACTTTATTCGAGAGAAGTCAGACACCTTCTCAGTCTTTGAAGCCCTATGTCGGAGAGTTCAACGAGAAAAAGGAGAAGTCATTGGAAAAGTCATCCGACTTCGGAGCGATCATGGAAAGGAGTTCGAGAACATTAGTTTCGCAAAATTTTGTGAACACGAATTTTCTGCTCCCATCACTCCTCAGCAAAACGGGATCGTTGAAAGAAAAAATCGCACTCTTCAAGAAATGGCAAGAGTCATGATGTTAGCCAAAGACATCCCGTACCACTTCTGGGCTGAAGCTTTGAATACGGCGTGCCATATTCATAATAGAGTGACCCTCCGCCCTGGTACTTCGCTCACTCTTTATGAAATATGGAGGGGGAGAAAGCCGAATGTCAAATATTTCCATGTCTTTGGATCGATCTGCTACATACTTGCAGATAGGGAACCTCGACGCAAACTTGATCCTAAGAGCAACGAAGGCATCTTCCTCGGGTACTCCAGAAATAGTCGGGCTTTTCGTGTATTCAACAAACGCACCCGGACTATCATGGAATCCATCAATGTCGTGATCGATGACAGTAACGAGCAACCTAGTGACGAGGACGAAGAAGTCCTAAATCTCTCGGGAGAAGTCACACCAGAAGTCAGAGGAGAAGTCAGACCAGAAGTCAGTGGCGATGAGCGCAACAAAGAGTCTGAAGACGAAAGAGGCATCTCCTATAAGGCAAAGAGCTCCATCAAGAAGAATTTAGAAGAATCATCCACCCCAGGATGTGATTGGAGACATTAATGAGGGAGTGCGGACTCGACAAAAGGCATCTATTGACTACAAAGAGATGATAGGTAACGTTTGCTTTATTTCCAAAATTGAGCCAAAGAATATACAAGAGGCCATCAACGATGAGTACTGGGTATGCGCCATGCAAGAAGAATTGGTTCATTTTGCAAGGAATGAAGTCTGGGAACTAGTACCCAAGCCTGACAATGTCAATGTCATCGGGACAAAGTGGATATTCAAAAACAAGTCTGACGAGCAAGGAAACATCACTCGTAAAAAAGCAAGATTGGTGGCTCAAGGGTACACACAAGTAGAAGGAGTCGACTTTGAAGAAACTTTTGCTCCAGTAGCCAGACTGGAAGCCATACGACTTCTTCTCGGCATAGCATGCCACTTACGGTTCAAACTCTATCAAATAGAAGTAAAGAGTGCCTTCCTTAATGGAAATCTGAACGAAGAAGTCTATGTAGCCCAACCAAAGGGATTCGAAGACCATGACTCTCCGCATCATGTCTACAAGCTAAAGAAAGCTCTCTACGGACTCAAACAAGCTCCACGAGCATGGTATGAACGTCTTACCCAATTCCTTGTACATAATGGCTATATTCGAGGGGGAGTAGACAAAACTCTCTTTGTGAAGAAGGAAGGAAGGGACATTATTATTGATCAAATATATGTTCACGACATTGTATTTGGAGGAAAGTCAGACAAGATGGTGGAACGTTTCATCCAACATATGCAGTCTGAATTTGAGATGAGTATGGTCGGTGAGCTCACATAGTTCCTAGGCTTCCAGATCAAGCAGATGTCAGATGGAATATTTATCTCCCAAAGCAAATACGCAAAGAACATTGTCAAGAAGTTCGGGTTAGAAAAGGCCTCATACAAGAGAACTCCTATTGCCACACATACCAAATGCACAAAGGACGAGATGGGAGAATCAGTTGATCAAAGCCTTTATCGAAGCATAATAGGAAGTCTTCTCTATCTAACAGCAAGTCGACCCGACATCGCTTACTCTGTGGGAGTCTGTGCCCGATACCAAGCCAATCCGAAAGTCAGTCACTTGGCTCATGCAAAGAGGATCATAAGGTACATCTCGGGAACCTCTGAATTGGGTTTGCTATATTCCTTTGATACCTCTCCTACTCTTGTTGGATATTGTGATGCTGACTGGGCGGGAAGCACACCGGATCGAAGAAGTACCCCTGGAGGTTGCTTCTACCTGGGGAACAATCTTGTATCATGGTTCATCAAAAAGCAGAATTGTATTGCTTTGTCTACTGCTGAGTCTGAATATATTGCAGCCGGAAGTAGCTGTACCCAGCTTCTTTGGATGAAACAAATGTTGGCAGAGTATGAAGTCAAGCAAGAAGTCATGACTTTGTTCTGTGACAACATTAGTGCTATCAATATCTCGAAAAACCTAGTGCAACACAGCAAAACAAAGCATATTGACATCAGGCACCACTTTATTCGAGAGCTTGTAGAAGACAAGAAGATAAAGCTCGAGTATTTACCCACTGAGAAACATGTCGCTGATATCTTTACCAAAGCATTAGATGCTAACAGGTTTGAAAGTCTGAGGTCATCCCTTGGACTTTGCTGTCTGGAATAACCAGAAGTCAAGAAAGAAGAGGGAGAGCTTTTGAGTGAATTTTTACTCTCTCTCTATCTGGACCAGTCAGGGTCCACAAAATCTAGCCGGGCCCAAATCTCATTATCAGAAGCCCAGGTGGAACTATTTGTTTAAAAATTCAAAAAGGGGAATGATTGAAAAAATTGACGACAATCCAATCAGCTCTCAACCCCCTTCAACTTCCGCAAAAAAAGCCTGCACAAATCCTCTCCATCTTCCCAAAACTGCTAGGGCACCTCGAAAAGGCTAAAACAAATCTGCAACTGTAAGATTTTGCTCTTCTCTTCCAAACCAAAACCGATCGAGCAAATGGTTGGAACTAGAAGCGGACGCATACCATCTGCATCCAAATTACGAGCAAAGATGAGGGTAAAGATGATCGCTCGAAAGCTATCAGCCTCAAAATCCTCGACAAACAAGCATGGAGTAAGGATTCGAGGAGGAAAAATCGCAGGGGAAAGTTTGGCAGCACCTCAAGGAGTAACAATCTCACCTCCAACTATCACACCAGTAGAAACACCTCCCGTCATTGAGAAGGACGACACTTTAGCTGAATCTGCGAACATAGAAGAGGAAGCCTCTCTCTCTACTCCGACCCTAACACAAGGTAAATCTGCTATCCTCTCTGTCGTAAATCCTGCAAACAAAGAGGTGTCTGAAGAGGCTCAAGGAACTCTCGCCCCTGAGATTCATGATGCCGTTTGTGAAGATAAATCTAGCCCCCAAAAATCTGCACCTACGCTAGAAAAATCCCCACCAACAGAAGTCTTGCAAAAAGCCGACAGTCCACCTGTAGTCAGGACAGTGAATCGAGGATAAATGAAGAAACAGAAGTCATCCCAGAAGTTGCTCAACCTGAAGAGCTAAGAGTTATGGAGAAAGAAGAAGCTGTGCCCAAAAGGCTTGAGAGAAGGAAGCTACCAACAAGAAGGTTGGTCGATGAAGAAGAAGAACCTCAAAATACCGAGGAGATTGACCCCAAAGAGGAAAACCACAGAGAAAGGAGGAGCATCTGCTTCTAAACAGCCGAAGAAGTCTAGAAGGAAGTCATTAACTTCTGTAGCAACATCTGCTCCAGATGAAGAGGAATTTGAAGAAGAAGACACCCAGATTGTACTACCACGGGTCAAAAAGGCAATGGGAGGGCACAAACTCCCCAAGAATGTTCCGAAAGCACCTACGGATAATGTCTCTTTCCACTCTGTAGACAATGCGGATAAGTGGCAGTATGTATACCAGCGCAAGATCTATCCAAAAAGAGAACTTTCCATAGAAGCGCAGGGGATAAACTCAATCGTGGAACTTCTCCGAAGAGCTGGCCTGACCAATACGGTCATAAATATCGGGCCATTCTACCCAGCATTGGTCAAAGAGTTTATTGTCAACCTATCAAGCGAGTTTGATGATCTGGAAGACGCTGAATACAGAAAGGTGTTCGTTCGGGGAAAATGCTTCTAAATATCTGCCTCAACCATTAATGCCTATCTTGGCAGAGAAGACCCAGAAGTCACTCCAGAAGTCCCGCACTTGAACAAAGTGGCGGTCGAGATCACTGGAGGACGAAAGAAGGTCTGGCCCGTCAAAGACACCATCGCGGCTACTGAGCTTACTGCCAAATACTCAATTCTCTACTGCATTGGCCTGGCAAATTGGGCGCCTTCTACACATGGGTCAAGCATCAAAACCGAATTGGCTAAACTCATATACCAAATAGGTACGCAATCTTCTCTTGATTTTGGCGCATATGTCATTGAACATCTAGTCAAGCATGCCAAATCATGCGCTGTCAAGCTCCCTATCGGGTTTCCTTCATTGATCACCGGTCTCCTTCTCCAACAATGTCCTCACATTGTTCGAGAGACGGATGTTCCGGGTAAGAAGCCACTGCCCCTTGCTATCAACCTCAAGAACTTCGAAGGCAAGCATTTGAAGGACCTCGCACCACCTATGGCCAAAGCATCAGAAGCTGGTTCAAGCTCCCGACCTTCAGGACCACTTGGCACTAGGATGGAGGAAGAGTTGGTGGAGATGATCAATGATTTGGAGAAGTCAATTGCTATGCTATCAACCCGCAATGTCGCCTGTGAAGCTCCTCTCGATGACCTCCGCTCTGCTCTTGCTGCTGAAGATGATGTTGATGACTCCATTTCGTTTTAAGTATTTCTCTGATTCACAATGATAAACTTGTTCCACACATACTCTTAAATCCTCGGGGTATGTCCGAGTTACTTTTCTGCACTCTATGACACTTGGATATATTTGCTCATGTTTGAGCTGGATATTTGCTCATGTTTGAGCTGTTTATTTTGCTCATGGTGTGAGCTGGTTTTTACCCTGCTGTTTAGTCGAATTTCATTGTATGATTGCCTTTGGCAATATTGTTAGACAAACAGGGGGAGATAGATAGAAGTTACGCCAGAGGCTACGCCAGAAGTCGCACCGGAAGTTGCGCACAGAAGTTGCACAAAGAAGTCGCCGCTCCAGAAGCCACTCCAGAAGATAAACCAGAAGTCACCGCTCTAGAAGCCACTCCAGAAGATAAACCAGAAGCCGCACAAGAAGTCGCATCAGAAGTCACATACTTGCTGTGTGCGTAACTGCCTCAAGGTGACGATGTGCCTGAAATGTGTTTTAAGTCACATCACTTGCTGTGCGTAACTGCCACAAGATAACTCACTTGCTGTGCGTAACTGCCACAAGATGAACGATGTGCTTAAAAAGGTGTTTGCCTAAAAAATTGCCAAAGGGGGAGATTGTTGCTACGTTTAATTGTTGGCATAAATTTTTCGCGCAAAAGTAAGAAGTCGTGCAACATGTTACATAACATGTGGAGCGACTTGCTGCGATCCAGATTTGGAAAGATCTGAAGCTTTCCTATTTCGACGAAGCTTAGAGCGAAAGAAGGAAGACGCCACGAAGACTTGGAGCGCAAGTGAGTGACGTCGACAAGTCAGGCGACTTCCAGCTTGCAGCAACACGTCAGCAATAGGCGGCAACTCTACTTGCCTGATTTATTCAGGAAGTCAAAACAGGCAAGACGACTTCCACCTGTCGTGGAAGGCGGCAACGATTTGCCTGATTTATTCAGGAAGTCTGAAACTTCCTGTTCCTGATCTGAGAAGGATTAGGAATGTGAGCTGCTATAAAAAGCCTTGAGCTTCCCATTAGCAGTCATCCGTTCTTGTTCTAACAATTGCAAGATTTCTCAGAGCTCTTAACCGTGCACCATTGGCATGTTGAGAGTCTGATTAAGATTCGCTAGAACGTACTTTGCTCCGATCAAACATTAAGTCGCGAAGACTAAGTATTTGGATCGGTTAGGGTTTTTGTTTGTGATTGAAGATTCAAACCTCCGTCCAAGAAGACAACGACACCGAGCATGGGCTTGCTTGAAGGGTGGAATTGAGAGGATCTCAAAGACAGGGGGAGAGGCCCTTGGTCGAGGTTGTTCACGGTGAGATCCATAGTAGCTTAGGACAATAGCCTGTGTGATAGCTAGTTGGTGCTTGAAGTTGTACTATTGACTACCTAATAATGAAAACCTTTCCACTGGCAAAGTGCCCCCAGACGTAGGTGCGGAGTCACCAAACTGGGTAATCATCTCTCGTGTCGTCATTATCTGTTTACTGTTTACATTTACGGTTTACGTTTCAGACAAGTAGTCGATACACAAGTTACGACTTTATGTTCGACTTCTTGACTTGGCTACAATTCAGAATTTCACCATTAAATCTCAAGGCAAAATCTATTACACAAGAAATTTACCTTTTAGTCTTTGTTGAATCAATAATGAAGAACTATGTGATCTTCTTCTCTAGAGCCAACACCAAGAGAATGATCTTCAAGATCCTTCACTAAAAGCCTACTAGAACAATTAAGGGAAGAACAAGAGAGCAAGATGAGAGGAGAGAAGGGATAGTGGCCGGCCAAGGAGAGAGAAGGGAGTTGTGAGTGAGTGAATTAATGTCTTGATCTTTTCTACTTCATCAACTCATAAGCATGGGTCAAAAAGTGAAAGCATGGGTTTAAAGGTAAGTCATTACCCATACCGCTTAAATCATTCACCTCTTAATCAACAATCATCAACTAAGCATGGTGTGTGGCCCCCACCCTTGGACACACCAAGGTGGCCGGCCACTTGGGCTTATTGGGCCTAAAATGGGCCCTTGTTGGGCCGGCCATGTGACCTCATGGGCCGAGCCCAATGGGCTCGCCCATGTGGTTGCGTGCCGTGTCCAAAAGTTGCCCGATCCTGTATTTTCGTTACTTATCAAACAAAGTCCGACGCGACATCGACGAAAATCTCAGTTTTCTCGATTCGCTAATTATTCTCTCAAACCGAACCCACGGCCCAAAACCTTCAGTTTTGTCCATGTATTGCTTCTCAAGAAACGTTAAGGTTTCCTTGTCTCAAGTTATCCGTCTTGTATGCGTGTGACCCTCAAGGCTCATGCAATCGTTGGCAGATCAGCGCAAGAGATCTCTCTTGTCCGATCCATCATAAGTGGTCTCTAGTAAGACGTTATGATTACCCAAGGTGCATGATGATCGATGATTCGATTTAACCTTGTGCGTACAAGTCACTATCCTATTATCTCTAGATATCCCAATTGATCACAAGGAATAGAATCGTCATCCTTGTTCAATCTATCATTGTTACTTGATATGTGAGATGACTGAGAACTGATAACCCGTATCACTGGCATGACCATGCTCTTTCTCTCAGTCACTCTCGATCAAGAGGCCTTAATAGATATCTTTCCCATACCGTAGTATGAGGGATAAATCCCTTAGCCGTCTTTCGTGTCAGTCATGCAATTTGTTCCACCACCCAATCATGCCCATTATTGCAATCCTGTTACGGAAAGCGTTAGGCGCAAGTTAAAGCCGCTCGTCACCTGCATAGCGATGACAAAGACTCCTTGGTCTAAGGATATCGTGACAAGCTATTGAATTTGAATATATTCATGGCTTAATCTACGAAACTCTATTGAAAGGCGGGTCGTCCGATATCAATCATCTCATGATATCTATGATATGGTTCTGGGATACCACATCCCTATGATAAGCAGAAATACGTCATTGAGCACAATCCTCATACTGGTCGCTTCAATTTAAGCGTATATTGACCAGGGACTCGTTAAGTGTGATCCGTACAGATTTATGGTTCTACTAATTTAGTGGTCATAAATCAGATCATGCTTAACATATTACTTCAACACATAAGTAATACAAAGCCGTTTCATTTATTACAAACGATGATAAATATACATAAATATTTATAGACTACTAGCAATTGGACTAGGGCACAAAAATGCTATCAATCTCCCTCTTGTCCCTAGTTCCAATCTAAGTCCCAGTCTATCCCCATTGACCTAACATGTTTATCATGTTTCACTTGAGGAAGAGCCTCGGTCAAGGGGTCGGCTGTGTTATCATCAGATGCAACGTAGTGGATCTTCACGTCACCTCTAGCAACTATGTCGGGGATGATGTGATACTTCCTGAGTACATGTTTGGATCTGTCATGTGCCCTGGGTTCCTTAGCTTGCGCAATGGCCCCGGTGTTGTCACAATATAAGTCTACTGGGTTAGATGGGTTTTGAATTACACCTAACCCAACCATGAAGCTCCTGATCCATACAGCCCTTTGCCGCTTCCGATCCAGCAATGTACTCAGCTTCCGTCGTAGAGTCGGCAATGGTGTCCTGCTTCTTGCTTTTCCAGCTGAATGCTCCACCGTTCAACGTAAACACATATCCCAACTGACTCTTAAAGTCATCGGGGTCTGTCTGGAAACTAGCGTCGACATATCCTTTGACGACTAGATCATCATTTCTTTCCCCGTATACAAGAAAAGCGTCTTTGGTTTTTCTCAAATATTTTAGAATCGCCTTGACGGCAATCCAGTGTTCCTGACCGGGTTTGGATTGATGTCTACTGGTACAGCTTAGGGCAAACGAGACATCCGGTCTCGTATATATCATGGCATACATTATGGACCCTATAGTCGAAGCATATGGGATCTCATTCATTCTTTTTAGCTCTGCAGGTGTTTCAGCACACTGTTTCTTACTAAGCTTTATGCCATGACGCATGGGCAGCAGTCCTTTCTTTGAACTATGCATTGAGAATCTTCTCAGCACTTTGTCTATATAGGTGGTTTGACTTAAGCCCAAGACCCGCTTGGCACGGTCTCTATATATCTTGATCCCCAAGATGTAAGAAGCCTTGCCTAAGTCCTTCATTGCGAAACACTTACCTAACCAAGTCTTTGTCAAGAGCAAGGTAGGGACGTCGTTTCCAACGAGCAATATGTCATCAACATAGAGCACCAAAAAGACTACTTTGCTTCCATCTGCCTTTATATACACGCAAGGTTCATCATCGTTCTTGATGAAGCCAAACTATTTCACTACTTCATCAAAACGATAATTCCAACTCCGAGATGCTTGCTTCAAACCATAAATTGATTTGAGCAACTTGCGAATCTTTCCCTTATTCTTTGGATCCTCAAAACCCTCAGGCTGGGACATATAAACGTCCTCAGCTAACCTCCCATTAAGGAAAGCGGTTTTGACATCCATTTGACATATCTCATAATTATGATAAACTGTTACGGCAAGTAGAATGCGGATAGATTTTACCATAGCTAGTGTAGAAAAGGTTTCTTCATAGTCAATTCCGTGGACTTGCCTATAACCTTTTGCTACCAGTCTTGCTTTATAGGTCTGAGGTTTGCCATCCATGTCTATCTTTATTTTAAAGATTGATTTACACCCAATGACTTTTACGCCAGGGGTTTGATCTACCAAGTCCCACACTTGATTATCTGATATGGATTGCATTTCTTCCCTCATGGCTTCCAGTCATTTCTCAGAGTCGGTTCCGTCCAGGGCCTCTCGAACGGTAGCTGGATCATTGTCCACTAACTCCAAATCATCACCTCAAGTTACTTGGAAACCGTATCTGATAGGTGCATGACTTGTCCTTTCAGACCGCCTTGGACCGTCCTCATTAACTATAACTATTGGTTCTTGCTCAACGACCACTTCTGGCTCTACTTCTTCTAAGGGGTCGTCCAGTGGTTCCTGAGTGACTATCTCATTCAGAACTTCATCAAGATGAATAGTCCTCCCACTGACTGTCTTGGAAATAAATTCCTTTTCCAAGAATATCCCATCTCGGGCGACAAAAACTTTATTTTCACTCGGTTTGTAGAAGTAGTATCCTTTTGTTTTTTTTGTATACCCGACGAAAGTGCATTTATCTGATCTCAGTTTGAGCTTGGTTGCAAGCAACCGTTTTACAAAAGCCTCGCAACCCCAGATTCTCAAAACGGGTTCCTTCCCGTACCATTTCTCGAATGATGTCCCTTCCACTACTTTCGACGGAGCCCTATTTATTATGAACGCGGCCGTTTGTAGAGCGTAATCCCAAAAGGAGATCAGGAGGTCAGTGTGACTTAACATCGATCGAACCATATCCAACAATGTCTGATTCCTTCGCTCGGACACACCATTGAGTTGCGGTGTTCCCGGCGGAGTCCACTGAGATAGTATTCCACTTTTAGTAAGATGACTAAGAAACTATTCGGATAAGATTCTCCACCCCGATCAGAACGGAGTGCCTTGATATTCTTTCCGAGTTGGTTTTCTACTTCAGTCCTAAACTCCTTGAATTTATCAAAGGCTTCAGACTTATGTCTCATGAGATAGACATAACCATATCTACTGAAATCATAAGTAAATGTGATAAAGTAGCCTAAACCACCTCTGGCTGGTGTACTCATTGGTCCACATACGTCTGAATGTATTAGACCCAATAGATCACCTGCCCTCTCACCTATACCAGTGAAGGACACTTTAGTTATCTTGCCCATTAAACAAGCCTCGCATCTATCAATCGTTTGGAATTCGAATTGACTTAGAAGTCCGCCCTTATGAAGCGCTGAGATGCGTTTCTCATTTATGTGACCTAGGCGACAATGCCAGATTAGAGTTTGGTCTAAATCATTAGCTTTAAACCTCTTAGCATTAACATTATAGAGCATGTTAGATATCGAGTTTTGCATATTTATTATGTATAAACCTCCAACAGTGTGAGCATTTCCATAAAACATGTTATAGCGCATAATATTAAAAACCCCGTTCTTAATATCAAAATAATAACTTTCTTTTTCAAGAAGTGATATCGATACAATATTCCTGCTGAAAGCAGGTACGCAAAACACATCATGAAGTTCTATTACAAGACCACTGGGCAAAACAAAATTAACCGAACCCACAGCAGTTGCGGTAACTCGCACGTTGTTCCCAACTCTTAGGTCCACCTGGATTTCCCCCACATCCGCACAGACATGAGATTCAGCTCCAGTGTCTAGTACCCAAGCATTTTTAGTAGAAAGATTTAGCTCTAATGGAATACCTGACGAAGTAGCGGCCCCACCGCCCTTCTTCTGATCTTCCTTCAGCTGCTGACAGTCCTTCTTCCAATGACTAGGCTTTTGGCAGTAGAAACAGACCAACTCCTTTGCCTTCCCCTTGCCCTTTATGGGTATGGAAGGTTTAGTAATGAAATGTCGTATGTTCTTCCCCGCTAGGTGCATTAGGCCTTGCCCTTATCACCACCAGCTTTGAAGCTGGATCCCTTCTTGACCATCAGAACACCTTTGGGCGTACTGCCTCTTATGCTCTTCTCGGCAGTCACTAACATGCTGTGCAACTCCGATGCGGTCTTGTCCATGTCATGCATGTGATAGTTCATGATGAACCCACCATATGCATGAGGAAGGGATTGCTGAATAAAATCCACAGCCATCTCTTTTTCCATAGTCATTCCGAGACTAGTCATATGATCAAGATAACCCTTCATACGTAGGACGTGTGGACCTACGGAGCTGCCTGCTGACATTTTGCAGGCAATGAGTTCTCGGAGAACAGTGTATTTTTCAATACGTACTTTTTCTTTGAACATATCCTTGATCTGTGCAAACATTGCAAACGGATCATGGGATAGCTCCATAAACTGCTTCTGGAGGTCCGCCTCCATGAAGCCCAGCATGACACACGCAACTGCTTTTGGTACGCATCCTTAACGACCCTCATTGCGTTGGCAGCTGGCTCCACCGGGATAGCCTTGTCTACGACGTACTCCCTGCGTTCCAACTTTAACACAAGTCGTAAATTTCTGTCCCAGTCCAGATAATTTGTTCCATTGAGTTTACACTTGTCAAGTATAGTCCTCAACGACAAATTAGACGAGTTTGTTGAATTACTAGCCATTTCTACACGAAAAGTTGAATAAATCTACGAAGATTCGAATTAAACACCTGTAAGGACCGCTCCCGGTCAATTTGGGTCAATTTGGGTCAATTTTGTGAAAAATGGATGAAAATTTAATAATTCGCGATTTGACCAAATTTTGACCCGAGAGTCACCGAGGACTACTATTTGAGTCATTTTAAGTTGGAATTGTAATATTATGGATATTAGGTTCATATGGAAGCTAAAATTTAGCGAAACATCACGGTTCCGACGGTTTCGAAAAACGTGTCCGTTTCGGACGATTTCGGGTCCGAAATGACAAAAGTGGCTTGTGGGACCCCTCTACTTTACACTTGTCATGTATCTAGAGGGGGGGAGACTTTTGAGTGATTAAAAAAAATTAATTGTTTTAATTTAGATTTAAAAGAAAATGGAAAATAGGTTTATTTTATTAGTTTAATGTTTAAATAATTATATTTAAGTTATAAGAGAGGGGGAGGGAGTTGATTCTCGGCAGAACACAACGAAAGAGAAAGAGAAAGAGAAAGAGAAAGAGAAAGAAGAAAGAAGGAAGAAGAAGAGAAAAGATTGTGGCGATTTCCCGACGTTCCGACCGTCCAAACGTCTTGATTTTTGCGTATTCGGGTTCTCCTCGTCGTGGGCTACAAGAGGTATGTTTTGGATTCTCATTTCCTTGAGTTTGGATTTATGGAGTTGTGGAATATGGATTGATTGAGGTTGGATTAGTGTTAAGGGGGTAATTTGGAGCGTTTTGAGACAAACGGGAGGTTTGTCCGGTGACCGGGAGCTCGCCAGAGCTCCGGCCGGTCACCGGAGGTGGGGCCCGCGTGCCCGGAGTTCGGGTTTTTACGTGTTATGCAATCCCGGAAAATCCCTAGAACACTAATTCGTGACTTTGGAAGAAATTGGAATTAATTTGGCTAAAATGTGTTTGTTTCGCTAAACTTTAAAGTCGAGATTAAATCCCCCGGAAGTCGGAACGTAATTCCGTCAATTTTATTGGTGATCTCAAATTTAATTATGCGCGTAGAATAAATTTGAGAATTGTTGGAATTGAATTGTGGGAAAAGATTATTTATTATTTGAGGAACCTTAATGACGGGATTGAGTCGCTCGGGCGTCGGAATTTGGTTCCGTCGATTGCGTTGGACCCCTTGAATATAATTATGATTTGTTGATGCGAAAATGGAATTTTTCGGGGTCCCGAGGTCATTTTAGCGTTTCCGGGCAGATTCGGGAAAGTGTGCGAATTGGGTCGTTCCGGGTCCTTTTTGGCAACTCGGTGTAATTAGGAAGTATTGGAGTGATCGGGACTCATTGGGGTGTACTTGGGCGTTAGTTTCGTTAGAATCGGACTTCGATCAATTGCTAAAGTTTGTGCGTTTGTCGTTATTAGATTCTTCCATCGCTCGTGGAAAGGGAAGGATTTAGACGTGGTGTCGCGAGAGACTTGGAGCTAACGTTGGATAATTATCGAGGTAGGGAAAAGTAGCCGTATATCCGTACATGACTTGGGAAAGTTACTAGTAATTGCATGTGGGCACCTTTTGTGTTCTTAGTATATGTATGTGTAGAATTGCATGTGGGCACCTGGTTGTGTCTATAGGTTGATTATACTACCGCGACGTGCCATTCCGCTGTATGCTTTATTGGGGGTGTTACCGCTTTACTCGTTGCGTTTGGTTTGAATGTGTTATGCTTGTTCAATTGTGAGTAATGGTAAATTGTGATTTGACGTGTTTGAAGATGTTGTGCCTTAACATGTAAATCGAAATGACTTGAGTTGATTATTTCTCTCCTGTGGTTGAAATGTTTTGTGGATGATGGTTACGGGCGGGAGCCCAGTGTGTGTGGATGTTGGTTACGGGCGGGAGCCCAGTGTGCGTGGTGGTTTGTGTTTGTTGCTGGTTGACGCCCAGGTGGGAAAGATACGTCCGTGATCTCCGTTCGGGTGGGGTAGATTTGCGCTCTTACCGCGCTTCTCCATCCATGCCGCGAAGAGGCGTCCACGCCTTTCGATTAGCAATCGAAGAAGTGGGGGGCAGACCAGGCCCAGACAGCTAGCCACTGTAAACTGGCGGCCGCGAAGAGGTTTCACGCCTACGACTAGCTATCGAAAAGTGGGAGGCAGACTAGGCCCAGACAGCTTGCGACTGTAAACTGGCGTGTTATAGGTTGCATCACCTGGTCGTGTAGACCTTGTCCAACACCGTGCGTGTTTGGCAAGATGGACTCGACGAAGTACCCGGATTGTTGCCTTTCCTTGAGTGAAAGGTTTGTTTGATTGATGTTGCTTGGTTGATTGTGTGATGATTTGAGTATTGAGAATGAGATGAAATGTTTGGATAATGGTTGAGTTTTACTATTGACCTTTTTCGAACTGTGCTTATGTATCACCCTGTCAATTACTTGTATGCCGTTGTCAGTCGGGTATCCGTTGCGGTGAGCGTAAATGCTCACCCCCTGCTACTTTTCCTGCAGACAGGTGAGGATCGTGATTGTGGATAGGAGGATATCTCGAAGCTGGAGGAGCTGGAGAGTCCGGGTTGTTTTGGGCGTGTTAGTTGACGTACAATTTAGTGTCGACGTTTTGTTGTTTCTTGATCATACTTTGAGTCTCTGACTCGTGTTGTATATTCTTTTGAGCAGTTATAAAATTCGCGGTTCATTGTATTTGTGTTCTTTTATTTGGTTACTATTATTGTTTCAGTTGTTTCGGACACTGATTCCTCGTTCGCGTTCCGGGCTCGGTCTCTACCGAATTTGGGGCGTGACAGTTTGGTATCAGAGGTTAGGTTTAACACCTCTGGCCGTACGTCAACTAGGTGGGTAGAGTTAGTCCATTAGGCTCCTGTCGTGTGTTGGTTGTGCAAGGTCAGAAATCGTGCGTGATTTTTCTGTGAGATATTTTCACCGTCGCGACTTGACTCAGGGGCGCCCCTGGGTCGAACGTGACGGTAGTGATGTCCGATCGTTACCTCTTAGTTCGGGGACGCCTGGACCGGGTTGTGACGACGTGATATCAAAATGGGGTTTTGTGATTGAAAAGGGAAATTGTTGAAAATATGGGCAAGTTCGAAATTGATGTTGACCTTACTAGTCATGTTCAAAAAAAAAATCTTACATGTTGAATAAGTTTTAAAATGCGAGATGTAGCTAAGTATGCGGGGTGATTGTGACTGTGGTAGGTTGTGTGATGCCATGTGTGGTGATTGTGTGAGCATATGTTGATTGCGAGCATGTGAAATATGTATGATAATACGTTGTTTGTAGACATGTGTGTCCAGAGTATATGAACGCCCGTATAATGAGCGTGCTCGTTGTGTTGTGAGTTCTGGAACTGAGTGTGTACGTGTATTTGTGCAGTAGATACATACGACATGGCACCTAGACCTAGGAGAGGTAGGTCGGCCGGATTGCCGACGCAACCGCCCATCGTCGAGCCAGTTGAGGCGACGGGTGGACCGGCAGCTCCCGCTGGGGAGGATCGGAGGAACGACACGGGACCATCGGTGGTTCCGCCCAACGTTCCGCCAGTTGCGGACCCACCTACTGCGGCCATTCTAGGAGAGCTGACCCGCACAGTGCAGAGTTTAGTGGCAATCATTGCGCAGAGAGAGTCTGCATCGCCAGCCCCGCGGACTCCGCGGACTGCTGCTACTACTATTCCAGCGAGGTCCGTTCAGGCCGAGGGCCATACGGCACATGCGCTGAGGGATTTTCTGAGGTTGGATACACCCTCATTCTACGGGGAGCCAGACCCTGATATGGCGGAGCGATGGCTGGATCAGATTACGCGGAACCTGGACACGTCCGGGATCATGGACGAGCACATCAGGGTGTCCTTTGCAGCTCATCAGCTGAAGGACAACGCCTACCATTGGTGGAGGCGCGTGCAGGACCGAGTCGGGGGTGACTACCGAGTATTCGAGACGGTCTTCCTGGAGCAGTACTTTCCGGAGTCTGCCAGGGAGGAGCGACAGCAGCAGTTCCTGGAACTGCGACAGGATGGTTTGTCGGTGCCAGAGTACGAGGCTAGGTTTACGACGTTGTCTCGCTTTGCACCAGAGATGGTGGTGACTGAGGCTCACCGATGCAGGAGGTTTGAGAGGGGACTTAGGACCTCGATTCTAGATCGAGTCCTCGCCCTGAGGATACGAGTGTACTCTGAGCTGGTCGACACGGCAGTGGCCGTAGAGCGAGGTATTAGGGAGGCCGCGAGAGCCCGTGAGAGTAGACCGCGACCGAGCAGCGTCGCAGGTCTGTCCGAGTCCTGAGACTCGAGGAGGCAGAGGATCGTGGGGTCTTTCAGACCACAGTCTCAGTTTAGCGGACCGAGACAGTCGGGTTCAGTGGCATCAGTGGGGCCCGTCGTTGCAGACCAGAGGCCAGTATGCTTTCTCTGCCAGCAGCCAGGCCATATGAGGCGCGATTGCCCGCGCAATAGAGGACCTGCAGCACTACTGGCGACGAGTAGTCGGTTCAGTCAGGGGAGTCGACCGAGCGGCAGCGAGGTTAGGTGCTACCTATGTGGCCAGACAGGACACATAGCTAGGGAATGCCCCGGTCAGGGTGGGGGAACGTCAATGCAGCGACCGCAGCAGTCGCACACGGCACAGTCGCCGCAGGCTCGCCAGCGTCAGGGCCAGCCGTTGAGATTTTCGCAGCCATCTACGAGCGCACCAGTTCCGAGGCAGCAGTTGAGGTCCGCACAGCCGGCGTCTGGCGCGTCAGCTCCGAGACAGGGAGCGCAGGCGCCGCAAGGCAGAGTGTATGCTGTTGGCGACTCACGTGCTGCAGGACCGTCCCCAGACCCTTCGGTCGCTCACGGTACGTTACTGTTGTATAACTCTTGGGCGTCATTTCTGTTCGATACGGGCGCATCGCATTCCTTTATTTCTGCTGCTTGTGCTGAGATGCTGGGGCTAAACAGTGAGCCGTTGAGTCCACCTCTGTGCCTTGACACACCAGTCGGAGGTGAGGTTGTGTTGACTAGAGTGTGCCGAGCCTGCGAAGTTAGAGTAGCAGACCTTTCTTTCCTTTGTGACCTAATCGTGCTGGGAATGACTGCCTTCGACGTGATCTTAGGCATGGATTGGCTTGCGAGGTACCGTGCGTACATCGACTGTTATCGGCGACGGGTGACAGTGTCAGCAGGCAGCACGACCGTTTCGTGTTCGCTGGGCAGCAAGAGCGGAATTCTCCTATCGGCATTATACACCGTTGATGAGGTGTCGATCGTGCAGAGCCGAGAGTTACCGCGAGTAGTATGCGAGTTTCCAGAGGTCTTTCCCGAGGAGTTGAGTGGGTTGCCGCCAGTTCGCGAGGTAGAATTCAGGATCGACCTGATGCCGGGGACGGCGCCGATATCAGTAGCGCCTTACAGATTCGCGCCAGCAGAACTGACCGAGCTGAAGACTCAGCTCGAAGAACTCCAAAAAAAGGGGTTTATACGTCCGAGCACATCACCGTGGGGAGCGCCAGCACTCTTCGTGAAGAAGAAGGGTGGAGCGCTGAGGATGTGCATAGATTACCGGAAACTGATTCGGGTCACGGTGAAGAACCGGTACCCGATGCCGAGAATCGACGATCTATTCGACCAGTTGAGAGGGTCGACGTGCTTTTCGAAGATCGATCTACGTTCGGGATACCACCAGTTGCGAGTCCGGGAGGAGGACGTCGCAAAGACCGCGTTTCGGACGCGGTATGGGCATTACGAGTTCCTAGTAATGCCCTTCGGGTTGACAAACGCGCCTGCAGCGTTCATGGATCTGATGAACCGCATATTCCGGCCGTTCTTAGATCAGTTTGTAGTGGTTTTCGTAGACGACATCCTAGTCTACTCTCAGAGTGAGGAAGCGCACGTGGTGCATTTGAGGGCTGTCTTGACTTTACTGCGCACGCATCAGTTGTATGCCAACCTGGAGAAGTGCGAGTTTTGGCTCGCCAAGGTGAAGTTCCTCGGACATGTCGTTTCGGCCGACGGCATACTGGTCGATCCGGCGAAGGTCGACGCGGTCTCGAAGTGGGCGCAGCCCACGAACGTCTTCGAGATTCGTAGCTTCTTGGGTTTGGCGGGTTATTATCGACGGTTCGTACAGGACTTTGCGCGCCTAGCCGCGCCTTTGACTTTCCTTACGCGCAAGGGAGTCAAGTTTGCGTGGACTGAGGACTGTGAGCGTTCATTTACAGAGCTGAAGGCTCGCCTGACTACCGCTCCAGTGTTGATAGTGCCAGAACGCAGAATTGGCTATGAGATTTATTGCGACGCGTCCGGTGAGGGACTAGGCTGTGTATTGATGCAGACAGGTAGGGTAGTTGCTTATGGCTCCAGGCAGCTGAAGACGCACAAGCGCAACTATCCTACACACGACTTGGAGTTGGCAGCAGTCGTGTTCGCACTGAAGATCTGGCGCTATTATCTGTACGGTGAGGGATTTCAGGTTTTCTCGGACCATAAGAGTCTCAGATATATCTTTACCCAGAAAGACCTGAATATGCGCCAGCGGCGATGGATGGAGCTACTTGATGATTACGACTTTGAGCTACTCTATCACCCGGGCAAGGCGAACGTGGTCGCCGACGCCCTGAGTAGGAAGTCGATCCATTGCCTTGCTAGCATAGCAGTCCGGGAGTGGGACATGATGGGAGAGCTTGGCACGTTTGGGCTTGAGCTAGAGGAGGTAACAGATCGGGTATCTATGTGCTCGTTGGTGGCGCGGCCCACACTACTTGCCCGAGTTTTGGAGGCGCAGTGTGAGGATGCCGAAGCAACGGCGATCCGGGCGAGGGTTGCTGACGGCATTGACGCAGAGGGTTGGGAGCAGAGCGCAGATTGGGGTTTGCGGTACCGAGGAGGGTTGTTTGTGCCACGTAGCTGTAGAGACGACGTGCTACGAGAGTCACATCATTCGCGTCTTACGGTGCACCCTGGTGGCACTAAGATGTACCGCGACATCAGACGTTATTTCTGGTGGAGCGGAATGCGGAGAGCGGTCGCGGAGTACGTATCGAGATGCCTTACCTGTCAGCAGGTGAAGGCCGAGCATCAGCGTCCCTCTGGTTTGTTGCAGCCCCTGCCCATTGCTCAGTGGAAGTGGGAGCACGTCACGATGGATTTCGTGAGTGGTTTACCGAGATCGCCGAAGGGGCGTGATGCAGTATGGGTAGTGGTCGATCGGTTGACGAAGTCGGCCCATTTCCTGCCCATGAGGATGACTGACTCAGTCGACGTGTTGAGCACCCTATACATCCGTGAGATCGTCCGTCTCCACGGAGTTCCCGTATCGATAGTGTCTGATAGGGATCCTCGATTCACTTCCAGGTTCTGGCCGAGTCTTCAGACGGCTTTGGGTACTGAGGTCCTACTGAGTACAGCATACCACCCTCAGACAGACGGCCAGTCAGAGCGCACTATCCAGATTTTGGAGGACATGCTGCGTGCATGCGTATTAGATTTCAGAGGCTCGTGGGAAGACCATCTACCGTTGGTCGAGTTCGCCTACAACAATAGCTTCCAGTCCAGTATTGGGATGGCGCCTTTTGAAGCATTGTATGGGAGGCCGTGTAGATCGCCCGTGTGTTGGGCAGAAGTGGGGGACAAGAGTTTGATCGGTCCCGAACTTGTTCGAGAGACGACTGAGAAGGTCGCACTGATATGTGAGCGGTTGAAGACCGCACAGAGTCGGCAGAAGAGTTATGCTGACAGACGGCGCCGACCTCTTGAGTTCGCAGTTGGTGACCACGTATTTCTCAGGGTGAGTCCGAAGAAGGGACTGATACGGTTTAGCCGCGGCGGAGGCAAGCTAGCCCCGCGCTACATTGGGCCATTCGAGGTGTTAGGCAGAGTCGGAGCAGTTGCTTACCGTCTGGCTCTGCCACCGCAGCTTGGAAATGTGCATAACGTCTTCCACGTTTCCCAACTGCGGAAGTATCACGCAGACCCCTCTCACGTCATTGAGTGGGCGGATGTTGAGGTTGCTGAGGATGTCTCATACGAGGAGAAGCCGGTGCTGATTGTAGATTCACGGGAGCAAGTCTTGCGTGGCAAGACTATCCGCCTAGTACGTGTACTTTGGCAGCATCATGGAGCTGAGTCGACATGGGAACGCGAGGACGAGATTCGCACGAAGTACCCAGACCTATTCAACTCTTGAGGTACGTTTTAATTTCGCGGACGAAATTCTTTAAGGAGGGAAGGTTGTAAGGACCGCTCCCGGTCAATTTGGGTCAATTTGGGTCAATTTTGTGAAAAATGGATGAAAATTTAATAATTCGCGATTTGACCAAATTTTGACCCGAGAGTCACCGAGGACTACTATTTGAGTCATTTTAAGTTGGAATTGTAATATTATGGATATTAGGTTCATATGGAAGCTAAAATTTAGCGAAACATCACGGTTCCGACGGTTTCGAAAAAAGTGTCCGTTTCGGACGATTTCGGGTCCGAAATGACAAAAGTGGCTTGTGGGACCCCTCTACTTTACACTTGTCATGTATCTAGAGGGGGGGAGACTTTTGAGTGATAAAAAAAAATTAATTGTTTTAATTTAGATTTAAAAGAAAATGGAAAATAGGTTTATTTTATTAGTTTAATGTTTAAATAATTATATTTAAGTTATAAGAGAGGGGGAGGGAGTTGATTCTCGGCAGAACACAAAGAAAGAGAAAGAGAAAGAGAAAGAGAAAGAGAAAGAAGAAAGAAGGAAGAAGAAGAGAAAAGATTGTGGCGATTTCCCGACGTTCCGACCGTCCAAACGTCTTGATTTTTGCGTATTCGGGTTCTCCTCGTCGTGGGCTACAAGAGGTATGTTTTGGATTCTCATTTCCTTGAGTTTGGATTTATGGAGTTGTGGAATATGGATTGATTGAGGTTGGATTAGTGTTAAGGGGGTAATTTGGAGCGTTTTGAGACAAACGGGAGGTTTGTCCGGTGACCGGGAGCTCGCCGGAGCTCCGGCCGGTCACCGGAGGTGGGGCCCGCGTGCCCGGAGTTCGGGTTTTTACGTGTTATGCAATCCCGGAAAATCCCTAGAACACTAATTCGTGACTTTGGAAGAAATTGGAATTAATTTGGCTAAAATGTGTTTGTTTCGCTAAACTTTAAAGTCGAGATTAAATCCCCCGGAAGTCGGAACGTAATTCCGTCAATTTTATTGGTGATCTCAAATTTAATTATGCGCGTAGAATAAATTTGAGAATTGTTGGAATTGAATTGTGGGAAAAGATTATTTATTATTTGAGGAACCTTAATGACGGGATTGAGTCGCTCGGGCGTCGGAATTTGGTTCCGTCGATTGCGTTGGACCCCTTGAATATAATTATGATTTATTGATGCGAAAATGGAATTTTTCGGGGTCCCGAGGTCATTTTAGCGTTTCCGGGCAGATTCGGGAAAGTGTGCGAATTGGGTCGTTCCGGGTCCTTTTTGGCAACTCGGTGTAATTAGGAAGTATTGGAGTGATCGGGACTCATTGGGGTGTACTTGGGCGTTAGTTTCGTTAGAATCGGACTTCGATCAATTGCTAAAGTTTGTGCGTTTGTCGTTATTAGATTCTTCCATCGCTCGTGGAAAGGGAAGGATTTAGACGTGGTGTCGCGAGAGACTTGGAGCTAACGTTGGATAATTATCGAGGTAGGGAAAAGTAGCCGTATATCCGTACATGACTTGGGAAAGTTACTAGTAATTGCATGTGGGCACCTTTTGTGTTCTTAGTATATGTATGTGTAGAATTGCATGTGGGCACCTGGTTGTGTCTATAGGTTGATTATACTACCGCGACGTGCCATTCCGCTGTATGCTTTATTGGGGGTGTTACCGCTTTACTCGTTGCGTTTGGTTTGAATGTGTTATGCTTGTTCAATTGTGAGTAATGGTAAATTGTGATTTGACGTGTTTGAAGATGTTGTGCCTTAACATGTAAATCGAAATGACTTGAGTTGATTATTTCTCTCCTGTGGTTGAAATGTTTTGTGGATGATGGTTACGGGCGGGAGCCCAGTGTGTGTGGATGTTGGTTACGGGCGGGAGCCCAGTGTGCGTGGTGGTTTGTGTTTGTTGCTGGTTGACGCCCAGGTGGGAAAGATACGTCCGTGATCTCCGTTCGGGTGGGGTAGATTTGCGCTCTTACCGCGCTTCTCCATCCATGCCGCGAAGAGGCGTCCACGCCTTTCGATTAGCAATCGAAGAAGTGGGGGGCAGACCAGGCCCAGACAACTAGCCACTGTAAACTGGCGGCCGCGAAGAGGTTTCACGCCTACGACTAGCTATCGAAAAGTGGGAGGCAGACCAGGCCCAGACAGCTTGCGACTGTAAACTGGCGTGTTATAGGTTGCATCACCTGGTCGTGTAGACCTTGTCCAACACCGTGCGTGTTTGGCAAGATGGACTCGACGAAGTACCCGGATTGTTGCCTTTCCTTGAGTGAAAGGTTTGTTTGATTGATGTTGCTTGGTTGATTGTGTGATGATTTGAGTATTGAGAATGAGATGAAATGTTTGGATAATGGTTGAGTTTTACTATTGACCTTTTTCGAACTGTGCTTATGTATCACCCTGTCAATTACTTGTATGCCGTTGTCAGTCGGGTATCCGTTGCGGTGAGCGTAAATGCTCACCCCCTGCTACTTTTCCTGCAGACAGGTGAGGATCGTGATTGTGGATAGGAGGATATCTCGAAGCTGGAGGAGCTGGAGAGTCCGGGTTGTTTTGGGCGTGTTAGTTGACGTACAATTTAGTGTCGACGTTTTGTTGTTTCTTGATCATACTTTGAGTCTCTAACTCGTGTTGTATATTCTTTTGAGCAGTTATAAAATTCGCGGTTCATTGTATTTGTGTTCTTTTATTTGGTTACTATTATTGTTTCAGTTGTTTCGGACACTGATTCCTCGTTCGCGTTCCGGGCTCGGTCTCTACCGAATTTGGGGCGTGACAACACCAACCATCCGATTCTAAAGTTTAGAATCTTTAAACCAATATCCCTTATTTTTTAAAAAGTACACAAAGGCGCACCACTCCAATTGACCCATTTGGGTAGGACGTCCATCCAATTACAACCCGTGTAACTCTTGGTCAGGGTATGTGTAAAAGCACACGGCTTACCCTTCCGATGCCCCAACTCGACCTCAGGACAAGAATCGTGGTCGAGTCAACCAACCTTCACATATGCACAGTTTTGTGCAGATGCTCCGCTAAGGCGCACGACATTCCACAAGGTTGATCATTCCATATAGAACCCATTCTATCGATGCTCCGCTAAGGCGCACTACACCGAGAGAATATTTCTACATGGATGTGAATTGGGGTGGCATCTCACTTGACTCAAATTATGTTGTGATTTGGTTGTGTTTAATAATTCGAAAGTATTTTGGTACAATTACGAACCCGTCATCAACAACCCGTGTTGTGACGTTTCTAATTGCATCATATACAATCTTCTTTTGAAGTCGTCATTTGCAACCCGTGCAAACACGTTTCAAAATTGAACTCATCCATCACAACCCGTGTGATGATGGTTCACAACACTTTAATCATGCAAACAATTAAAACCGATTTTAATCTTTGCATGTGAGGTGATGGCTTATAAACTTATAAGCTAAGCATGCAAGCATACAATTATTTCTAATAATTCAAGAAAGCAAGCATAAAGTGTTTAAATATGCATCAATAGCCCATCCTATTCTTAAGATTCTACGAGACATCACATCTTCTCGTCTCTCATTCGGGCTCCCACTAGCTCTTGGACTTCCTCCAAGACCGTCATTGTGCTCGATTTTCCGTCCTTCTCGTCTTCGAGTAGCAATTACAATTAATACTCGGTTCATAGACTGGACAAAAAATAATTACACTTTAAGGGCTCAAATGAAAGAATAATTACACGGTAACACTAACGGTATGCAAACCGTGAAAGCGATAAAATTCTAATGGGCTACTAATGCATCATACATCTCATCACATCATGCAACATGCTATCACACAAACATGTTATCAAATAATATGCTATTATTCCGGTTTTAATTTTGCCATGTTGCTTGGCCGGGTTTATCGAAACTAGACCTTTTCAAAAAACGGTTTATCGAAACCGATCAAATTAAAAAGTTTTCGAAATATTGGATCGCGGGTTCATGCCACGGACAAAATCAACGTGCACAAACCAAGTCGGGCCCAAGCTCAATGGGCCGAGCCCAACACCACGGCTTGGTTTGGGCCTAGAAAAGCCCAAACCGAGATTGCCTCCCCTCTCGGCCTCGGCCAAGAAGGGGGACGGCCCCGGTCACACCGGCCTCTCCCGGCCTCCGGTGACCTCCGTCCGGTACCTCCAATCCAGCTCCCCGAGAGTCTCTTCTCGGACCCGACAAATCCAATAAAATCCGAAAAATTCCAAATTCAATATATTTTTCAAAAATAACATATTTCATGCAATTGACCCAAAAAGCATTAAAACATGTTATTAACAAATATGGCATGCAAATCATCATAAAATCGAAACAAGTTCACCAAGACGAAGATTAAGAGGGTTAACCACGCTCTGATACCACTGTAGGGTTTTGGAGCATTCAAGATCATCGAGATAGCAGAAGCAATAACAAAAGCAACTCCAAACCTTGTCCAAGAACATGAACCATTAAATCTCAAGGAAAAATCTATTCCACAAGAAATTTACCGTTTAGTTTTTGTTGAAGCAATAAAGAAGAACTATGTGATCTTCTTCTCTAGAGCAAGTCCACACCAAGAGAATGATCTTCAAGATCCTTCACTAAAAGACTACTAGAACAATTAAGTGAAGAACAAGAGAGCAAGATGAGAGGAGAGAGGGGATAGTGGCCGGCCAATGAGAGAGAGAGAGGGGAGTTGTGAGTGAGTGAATTAATGTCTTGATCTTTTCTACTTCATGAACTCATAAGCATGGGTCAAAAAGTGAAAGCATGGGTGTAAAGGTAAGTCATTACCCATACCCCTCAAATCACTCACCTGTTAATCAACAATCACCAACTAAGCATAGTGTGTGGCCCCCACCCTTGGACCCACCAAGGTGGCCGGCCACTTGGGCTTATTGGGCCTAAAATGGCCCATTGTTGGGCCGGCCATGTGACCTCATGGGCCGAGCCCGATGGGCTCGCGCATGTTGTTGCGTGCCGTGTCCAGAAGTTGCCCGACCTTTTTTGTCGTTACTTATCAAACAAAGTCCGACGCGACATCGACGAAATTCTCAGTTTTCTCGATTCGCTAATTATTCTCTCAAACCGAACTCATGGCCCAAAACCTTCAGTTTTGTCCATGTATTGCTCCTCAAAAAACGTTAAGGTTTCCTTGTCTCAAGTTATCCGTCTTGTATGTGTGTGACCCTCCAGGCTCATGCAACCGTTGGCAGATCGGCGCAAGAGATCTCTCTTGTCCGATCCATCATAAGTGGTCTATAGTAAGACGTTATGATTACCCAAGGTGCATGATGATCGATGATTCGATTTAAACTTGTGCGTACAAGTCACTATCCTATTATCTCTAGATATCCCGATTGATCACAAGGCATAGAATCGTCATCCTTGTTCAATCAATCATTGTTACTTGATATGTGAGATGGCTGAGAACTGATAACCCGTATCACTGGCATGGCCATGCTCTTTCTCTCAGTCACTCTCGATCAAGAGGCCTTAACGTATATCTTTCCCATACCGTAGTATGAGGGATAAATCCCTTTGCCGTCTTTCGTGTCACTCATGCAATCCGTTCCACCACCCAATCATGCCCGTTATTGCAATTCTGTTACGGAAAGCGTTAGGCGCAAGTTAAAGCCGCACGTCGACTGCATAGCAATCACAAAGACTCCTTGGTCTAAGGATATCGTGACAAGCTATCGCATTTGAATATGTTCATGGCTTAATCTATGAAACACTATTCAAAGCGGGTCGTCCGATATCAATCATCTCTTGATATTTATGATATGGTTCCGGGATTCCACATCCCTATGATAAGCAGAACTACGTCATTGAGAACCATCCTCATACTGGTCGCTTCAATTGAAGCGTATATTGACCAGAGACTCGTTAAGTGTGATCGGTACAGATTTATTGTTCTACTACTTTAGTGGTCATAAATCAGATCATGCTTACCATATTACTTCAACACGTAAGTAATACAAAGCCGTTTTATTTATTACAAACGATGATAAATATACATAGACATTTATAGACTACTAGCAAATTGACTAGGGCACAAAAATGCTATCAAGCTGGATATCAGATTTAGATGAATCCAAATCCACTAGTGGTTATGTGTTTACCCTAGCTGGAGCTATAGTGTCATGGAAATAATCGAAGCAAACATGTATAGCTCGATCCACCATGAAATTAGAGTTCATAGCTTTGGATAAAGCCGGAGAAGAAGCAGAGTGGCTTCGTAACTTCTTGGAAGATATTAAATTATGGGAAAAACATGTTTCGGCCATATGCATACATTGTGATAATCAAGTAACACTGTGTAGAGCTCATAACTTCATGTACAATGGTAAATCTCGACATATACGTCGGAGACACAATACCGTGAGGCAGTTACTCTCAAGTGGAATAATTTTCATTAACTTTGTGAAGTCGGCTGATAACCTAGCGAATACATTTAATAAAGGTTTATCTAAAGAGAAAGTTAACTGTGCATCGAGAGGAATGGGGTTATTAAGCCTCAACTAATACGAGTTACCTTATACGGAAACCTAACTTAGCGATTGGAGATCCCATGGACTAAGTTCAATAGGAAAACCAGTTCTGAGTAACTCAAGAGTGTAGCACTTGGGAGTTTAGACTCCATTCCATTCCTATGATGAAACAAGTGCATCCTACGACGTAAATAAGTTTAAGCTATGCTTTTATGACATCTATAATTTGTCAATGACAAGTGGGGTATAGTAGGATACTCCTCATAGACGTGGTCATCTATGTTAATGAAGTGTTGGTTTGGCTCTTATGGGAATTCTTATCAGGCATGAATTCTCTAGTAGCACTCACAGAACCAAATTAGTTCAGGACCGAAATGAACACAACCGAGAGCTAAAATGTGAATCGATATAATGATGTGTAAATTTTATTGGCCTGATATGTATTTACAGATGATAGTTCAAGGTTAAATGATTCCACTGATCAGTTAAGTATATTCGATAAGCTTTAACTAGGAAGGTTCAAGATGAAACGATTCCACCTATCCCCGATGCAATATTATATCAATAGTACTCTTCGACAGTGTCCGTCTCCGTATCGTGCGTCTTGAGCACTTGAGAATATTTCATTCATGTGGGGGATTGTTGTGATGAATAAATTTTCTTGAAAGTGCTAATTGTAGGGTTTTGGAGCGTTCAAGATCATCGAGATAGCGGAAGCATAAACAATAAGAACTCCAAAAACTGTCCAAGAACATGAACCATTAAATCTCAAGGCAAAATCTATTTCACAAGAGTTTACCTTTTTGTTTTGTTGAATCAAGAAAGATGAACAATATGATCTTCTTCTCTAGAGCAAGTCCACACGAAGAGGATGATTCTTATGATCCAACACACTTAGCCTACTAGAACTAATGTGTGAAGAACAAGAGAGCAAAGAGAGGAGTGAGGATGTTGTAGTTGTAGGGTTTTGGAGCATTCTAGATCATCGAGATAGCGGAAGCGTTTAACAAAATCTACTCCAAACCTTGTCCAAGAACATAACCCGTTAAATCCCAAGGCAAAATCTATTCCACAAGATGTTTACCTTTAAGTCTTTGTTGAATCGATAAAGAAGAACTTTCGGATCTTCTTCTCTAAAGCAAGTCCACACCAAGGGGATGATCTTGAAGATCCTTCACTTAATTGCCTACTACAACAATTAAATGAAGAACAAGAGAGCAAGATGAGAGGAGAGAGAGTGTGTGGCCGGCCACAATGAGAGAGAGAGAGGGCTTGTGAGAGTTGTGTGATTTTTTTGTGTAATGAATCAATATTAGATATTTACCTTCATCATCCAACTCATAAGAATGGGTCTAAAAGTGATTGGTATGGGCTTAAAGTGTCATCACCCATACCCCTTAAATCACTCACCTCTTAATCCACAATCACCAACCAAGCATGGTGTTGTGTGGCCCCCACCCTTGGACCCACCAATGTGGCCGGCCATATTGGGCCCATAATGGGCCCTTGTTGGGCCGGTCACGTGACCTCATGGGCCAAGCCCAATGGGCTCGCCCATGTGGTTTCGTGTCGTGTCCAAAAGTTGTCCGACCCTTTTTGTCGTTACTTATCAAACAAAGTCCGACGCGATATCAACAAAAAAACTCGATTCGCTAATTATTCTCTCAAACCGAACCCATGGCCCAAAACCTTCAGTTTTGTCCATGCATAGCTCCTCAAGAAGTTAAGGTTTCCTTGTCTCAAGTTATCCGTCTTGAATGTGTGTGACCCTCCAAGCTCATGCCACCGTTGGCAGATCGGAGCAAAAGGTCTCTCTTGCCCGATCCATCATAAGGGGCCTCTAGTAAGACGTTATGATTACCCAAGGTGCATGACGATCGATGATTCGACTTAACCTTGTCCGTACAAGTCACTATCCTATTATCTCTAGATATCCCGATTGATCACAAGGCATAGAGTCGTCACCCTTGTTTAATCAATCATTGTTACTTGATATGTGAGATGGCTGAGAACTGATAACCCGTATCACTGGCATAACCATGCTCTTACTCTCAGTCAGTCTCGATCAAGAGGCCTTTAACGGATATCTTTCCCATACCGTAGTATGAGGGATAAATCCCTTAGCCGTCTTTCGTGTCACTCATGCAACCCGTTCCGTCACCCAATCATGCCCGTTAATGCAATCCTGTTACGGAAAGTGTTAGGCGCAAGTTAAAGCCGGACGTACATTGCATAGCGATCACAAAGACTCTTTGGTCTAAGGATATCGTGACAAGCTATCGCATTTGAATATGTTCATGGCTTAATCTATGAAAACACTATTCAAAGCGAGTCGTCTGATATCAATCACCTCATGATATCTATGATATGATTCCGGGATCCCTCATCCCTATGACAAGTAGAATTATGTCATTGAGAACCATCCTCATACTGGTCGCTTCTATGGAAGCATATATTAACCAGGGACTCGTTAAGTGTGATCCGTACAGATTTATGGTTCTACTACTTTAGTGGTCATAAATCAGATTATGCTTAACATATTACTTCAACACATAAGTAATACAAATCCGTTTTATATATATCACACACGATGATAATGTACATAGACGTTTACAGGCTACTAGCAATTGGACTAGGGAACAAAACGCTATCAATCTCCCACTTGCCCCTAGTTCCAATCTAAGTCCCAGTCTATACCCATTGACCTAACATGTTTATCATGTTTTGCTTGAGGAAGAGCCTTGGTCAAGGGGTCGGCTGTGTTATCATCAGATGCAACGTAGTGGATCTTCACGTCACCTCTAGCAACAATGTCGCGGATGAGTTGATACTTCCTCAGTACATGTTTGGATCTGTCATGTGCCCTGGGTTCCTTAGCTTGCCCAATGGCCCCGGTGTTGTCACAATATAAGTCTATTGGGTTAGATGGGTTTTGAATTACAACTAACCCAGCCATGAAACTCCTGATCCATACAGCCTATTTTGCCGCTTCTGATGCAGCAATGTACTCAGCTTCGGTCGTAGAGTCGGCAATGGTGTCCTGCTTCCTGCTTTTCCAGCTGAATGCCCCACCGTTCAACGTAAACACATATCCCAACTGACTCTTAAAGTCATCGGGGTCTGTCTGGAAACTAGCGTCGACATATCTTTTGACGACTAGATCATCATTTCTTCCCCCGTATACAAGAAAAGCGTCTTTGGTTTTTCTCAAATATTTGAGAATCGCCTTGATGGCAATCTAGTGTTCCTCACCGGGTGTGGATTGATGTCTACTGGTACAGCTTAAGGCAAACAAGACATCCGGTCTCGTACATATCATGGCATACATTATGGATCCTATAGCCGAAACATATGGGATTTCATTCATTCTTGCTAGCTCTGCAGGTGTCTCCGCACACTGTTTCTTGCTTAGCTTCATACCATGACGCATGGGCAGCAGTCCTTTCTTTGAATCTTGCATTGAGAATCTTCTCAACACTTTGTCTATGTAGGTGCTTTGACTTAAGCCCAAGACCCGCTTGGCACGGTCTCTATATATCTGATCCCCAAGATGTAAGAGGCCTCGCCTAAGTCCTTCATTGCGAAACACTCACCTAACCAAGTCTTTGTTAAGAGAAAGGTAGGGACGTCGTTTCCAACGAGCAGTATGTCATCAACATAAAGCACCAAGAAGAATACTTTGCTCCAATCTGCCTTTTTGTATACGCAAGGTTCATCATCGTTCTTTATGAAGCCAAACTTTTTCACAACTTCATCAAAACGCTGATTCCAACTCCGAGATGCTTGCTTCAAACCATAAATTGATTTGAGCAACTTGCAAATCATTCCCTTATTCTTAGGATCCTCAAAACCCTCAGGCTGGGACATATAAACGTCCTCAGCTAACCTCCCGTTGAGGAAGGCGGTTTTGACGTCCATTTGCCATATCTCATAGTTATGATACGCTGCTACGGCTAGTAGAATGCGGATAGATTTGACCATAGCTACTGGAGAAAATGTCTCTTCATAGTCAATTCCGTGGACTTGCCTATAAACTTTTGCTACCAGTCTTGCTTTATAGGTCTGAGGTTTGCCATCCATGTCTATCTTTATTTTAAAGATCGATTTACACCCAATGACTTTTACGCCAGGGGTTTGATCTACCAAGTCCCACACTTGATTATCTGACATGGATTGCATTTCTTCCCTCATGGCTTCCAGCCATTTCTCAGAGTCGGTTCCGTCCAAGGCCTCTCGAAAGGTAGCTGGATCATTGTCCACTAATACTAAATCATCACCTCCAGTTACTAGGAAACCGTATCTGACAGGTGCATGACTTATCCTTTCAGACAGCCTTGGACCGTCCTCATTAACTGTAGCTATTGGTTCTTGCTCAACGACAACTTCTGGTTCTACTTCTTCTAGTGGGTCGTCCAGTGGTTCCCGAGTGACCATCTCATCTAGAACTTCATCAAGATGAACAGCCCTCCCACTGATTGTCTTGGAAATAAATTCCTTTTCCAAGAATGTTCCACCTCGAGCGAAAAAAATCTTTTGGATATCCGACGAAAGTGTACTTATCTGATCTCGGTTCGAGCTTGGTTGCAAGCAACCGTTTAACATAAGCCTCGCAACCCCAGATTTTTAGGAAGGACAAAACGGGTTCCTTCCCGTACCATTTCTCGAATGATGTCCCTTCCACTGCTTTCGATGGAGCCCTGTTTATTATGAATGCGGCTGTTTGCAGAACGTAACCCCAGAAGGAGATCGGGAGATCAGTGAGACTTAACATCGATCGAACCATATCCAACAATGTCTGATTCCTTCGCTCGGATACACTATTGAGTTGCGGTGTTCTTGGCGGAGTCCACTGAGATAGTATTCCACTTTCAGTAAGATGACTAAGAAACTCCTCGGATAAGTATTCTTCACCCCGATCAGAACGGAGTGCCTTGATACTCTTTCCGAGTTGGTTTTCTACTTCAGTCCTAAACTCCTTGAATTTATCAAAGGCTTCAGGCTTATGTCTCATGAGATAGACATAACCATATCTACTGAAATCATCAGTAAATGTGATAAAGTAGCCTAAACCACCTCTGGCTGGTGTACTCATTGGTCCACATACGTCTGAATGTATTAGACCCAATAGATCACATGCCCTCTCACCTAAACCAGTGAAGGGCGCTTTAGTCATCTTGCCCATTTAACAAGCTTCGCATCTATAAATGGTTTGGAATTCGAATTGACTTAGAAGTTCGCGCTTATGAAGCGCTGAGATGCGTTTCTCATTTATGTGACCTAGACGACAATGCCAGATTAGAGTTTGGTCTAAATCATTAGCTTTAAACCTCTTAGCATTTATATTATAGAGCATGTTAGATCTCGAGTTTTGCATATTCAATGTGTATAAACCTCCAACAGTGTGAGCATTTCCATAATACATGTTGTTGCGCATAATATTAAAAAACCCGTTCTTAATATTAAAATAATAACCTTCTTTTTAAAGAAGAGATATCGATATAATATTCCTGCTGAAAGCAGGTACGCAAAAAACATCAGAAAGTTTAGTTACAAGCCCATTGGGCAAAACAAGGTTAACAGAACCCACGGCAGTTGCGGCAACTCTCACGTTGTTCCCAACTCTTAGGTCCACCTCGCTTTCCCCCATATCTCTTCTATTATGCAACACCTGCACATCCGCACAGGTATGAGAAAGATATCCGTTTAGGCCACTTGATGAGTATGACTGAAGGAATAGCACGGCCGTGCAGGTGATACCTTAGTATCAGTTTTCAGTCATCTTAAATATCAAGAAACAATGATTGATAAATTAGGATGATCATTCTATGCTTATTGATCAATCTGGATATCGGTTTGAAAAAAGGACAGTGACATGTACGATAACAGGTTATGTCGAATAATCGATAATCACGAACATTGGATAATCATATTGTCTTGCTAGAGACCACTTATGATGGAAAGGGTAAAATAGTAATTTTACCAGTCTGCCAAATTGTTCATGAGCCTAAAGGTTCACACGCATTAAGCACGATACATGAAAACAATTATGGATGAAGATTGAGAACGATTCAGTAGTTTTCTGGCCTAAGGTTTTAACCAGACGGTTGAAGAAATCAATTCGAGGAAATTGAGCCGTTTTATCTAAACCGAAATTAGAACTCAAGTTAATGGGTTTAATTTGGGTTTTAGTTAAACAGACTTAAAGCCCATTTAGGGATTTAAGTTATGAATGGGAATAAATGCAAATAAGAGTTTATGAAGGATAGATATGCAATTTTAATTTGAAATTCAATTTTTATTTTTAAATTAAAATCACATAATATCTTCCATTATCTTCTCTAATTTTCAGCAACTAATCCCATCACTCTCTCCCCCTCATTGCTGAATTCTCTCTCCCCTCTCATCCTCCATTGTTGCCAAGCTTCTCTCAAAATTCATAACAAAAATTTGAGTGAAAACCTTCTTCGGTTGTGGTGCTTGTGTGGACCTAATAGAGAAACACTAAGCTTGTGTTTTCATCGATTAGAAGAGGTAATTTTCAGATTCAAAAAGGTATATATAACATATTGAATTTACATTAAGATCATAGCTTGTTTCGATTACCACGGTTACATAACGTCCGTTGCATGATATTTATCGACTGGAACCCGTGGTGATCTCTTTCACTGGATCCCTTCTTGACAATAAGAACACTTTTGGACGAAATGCCCCTTATGCTCTTCTCGACAGTCACTAACATGCTGTGCAACTCCGATGCGGTCTTGTCCATGTCATGCATGTGATAGTTCATGACGAACCCACCATATGCATGAAGAAGGGATTGCAGAATAAAATCCGCAACCATTTCTTTCTCCATAGTCATTCCGAGACTAGTCATATGATCGAAATGTCCCTTCATGCGTAGGACGTGTGGACCTACGGAGCTGCTTGCTGACATCTTGCAGGCAATGAGTTCTCGGAGAACAGTGTATTTTTCAATACGTACTTTCTCTTTGAACATATCCTTGATCTGTGCAAACATTGCAAGCAGATCATGGGATAGCTCTATAAACTGCTTCTGGAGGTCCGCCTCCATCCAGCCCAGCATGACACACACAACGTCGATAGAGTCGCTAAGGTGTTTCTGGTATGAAAGAGATCACCACGGGTTCCAAATGATGAATATCATGCAGCGGACTTTATGTAACCGTGGTGATCGTAAAAAGTTAGGATCTTAATGCCATTTGAACATGTTATAAACATAAATATAAATCTGACATTTACCTCTTGTAATCGACAAAAACACAAGTGTAGTGTTCTCTCTATCAAGTCCACACAAGCACCACAACCGAAATGATTTTTCACTTAATATTTTGCTAGAAATTTTGAGAGAAAACAAGAGCAATAATGGGGGTAGAGAGAGGAGAGTGTTTTCGGCAATTGAGAGAGAGAGAGAGGGGAGTTAGTTCCTGAAAAATTCAAAGGATAAGTTAATAATAGATTATGTGATTTTTAATTTGAAATTAAATTGAATTTCAAAATAAAAATTGCATTATCCATCCTTTTAATCCTACTTATTTGCATTTAACCCCTCTCTTATCTTAAACCCTAAATGGGCTTTAAGCCCATTTAACTAAAACCCAAATTAAACCCATTAACTTGAGTTCTAATTTCGGTTTAGTCAAAACGGCTCAATTTCCTCGAATTGATTTCTTCAACCGTCTGGTTAAAACCTTAGGCCAGAAAACTACCGAATTGTTCTCAATTCTCATCCATAATTATTTTCATGTATTCTGCTTAATGCGTGTGACCCTCTAGGCTCACGAATAATTGACAGACTGGTAAAATTACTATTTTACCCTTTCCATCATAAGTGGCCTCTAGCAAGACATTATGATTATCCAATATTCGTGATTATCGATTACTCGACTTAACCTGTTATCGTACATGTCACTATCCTTTTATCAAACCGATATCCAGATTGATCAATAGGCATAGAACGATCATCCTAATTTATCAATCACTGTTTCTTGATATCTGAGATGACTGAAAACTGATACTAAGGTATCACCTGCATGGCCATGCTATTCCTTCAGTCATACTCATCAAGTGGCCTAAACGGATATCTTTCTCATACCGAAGTATAAGTGATAAATCCCTCAGACGCCTTTCGAGCTCACTAGTGCAATAAACGCCAAAGCCAATCGAAGCCGTTATAATTACCCTTTTACAGATAATGTTAGACTAGGTCAAACTTAGGTATTTGTTACATAGTGTACACAAAGACTCCTTGGTCTTAGGATATATGCCGATTTATTTATTCGGAAAGATGATAAAACATTACATCTTTAGATCACTTTTATATTGGACTGGGGCATAACTCTAACAATCTCCCACTTGCCCCTGGTTCCAATTTTAAGTTCTGATCTACTCCCATAGACCCTGCATGTTCCTCATGCCTAGGCTACGGCTGAGCCTCTGTCAAGGGATCGGCCATATTATCATCAGTTGAATAGTGTTTAATCTCCATATCACCTCTATATGTGATAACTCTCACGAGGTGATTCCTGCTGAGTATATGTTTGGATCTGTTGTGGAATCTGGGCTTTTGAGCAATAGCTACGGCACCTGTGTTGTCCCACAACAAGCTTATCGGATCAGACGCTCGCGGCGTTGCATCTAATCCGATTAGAAAGCTTCTAATCCATACGGCCTCTTTAGCTGCTTTTGTTGCAACTATATACTCAGCCTCTGTTGTAGAGATGCACGAGACTCCCACTAGCTATTTTGGAAATAAAATATTTCTCCAAAAATACCCCTCCTCGAGCAACAAAGACTTTGTACTCGCTGGGTATATAGAAGTTGTATCTCTTAGTTTCTTAAGGATACCTTACGAAGACACATTTTGTCTGATTTGGATGCCTGCATCTCTGCTACCCAAATCTTTTTAGAAAAAACATACTAGGATGTTTCCCACACCATATATGACTATGGTCCATTTCTTATTTGGCTACTACGCGAAGGTGCACGCATCCAAATAGAATTGACCATCTCATCCCGCTCCCATCCCAATGAATACTACGCGGAGGCGCACGCATCCACAGTAACGGGAGACGTAATGAGTGTCATGTGGTGTACCTTCTGTGACTCTGGTCTAGCTCTTATTTGGCTACTACGCGAAGGCCCACGCATCCAAATAGAATTGATTACCTTATTCAGCTCACATCCCAATGAATGCTACGCGGAGGCACACACATCCACAGTAATGAGAGACTGAATGACTGTCACAAGGTGTACTATCGTTACCTTCATCGGAGCCCGATTCAAATTGAATGCGGCCGTTTCCTGAGTCAAGTATTAGTTGAACTCTCTTCTGGCCTGAGTACTCATAGGTCCACATACGTCGAAATGTATTAGACTTAATAAGTCACTCGCCTTTCACATAAACCTGTAAAAGGTGTCTTCGTCATTTTGCCCATTAGGCGAGACTTGCATCTTTCAGTTTGAGTGAATTCAAACGGACTTAAAAAGTCCACACTTGTGAAGTGTTGAAATGCGTTTCTCACTCATTAGGGAAGACTTGCATCTTTTAGTTTGAGTGAATTCAAACGGACTTAAAGTCCACACTTGTGAAGTGTTGAAATGCATTTCTCGCCTTTGTGCCTTAAATGACAATGTCAGATTATAACTTAGTTTAAATCATTAGATTTAAGCCTTTTCTTATTTATGTTATATCGATTAAGCTTACCAACGTAAATGTCTGATCCTGAAGACGTGGATACCCACTATTCTTCACATGATCCTTGTATTGCTTACAATCCCTTATTCCTGTGTCCTGGCTCATTGCAGTGATAGCAGATCTCCTCCAATTTGTCCTTAGAATTCTCAGCAGTTTTGGGAGCTACTTGAACCTTTGGACGCTTGGGGTGTCTGATCTGCCCTGCAAGGTGCCCAGGAGCCTTACCTTTACCCAGATCAGCTTTCTTGAAGCTGACCTTCTAGTTGACCATAAGGACCTCCTTGGTCTTGCCCTTGAGGTTCTTTTCAGCGGTCATAAGCATCCGATGAAGCTCTGTTAAGGACTTGTCCATGTCATGCATGTAAGGACCGCTCCCGGTCAATTTGGGTCAATTTGGGTCAATTTTGTGAAAAATGGATGAAAATTTAATAATTCGCGATTTGACCAAATTTTGACCCGAGAGTCACCGAGGACTACTATTTGAGCCATTTTAAGTTGGAATTGTAATATTATGGATATTAGGTTCATATGGAAGCTAAAATTTAGCGAAACATCACGGTTCCGACGGTTTCGAAAAACGTGTCCGTTTCGGACGATTTCGGGTCCGAAATGACAAAAGTGGCTTGTGGGACCCCTCTACTTTACACTTGTCATGTATCTAGAGGGGGGGGAGACTTTTGAGTGATTAAAAAAAATTAATTGTTTTAATTTAGATTTAAAAGAAAATGGAAAATAGGTTTATTTTATTAGTTTAATGTTTAAATAATTATATTTAAGTTATAAGAGAGGGGGAGGGAGTTGATTCTCGGCAGAACACAAGGAAAGAGAAAGAGAAAGAGAAAGAGAAAGAGAAAGAAGAAAGAAGGAAGAAGAAGAGAAAAGATTGTGGCGATTTCCCGACGTTCCGACCGTCCAAACGTCTTGATTTTTGCGTATTCGGGTTCTCCTCGTCGTGGGCTACAAGAGGTATGTTTTGGATTCTCATTTCCTTGAGTTTGGATTTATGGAGTTGTGGAATATGGATTGATTGAGGTTGGATTAGTGTTAAGGGGGTAATTTGGATCGTTTTGAGACAAACGGGAGGTTTGTCCGGTGACCGGGAGCTCGCCGGAGCTCCGGCCGGTCACCGGAGGTGGGGCCCGCGTGCCCGGAGTTCGGGTTTTTACGTGTTATGCAATCCCGGAAAATCCCTAGAACACTAATTCGTGACTTTGGAAGAAATTGGAATTAATTTGGCTAAAATGTGTTTGTTTCGCTAAACTTTAAAGTCGAGATTAAATCCCCCGGAAGTCGGAACGTAATCCCGTCAATTTTATTGGTGATCTCAAATTTAATTATGCGCATAGAATAAATTTGAGAATTGTTGGAATTGAATTGTGGGAAAAGATTATTTATTATTTGAGGAACCTTAATGACGGGATTGAGTCGCTCGGGCGTCGGAATTTGGTTCCGTCGATTGCGTTGGACCCCTTGAATATAATTATGATTTGTTGATGCGAAAATGGAATTTTCGGGGTCCCGAGGTCATTTTAGCGTTTCCGGGCAGATTCGGGAAAGTGTGCGAATTGGGCCGTTCCGGGTCCTTTTTGGCAACTCGGTGTAATTAGGAAGTATTGGAGTGATCGGGACTCATTGGGGTGTACTTGGGCGTTAGTTTCGTTAGAATCGGACTTCGATCAATAGCTAAAGTTTGTGCGTTTGTCGTTATTAGATTCTTCCATCGCTCGTGGAAAGGGAAGGATTTAGACGTGGTGTCGCGAGAGACTTGGAGCTAACGTTGGATAATTATCGAGGTAGGGAAAAGTAGCCGTATATCCGTACATGACTTGGGAAAGTTACTAGTAATTGCATGTGGGCACCTTTTGTGTTCTTAGTATATGTATGTGTAGAATTGCATGTGGGCACCTGGTTGTGTCTATAGGTTGATTATACTACAGCGACGTGCCATTCCGCTGTATGCTTTGTTGGGGGTGTTACCGCTTTACTCGTTGCGTTTGGTTTGAATGTGTTATGCTTGTTCAATTGTGAGTAATGGTAAATTGTGATTTGACGTGTTTGAAGATGTCGTGCCTTAACATGTAAATTGAAATGATTTGAGTTGAGTATATTCTTCACTATGGTTGAACTGTATTGTGAGTAAATGGTAAATGCGATCTGATGTGTTGAAAATGTTGTGCCTTAACATGTAAATCGAAATGACTTGAGTTGATTATTTCTCTCCTGTGGTTGAAATGTTTTGTGGATGATGGTTACGGGCGGGAGCCCAGTGTGTGTGGATGTTGGTTACGGGCGGGAGCCCAGTGTGCGTGGTGGTTTGTGTTTGTTGCTGGTTGACGCCCAGGTGGGAAAGATACGTCCGTGATCTCCGTTCGGGTGGGGTAGATTTGCGCTCTTACCGCGCTTCTCCATCCATGCCGCGAAGAGGCGTCCACGCCTTTCGATTAGCAATCGAAGAAGTGGGGGGCAGACCAGGCCCAGACAGCTAGCCACTGTAAACTGGCGGCCGCGAAGAGGTTTCACGCCTACGACTAGCTATCGAAAAGTGGGAGGCAGACCAGGCCCAGACAGCTTGCGACTGTAAACTGGCGTGTTATAGGTTGCATCACCTGGTCGTGTAGACCTTGTCCAACACCGTGCGTGTTTGGCAAGATGGACTCGACGAAGTACCCGGATTGTTGCCTTTCCTTGAGTGAAAGGTTTGTTTGATTGATGTTGCTTGGTTGATTGTGTGATGATTTGAGTATTGAGAATGAGACGAAATGTTTGGATAATGGTTGAGTTTTACTATTGATCTTTTTCGAACTGTGCTTATGTATCACCCTGTCAATTACTTGTATGCCGTTGTCAGTCGGGTATCCGTTGCGGTGAGCGTAAATGCTCACCCCCTGCTACTTTTCCTGCAGACAGGTGAGGATCGTGATTGTGGATAGGAGGATATCTCGAAGCTGGAGGAGCTGGAGAGTCCGGGTTGTTTTGGGCGTGTTAGTTGACGTACAATTTAGTGTCGACGTTTTGTTGTTTCTTGATCATACTTTGAGTCTCTGACTCGTGTTGTATATTCTTTTGAGCAGTTATAAAATTCGCGGTTCATTGTATTTGTGTTCTTTTTATTTGGTTACTATTATTGTTTCAGTTGTTTCGGACACTGATTCCTCGTTCGCGTTCCGGGGTCGGTCTCTACCGAATTTGGGGCGTGACAATGCATATTGTAATTTACTATGAAATCACTATATGTATCTGGAAGTGACTGCAACATAGAATCTGCAGCCGTTTCCACTTGATCATCAAAACCGAGTCTGGTTAGATGTTCCTGAAGACATTAAATCTTCGTGACATGGGGACTAACAGGGCTTCAGCCTTAAGTTTGCAGGAGTTAAGTTCTATGAAAGTATCATATCTTTCGACACGAGCTTTGTCCTTGAGCATTTCCTTGACCTCTGCCTTACAGGTATGAGGGCCATCTGAAACGTTCCTGAACTGCTTCTGCAACTCTGGCATCCTACTGCCCGCCATAATGCATGACTCATCGATTTGGTTACTAAGAAACTTTGATAAGTATCTTTAGTGCCCTAGCGGCGTTCAGCGGTGGCTCGGCAGGAGGTTCCTTGGTAAGGATATACTACTTGCGTTCATGCTTGAGTACAAGCCTCAAGTTTCTATTCCAATCTGAGTAATTCACGCTCTTGAGTCTGTCCTCAATCTGGACTCTCAGTGCGCTATTACTCCTTTGTGTTGTGTTTGCCTTTTAGTTCTACATGGTAAAATTAATAAAATTTCAAGTTGGAGATTAAGTTACAAAACACTTGTCTGATTCTAACATTAGAATCTGAACCAGGATCCCATCATACCCTCAATTGAAGTGAACGGAGGCTCACTGCTCCAATTGAGAGCATCAAGGTTGGAATACATCCATTTACAAAACCGTGTAATTCCTGGCTAGGGTCTGTACTAAAAGTACACGGCATACCCTATATTGATACCCTAGGTCAGCCCTAGCTGACAATCGTAGACAAGTCTACCAAGCTTGAACTATGGATAGAACTAATGTGACTACTATGCGGAGGCACACGCACCCACATAGAACTACCCATCTCATCCAGACTTTTTCCCTTTTGAGTTCCCAAACTTGGATGGTATCACGCTTGACTTGTAATTATTTGCGTTTAAGTGAATTATAATAGTCTGATTGTATATCGATACAATCTTAATCTGGAATCATCAATTGCAAATTCATGCAAAGATGATCCCTTAGCAGGTTACATGCGAGTCTGATTAAATTTCGATTTTAATCTTTCCATGTGGGTGATAGCAAATCATACATAAACTTGTATATTTAAACTATCATACATTCATACATTCAAACATACAAATGTAACGATAAAATATGCATAGCTAAGCCCATCTTAAGTTCCTAAGAATCTAGCAAAACTGATCCTAAAGACATGGTCTTCAAGATCCAAACTTGCTCCATTCTTGTGAACTCTCACTAGCTTTGAGCCTCCTCCAATCCGAGTCTCCCTCTTGGCTTGATTCTTGTGTCGGTCTTCATGATTACATATTAAAATAAATTAAATTAAATACAAATCACGACACGCAGGCCGTATTTACTACTACCCAAAATTAAGCAACGCGCAGGTTGCAAAACCGAAATTAAAATTCAAATCTAATGGGCTTAGCTAGCATCATGTGGAAAACATCATGTTATCAAAGATCATGTTATCAATCAACATGCTGATCAAATAAATAATTTTTCCAAATTTTATCTTTCTTAAGTGTGGAAAAATTTCGGTTTATCGAAACCGGACGATTTAATCGATTAATTGAATTTTCGACCGGTTCTCGCTGGTTTATCGAAACCGAACCAAATCTGAAAATTAAATTTTTAGGGTTTTCAAATATCCTCGCAAACCAACCGGTTCAGCTCGAATCTGGTCGAGCCGAACCGGCTCAACCAAAGGTCGCCCGCGGAGGCAACCACGGTGGCCCGTGAGGCTGACCGTGGTCGGCCACGGGAACGACCATGGTAGCCCGTGAGGGCAGCCATGGTCGCCCCTAGGGCAGACCCTGGTCGCCCGCAAGGCAACCATGGTGGCCTTCACGGGCTGCCATGGTCGCCCGTAAGCGGCCCTCGTCGGCCCATGGTGCTGACCATTGTCTGCCCTAGGGCATTCCATGGTCCACCAAGGGACTCGACCTGGTCGGCCATGGCTAATCCATGGCTAACCCGAAAAACCCCAAAAAATTATTTTTTCAATTTCCAAAATCAATCAAATCTGAAAAAAAAATTCGATTTACATGCATGCTAATGATGAAGAACACATATAAACATAAAAAAATATCAGATTTAAACATATACAAATAAACATAACAACCAGGCTCTGATACCACTGAAAGAGATCACCACGGGTTCCAAATGATGAATATCATGCAGCGGACTTTATGTAACCGTGATGATCGTAAAAAGCTAGGATCTTAATGCCATTTGAACATGTTATAAACATAAATATAAATCTGATATTTACCTCTTGTAATCGACAAAAACACAAGTGTAGTGTTCTCTCTATCAAGTCCACACAAGCACCAGAACCGAAATGATTTTTCACTCAATATTTTGCTAGAAATTTTGAGAGAAAACAAGAGCAATAATGGGGGTAGAGAGAGGAGAGTGTTTTCGGCAATTGAGGGAGAGAGAGAGGGGAGTTAGTTCCTGAAAAATTCAAAGGATAAGTTAATAATAGATTATGTGATTTTTAATTTGAAATTAAATTGAATTTCAAAATAAAAATTGCATTATCCATCCTTTTAATCCTTCTTATTTGCATTTAACCCCTCTCTTATCTTAAACCCTAAATGGGCTTTAAGCCCATTTAACTAAAACCCAAATTAAACCCATTAACTTGAGTTCTAATTTCGGTTTAGTCAAAACGGCTCAATTTCCTCGAATTGATTTCTTCAACCGTCTGGTTAAAACCTTAGGCCTGAAAACTACCGAATTGTTCTCAATTCTCATCCATAATTATTGTCATGTATTGTGCTTCATGCGTGTGACCCTCTAGGCTCACGAATAATTGGCAAACTGGTAAAATTACTGTTTTACCCTTTCCATCATAAGTGGCCTCTAGCAAGACATTATGATTATCCAATATTCGTGATTATCGATTACTCGACTTAACCTGTTATCGTACATGTCACTATCCTTTTATCAAACCGATATCCAGATTGATCAATAGGCATAGAACGATCATCCTAATTTATCAATCACTGTTTCTTGATATCTGAGATGACTGAAAACTGATACTAAGGTATCACCTGCATGACCATGCTATTCCTTCAGCCATACTCATCAAGTGGCCTAAACGGATATCTTTCTCATACCGAAGTATAAGTGATAAATCCCTCAGACGCCTTTCGAGTTCACTAGTGCAATAAACGCCAAAGCCAATCGAAGCCGTTATAATTACCCTTTTACAGATAATGTTAGACTAGGTCAAACTTAGGTATTTGTTACATAGTGTACACAAAGACTCCTTGGTCTTAGGATATAATGACAAGTTACGATATGTGAGTATCTCATGACTGGATCTATGCAGCATACTCACAATCGGGTTGTCCGATATCATCGACCTGATGATATCTATGATATAACTCCGGCACATACTTTGCCATGATCAGTAGAGCGTGATCACAAGGAGTTAGTCTCATACTGATCGCTTCAGAAAGAAGCTTAGCTGATCAGGGACTCATCAAATGTAATTCTTTCTGATCTATAGATCTACTATTAATGGCTACACACATAATGACATAGATCAAATTACATTCGATATATTACTACAACACATTAGTAATATATGCCGATTTATTTATTCGGAAAGATGATAAAACATTACATCTGTAGATCACTTTTATATTGGACTGGGCATAACTCTAACATGGTACGCATCCTTAACGACCCTCATTGCGTTGGCAGCTGGCTCCACTGGGATAGCCTTGTCCAGGACGTACTCCTTGCGTTCCAACTTTAACACAAGTCGTAAATTCCTGTCCCAGTCCAGATAATTTGTCCCGTTGAGTTTACACTTTTCGAGTATAGTTCTCAACGACAAATTAGACGAGTTTGTTGAATTACTAGCCATTTCTACACGAAGAAAGTAAATTTAATCAGAAAAGTTAAATAAATTTACGAAGATCCGAATCAAACACCAACCATCCGATTCTAAGGTTTAGAGTCTTTAAACCAAGATCCCTTATTTGTCAATTGAAGTACGCTAAGGCGCACGGCTCCAATTGACTCATTTAGGTAGGATGTCCATCCAATTACAACCCGTGTAACTCTTGGTCAGGGTATGTGCAAAAGCACACGGCTTACCCTTCCGATGCCCCAGCTCGACCTCAGGCTAAGAATCGTGGTCGAGTCAACCAACCTTCGCTAACGCGTTAACTTTGTGCAGATGCTCCGCTAAGGCGCACGACAGCCCACAAAATTTACCATTCCCATATAGAACCCATTCCATTGATGCTCCGCTAAGGCACAGGACACCAATAAAATGGGTGGCATCTTACTTGACTCAAATTATGTTGTTGTTGCTACGTTTAATAGTTGGTATGATTTTTTAGCACAAAAGTAAGAAGTCGAGCAACATGTTACATGACATGTGGAGCGACTTGTTACGAGCCGAAGATTAGGAAAGTATGAAGCTTTCCTATTTCGACGAAGCTTGGAGCAAAAGAAGAAAGGCGCCACGAAGACTTGGAGCGCAAGAGAGTGACGTCGACAAGTCAGGCGACTTCCAGCTGGCAGTTACACGTCAGCAATAGGCGGCAACTCGACTTGCCTGATTTCATCAGAAAGTCAAAACAGGCAAGACGACTTCCAGCTATCGTGGAAGGCGGCAACAACTTGCCTGAGTTTCCTGTTCCTGATCCAAGAAGGATTAGGAATGTGAGCTGCTATAAAAAGCCCTTGGCTTCCCATTAGCAGTATCCGTTCTTGTTCTAACAATTGCAAGATTTCTCAGAGCTCTTAACCGTGCACCATCGGCGTGTTGAGAGGCTGATGAATATTCGCTAGAACGGACCTTTTGCTCCGATCAAACCTTGAGTCGCGAAGACTAAGTGTTTGGATCGGTTAGGGTTTTTGTTTGTGATTGAAGAATCACAACTCCGTCCAAGACGACAACGACACCGAGCATGGACTTGCTTGAAGGGTGGAATTGAGGGAATCTCAAAGACAGGGGGAGAGGCTCCGGGTCGAGGTGATTCACGGTGAGATCTATAGTAGCTTAGGACAATAGCTTGTGTGAGAGCTAGTTGGGCTTGAAGTTGTACTATTGACTACCTATAGTGAAAAACCTTTCCACTGGCAAAGTGCCCCCAGACGTAGGAGCGGAGTCACCGAACTGGGTAATCATCTCTGGTGTCGTGATTATTATCTGTCTATTACTTTGCTTACAGTTTCCACAAGAAGTCGATACACAAGTTAAAGATTTTGTGTTTGACTTCCTGACTCGGCTACGGTTCAGAATTTCAATTGGTATCAGAGGAGGCACTTTAATCTCTTAGGTGATTTTCCTGTAAAATTTTGAGTAGCTAATATGGATTCAAAGGAAGGAGGATCTGTCAATCGTCCGCCGATACTCGACGGAACAAACTATGGATATTGGAAAGCACAGATGTGTGCTTTCCTGAAGTCCCTCGACAGCAAAACCTGGAAGTCTATCATCAATGGATGGGAGGAACCTTACTATGCTGATGCTCTTGGAAATCAAACCAGCATCAAACCAGAAAAGGAGTGCCGCCCTAGGTAATTCTCGTGCACTCAATGCTATCTTTAATGGAGTAGACAAGAATGTGTTTCGACTCATCAACACATGCACAAGTGCCAAAATTGCCTGGGACACGCTTGCGGTTGCTTACGAGGGTACTTCAAAAGTCAAAGAGCAGAAGTTATAGTACCTCACGACTAACTTTGAGGCTCTGACCATGAATGCCGACGAGACTATTGCGGAGTTTAATGTGCGCATCAAGGATCTGGCCAATGAATCATATTCACTTGGCAAGCCTATGACCGATGAAGATTGGGTCAGAAAAACGCTGAGAGCTCTAAGTCCCAGATTCAAGATGAAAATCACCGCTATCGAAGAAGTCCATGACCTGAAGACACTAAAGTTTGATGAGCTCATGGGCTCACTAATGACTTTCGAGCTCTCCCTACATCCTATTGAGAAGAAACACAAAGGTGTGGCTTTCAAAAGTTCTAATCAGAAGAACTCGACGCACTCTAAGTCGGATAGTGACATTGAAGAAACTATCGCCATGCTGGCCAAAAAATACAACAAAGTCATGAAAAGATTTTGCCAGATGACAGGAAGAAAAGTCACCCGAGAAGTCAGAGACAAGCCACATCATAAGTTTCAGAAGCTCGACAACACAGCCAACGATGGAGGACGAGGAGAACGATCAGGTAGAGGAGCACAGTGTTTTGAATGTGAGGGGTATGGACATATGCAAAGAGAATGTCCCAACTTCCTAAAGAAACAGAAGAAGGGATTCATTGCCTCACTAACTGACGATGAAGATGAGGAAGATAGTGACCTTGAGCATACAAGTAACTATGTGGCTTTCACTTCCTCCACAATAGATCAACCAGCTGAAAGCTCAAAGAAGTATGACTCTGATGATGAGCTATCCGATGAGACTCTCAACAACGCTTACAACGAATGGTATGTCAAGTGGCTTGAAGACTCTCAGGTAATCGAAAAACAGAACGCTCTCATTCTTACTCTTAATGAAGACAAGTAAAGACTTCTTGAGACGACTATTGATCTTAAAAAGGAAGTTGCTCGACTTAAAGGCGAGTTAGAGCAGGTCACCAAGTCTGTAAAGATGATGAATCCAAGTACTGACACTCTGGACCAAATACTTTTGATCAGGAAACCATCAAGGAATATGGAAGGTCTTGGATATTCGAAAGAAGCCTCATCTTCGCACACTATCTTCGTTCCTCAGATGTCTGTCTCCCAGAAGTCTCGTCAGAAGTCACCTAACTTCACGGCTGACCAGGCAACCAAAAAGCCTCTTACTCTGGCCGCTTCAAAAACCCAGACCAAAAGACACAACTGGGTTTGTCATCACTGTGGGTGAAAAGGACATATTCGACCCTTATGCTATCAGCTATATGGGAAGAGCTCGGTCAAGAAAAGGACTACCATCAAGAAAAGCCAACCTAGGAAGGAATGGCGGGTCAAAGAGGTCAACTATCGAGCTAACATCACATACACCGCTTTAAAGGCGTCAACCAGCAACGATTGGTACTTCGATAGTGGATCCTCTCGACATATGACGGGTAATAGCTCTTTCTTGGTCACTCTAACACCATGCACAAATAGCTTTGTTACTTTTGGAGATGGAGTAAAAGCTAGAGTACTCGGGAAAGGAAAACTCAATCTTCCCAACTCTCCATGTCTAGTAGAAGGCCTCACAGCAAACCTCATCAGCATAAGCCAGATATGTGATTTAGATCTGGATGTCCACTTCACTCGTGACAAGTGCTCGGTCAAAGACGAACAACAGAAGGAAGTCATGATAGGCCACAGGTCCCTTGACAACTGTTATCTATGGTCTCCAACAGTCAGTACCTTGCCAACCAAGTGTCTTTTATCCAAAGCTCAAGAGACAAAACTATGGCATCAAAAACTTGGTCACATCAATTTAAGGAGTATGCAAAAGATTCTCTCTGAAAAGGCGATCATTGGAGTTCCTAACCTCAAGATCATCGAAGGAAAAATCTGTGGAGAATGCCAGATTGGGAAACAAGTCAAGACGTCGCACAAGAAGGTACAACATCTTACTACTTCTCGTGTTCTAGAACTTCTTCATGTTGACCTTATGGGACCCATGCAAGTAGAAAGTCTAGGAGGGAAGAAGTACATATTTGTATGCGTAGACGACTTCTCGAGGTACACATGGGTAGACTTTATTTGAGAGAAGTCAGATACCTTCTCAGTATTTGAAGCCTTATGTCGAAGAGTTCAACGAGAAAAGGGAGAAGTCATTGGGAAAGTCGTCCGACTTCGGAGCGATCAAGGAAAGGAGTTTGAAAACATCAGCTTCGCAAACTTTTGTGATGCTGAAGGAATTGCCCACGAATTTTCTGCTCCCATAACTCCTCAGCAAAACGGAATCGTTGAAAGAAAGAATCGCACTCTTCAAGAAATGGCAAGAGTCATGATGTTAGCCAAAGACATCCCGCAACACTTCTGGGCTGAAGCTTTGAATACGGCATGCCATATTCATAATAGACTGACTCTTCGCCCTGGGACTTCGCTTACTCTTTATGAAATATGGAAGGGGAGAAAGCCGAATGTCAAATACTTCCATGTCTTTGGATCGGTCTGCTACATACTCGCAGATAGGGAACCTCGACGCAAGTTGGATCCCAAAAGCGACGAAGGCATCTTCCTCGGATACTCCAGAAATACTCGGCCGTTTCGGGTATTCAACAAACGCACCCGGACTATCATGGAATCCATCAATGTCGTGATTGATAATGACAATAACGAGCAATCAAGTGACGAGGAAGAAGAAGTCCTGAATCTCTCAAGAGATGTCAGACCATAGGTCAGAGGAGAAGCCAGACCAGATGACAGAAGAGAAGTCAGACCGGAAGTCAAGGACGATGAGCGCAACAAAGAGTCTGAGGGTGAAAGCCAAATCATCCCGGCTGAAGAAGCAACTCCTACAAGGCAAAGAGCTCCGTCAAGAAGAATTCAGAAGTATCATCCACCCCGGGATGTGATTGGAAACATTAATGAGGGAGTTCGGACTTCACAAAAGGCATCTCTTGACCACCAAGAGATGATAGGTAACATATGCTTTATTTCCAAAATTGAGCCAAAGAATATACAAGAGGCCATCAATGATGAATACTGGGTCTGCGCAAGGCAAGAAGAGTTGGTTCAGTTGCAAGGAATGAAGTCTGGGAACTTGTACCCAAGCCTGACAATATCAATGTCATCGGGACAAAATGGATATTCAAAAACAAGTCTGACGAGCAAGGAAACATCACTCGAAACAAAGCGAGACTAGTGGCTCAAGGTTACACACAAGTCGAAGGAGTCGACTTTGAAGAAACCTTTGCTCCAGTAGCCAGACTGGAAGCCATACAACTTCTTCTCGGCATCGCATGTCATCTGCGCTTCAAACTCTATCAGATGGATGTAAAGAGTGCCTTCCTTGTCTACAAAGGGATTCGAAGACCATGACTCTCCGCACCATGTCTACAAGCTAAAGAAAGCTCTCTACGGACTCAAACAAGCTCCACGAGCATGGTATGAACGTCTTACCCAATTCCCTGTACATAATGGCTATATTCGAGGGGGAGTAGACAAAAATCTCTTTGTGAAGAAGGAAGAAAGGGACATCATGATTGCTCAAATATATGTCGACGAGATTGTGTTTGGAGGAAAGTCAGACAAGATGGTGAAACGCTTCGTTCAACACATGCAGTCTGAATTTGAGATGAGTATGGTCGGTGAGCTCACATATTTCCTAGGTTTCCAGATCAAGCAGATGTCATATGGAATATTTATATCCCAGAGCAAATACGCAAAGAACATTGTCAAGAACTTCGGGTTAGAAAAGGCTTCACACAAGAGGACTCCTATTGCCACACATGACAAGTGCACAAAGGACGAGATGGGAGAATCAGTTGATCAAAGTCTCTATCGAAGCATAATAGGAAGTCTCCTCTATCTAACAGCAAGTCGACCCGACATCGCTTATTCTGTGGGAGTCTGTGCTCGATATCAAGCCAATACAAAAGTCAGTCACTTGGCTCATGCAAAGAGGATCATAAGGTACATCTCGGAAACCTCTGAATTAGGTTTACTATATTCCTTTGATACCTCTCATACTCTGGTTGGATACTGTGATGTTGACTGGGCGGGAAGCACACCAGATCGAAGAAGCACCTCTGGAGGTTGTTTCTACCTAGGGAACAATCTTGTATCATGGTTCAGCAAAAAGCAAAATTGTATTGCTTTGTCTACTGCTGAGTCCGAATATATCGCAGCCGGAAGTAGCTGTACTCAGCTTCTTTGGATGAAACAAATGTTTGCAGAATATGGAGTCAAGCAAGAAGTCATGACTTTGTTCTGTGACAACATCAGTGCAATCAACATCTCGAAGAACCCAGTGCAACATAGCAAGAAAAAGCATATTGACATCAGGCACCACTTTATTCGAGAGCTCGTAGAAGACAAGAAAATAAAGCTCGAATACCTACCCACTGAGAAACAAGTCGCAGACATATTTACAAAGGCGTTAGATGCTAAAAGGTTTGAAAGTCTGAGGTCAACCCTCGGACTTTGCTGTCTAGAATAGCCAGAAGTCAAGCAAGAAGAGGAAGATCTTTTAGTTGATTTTACTCTTTCTCTCGATCAGGACCAAACAGGGTCCACAAAATCAAGCTGGGCCCAAATCCTTTTATCAAGAGCCCGTTAGTCTTTTTGAATTTTGAGAATGATTACGATCTGACTATCTACCTATCAGAAATCATTCTGTTCAACTCCCACAGACTCTGCACCTCCTCCACCATTTGAAATCGCTAGGGTTTCTCAGATCAAAAAGTTTAGCAAAGAATCTTCTTTCTCCCCACAAAGAACAAATCCTAGCTAAATGGTTGGTACTCGCAGCGGACGAATACCATCTGCTTCAAAAGTACTTCGAGCAAAAATGAGGGCAAAAGTCATTGCCAAGAAATTATCAGCCTCCAAATCAACAAGGACCAAGCATGGAGTGAGGATCCGAGGAGGAAGAGGGGTAGGAGAAAATTCGGCAGCACCTCAGGAAGTAACAAGTTCGCCTCCATCTATCACACCGGAAGACACAATCCCCGTCATTGAAAAAGACGACGCTCTAGCCGGTTCTGTGAACATTGAAGAAGAAGCTTCTCTCTCTACTCCGACTCCAACACGAGGTAAATCTGCTATCCTCTCTGAAGAAAACATAGAAGAAAGCCTGCCTATAGAGGGTTTAGAAACCCTTGTTCCTGAAGACCACGGCACTAGCACCAAGGACCAACATAGCCCCTCTAAGTCGACACCCGCACCAGAGAAATCTCCTCTAAACGAGGACTTGCAAAAGGAAGGAAGTTCCAATGTCGCCTTAAACAGTGATTCAGGGCGTGATGATAATCCTGAAGTCATTCCAGAAGTCACTCAACCTCTAGAGGAACCTGTCCACAACAAAGAAAGTGTCGACATTGAAACCATGGAAAAGGAAGAAGCTGTGCCCAAGAGGGTTGAGAGAAGGAAGCTACCAACACGAAGGTTGGTTGATGAAGAAGAAGAACCTCAAGTTCAGAGAAGATTGACCCCAAAGAGAAAAGCAACAGAAAAAGGAGGAGCTTCGGCGTCCAAACAGCCGAAGAAGTCAAGAAAGAAGTCATTGACCACTGCAGTAACCGTTGTCCCTGAAGAAGATGACACCCTGATTGTGCTACCACAGGTGAAGAAGACATTAGGAGGACAGAAACTCCCCAAGTATGTACCGAAGGCACCCACAGACAACGTCTCTTTCCACTCTGTAGACAATACCGTTAAGTGGCAGTATGTCTATCAACGGAAGATCTATCCAGAAAGAGAACTTTCCACAGAAGCTCAAGGGATAAATGCGATTGTAGAGCTTATCCGTAGAGCTGGCCTGACCAACACGGTCATAAATATTGGGCCATTCTACCCAACTTTGGTCAAGGAGTTTATTGTCAACCTATCAAGCGAGTTCGATGAACCTGAAGATGCTGAATACAAAAAGGTGTTTGTTCGAGGAGAATGCTTCGAAATCTCTGCCTCTACCATCAACACCTACCTTGGAAGAGATGACCCAGAAGTCACTCCGGAAGTCCCGCACCTAAACAAAGTAGCGGTCGAAATAACTGGAGGACGTAAGAAGGGCTAGCCAGTCAAGGACACCATTGCGGCAACAGAGCTCACAGCAAAATACTCTATTCTCTACCGCATCGGTCTGGCTAATTGGGCACCCTCTAAGCATGGGTCAAGCATCAAAACCGAGCTGGCAAAACTCATTTACCAAATAGGTACGCAGTCTTCCATTGATTTTGGCCCATACGTTATTGACCATCTAGTTAAGCACGCCAAATCATGTGCTATCAAACTTCCGATCGGGTTCCCTTCGCTAATCACCGGTATCCTTCTCCAACAATGTCCTAACATTGTTCGAGAATCGGATATTCCGGGTAAAAAGCCACTGCCCCTAGCTATCAATCTGAAGAACTTTGAAGGGAAGCAGTTGAAGGACCTCGGACTTCCTATGGCCAAAACCCCAGGAGCTGGATCAAGCTCTCGACCCTCAGGAACAATTGGCGCTAGGATGGAGGAAGAATTGGTGGAAATGATTGCTGACCTGGAGAAGTCAATTGCCACACTCTCAACTCGCAAAGTCGCCTGTGAAGTCCTTCTAGAAGACCTCCGATCTGCTGCTGCTGCTGCTGCTACTGCTGAAGAAGATAACGACTCCACGTCATTTTAATATTTCTCTGAAATTTGCTATGATAACTTTGTCCCACACACACTATTAAATTCTCGGGGTTTGTCCGAGTTACTTTCCGCACATTATGACTGTTTTTTGTGGGGATATTTACTCTTGATTGAGCTGGGTTTGTGCTCGTGTATGAGCCGTTTATTTGCTCATGGTGTGAGCTGGTTTTCTTTTACCCCGCTGTTTAGTCAACTTTGATTATGCGATTGCCTTTGGCAATATTATTAGACAAACAGGGGGAGATAAAAGTGATACAACGCCAGAAGTTACGCCAGAAGTTGCGCCGAAAGATGTACATAGAAGTCGCCACTCAAGAAGTTAAGCTCCCAGAAGCTGCTCCAGAAGATACACTAGAAGCCGCACAAGAAGTTGCATCAGAAGTCACGAAACTTGATGTGTGCGTAACTGCCTCAAGGTGACGACGATGTGCCTGCTTGGAGTAAAGAAGTCGCATCACTTGTTGTGCGTAACTGCCACAAGATAAATCACTTGCTGTGCGTAACTGCCACAAGAGGACGATGGGCTTACAAAAAGGTGTTTGCCTAAAAAAAATTGCCAAAGGGGGAGATTGTTGTTACGTTTAATAGTTGGCATGATTTTTTAGCGCAAAAGTAAGAAGTCGAGCAACATGTTACATGACATGTGGAGCGACTTGTTATGAGCCAAAGATTAGGAAAGTCTGAAGCTTTCCTATTTCGACGAAGCTTGGAGCAAAAGAAGAAAGGCGCCACGAAGACTTGGAGCGCAAGAGAGTGACGTCGACAAGTCAGGCGACTTCCAGCTGGCAGTTACACGTCAGCAATAGGCGGCAACTCGACTTGCCTGATTTCATCAGAAAGTCAGAACAGGCAAGACGACTACCAGCTATTGTGGAAGGCAGCAACAACTTGCGTGACTTTCCTGTTCCTGATCCAAGAAGGATTAGGAATGTGAGTTGCTATAAAAAGCCCTTGGCTTCCCATTAGCAGTATCCGTTCTTGTTCTAACAATTGCAAGATTTCTCAGAGCTCTTAACCGTGCACCATCGGCGTGTTGAGAGGCTGATGAATATTCGCTAGAACAGACCTTTTGCTCCAATCAAACCTTCAGTCGCGAAGACTAAGTGTTTGGATCGGTTAGGGTTTTTGTTTGTTATTGAAGACTCACAACTCCGTCCAAGACGACAACGACACCAAGCATGGACTTGCTCGAAGGGTGGAATTGAGGGAATCTCAAAGACAGGGGGAGAGGCTATAGTAGCTTAGGACAATAGCTTGTGTGATAGCTAGTTGGGCTTGAAGTTGTACTATTGACTACCTATAGTGAAAAACCTTTCCACTGGCAAAGTGCCCCCAGACGTAGGTGCGGAGTCACGGAACTGGGTAATCATCTCTGGTGTCGTGATTATTATCTGTCTATTACTTTGCTTACAGTTTCCACAAGAAGTCGATACACAAGTTAAAGACTTTGTGTTTGACTTCCTGACTCGGCTACGGTTCAGAATTTCAGTTGTGATTTGGTTGTGTTTAATAATTCGAAAGTATTTGGCACAATTACGAACCCGTCATCAACAACCCGTGTTATGACGTTTCTAATTGTATCACATACTATCTTCTTTTGAAGCCGTCATTTGCAACCCGTGCAAACACGTTTCAAATTTGAACTCATCCATCACAACCCTTGCGATGATGGTTCACAACGCTTTAAACATGCAAACAATTAAAATCGATTTTAATCTTTGCATGTGAGGTGATGGCTTATAAACTTGTAAGCTAAGCATGCAAGCATGTTATTATTTAAATAATACAAGCAAGCAAACATAAAGCGTTAAATATGCATTTTATAGCCCATCCTAATCTTAGGATTCTATGAGTCACCACATCTTCTCGTCTTTCTCATTCGGGCTCCCACTAGCTCTTGGACTTCCTCCAAGACCGTCATTGTGCTCGATTTTCCATCCTTCTCGTCTTTGAGTAGTAATTACAATTAATACTCGGTTCGTAGACCGGATAAAAAATAATTACACTTTATGGGCTCGAATGAAAGAATAATTACACGCTAACACTAACGGTATGCAAACCGTGAAAGCGATAAAATCTAATGGGCTACTGATGCATCATACATCTCATCACATCATCCAACATGTTATCACACAAACATGTTATCAAATAATATGCAATTATTCCGGTTTTAATTTTGCCAAGTTGCTTGGTCGGGTTTATCGAAACTAGACCTTTTCGAAAAACGGTTTATCGAAACTGATTAAATTTTGAAAGTTTTCGAAATATTGGATCGCGGGTTCATGCCACGGATCAAACACCGTGCACAAACAAGTCGGGCCCAAGCTCAACGGGCCCAAGCCCATTGGGCCGAGCCCAACACCATGGCTCGGTTTGGGCCTAGGAAAGCCCAAATCGAGCATGCCTCCACTCTCGGCCTCGGCCAAGAGTGGGGACGGATCCGGTCACCGCCGGCCTCCCCGGCCTCCAGTGACCTCCGTCCGGTACCCCCGATCCGGCTCCCCGAGAGTCTCTTCTCGGACCTGACAAATCCAATAATTTCCAAAAAATTCCAAATTCAATATATTTTCCAAAAATAACATTTTTCATGCAATTTTCCCAAAAAGCATTAAAAACATGTTATCAACAATTTTGGCATGCAAATAATCATAAAACCGAAACAAGTTCAACAAGACAAAGATTAAGAGGGTTAACCACCCTCTGATACAACTGTAGAGTTTTGGAGCGTTCTAGATCATCGAGATAGCGGAAGCGTTTAACAAAATCTACTCCAAACCTTGTCCAAGAACATAAACCGTTAAATTCCAAGATGTTTACCTTTAAGTCTTTTTTGAATCGATAAATAAGAACTTTCGGATCTTCTTCTCTAAAGCAAGTCCACACCAAGGGGATGATCTTGAAGATCCTTCACTTAATTGCCTACTTGAATAATTAAATGAAGAACAAGAGAGAAAGATGAGAGGAGAGAGTGTGTGTGGCCGGCCACAATGAGAGAGCGAGGGCTTGTGAGAGTTGTGTGATTTTTTCGTGTAATGAATCAATATTAGATATTTACCTTCATCATCCAACTCATAAGCATGGGTCTAAAAGTGATTGGTATGGGCTTAAAGTGTCATCACCAATACCGCTCAAATCACTCACTTCTTAATCCACAATCACCAACCAAGCATGGTGTTGTGTGGCCCCCACCCTTGGACCCACCAATGTGGCCGGCCATATTGGGCTTATTGGGCCCATAATGGGCCCTTGTTGGGCCGGTCAGGTGACCTCATGGGCCTAGCCCAATGGGCTCGCCCATGTTGTTTCGTGCCGTGTCCAAAATTTGCCCGACCCTTTTTTTCGTTACTTATTAAACAAAGTCCGACGCAACATCGACAAAAAAAACTCAGTTTTCTCGATTCGCTAATTATTCTCTCAAACCGAACCCATGGCCCAAAACCTTTAGTTTTGGCCATGCATAGCTCCTCAAGAAACGTTAAGGTTTCCTTGTCTCAAGTTATCCATCTTGAATGTGTGTGACCCTCCAGGCTCATGCCACCGTTGGCCTAATCGGCGCAAAAGGTCTCTCTTGCTCGATCCATCATAAGGGGCCTCTAGTAAGACGTTATGATTACCCAAGGTGCATGACGATCGATGATTCGACTTAACCTTGTCTGTACAAGTCACTATCCTATTATCTCTAGATATCCCGATTGATCACAAGGCATAGAGTCGTCACCCTTGTTTAATCAATCATTGTTACTTGATATGTGAGATGGCTGAGAACTGATAACCCGTATCACTGGCATAACCATGCTCTTACTCTCAGTCAGTCTCGATCAAGAGGCCTTTAACGGATATCTTTCCCATACCGTAGTATGAGGGATAAATCCCTTAGCCGTCTTTCGTGTCACTCATGCAACCCGTTCCGCCACCCAATCATGCCCGTTATTGCAATCCTGTTACGGAAAGCGTTAGGCGCAAGTTAAAGCCGCATGTACATTACATAGCGATCACAAAGACTCCTTGGTCTAAGGATATCCTAACAAGCTATCGCATTTGAATATGTTCATGTCTTAATCTATGAAACACTATTCAAAGCGGGTCGTCCGATATCAATCACCTCATGATATCTATGATATGATTCCGGGATCCCACATCCCTATGATATGCAGAACTGCATCATTGAGAACCATCTTCATACTGGTCGCTTTAATTGAAGCGTATACTGACTAGGGACTCGTTAAGTGTGATCCATACAAATTTATGGTTCTACTACTTTAGTGGTCATAAATCAGATCATGCTTAACATATTACTTCAACACATAAGTAATACAGAGCCGTTTTATTTATTACAAACGATGACTAATATACATAGACATTTATTGACTACTAGCAATTGGACTAGGGCACAAAAATGCTATCAATCTCCCACTAGCCCCTAGATCCAATTTAAGTCCCAGTCTATCCCGTATTTACCTAACATGTTTATCATGTTTTGCTTGAGGAAGAGCCTTTGTCAAGGGGTCGGCTGTGTTATCATCAGATGCAACGTAGTGGATCTTCACGTCACCTCTAGCAACAATGTCGCGGATGAGTTGATACTTCCTCAGTACATGTTTGGATCTGTCATGTGCCCTGGGTTCCTTAGCTTGCCCAATGGCCCCGGTGTTGTCACAATATAAGTCTACTGGGTTAGATGGGTTTTGAATTACACCTAACCCAGCCATGAAACTCCTGATCCATACAGCCTATTTTGCCGCTTCTGATGCAGCAGTGTACTCAGCTTCGGTCGTAGAGTCGGCAATGGTGTCCTGCTTCCTGCTTTTCCAGCTGAATGCTCCACCGTTCAACGTAAACACATATCCCAACTGACTCTTAAAGTCATCAGGGTCTGTCTGGAAACTAGCGTCAACACATCCTTTGACGACTAGATCATCATCACTCCTTCCCCCGTATACAACAAAAGCGTCCTTGGTTTTTCTCAAATATTTGATAATTTCCTTGACTGCAATCCAATGTTCCTCACCGGGTTCGGATTGATGTCTACTGGTACAGCTTAGGGCGAACGAGACATCCGGTCTCGTACATATCATGGCATACATTATGGACCCTATAGCCGAACCATTTGGGATCTCATTCATTCTTTTTAGCTCTTCAGGTGTCTGTTTCTTACTAAGCTTTATGCCATGATGCATGGGTAGCAGTCCTTTCTTGGAATTATGCATTGAGAATCTTCTCAACACTTTGTCTATATAGGTGCTTTGACTTAAGCCCAAGACCCGCTTGGCACGATCTCTATATATCTTGATCTCCAAGATATAAGAAGCCTCGCCTAAGTCCTTCATTCCGAAACACTCACCTAACCGACAATGCCAGATAAGAGTTTGGACTAAATCATCAGTTTATAACCTCTTAGCATTAACATTATAGAGCATGTTGGATCTCGAGTTTTGCATGTTTAATTTTTTTAAGCCTCCAACTGTGTGAGCATTTCCATAATACATGTTATTGCGCATAATATTAAAAAAACTCGTTCTTAATATCAAAATAATAACCTTCTTTTTCAAGAAGGGATATTAATACAATATTCCTGTTGAAAGCAAGTACGCATAACACATCTAGGAGTTCATTTACAAGCCCACTGGGCAAAACAAGATCAACCGAACCCACAACAGTTGCGGCAACACGCACGTTGTTCACAACTCTTAGGTCCACCTCGTTTTCGCCCACATCTCTTCTACTACGCAGTACCTGCACATCCGCACAGACATGAGACTCAGCTCTAGTGTCTAATACCCAAGCATTTATAGTAGAAAGATTTAGCTCTAATGGAATACCTGACGAAGTAGCGGCCCCACCGCCCTTCTTCTAATCTTCCTTCAGCTGCTGACAGTCCTTTTTCTAATGACTAGGCTTTTGGCAGTAGAAACAGACCGATTCCTTTACCTTCCCCTTACCCTTCATGAGCATGGAAGGTATAGGAACAAAAGGTCGTACGTTCTTCCCTGCCAGGTGCATTGGGCCTTTACCCTTATCACCACCAGTTTTGAAGCCGGATCCCTTCTTCACCATAAGAACACCTTTGGGCGCACTGCCCCTTATGCTCTTCTCGGCAGTCACTAACATGATGTGCAACTCCGATGCGGTCTTGTCCATGTGATGCATGTGATAGTTCATGAAGAATCCACCATATGCATAAGGAAGGGATTGCAGAATGAAATCTGCAGCCATCTCCTTTTCCATAGTCATTTCGAGACTAGTTAGATGATCGAGATGTCCCTTCATGCGTAGGACGTGTGGACCTATGGAGCTGCCTGCTGACATTTTGCAGGCAATGAGTTCTCGGAGAACAGTGTATTTTTCAATGCGTACTTTCTCCTTGAACATATCCTTGATTTGTGCAAACATAGCAAATGGATCATGGGATAGCTCCATAAACTACTTCTGGAGGTCCGCGTCCATACAGCCCAGCATGACACACGCAATGTCGATATAGTCGCTAAGGTGTTTCTGGTACGCATCCTTAACGACCCTCGTTGCGTTGGCAGCTGGCTCCATCGGGATAGCCTTGTCTAGGACGTACTCCCTGCGTTCCAACTTTAACACAAGTCGCAAATTTCTGTCACAATCCAGATAATTTGTTCCATTGAGCTTACACTTATCAAGTATAGCCCTCAATGACAAATTTGACGAGTTTGTTGAATTACTAGCCATTTTCTACACGAAGAAAGTATATTTAATCAGAAAAATTGAATAAATTTATGAAGATCTGAATTAAACACCAACCATCCGATTTTAAGGTTTAGAATCTTCTAACCAAGATCCCTGATTTGTCAATTGAAGTACGCTAAGGCGCACCGCTCCAATTGACCCATTTAGGTAGGACGTTCATCCAATTACAACATATGTAATTCTTGGTCAGGGTATGTGCAAAAGCACACGGCTTACCCTCCTGATGCCCCAACTCGACCTCAGGCCTAGAATCGTGGTCGAGTCAACCAACCTTCACATATGCACCATTTTTGTGCAGATGCCTGCTAAGGCGCACAACATCCCACAAGGTTAACCATTCCATATAGAACTCATTCTATTGGTGCTCCGCTAAGGCGCACGACACCGAGAGAATGTTTCTACGTGGGTGTGAATTTGGGTGGCATCTCACATGACTCAAATTATGTTGTGATTGGTTGTGTTTAATAATTCGAAAGTATTTTGGTACAATTACAAACCCGTCATTAACAACTCGTGTAGTGACGTTTCTAATTGTATCACATACTATCTTCTTTTGAAGCCGTCATTTGCAACCCGCGCAAACACGTTTCAAATTGAACTCATCCATCACAACCCGTGCAATGATGGTTCACAACGCTTTAAACATGCAAACAAATAAAAATCGTTTTTAATCTTTGCATGTGAGGTGATGGCTTATAACCTCATAAGCTAAGCATGCAAACATATAAATTATCATCTAATAATTCAAGCACGCATTTTAAAGCGTTTAAATATGCATCAATAGCCCATCCTATCCTTAAGATTCTACGAGACATAACATCTTCTCGTCTTCCCCATTCGGGCTCCCACTAGCTCTTGGACTTCCTCCAAGACCGTTATTGTGCTCGATTTTCCATCCTTCTCGACTTTGAGTAGAAATTACAATTAATACTCGGTTCGTACCCGGATAAAAAATAATTACACTTTAAGTGCTCGAATGAAAGAATAATTACATGCAAACCGTGAAAGCGATAAAAATCTAATGGGCTATTAATGCATCATACATTTACATCACTGTTAGAGTTATCATCTTTCCGAATAAATAAATCGGCATATATTACTAATGTGTTGTAGTAATATTATCGAATGTAATTTGATCTATGTCATTATGTGTGTAACCACTAATAGTAGAACTATAGATCAGAAAGAATTACATTTGCTGAGTCCCTGGTCAGCTAAGCTTCTTTATGAAGCGATCAGTATGAGACTAACTCCTTGTGATCATGCTCTACTGATCATGGCAAAGTGTGTGCCAGAGTTATATCATGGATACCATCAGATCGATGATATCGGACAACTCGAATGTGAGTATGCTGCATAGATCCAGTCATGAGATACTCACATATCGTAGCTTGTCACTATATCCTAAGACCAAGGAGTCTTTGTGTACACTATATAACGAATACATAAGTTTGACCTAGTCTAACGTTATCTGTAAAAGGGTAACTATAACAGCTTCGATTGGCTTTGATATTTATTGCACTAGTGAACTCGAAAGGCGTCTGAGGGATTTATCACTCACACTTCGGTATGAGAAAGATATCTGTTTAGGCCACTTGATGAGTATGACTGAAGGAATAGCACGGCCGTGCAGGTGATACCTTAGTATCTCAGATATCAAGAAACAGTGATTGATAAATTAGGATGACCATTCTATGCCTATTGATCAATCTGGATATCGGTTTGATAAAAGGATATTGACATGTATGATAACAGGTTAAGTCGAATAATCGATAATCACGAACATTAGGTAATCATAATGTCTTGCTAGAGACCACTTATGATGGAAAGGGTAAAATAGTAATTTTACCAGTCAGCCAACTGTTCGTGAGCCTAGAGGGTCACACGCATTAAGCACGATACATGACAAATAATTATGGATGAAAATTGAGAATGATTCGGTAGTTTTCTGGCCTAAGGTTTTAACCGGACGGTTGAAGAAATCAATTCGAGAAAATTAAACCGTTTTGTCTAAACCGAAATTAGAACTCCAGTTAATGGGTTTAATTTGGGTTTAGTTAAACGGGCTTAAACCCATTTAGGGATTCAAGTTATGAATGGGGAAGAAGTGCAAATAGGAGTTTAAGAAGGGTAGATATGCAATTATTAATTTGAAATTCAATTTTATTTCAAATTAAAATTCCAAAATATCTTCCATCTTTTTCTCCAACTATTGGCAACCACTCCCCCTCATTTTCTCTCCCTCACTTGACCGATCCTCTCTTCCTCCATTTTCCTCCATTGTTGATTTGTCAAAAATTCTCAAGAACATTCATAGCAAAAGTGTGAGATAAAACCATTTCGGTTGTGGTGCTTGTGTGGACCTAATAGAGAAACACTACTTTTGTGTTTTCATCAACTTATAAAGGTAATTTTCAGGTTTGAAAAGGTTGATAGCATGCTGAATTTTTCATTAAGATCTTCGTCTTTTTCGATCACCATGGTTACATAACTTCCGCTGCATGAAATTTATCGTTTGGAACCCATGGTGATCTCTTTCAGTGGTATCAGAGCATGGTTGTTATGAACTTTATTCAACATGTTTAATTCTGATTTTTTTTGTTTTTATATGTTTATCACCTTAGCATGCATGTAATTGAAAAAAAATCAAATTTAATTGATTTTGGAAAAGTTGGAAAATAATTTTTTTTGGTGTTTCGGGTTAGCCATGGCCGAGCCATGTCTGACCAGGGTAGAGACCCTTGGTGGACCATGTAATGCCCTAGGGCAGACCATGGTCGGCACCAAGGGCCGACAAGGGTCGCCTACAGGCGACCATGGCTGCCATCAGGGGCCACCATGGTTGCCTCGCGGGGGACCAGGTCTGCCCTAGGGGCGACCATGGCAGCCCTCGCGGGCTGCCATGGTCGCTTCCGCGGGCGACCTCGGTTGAGCCGGTTCGGCTCGACCAGATTCGAGCTGAACTGGCTGGTTCGCGAGAATAGTATGAAACCCTAAAATTTAATTTTCAGATTTGGTTCGGTTTCGATAAGCCAGCGAGAATCGGTTCAAAATTCAATTAATTAATTAAACTGTCCGGTTTCGATAAACCTGAATTTTTCCACACTTAAGAAAGATAAAATTTGAAATATATATTTGTTTGATTAGCATGTTGAGTGTACACGTGATCTTTGATAACATGATGTTTTCCCCATGATGCTAGCTAAGCCCTCTAGACTTGCATTTTAATTTCGGTTTTGCAACCTGCGTGTTGCTTAATTTTGGGTTGTAGTAACTACGGCCTGCGTGTCATGATTTGTATTTCATTTTATTTATTTAAATTTGTAATCACGAAAACCGACACAAGAAGCAAGTCAAGAAGAAGACTCGGATTGGAGGAGGCTCGAAGCCAGTGGGAGTTCACAAGAATGGAGCTAGTTTGGATCTTGAAGACCAATTCTTTAGGATCAGTATTGCTAGATTCTTAGGAACTTAAGATGGGTTTAGCTATGCATATATTTACCGTTACATTTATATGTTTGAATGTATGAATGTATGATAGTTTAAATATACAAGTTCATGTATGATTTGCAATCACCCACATGCAAAGATTAAAATCGGAATTTAATCAGACTCGCATGTAACCTGCTAAGGGATCATCTTTGCATGAATTTGCAATTGATGATTTCAGATTAAGATTGTATCGATATACAATCAGACTTTTATAATTCACTTAAACACAAATAATTACAAGTCAAGCATGATACCATCCAAGTTTGGGCACTCAAAAGGGCTTTGACCCTATGGATGTCGGTACACCTCCGCATAACATTCATAGAGAAAAGGTCTGGATGAGATGGGTAGTTCTGTGTGGGTGCGTGCACCTCCGCGTAGTAGCCACATTAGTTCTATCCATAGTTCAAGCTTGGTACACTTGTCTATGATTGTCAGTTAGGGCTGACCTAGGGTATCAGTATAGGGTATGCCACGTACTTACGAGTACAGACCCTAGCAAGGAACTATATAGTCTTGTAGATGGATGTATTCCTACCTTGAGGCTCTCAATTGGACCAGTGAGCCTCCGTTCACTTCAATTGAGAGTATGATGGGATCCTGGTTTAGATTCTAATGTTAGAATCAGACAAGTATTTTATAACTAAATCTCCAACTTGAATTTTAATTAATTTTACCATGTAGAACTAAATGGCAAACACAACACAAAGGAGTAATAGCGCGCTGAGAGTCTAGATTGAGGACAGACTCAAGAGCGTGAATTACTCAGATTGGAATGGAAACTTGAGGCTTGTACTCAAGCATGAACGCAAGTAGTATATCCTTACAAAGGAACCTCCTACTGAGCCACAGCTGAACGTTGTTAGGACACTAAGGATACTTATCAAAGTTCCTTAGTAATCAAATCGACGTGTCATGCATTATGGTGGGCAGTAGGATGCCAGAGTTGCAGAAGCAGTTCTGAAACGTTTCAGATGACCCTCATACCTGTAAGGAAAAGGTCAAGGAAATTTTCAAGGAGAAAGCTCGTGTCGAAAGATATGATACTTTCATAGAACTTAACTCCTGCAAACTTAAGGCTGGAGCCCTGTTAGTCCCCATGTCACGAAGATTTAATGTCTTCAGGAACATCTAACCAGACTCAGTTTTGATGATCAGGAGGAAATGGCTGCGGATTTTATGTTGCAGTCACTTCCAGATACATATATTGATTTCATAGTAAATTACAATATGCATGACATGGACAAGTCCTTAACAGAGCTTCATGGGATGCTTGTGACCACTGAAAAGAACCTCAAGGGCAAGACCAAGGAGGTCCTTATGGTCAACAAGAAGGTCAGCTTCAAGAAAGCTGATCAGGGTAAGGGTAAGGCTCCTGAGCACCTTGCAGGGCAGATCAGACACCTCAAGCGTCCAAAGGTTCAAGCAGCTCCCAAAGCTGCTATGAAGACTAAGGATAAAATGGAGAAGGTCTGTCATCACTACAATGAGCCAGAACACAGGAATAAGGGATTGTAAGTAATACAAGGATCATGTGAAGAAGAGTGGGTATCCACGTCTTCAGGATCAGATATTTACGTTGGTAAGCTTAATCGCTATAACCTAAATAAGAAAGGGCTTAAATCTGATGATTTAAACCAAGTTATGATATGGCATTAACATTTAAGGCACATAGGCAAGAAACACATTTCAACACTTCACAAGTGTGGATTTTAAGTCCGTTTGAATTCACTCAAACTGAAAGATGCAAGTCTTAACTAATAAGCGAGAAACGCATTTCAACACTTCACAAGTGTGGACTTTTAAGTCCGTTTGAATTCACTCAAACTGAAAGCTGCAAGTCTCGCCTAATGGGCAAAATGACAAGGGCACTTTTCACAGGTTTATGTGAAAGGCGAGTGACTTGTTAAGTCTAATACATTCTGACGTATGTAGACCTATGAGTACTCAGGCCAAAAGAGAGTTCAACTTAAACTTGACTTTGGAAACGGTCGCATTCATTTTGAATCGGGCTCCGATGAAGACAACGATAGTTCACCTTGTGACAGTCATTCTGTCTTCCATTACTGTTGATGTGTGCGCCTCCGCGTAGTATTCATTGGGATGCGAGCTGAATAAGGTAATCAGTTCCTTTTGGATGTGTGCGCCTCTGCGTAGTAGCCAAATAAGAGCTGGACCAGTGTCACAGAAGGTACACCACATGACACTCATCACGTCTCCCGTTACTGTGGATGCGTACGCCTCCGCGTAGTATTCATTGGGATGGGAGCACGATGAGATGGTCAATTCTATTTGGATGCGTGCGCCTTCGCGTAGTAGCCAAATAAGAAATGGACCATAGTCATATATGGTGTGGGAAACATCCTAGTATGTTTTTCCTAAAAGAATTGAGTAGCAGAGATGCAGGCATCCAAATCAGGCAAATGTGTCTTCATAAGTTATCCTAAAAAAACTAAGAGATACAACTTCTACATACCCAACGAGTACAAAGTCTTTGTTGCTCGAGGAGGGGTATTTTTGGAGAAATATTTTATTTCCAAAACAGCTAGTGGGAGTCCCATGCATCTCGAAGAAATTCAAGAGGATACGGAACAGCCTGAAGCAATTTAGGAGCCTGCTATGCAAGCTGTAGAAGTACTGGAGCCTCATTAGGTCGTAGATGAAGAATCAGTCCCTACAGAAATTCCAGATGGTCCAAGGAGGTCTGAAAAATCTCGTCATGTTCCAGACAGATATGGCTTCACAGCCACTGAGGGAAATGACTTGATGATTGTGGATCAGGATGATCCAGAAGCCTTCAGACAAGCTTTGACCAGTCCAGACTCCGAAAAATGGCAGAACGCCCATGTAAGACAACCAAGTCTGGTGCTTGGTTGATCAAACCTGAAATTCTGATCAGCTAGTCGTGCAAGATGCCACACACAATGTTACGCATGATGCTATAACGTTGTGTCTGACTTCTTGCGTAGATAGTGCAGGACAGTAAATCTAAAGCTATAAGTAATGACACAGCAGATTGTTTACCCAGTTCGGTGCAACGTCACCTACGTCTAGGGGCTCTCAGCCTAGTGGAAAGATTTCACTTATCAGTAATCCGTCAGAACATACAAGTACCTGTGATCACTCCAAGATCTATATTTTATGCTACGTCTTACAGTGTAATCTATCTCAGGGTCTCCCCCTGAATCCAAGAACGTCTTGATTCCACTCTTCGAGCAATCGCCTTGCTCTGTCGTCTTCAAGTATTCTTCAAGCTTGGCGGTTGCGTGCAGTCTTCACTCACGACTTTAGAAAAACCCTCAATCACCTAACTCTCTATAGTTATGTGATGCACAATATCCTAAGCTCAATCTGCAATTTCTCAGCCCGTAAACCTTCACGTCTAAGAACCTTGCAAATTGTTGCTAGGAAACAAATAAAGAACCACATGATTGCTAAGGGGGTAGCCTAAGCTTTTATAGCAATCGTGGATGAGTACTAACCCTAAAGGGGTTCCTCTTAATCGCCGTCTTTCTCCTTTTCAGATTAGGAGTCGTTCTGTAATTTCCTAATCGCCTTCTTTCTTTTCTGTCGAAACTGCACTTTCCTGATTTCTGTCAATCAGGATGTTTGCCGAGACGCTGTCAACAATGTTACACAAGATGTCGTAGAAGATGCTTCGACATTCTTTGTAACATGTTTCTTCAGTTCCTTTAAAAAATCAGCCAATCTCTAAAACCGTCGTAACTACAATCTCCCCCTTTGGCTATTTTTAAGGGCAGCATTCTTCATCGTATTCGGCGTCACATCTGTCGCATCTGTCGTCTCGTCGATCGGCAGTGTCGCGCATATTATCGCGTCTTGCGTCTTCGCGTCGTCTCTATCTTTCTTCTTTGTATCATCGTGATCGCGCGCGTATATCTAACTTAAACTTACTCCCCCTTGCTGGCTCAAAAAGAGCCAAAATTTAAACAAATATTGTAACAAATCCGGGAAATAAGCAAAATAAACCAACCATAACTCACACTTGCTCTCAATCAGCTGTCGAGAGTAAGTGCGATACATTGTTCAACAGACATTACAAAAATAAAATTGTTCAGGAGTCAGAAAGTTCATGAAATTTTAAATAGAGCTACTGTTGGAACTTGCAGTCTCTTCTTCTGTTGCTTCAGTGGAGGCTTCTTGGGTAGCTTCTTGTGGATCATGTGGTAGAGAGATTGTGTCATCATCTTCAGAGCCCGGAGGAGTCATGGATTTCAGCAGGTTGGCGCAATGTGATCATGCGCTAGCAAATTTACAATGTCCTCGTCAAGCACATCAATCTCTCGTTCAAGCATAACTGCATCCCTGCTGGTGGTCTTGGTTAGAGGGACGGCACTTGTGGCTCGACTGGTCTTTGCCTGGGCTTCTGGCCTGACAAGATCAGGAGCATGCTTCCCCTCAAACAACTTGTGGCTCACCACAATCAGTCCTCTTCTTTTGCTCACCTTATCCGATGTTTTCAACACTCCGGGGTGTTGATTTACAAGCAGTTCAGAGATAAGGGATGGAAAGGCAATGGGAATTTTCATAGCAAGTGATCTAGCATGGCGAATAAGATGATCAATCACAAATTGCCCAAAGTCAAGTTTAGATCCAGTACCTATTTGGTAGATCAGTATTGCCAGCTCAGGTTTGATGGATGATTCGTGGGTCGAGGGAGCCCAATTTGCCACTCCAATCTGGAAGAGAATGGAGTACTTGGAAGTCAGATCTGATGCTGCCACAGTGCCTTTGGTCGGCCATGTTCTGCTTTTATCTCCGATAATCTCACGGAGGACTTTGTTTAGGTCGGGTGGTGGCATAGATCGAACCCTCTTCCTTCCCAGGAAGTCATTGATAATGTCAGAGGAGATGTTGAAGCGAATGACTCTGACATAAACCATCTCAAACTCCGGATCATCTGGAGTTCCAAACCCAATAGGCAGATTTGCAGTGAATTCTTTAACCAGGAGGGGATAGTGGTTACCAATGTTTGTGACGGTTCTCATCAATTCTGCCTTCTCCAGGAGCTGTACAATGGCCTCTAGTCCAAGCAACTCCGACGACGGTGTCTTTTTCTGGGTACGTCGTTCTTTGAAACACAAACTCCCACCTTTTTGCACCGTCTGCTGAGTGAAACGACACATTGTCGTAAGTGACACTCACGGTGTTCTTGGCCGTCTTCAGGGCCTTCTTCTTCTTCCCTTCCTTAGCAGGAACCTCTTCAACGTCATCATCAGTTGTTTCATCTATCAAACTCCTTGTCGAGATCACTTTCTTCCCTTTTTCTTTGACATACAGCTTTTTCTTTTTGTTGCTGGGACCTCCAGCATCCTTAACCTACTTTCTTTTCCTTGTTTCTTTTAGTTTTCCAACCATAACAGCCAAACTTTCATTTTCTTCTAGAACTTTTTCTTCAGGGACGACAGCACTATGTGTGCCGTCTCAGCAGCTTCTTCCGTGACATCTTCTCTGGCATCCAGAGGGTTTTCTTCTGTGTTGTTGGTGGTGGCATCTTTGTTCTTCTCAGCTTCTTCCAGATCGGTCTCTCCGTTTCTGGTTTCTTCTTTCTCTTCTTCTTCCTCGGCTTCTTCCGAGTCAGCGATTTCTTCCTCTACTACAACTTTTTCAGTGGCTTTCGGCATGACATCTGTTCCTTCTTCTTCTCCTCCTTCTCCTTCAGCAATGCGTTCCAACCCATGACTGACCGGGGTCAGATCCTCCTTTTCTCCTTCCGGATTTATCAGTTCCTCTACCACACCTTCTTGAGGTGGGTCCTGGTTTTCCAGCAGTGATTCCAATAAATCACTGTTCCTGGAAGTATCGGCAGAGAAATCGTTACCTGGGATATTTGTTGGTGTTGGAACTGCGACGATTTGCATGGAGGCTTCTCGACTTTCCTGGCCAAGATCAGTCTCCCTTTCTGGCCCAGTTAGGTCAGACATGGAGAATGCAGAGCTTCCAGTCCGAGATTTTTTGGGAACTCGAGTAAAGACTGGCATTGGGGCTTTTTCTGGTGAAGCATCCTTGGGGATTTGTTTTGACTTCTTCAGGGTTTTTGGCCCTTTAATCCGAACTCCATGTTTGTTCGTTTTCGCTTTGCTGCTCCTGGAGCCTTTTGCTTCAGCTTTCTTTGATTCGGAGGCTTTCTTTGGGGCTACTGTGCTTCGTGTTTTCACCATTCTTGTGTATGTTGTGAGAATTTCAGAGAGTGAATGGTGAAGGAGACGAGAGCAAACACAGGAAGGAGGCAGACTAGGTTTTTAGATTTTAAAAAAATGATTCAAATCTTTTAGCGTCTGAGCGTATCTTTTCCTTTCTTTTATATAGGCTTTTGGTATGCTTGGCCCAATGGCATGCGTTGGATTTATAGACCGGTTCATAAAGAGGCACCAACTAACTCCTCTCAACCGTTTCTGCAACTTCTTATTGTTCACTGATGGTGCACAGACCGAGTGATGATCTAAGATCCTCGAATCTGCTTGCGTCTAATGCCTTTATGAAAATATCAGCAAGTTGCTTCTCTGTAGGAATGTGCTCTAGGATGATCTTCTTATCTTCGACCAATTCTCGAATGAATTGGTGTCTAATATCAATGTTTTTGGTCTTACTGTGTTGGACAGGATTTTTGGAGATGTTGATAGCACTGACATTATCACAATATAAAGTCATGGCATCCTGTCTGACATTGTATTCAACTAACATCTGCTTCATCCATAGTAGCTGTGTGCAGCTACTCCCAGCAGCAATATACTCCGATTCGGCAGTGGAAAGGGCAACACAGTTTTGCTTCTTACTAAACCATGATATGAGGTTGTTACCAAGGAAGAAGCATCCTCCAGATGTGCTTTTCCTATCCGATGCGTTTCCAGCCCAATCAGCATCACAATACCCCACCAAGGTAGAGGATGTGTCGAATGAGTATAATAAACCCAAGTCTGTAGTCTCAGAGATATATCTAATGATTCTTTTGGCTTGGGAGAGATGACTAACCTTAGGATTGGCTTGATATCTTGCACACACTCCTACAGAGTAGGCGATATCTGGTCGACTTGCAGTAAGGTAGAGAAGACTACCGATGATGCTTCTGTATAGGTGTTGGTCGACGGCTTCTCCTGGATCATCTTTAGTTAGCTTGACATGTGTAGATGCAGGTGTCCTTTTATGTGAGGCTTTCTCTAGCCCAAACTTCTTGAAAATATTCTTCGCATATTTGCTCTGAGATATGAAGATGATATCTTTTTGTTGTTTGATTTGGAAGCCTAGAAAATAAGTAAGCTCTCCCACCATGCTCATCTCGAATTCTGATTGCATCTGTTGAATAAATTTCTCTACCATCTTGCTTGACATCCCTCCAAAGACAATGTCATCGACGTATATTTGAGCTATCATCAAATTTCCGTCTTCATTCTTCACAAATAGGGTCTTGTCGACTCCCCCTCTAGTGTAGCCGCTTTGGATGAGGAATTTTGTGAGCCTTTCATACAAAGCCCTAGGTGCTTGTTTCAACCCATAAAGAGCTTTCTTGAGTTTATACATATGGTCAGGATAGTGCGGGTCAACAAATCCTTTGGGTTGTGACACATATACTTCTTCATTGAGGTCCCCATTCAAGAATGCACTTTTGACATCCATCTGGTAGAGCTTTATCTGTAGATGGCATGATATCCCTAGTAGTAGACGAATTGCTTCAAGTCTTGCTACAGGAGCAAATGTCTCATCGAAGTCGACTCCCTCAATTTGAGTATACCCTTGAGCAACTAACCTGGCTTTGTTGCGAGTGATGTTGCCAAGCTCATCGGATTTGTTCTTGAAGATCCATTTAGTGCCTATGATGTTTCCTTCACTTGGTTTGGGCACCAGTTCCCGCACTTGGTTTTTGTCAAATTGAATCAGCTCTTCTTGCATAGCATTGACCCAATATTCATCATTGATGGCTTCATTGATGTTTTTGGGTTCTGTCTTTGAGACGAAGCAAATATTGCCTGTCATCTCGTTGTAGTCTTCAGGAGCTTTTGACCGAGTCCGTATGCCTTCAATCAGATTTCCAATTACTCCAGAGATAGGATGATTCGTCTGGATTCTCCGCAAGGGATTCTTGTTGCTGGTTACAGGAACTCCTTCGTCATGATCGACATTTGGGTTGGCATCATCATTTTCTGTTTTGTTGCTAGCATCTTCTCTAACATCCGTAATAGCATTCTTCCTGACATTGTTGGGCGGATAAGCTCCGTCTTCGTCCGTCGCATCTTCAGAGGCATCTTCGCAGTCATCATCAACAACTACATTGATCGATTCCATCATGGTTTTGGGTTCGTTTGTTGAAGACTCGGTATGCGCAACTATTCCTTGAGTAGCCAAGGAAGATGCCTTCATCGCTTTTTGGGTCAAGCTTTCGACGAGGCTCTCTATCAGCCAGAATATAACAAGTGGAGCCAAAGATATGAAAGTACTTAACATTGGGCTTTCTCCCCCTCCATATTTCATAATGAGTTACTGACATACCTGGTCGGAGAGTGACTCGATTGTGAATATGGCAAGCTGTGTTAAGTGCTTCTGCCCAAAAGTGAGTTGGTATGTCCTTAGCTAGCATCATAACTCTAGCCATCTCCTGTAGAGTTCTGTTCTTGCGCTCAACAATGCCATTTTGTTGGGGAGTGATTGGTGCTGAGAATTCATGAGCTATCCCTTCTGAATTGCAGAAGTCTGCAAACTTGCTATTTTCGAACTCTCGACCATGATCACTACGAAGGCAGATGATTTTGCCAATTGTTTCTCCTTTTTCTCGTCGGACCTCAATGCACAGATTTTTGAAGATCGAGAAGGTGTCTGATTTGTCACGAGGGAAGTCAACCCAAGTGTATCGTGAGTAATCATCTACACATACAAAGACATATCGTTTTCCTCCAAGGCTTTCAACTTGCATTGGTCCCATGAGGTCAACATGTATCAGCTCAAGTACCCGAGAGGTGGTGATATGTTGTAGCTTCTTGTGTGACATCTTGGTTTGCTTACCAATCTGGCATTCTCCGCATATCTTTCCTTCTATTATTTTCAGGTTTGGAATTCCTGTGATTGCCTGCTCTGAGATTGCCTTCTGCATACTTCTAAGATTTAGATGTCCAAGCTTTCGGTGCCATAGTTTGGTTTCTTCTGCTTTGGAGACAAGGCACTTGGTCGCTTCGATATGTGTCTCGGGAGACCAGGTTCTTAGGTCTCCATTCAAGGCGGGATGTCTTTTGAGGAGATGAGAGATGCCTTTGATATTTCTTCTGTGGTAGCTGAGCTTGCTTCCTCTCAAGAAGTTGAAAACAAAAAGGTCTGATGTGACCCGGTTGACCACAGTAATGACATATCCACTGATATTGATAAGCTGGTCTTCTGTAGCTTTGTTGTCTGCGTGGAGGATGTCTTCTGGCAATTACTTGACAAGAACAGGTTGTAGACGATGTTCTGGCTTTTGTTGTAGGTCGTCCTGTAGGATGTGTTGGGGCATCCAGTAGTTTCTTGTCAGCCATGGCTTGTTGTGGAATAAACTTTGTCACTGCCGTTGAGGGGACAGCATGTGTGCACCCTAATCCCGTCGTATCTTTGGACTGTTTTCCCACTGATAGAATCTTGTCAAGGCTTTCTGTGCTAGGATTCATCATCTTTACCGATTTAGTCATGAGACTAATTTCTCCATTAAGTCTGGTGATTTCTCGTTTTAGCTCCACGATTATCTCTAGAAGTCTAGACTTGTCGATGGTAAGACTAATAATCCTTTCACCTTGTTGATCAAGTATCAGAGTTTCCTTGATCCATCTGGTATGCAAGCCTTTGTATGCCTCGACTAGTAGCTCTTTAGTCCAATTCTCATTTGGAGTTGGATCATCATCGATATTGGTAGCATTATCAACATTACATGCAGGAGTAATAGTGGTGAATGCAACAAAGTTGCTTACCTCTTCAGATCCGCTATCTTCATTGTCATCATCTGATAGGGTGGCATTGTATCCACGTTTTTGTTGTTTGAGGAAATTTGGACATTCTCTACGGAGGTGGCCGAATCCTTCACATTCATGACATTGAAGTCCTTTTTTTTGTTTTCTTCCCCACTCCTGTTTGGTCTGTCAAGACTTCCTCCAATTTGAGCTTTTTGTGGAGCTTTGTTTCTGGCATTTGCTGTGACATTCCGTCCACCCATTCGACTAAATCTTCTCATGGCTATGTAGTAATTATTTGTGAGAAGGGCCATTGTAGCATCGATGTCTTCATCAGAATCGGAATCCTCAAGATCTGGTTGCTTGTGTGTTGAGCTTTTGAAAGCAACTCCTTTGTTCCTTTTGTCAATGTTGGGTAGAGACAACTCATAGGTCATTAGAGACCCCATCAGCTCATCAAATTTCAAGACCTTGAGGTCATGAACTTCCTCAATTGCTGTGATCTTCATCTTAAACCTAGGGCTAAGAGCATGCAGGGTTTTTCTTACCAATTTTTCATCAGACATTGGTTCTCCCAGAGAGTAGGATTCATTGGCTAGATCACGAATACGAACATTGAAATCTGCAATTGATTCGTCTTCTTTCATGATGAGGGCTTCGAAGTTTGTAGTCAGGTATTGCAGTTTTTGTTCTCGAACCTTAGTTGTTCCTTCATATGCAACAGCCAGGATGTCCCATGCTGATTTGGCAGTTGTGCATGTGTTGATCAGTCTGAACACGTTTTTGTCAACACCATTGAAGATAGCATTCAGAGCTCGAGAATTTCCCAGTGATTCTTCATCTTCATCATCAGTCCAGTCTTTTTCTGGTTTTGGGCCGATAGGATTGCCATCATTGTCAATGAGTTGTGGTGCATTCCAACCATTGATTACAGCCTTCCATGTCTGGTTGTCTAGTGACTTCATGAAGGCACACATTCGAGCCTTCCAATAGCCATAGTTGCTTCCATCTAGAACAGGTGGTCGATTTATGGATCCTCCTTCTCTGGTATTGTCCATCTTGATCAAAATATTTGTTTAGGACCTTCACCTAGAGCTATAGGTGCCTCCTCTGATACCAATTGAAATTCTGATCAGCTAGTCGTGCAAGATGCCACACACAATGTTACGCGGGATGCTATAACGTTGTGTCTGACTTCTTGCGTAGATAATGCAGAACAGTAAATATAAAGCTATAAGTAATGACACAGCAGATTGTTTACCCAGTTCGGTGCAACGTCACCTACGTCTGGGGGCTCTCAGCCTAGTGGAAAGATTTCACTTATCAGTAATCCGTCAGAACATACAAGTACCTGTGATCACTCCTAGATCTATACTTTATGCTACGCCTTACAATGTAATCTATCTCAGGGTCTCCCCCTGAATCCAAGAACGTCTTGATTCCACTCTTCGAGTAATCGCCTTGCTCTGTCGTCTTCAAGTCTTCTTCAAGCTTGGTGGTTGCGTGCAGTCTTCACTCACGACTTTAGAAAAAACCTCAATCACCTAACTCTCTAAAGTTATGTGATGCACAATATCCTAAGCTCAATCTGCAATTTCTCAGCCCGTAAACCTTCACGTCTAAGAACCTTGCAAATTGTTGCTAGGAAACAAATAAAGAACCACACGATTGCTAAGGGGGTAGCCTAAGCTTTTATAGCAATCGTGGATGAGTACTAACCCTAAAGGGTTTCCTCTTAATCGCCGTCTTTCTCCTTTTCAGATTAGGAGTCGTTCTGCAATTTCCTAATCGCCTTCTTTCTTTTCTGCCGAAACTGCACTTTCCTGATTTCTGCCAATCAGGATGTTTGCCGAGACGCTGTCAACAATGTTACAAAAGATGTCGTAGAAGATGCTTTGACATTCTTTGTAACATGTTTCTTCAGTTCCTTTAAAAAATCAGCCAATCTCTAAAACCGTCGTAACTACAAAACCCCTACGATAAAACCCATCGGTTCTGATGACACCTTTTCACCATTACCAATGAGGCTAGGATGGTTGGAGAAGGTTATCGTCAGATTCACTGCATGTATTATGATGACACCTTTTCACCAGTACCAATGGTCAGATTGATCCGGATTATTCTTAGCCACAACTATGGCAGATGGATGTCAAAACCCATTCCTTAGCAGGAAATTACTAGAGGGCGTGTATATCACACGACCTATGGGTTTTGTAGATCCAAAGAATCCCAGAAAGATATGTAAGCTGCAAAGATCAATTTATGGATTGAAGCAAGCTTTAGGGAGTTGGAACCTTCATTTTGATAAAGTTTTAAGGGAACTCGGCTTCATCAAAAACAAAAGTGAGCCTTGCGTACATGAGAAAGCGAGTGGGAGTAATATTGTATTCTTGGTATTTATTCATCGGGAATGACATCCCGACCTTGCCACCAAAGCTTGGTTAGGGAAGTACTTATCGATGAAGGACTTAGGTGATGCTACATTTAATGTAGGCATCAGGATCTCTACAGATCATTCCAAAAGGATTTTGGGCCTAAGTTAGGACATGTTGCGAAGTCAGAACATGTACATAGGTAAAGTGTTGAGAAGATCTCAATGCTTGATTCTAAGAAAGGATACATACACATGTGTCATGGCATTAAGCTTAGCAAGCTACAGAGTCCTAGAACTCCTGATAAGCTGAGCAGGATGAGTAAGATCACTTATGCTTCGGCTGTGGGATCCATCATGTATGCCAGGATGTGCATGAGACTGGAAGTCTCGTTTGCACTAAGCTGTACCAGCAGATTTCAATCTAACCCCGGCCAATTACACTGGATTGCTGTCAAAGGTCATCCTCAAATATTTGAGAAGGACCAAAGATACATTCCTAGTGTGTGGGGATATAGATAGAGAACTAGCAGTTAAAGGACAAGTTGACGCTAGTTTTCAGACATATCCAGATGACTTCCAAATTTAGTCAGGATATATTTTGTGTTGAGTGGTGGCGCTTTCAGCTGGATAAGCTTTAAGCAAGCCAAAATTGCCAACTCTACAGCTGATGCTAAGTATATAGCTGCAACATAAGCAGCTAAAGAGGCCGTATGGATTAGAAGCTTTCTGATCGAATTAGATGCAACGCCGCGAGCTTCTGATCCGATAAGCTTGTTGTGGGACAACACATGTGCCGTAGCTATTGCTCAAGAGCCCAAATTCCACAACAGATCCAAACATGTACTCAGCAGGCATCACCTCGTGAGAGATATCACATATAGAGGTAATGTGGAGATTAAATACTATTCGACTGATGATAATATGGCCCATCCCTTGAAAGAGGCTCAGTCGTAGCCTAAGCATGAGGAACATCCAAGGTCTATGGGAGTAGATCATAACTTAAATTGGAACCAGGGGTAAGTGGGAGATTGTTAGAGTTATAACCCAGTCCAATATATAAGTGATCTACAGATGTAATATTTTATCATCTTTCCGAATAAATAAATCGGCATATATTACTAATGTGTTGTAGTAATATATAGAATGTAATTTGATCTGTGTCATTATGTGTGTAACCACTAATAGAAGAACTATAGATAAGAAAGAATTACATTTGATGAGTCCCTGATCAGCTAAGCTTCTTTATGAAGCGATCAGTACGAGACTAACTCCTTGTGATCATGCTCTACTGATCATGGAAAAGTGTGTGCCGGAGTTATATCATAGATACCATCAAGTCGATGATATCGGACAACCCGATTGTGAGTATGCTGCATAGATCCAGTCATGAGATACTCACATATCGTAGCTTGTAACTATATCCTAAGACCAAGGAGTATTTGTGTACACTATGTAACGAATACCTAAGTTTGACCTAGTCTAACGTTTTCTGTAAAAGGGTAACTATAACGGCTTCGATTGGCTTTGATATTTATTACAATAGTGAACTCGAAAGGCGTCTGAGGGATTTATCACTCATACTTTGGTATGAGAAAGATATCCGTTTAGGCCACTTGATGAGTATGACTGAAGGAATAGCACGGCCGTGCAGGTGATACCTTAGTATCAGTTTTCAGTCATCTTAGATATCAAGAAACAGTGATTGATAAATTAGGATGACCATTCTATGCCTATTGATCAATCTGGATATCGGTTTGATAAAAGGATATTGACATGTACGATAACAGGTTAAGTCGAATAATCGATAATCACGAACGTTGGGTAATCATAATGTCTTGCTAGAGACCACTTATGATGGAATGGGTAAAATAGTAATTTTACCAGTCTGCCAACTGTTCGTGAGCCTAGAGGGTCACACGCATTAAGCACGATACATGACAAATGATTATGGATGAAAATTGAGAACGATTCGCTAGTTTTCTGGCCTAAGGTTTTAACTAGACGGTTTAAGAAATCAATTCGAGAAAATTGAACCATTTTGTCTAAACCGAAATTAGAACTCAAGTTAATGGGTTTAATTTGGGTTTAGTTAAATGGGCTTAAAGCCCATTTAGGGATTCAAGTTATGAATGGGGAAGAAGTGCAAATAGGAGTTTAAGAAGGGTAGTTATGCAATTATTAATTTGAAATTCAATTTTATTTCAAATTAAAATTACAAAATATCTTCCATCTTTTTCTCCAACTATTGGCAACCAATCCCCCTCATTTTCTCTCCCTCACTTGGCCGATCCTCTTTTCCTCTATTTGCCTCCATTGTTGATTTGTCAAAAATTCTCAAGAACATTCATAGCAAAAGTGTGAGAGAAAAGCATTTCGGTTATGGTGCTTGTGTGGACCTAATAGAGAAACACTACCTTTGTGTTTTCATCGACTTATAAAGGTAATTTTCAGATTTGAAAAGGTTGATAGCATGCTGAATTTTCCATTAAGATCTTCGTCTTTTTCGATCACCATGGTTACATAACTTCCGCTGCATGAAATTTATCGTTCGAAACCCATGGTGATCTCTTTCAATCACATCATCCAACATGTTATCACACAAACATGTCATCAAATAATATGCAATGTTCCGGTTTTAATTTTGTCAAGTTGTTTGGTCGGGTTTATCGAAACTAGACCTTTTCGAAAAACGGTTTATCGAAACCGATCAAATTTGAAAGTTTTCAAAATATTGGATCGCGGGTTTGTGCCACGGATCAAAAATCACCGTGCACGAACCATGTCGGGCCCAAGCCAAATGGGCCGAAGCCCATTGGGCCGAGCCAAAGCCCACGGCCCGGTTTGGGCTTTTGAAAGCCCAAACCCGGGCTTGCCTCCCCTCTCGGCCTCAGCCAAGATAGGGGACGGCCCCGGTCACCGCCGGCCAACCCCAGCCTCCGGTGACCTCTGTTCGGTATCTCCAATTCGGCTCCCCGAGAGTCCCGTCTCGGATTCGACATATCCAATAAAAATCCAAAAAATTCCAAATTCAATATATTTTCCAAAAATAACATATTTCATGCAATTAACCCTAAAAGCATTAAAAACATGTCATCAACAAATATGGCAAGCAAATCATTATAAAACCGAAAACAAGTTCAACAAAACGAAGATTAAGAGGGTTGACCACCCTCTGATACCACTGTAGGGTTTTGGAGCATTCAAGATCATCGAGATAGCGGAAGCATAAACAATAAGAACTCCAAAACTGCCCAAGAACATGAACCATTAAATCTCAAGGAAAAATCTATTCCACAAGAGTTTACCTTTTTGTTTTGTTGAATCAAGATCAAAGAACAAGATGATCCTTATGATCCAACACACTTAGCCTACTAGAACTAATGTGTGAAGAACAAGAGAGCAAAGAGAGGAGAGAGGATGTTGTGGTCGGCCAAGAGGTGAGAGGGAGAGAGTGAGTGAATTAATTTGATCTTTGTCTACTTCTTCAACTCATAAAGCATGATTGATTAAAGTAACAAATGATGAAGGCATGGGTTAAAGGCAAGTCATCACCTAATCCCCTTAAATCACTCTTCTCTTAATCAACAACACCAACTAAGCATGGTGTGTGGCACCCACACTTGGACCCACCAATGTGGTCGGCCATAAGAGGCTTATTGGGCCTTGTTAGGCCTTTGTTGGGCCGACTTGGTGACCTCATGGGCCGAGCCCAATGGGCCCGCCCATGCGGTCGCGTGCCGTGTCCAAAAAATTATCCGACCCTTTTGTCGTCACTTATCAAACAAAGTCCGACGCGAAATCGACGAAAAACTCAGTTTTCTCGATTCGCTAACATTCTCACAAAACCGAACCCATGGCCTAAAACCCTCAGTTTTTGGCCATGTCTTGCTCCTCAAGAAACGCCAATGTTTTCTTGTCTCAAGTTATCCATATTGTATGTGTGTGACCCTCCAGGCTCATGCCACCGTTGGCAGATCGGCGCAAGAGAACTCTCTTGCCTGATCCATCATAAGTGGTCTCCAGTAAGACATTATGATTACCCAAGGTGCATGATGATCGATGATTCGATTTAACCTTGTGCGTACAAGTCACTATCCTATTATCTCTAGACATCCCAATTGATCACAAGGCATATAGTCGTCATCCTTGTTTAATCAATAATTGTTACTTGATATGCGAGATGACTGAGAACTGATAACCCGTATCACAGGAATGACCATGCTTTTTTTCTCAGTCACTCTCGATCAAGCGGCCTAAACGGATATCTTTCCCATACCGTAGTACGAAGGATAAATCCCTTAGTCGTCTTTCGTGTCACTCATGCAATCCGTTCCATCACTCGATCATGCCCGTTATTGCAATCCTGTTACGGAAAGCGTTATGCGCAAGTCAAAGCCGTACGTCGACCGCATAGCGATCACAAAGACTCCTTGGTCTAAGGATATCGTGACAAGCTATCGCATTTGAATATGTTCATGGCTTAATCTATGAAACATTATTCAAAGCGGGTCGTCCGTTATCAATCACTTCATGATATCTATGATATGATTCTGGGATCCCACATCCCTATGATAAGAAGAACTACATCATTGAGAACCATCTTCATACTGGTCGCTTCGATTGAAGCGTATATTGACCGGGGACTCGTTAAGTGTGATCCGTACAGATTTATGGTTCTACTACTTTAGTGATCTTAAATCAAATCATGCTTAACATATAACTTCAACACATAAGTAATACAAAGCCGTTTTATTTATTACAAACGATGATTAATATACATAGACATTTATAGACTACTAGCAATTGGACTAGGGCACAAAAATGCTATCAAACTCCTTTTATTTAATGTTCGAGAAAAGTGACAGTTATTTGGAAATGCTTGCATCCATCCATTATTCTAGATACATGACATATTCATTATTCTAGATACATGACACTTAATCAATTTACATCTTTTCATGTATACGTGTCTGTTATGAACAGACAAAAATGTTACTATAAATTGTGATGGAATTTGGCCAATTCAGAAAAACACACACAATTTTATTTCAAGAAAAGAAATCTTTCTTTCAAAAATTTACATTCTTGTTCCTTTGTCTTCGAAGAGACGTTCGTATTTTGCTCGTCGTTGCTCAATATTTCAGTGCGGATTACTTGAGCGATAGACGGTTGTATCTTGAGAGACTACCCACCGGTGAAAACATGTGCACCTGAAGCGTGGTGAAATATTGTCTTAAGGAAATTGCTTCTGCAAGCCTCAGTCTTATTTTCTTCTACAATTTCAATTCAGCACAGTAAGCTATTTATTTTAATTTTTAATTTAATTATTTATTATTGTATCTTGTGGGGAGCATTTCTTTATCGTAGTACACAACAATATAAGAAATCTTTGATCTTTCTTGTTATATATTTTGTTGATCAAAATTCTTGTGTTGATAAATAGTTTTTGTAAAATATAAATAAATTATATTTTGGAATTTCACACAGATAGTTTCCAACAATCTTAAGACAATAGTTCTTAATTAATATGTGTGGTTTAACCTCTTGTACAATGGGTAACTCTCTGAGAGATGTTGGTTCGACTTTGGTCACTGGAATGTCGAAAGTTCCTGAGACTCCAAAGTTGATTACTCCTGCGGAAAAACCTGAGAAGTTCAAGGGTGTGTACTTCAAGACATGGCAACCCAAGATGTACTTTTATCTAACTACATTGGGTTTGCAAAGGTTTTTATCCGAGAATGTTCCTACCCTTAAGGAGGGAGAAACTCTTGCAAACAACAAGGAAGTATTTCTAGCAATTGATGCTTGGAATCACGGTGACTTCCTTTGTAGGAACTACGTGCTGAATGGTTTGGAAGAAGTACTGTGCAAGGTCTACAGTCCTCTTAAGACTGCTAGAGATGTATGGGAGGCTCTTGAAAAGAAGTACAAGACCGAGGATGCTGGACTCAAGCGATTTGTAGTCGAAAAATTTATGGAATACAAGATGGTTGATTCTAAGCCGGTCTCTGAACAAATTCATAAGCTTCAACTACTGATTCATGACATAACTGCTGAAGGTCATGCTATTAGTGAATCCTTTCAAGTGGCAGCTATCATTGGAAATCTTTGATCTTTCTTGTTATATATTTTTTTGATCAACATTCTTGTGTTGATAAATAAATTTTGGTAAAATATAAATAAATTTTGGTAAAATATAAATAAATTATATTTTGGCATTTCAGACGGATTGTTTCCAACAAAAACTACCTTACAGTCCTATCGCACGCCCACTAGTTAGCAAATCTATCTAAAATTGAATCTTTAGATCTTTTCAACAACAAAGCTTTGAGGAGAAGTTCCACGGGAACCGGCACAACTCAAAATACGCAAACCAATGTACAACTGACACATGCATTCATGTGAATCCATAACCTATTTTTTAAAATATTTTAAACTGTAATATAATATTTTAATTAAATTAATACATTAATTTTTATAAAAAAATCCTGTATTTTCAGAGGACTTGGGAATTCCTCTCTCGGTTTCTTAGTTAAGGCATGCCCTATTTGGATCCAATTTCGAGAATTTCTCAGGTCTCATGTTGTTAATAATAGGAATATTATTATTGAATTGATGATTGTGAATTACAAGAGACCTCTATTTATAGAGGTAATAGGAATAGAATAGGAATACAAACCCTAATACAAGATAGAAAAGGAAACATAAATATAGGAAACTAAATATAATCTAACAGCTGCCCTCAAACTCAATGCCGTGAAAGAAGAATTGAGTTTGAAGAGGATCCCAATGATGACAGATGTTCGATGGATGACGACGTACTGGACTAATCATAATATGTTCCAGTCTTTTTCCCTCCTTGCGAGTTGGAATGTTCAAAAAAGGATTTCGTTGATGCTCATAAATCCTCTCATGTGCGATTTCTGAATTACGGGATGTAATTTCCGAATTACGGGATTTCTGAATTACGGGGTAGCTTTTCCGGATTACGGGATTGTACACGTGGACTATGGCCGCTGGCAAAAACAAATGTCATAGAGGACGAAAACAGAGCCAGATAAGAAACGAGCAATCCAAAAAAAATATTCCAACCGAAGCTAGTTGAGATGCAAGACAAGGAGAACCCCGAGGTACATGAGGTGGGGCTTCGAAGACATCGGAGATTGAGGCTCACGCGTTGGTGAGCGGTGACTGCACACGGAACGGCCAGAAAGACACCAAGAGATTGGTAGAGCTCCTTTTAAGAATAGTTACTAAATAACCGATGAACAGTACTCTACATGAACATTACCATATTGTATTGTTCATGCATCAGTGACTTAACTAATGGACTCATCTCTTGGTAGGCCCACATGTAATAAAGAGAATCAACACATGGCCGACAACCTCACCTTCTTGCGGGGTCCACAGTTAAAGAAAAATTGATTTCTGTTAAAATCAAAACCATAAGAAAAGATCTATTGGCGGGCCCATGGCCAACAGCCTCTCAAACGCCAATGTGAGATGCCATATTTGCCGGAGGCGAGAGCATCGAGTCGGATGCGGATGCGGGCGCGTGGTGGCGCGTGGAGGCGACGGCGGTAGAGGCCGAGGCCCTCTCGGCGGCGGCAGAGGGAATGGCGGTCCCGGCGACGGAGGTTGGGGACGAGACAAGGTTCCCGGCCTCGAGGAACATCGATCCAAGCCTCAGGCCTGCTCCACCAGGCGGCTATGGTCCGCGTCGGAGGCGTGCGAGTCGAGAAGCCTTCTCGAACGCCAAATCGACGGCCAACGGCGGCGAGTCCGAGAAGCCGAGGAACGCCTCGAGCAGGCGGTCCGCGTGGTGGCACGCCGGAGCGAAGCCGGACGAGCTCGAGAGAGGATTTACGATGCCGAGGTAGCTCCGATGATGACGTGACAAGCAGCGGTGATCGGCATCAACATGTTGAGTATTGTTGAATTGATCGGGGTTTGGAGTGGGACGGATTGCCGAGGAAGTTAAAATCGGTAGAGAAGGTTTCCGGCAATGGTGCCGTTGGCACAAGGCAGCCGGAAACAATGCGGAAACGATTTTGAGAGCCTCGCCCACCCGTCGGAATTGCAAATCATCGACGAGTGGGCAAAGCCAAGATTTCTCAGATTTTGCCTACGATCGGTATTGCTCTGATACCATGTTAATAATAGGAATATTATTATTGAATTGATAATTGTGAATTACAAGAGACCTCTATTTATAGAGGTAATAGGAATAGAATAGGAATACGAAACCCTAATACAAGATAGAAAAGGAAACATAAATATAGGAAACTAAATATAATCTAACCCATGTCTTTTTCATGACAATTGGTTAGACAAAATGACAACAAGAATTAGAACCAACCAGTTATAGTTGATACTATCGTACTCTTAACTATAAGAGAAGACTGAAGAACATGCCACTTGCGTCAACAGAACTAACAAGATGATCTTGCAAGCAAGTGGCTTGGCTTGTCATTGTATACACGCAGGTCATTGAATGCCTCAAATTTCAAGAAAATTTGGCATTGCCGTGAACTTTTGGTTTGACTAAATTTAAACACATGGTAGGACTTGTGCTCTAATTGTCCAACCTATATCCGGCTCTTGACGCGTTTAAACTCCTTAGATGATAAACATTACCTTAGGATCAAATCAAATAAAAATCATGCTTTACAAAAGAATATAAAAACTCTTACTATTCTTAAAATGGTAGCAATCAATGGTTATAATAGCTAGGCTGATTTCATTAAAATTTAATTAAATAAATGACTGAAAGGGTATTATGGTAAAACTAATTAATGATATAAATAAAACCCTACTAATAATAACACCAATCTGTTTCACGAATAAAGACCGTTCGTGTGTTTAGTTGTTTCATTAGGATATAAATACTGTTTCATTAATATTAATACGGTTTGAACAAATTACATGCTACAAAAAACCAACAAAAATATGTTCAAGAGTTAATTACATCACTACTATTGCGTTTCATTTTCATATAATGCGTTTTAGTAGAATATAAAATTGTGTTTCATTTTCATTAGTTGTGTTTCATTTTCAATTATAGTTTTGAAACGAGTTTCATTTTCATTTAAGTGGGTTCTGATGAACACATGTAGCTGAATAAAGAAATTAAGCGTGTTAAAAGAAATTTGTTGTGTTTAATTTTCAATTATAGTTTTGAAACGAGTTTCATTTTCATTTAAGTGGGTTCTGATGAACACGTGTACCTGAATAAAGAAATTAAGCATGTTAAAAGAAATGGACTCGTGTGAAAATCAAATGTGCAACTAAATAAACAAAAATTAGGTTCATGAAAAATGAAATTCGCATCATGAAAAATGATACACTCGCAAAAGTAAAAATATGAAATTTTTGCAGATCATGAAATCGTACAACTGAAAACATGAAATCAAAATTAGTGAAATAGTATAAACGAATTAATTGTACGACTAAAACATGAAATTGAAATAGAGTGAAATACTAAAAAGTTTGAGGAAATAATGTGATCATACAAATAAAATAATGAAGTTGAGTTGTAAAAAAATCATGAAGTTGAAAATTTGAAATAAATAAATCATGAAATAGTAAAACCAATGCGTAAATCTTGTAATTTCAATGTTGAAATAATGAAATCGTAAAAAAAAATAAGAAGTAAAATAAGTCACAAGTAAGTAAATTAGATATTGAATTTATACAATGAAATAATTAAATGGTGTAATAATATAAAAATACGAAAATACCCTTATATTTGTGTTAAAAGACAAAAATAAATAATAAGTTAGGAATAATTACGCTCAATTGTCATTAATGAGTCCGAATAAGTCTAAGCCAACCAAATGTTCATCTTGTGATCAAAATTGATTATTATTTTCTCATGTAAGGAATGAGTTCTCACTTGATTATCCGGCACATTAAATAACATAAACTAAAAGGATAGTGACACTTTGTTACACCTAATTATAGCGAAATAAAACTTTCATACCCTAACTATTTTTTTCTCTTTTTTAGTACCCTGACAATTTTTTTATGACTACTCATGCTAAAATGACTAAAATACCCCTAGTTTAAGAAATTAGAATTGAACTGGTCCAATTTGATTTATCAAACCATATTTGAAACGGTTCAATTTGGTTTATCAAAACAGAATTGACCAGGTCCAATTTTAATTTTCAATAAATATATTAGGGATAATGACATTTTGTTACACCTAATTATCGTGAAATGACACTTTCATACCTTAACTAATTTTCTCTCTTTTTTAGTATCCTGACAATTTTTATCTGACTACCTACGCTAAAATGACTAAAATACCCTTGATTTTACAAACACGTAATTGAACCGATTCAATTTGGTTTATCAAACAAGAACTGAACCGGTTCAGTTTTAATTCTTAATAATTCTGTATAAGAAATAGGGTAATGTCACCTGACTACCCTTAAAGTTGACGTTTTTTCACCTAGGTACCCTAAAAGAAATTTTGGCATTGTGGGTACCCTAAATTTGCAAAATTTTCACCCTTAATACCCAAAGCCATTTTTTATAAAATTATGTTAAATTTTCGGGGGTGAAAAGACCAAAATTCCCCTATATGTGTGTTAAATTTTCAAAATGTATCTTTTTGTTTCTTTCTCTTTCTCATTCAAATTGTAGAGGAAGAGGTGGTCGGAGGAAGGGAGGCGGAGGAGGAGGTAGTCGAGGTCGAGTTGGGCTGAGGTGGAGGTGGTCGGAGGAGGAGGTGGTCGAGGTCGGGCTGGGCGGAGGTGGTCGGAGGAGGTGGAGGTGGTCAGAGGGGAGGACGGAGGTGGAGGTAGAGGTGGAGGTAGAGGTGGGGCTAGGCGGAGGTGGGGTTGGGCGGAGGTGGAGGTTGTCGGAGGAGGTGGAGGTTGTCGGAGGAGGAGGAGTTGGTCGAAGGGGAGGACGAAGGAGGAGGTGGAGGTGGAGGTGGTCGGAGGGAAGGACGGTTACTATACGAAGCTACTAACCGTCCTCCCCTCCAACCACCTCCACCTCTGTCCTCCCCTCCGACCACCTCCACCTCCGCCCAGTCCAACCTTGACCACCTCCTCCTCCCCCGACCTCCCCTCCTCCGACCACCTCCACCTCCGCCAAGCTCGACCTCAACCTCGACCACCTCCTCCTCCTCCTCCAACCTCCCCACCTCCGCTTCCCCTCCTCCGACCACCTCTTCCTCTACAAGTTGAAAGAAAAAGAGAGAGAAACAAAAAGGTACATTTTGAAATTTTAACACACATATTGGGGCATTTTGGTATTTTCACTCCAAAATTTAACAGATTTTAAAAAAAATGGACGGAAATGGCTTTGGATAATAACGGTGAAAATTTTGTAAATTTAGGGTACCCACAATGCCAAAAAAAAGTTTTAGGGTACCCATGTGAAAACGTCAACTTTAGGGGTAGCCAGATGACATTATCCCTAAGAAATATTAATCAAATTTAAATGGGACTCTCTAATATTCAGGAAGTCGTCTTCGTCCCCGATTTCGTTTCCGACAGACGACAGAAACACACCACCATCTTGTAGGCTCTATCGCCAATTTCAATCGTTGTTTGTCGTCTTCTCTCCGCCGCTATCATCATCTTGGTCATGAATCGATAACCCCAATCCCTAATTCTAGGTCTAGGGTTGAATCAAAGTATATTGCAGAACCATACGAATTGGTATAAATCCTAACTCATCGATCTCGAAAACCCACCCCACCGTGCATCTCCCAAATCCTCTTTTCTTCCTCCTTTGCCTCCTCCCTCGCCGCCTCCCCTCCGCTGACACCATCCGCCGCCTCCCCTCCGCTGACACCATCCACCCCAGCGGTCAAGCTCAATTTTTGGGTCGATTTCAAATGGAGACAATCGTGCTCGAACAAATGGGCCTGATTTGCGTCTCTCTAGAATCATCTGAGCTCAGTTCGCCGGCACCGTCGCGTCTTCGACGACGGTGACGACGAAGCCTCCTGATCGGGTCAGCGTTTCTGAGCTGATGTGTTGGCTCATTTTGTTCTTGTTCTGGAAGTCTTCGTTAATGTACTGCTCTGAATCGATTTCGATTGGGTCTTCCTCACCAAGTCGCTTCAGAAATGCATGCGTGTTCTCGTCGGAAATAGCCCCCAAGGCTGGCCGAGAATTGCCTAAAAGCACATATACCAATTTTTCCTGCGTATTTGAAACTAATTTTTCTTGTGTGCGTGAGTTTCGTGTATATAGATAATGGGGGACTAATGAAAATGGACAAAAACATAATATATGTCATCACTTTGAAAATTGCAGTCTTGGTGAGGGTGAAGAAGAGAGGTAGGATGAGGAGATAGGTTGAAGAGGAGGGCAAAAAGACCATTTTACCATTTGTTTTGAAATGACTATCATGCCCTTAAATTTGGTTTTATATTTGGGGGTATAATTGTAATACCGCCTTAAATATAAATCAAATTGAACCAAAGTTAAACCAAATTGAACCAGTTCAATTATGCTTTCTTAAACCAGGGGTAATTTAGGTATTTTAGACATTTTAAAAATAGGTTGTCACAAAAAAAGTTGTCAAGGTTCTAAAAAAGAGAGAAAATTAGTTAAGGTATGAAAGTGTCATTTCGCGATAGTTAAGTGTAACAAAATGTCATTATCCCAATATATTATTACCAATCATTAATAGTTATTATTATGATTAAATTAATTAATAATTGATTAATTATGAGAAAAAATTGATCCAAACTTCTGGCACATCGTCGCCTCCGCCCTCTCCACCGCCCCCTCCTCCACCATCTCGCAATTTCATTGGCTATCACTCACGTTTAGGGTTTTAAGAAATCGATTTGTATGGAAATCGATTTGGGCGCACCACCTTGAAGATTTGGGCTCGTGGTCCTCCCTTTGGTCAAAGAGGTCTCAGTGGCCGAACGTCCCATCTTATTCGTCTGCAAAACTCAGATTTGTTGCATATTGTTGGATTTTACAAACGTCATGAGGTATGTGAGGCAGAGGAGGTTTTTTTGTAGAGAAAAAAGTGGGGGAGATGGCTCGGCGAGTCCGTTCGTGGTGGTAGAGGTCGACGGCGGCGGATGGCGAGTGGCATCAAATAGCGAGCGGCGGCAGACGAAGACGAAGAGTCTAAACCCATCTTCAACATCAATGTTCTCTAGTTCTGATTCCGTTCACCGAGAAATTTTCCCAAATCCATATGAATGTCTCTACCTACCCACCTATCTCTCAGTTAGATCGATTTCGGAGTCTCAAATAAAATTTTCCATTTTGAAGGGTTTTAAAATCCCGGTTCGATTTCTCCGAAATTTCACAAATTGGAGTCTTAGATCAACCCAAAAAATGTAGATGATGAAGAATTCGCCAAAAAATTGCACATGACGGAAGACGAAGTGGGGAGAGTGAAGCAGAAGAGGGTATTTGAGGAAAAAAATAGTGGAGAGATTGGGTGAGGAGAGAGGTTGAAGAGGGGGGGGGGGGGGGGGGGGAATGGTCATTTCACCATTTATTTTGAAATGACTACTTTGCCTTTAAATTTAATTTTAGATTTGGGGGCATACTTGTTGAAATTCTGAATCGTAGCCGAGTCAAGAAGTTGAACACAAAGTCGTAACTTGTGTATCAACTACTTGCCTAAATTGCAGACTGTGGTAAATAACAAACAAGCAATAATAACGGCACCAGAGATGATTACCCAGTTCGGTGACTCCGCACCTACGTCTGGGGGCACTTTGCCAGTGGAAAGGTTTTCACTATAAGGTAGTCAATAGTACAACTTCAAGCACCAACTAGCTATCACACAACCTATTGTCCTAAGCTACTATAGATCTCACCGTGAACAACCTCGACCAAGGGCCTCTCCCCCTGTCTTTGAGATCCTCTCAATTCCACCCTTTGAGCAAACGCCTATGCTCGGTGTCGTAGTCTTCTTTGAAGGATTTGTGAATCTTCAATCATGAACACAAGAACCCTAACCGATCAAGCACTCAATCTTCGCGACTTGATGATTGATCGGAGCAAAGCCGTTCTAGCAAATCTAATCAGCCTCTCAACACGCCAATGGTGCACGGTTAAGAGCTCTGAGAAATCTTGCAATTTTAGAACAAGAACGGATGACTGCTAATGGGGAAGCCCAAGGCTTTTTATAGCAGCTCACATTCCTAATCTCTCTCGGATTAGGAATAGGAAGTTTCGGACTTCCAGAATAAATCAGGCAAGCAGAGTTGTCGCCTATTGTTGATGTGTTGCTGACAGCTGGAAGTCGCCTGGTTTTGTCGACGTCACTCTCTTGCGCTCCAAGTCTTCGTGGCGTCTTTCTTCTTTCGCTCCAAGCGTCATTGAAATAGGAAAGCTTCAGATCTTTCCTAATCTGGATCGTAACTAGTCGCTCCACATGTCATGTAACATGTTGTACTGACTTTTTACTTTTGCGCTAAAATATTATGCCAACACTTAAACGTAGCAACACTTGTAGTTTCATCTTAAATATAAACCAAATTGAACCAGAGATAAACCAAATTTAACCAGTTTTATTATGATTTTTTAAACCAATGGTAGTTTAGGTGTTTTAGACATTTTAGAGCTAGGTTGTCACAAAAAAATTGTCATGGTACTAAAAACAGAAAAAAAAAATAGTTAGGGTATGAAAGTGTCATTTCACTAGAGTTAAGTGTAACAATGTGTCATTATCCCTAAACTAAAGTAAACTAGTGGGGGCACTTTACATTGCGCGGCGCTACCCGTAAAAGTTTATTGCATCGATGTTCTTAAACAATTTTTAAAAGTATAAGATGAATTATTGATATTTATTATTTATTCATTGTCGAAGACAATACTGTATGAATTGGAAAGCGATGCTTGGACATTGCATACGGGTTATAAGCAAATGTAACACATAAAAGTGTGTATCTCAAAGCAATTGGGGGTTGGTTTTTTTTCTCTTCAGCTACCTAAAATACTATAGTGAATATGTCAATCATCGTACATGTTTATAAGAACAGTTGATTTGGTAAATATGATTCGCAAACATGACTTACCGACTAGGAAAGAAAGCTATATGTGAAAATGCATAAGGCAACATCAGTTACGAACAGCAAGCGATGCTACTTCTGGTGTGGCTTCTGGTTCGTCTTCTGGAGCGGCGACTTCTGTGCGCAACTTTTGGTGCGACTTCTGGCGTAACTTCTGTGTAAAATTTCGTCTTTTCGCCCGTTGCCTATCTATCTCCCCCTGTTTGTCTAACAATATTGTCAAAGGTAATCATACAATGAAATTCGAATAACAGCAGGGTATAAACCATCACAAACATGAGCAAATAAGTCAGCTCAAACATGAGCAAAATATCAAAAAAACATATGTCTCAATGTGCAGAAAATTAACTCGGACAGTCCCCGAGAATTCAAGAGTGTGTTTGGAACAAGTTATCAGAGTAAATCAGAGAAATACTTAAAATGAGGTGGAGTCATCGACATCATCTTCATCAGTAGGAGCCGAGCGGAGGTCATTGAGAAGAGCTTCACAGGCAGTTTTGCAAGTCGTCAGAACAGCAATTGACTTCTCCAAGTCATTGATCATCTCTACCAACTCTTCCTCCATCCTAGTGCCAAGTGGTCCTGAAGGTCGGGAGCTGGAACCAGCTTCTGATGCTTTGGCCATGGGAGGAGTGAGATCCCTCATATGCTTGCCTTCGAAGTTTTTGAGGCTGATAGCAAAGGGCAGTGGCTTCTTTCCAAGAACATCCGTTTCTCGAACAATGTGAGGACATTGTTGGAGGAGAAGTCCGGTGATCAATGATGGAAACCCGATAGGTAGCTTGACAGGGCATGATTTGGCATGTTTAACAAGATGTTCAATGACATACGAGCCAAAATCAAGAGAAGATTGCGTACCTATTTGGTAGATGAGTTTAGCCAATTCGGTTTTGATGCTCGACCCGTGAGTAGAGGGTGCCCAGTTAGCCAAGCCAATGCGGTACAGAGTTGAATATTTGGCAGTAAGTTCAGCAGCCGCAATGGTGTCCTTGAAGGGCCAGACCTTCTTCCGTGCTCCAGTGATCTCAACCGCCACTTTGTTCAAGTGCGGGACTTCTAGAGTGACTTCTGGGTCCTCTCTGCCTAGATAAGCATTGATAGTCGTGGCAGATATTTGGAAGCATTCTCCACGAACAAATACTTTTCTGTACTCCGTGTCTTCTGGATCGTTAAACTCGCTTGAGAGGTTGACTATGAACTCTTTGACCAGCGCTGGGTAGAATGGCCCGATGTTTATGACTGTATTGGTCATGCCTGAGCTTCGGAGGAGTTCCACAATTGTGTTCATCTCCTGAGCTTCCGTGGAGAGCTCTCTTTCTGGGTAGATGTTGCGCTGGTACACATATTGCCATTTGACCGCGTTGTCTACAGAGTGGAATGAGACATTATCTGTAGGAGCCTTAGGAACATTTTTGGGGAGTTTCTGGCCTCCCATTGACTTTTTGACCCATCGAAGTATGACACGGGTTTCTTCTTCTTCAGACTCCTCTTCTTCTGAAGTAGAGGTTGCTACCGAAGTCAATGACTTCCTTCTAGACTTCTTCGGTTGTTTAGAAGCAGATGCTCCTCCTTTCTCTGTGGTTTTTCTTTTTGGGGTTAATCTCCTTGGTACTTGGGTTTCTTCTTCTTCATTGACCAACTTTCTTGTTGGTAGCTTCCTTCTCTCAAGCCTTTTAGGCACAGCTTCTTCTTCCATGGTCTCTGTTGTATCTCCTTCTTCTATACTAACAATATTCTCTACAGGTTGAGCAACTTCTTGGATAACTTCAGTATCTTCATTCATCCTTGGATCACTGTCCTGGGCAACAAGTGGACTGTCGGCTTTCCGCAAGACTTCTTTTGGTAGGGACTTCTCTGGCGCAGGTGCAGATTTTTGGGGGCTAGTTTTATCTCCACAAACGGCACCATGGATCTCAGGGGCGAGAGTTCCTTGAGCCTCTTCAGACACCTCTTTGTCTACAGGGTTTACTACAGAAGGGGTAGTAGGAGTACCTTGTAGGAGCGTCTGCGAAGTGTGAGAGCCTTCCTCTTCTAGGTTAGCAGATTTTTCCTTCTCTGCAGTAGAGGTAATCGCCTCCATTGGTGCATCCTGAGGTTTCGCCGAACCTTCCCCCGGTAGATTTCTTCCATGAATCTTCACTCCGTATTTGTTCGTTGTTGATTTTGAGGCCGACAACTTCTTGGCAATCACTTTTGCCCTCATCTTTGCTCGTAGTGTCTTGGAGGTTGATGGTATGCGTCCACTTCGGGTCCCAACCATTTGACAGAAGACTTGATCGGAATTGATTTTGAGAGAAAGAGCAACTGCTATCGTTTGCAAATTTGTTTTTTCTTTTTCGTGGTGCCCTACCGGTTAAGGGAAGGTGGAGGGGATGTGCAGGCTTTTTCTACGGAAGTTGAAGGGGGTTGAGAGTCGATTGGTTCGTCGTCAGTTTTTCAATCATTCCCCTTTTTTTGAATTTTTTTTTTAAAAAAAATTCCAACTGGGCTTTTTATAATGAAATTTGGGCCCGACTTGATTTTGTGGACCCTGGTTGGTCTTGATAGAGAGAGAGTAAAAATCAACTAAAAGCTCCCTCTCTTCTGTCTTGACTTCTGGTTACTCCAGACAGCAAAGTCCAAGGGATGACCTTAGACTTTCAAATCTGTTAGCATCTAATGCCTTTGTAAAGATGTCAGCGACTTGTTTCTCAGTGGGTTGGTACTCGAGCTTTATCTTCTTGTCTTCTACAAGCTCTCGCATAAAGTGGTGCCTGATATCAATATGCTTTGTTTTGTTGTGTTGTACTGGGATTTTCGAGATATTGATAGCACTGATGTTGTCACAGAACAAAATCATGACTTCTTGCTTGACTCCATACTCTGCCAACATTTGTTTCATCCAAAGAAGCTGAGTACAGCTACTTCTGGCTGCAATATATTCTGACTCAGTAGTAGACAAAACAATACAATTTTGCTTTTTGTTGAACCACGATACAAGATTGTTCCCCGGGTAGTAACAACCTCTAGAGGTACTTCTTCGATCTGGTGTGCTTCTCGCCCATTCAGCATCACAATATCCAACAAGAGTAGGAGAGGTATCAACGGAATATAGCAAACCCAATTCAGAGGTTCCCGAAATGTACCTTATGATCCTCTTGGCATGAGCTAAATGACTGAATTTTCGATTGGCTTGATATCGAGCACAGACTCCCACGGAGTAAGCGATGTCGGGTCGACTTGCTGTTAGATAGAGAAGACTTCCTATTATGCTTCGATAAAGGCTTTGATCAACTAATTCTCCCATCTCGTCCTTTGTGCATTTGGTATGTGTGGCAATACGAGTTCTCTTGTATGAGGCCTTTTCTAACCCGAACTTCTTGACAATGTTCTATGCGTATTTTCTTTGGGAGATAAATATTCCATCTGACATCTGCTTGATCTAGAAGCCTAGGAAGTATGTGAGCTCACCGACCATACTCATCTCAAACTAGACTGCATATGTTGTACGAAACGTTCCACCATCTTGTCTGACTTTCCTCCAAATACAATGTCGTCGACATATATTTGAGCGATCCTGATGTCCCTTCCTTCCTCCTTCACAAAGAGAGTTTTGTCTACTCCCCCTCGAATATAGCCATTCTGTACTAGGAATTGGGTAAGACGTTCATACCATGCTCGTGGAGCTTGTTTGAGGTCGTAGAGGGCTTTCTTTAGTTTGTAGACATGATGAGGAGAGTCATGGTCTTCGAATCCCTTGGGTTGAGCAACATAGACTTCTTCGTTGATATTTCCATTAAGGAAGGCACTCTTTACATCCATCTGATAGAGTTTGAAACGCAGATGGCATGCTATGCCGAGAAGAAGTCGTATGGCTTCCAGTCTAGCTACCGGAGCAAAAGTTTCTTCGAAGTCTACTCCTTCTACTTGTGTGTACCCTTGAGCCACCAGTCTTGCTTTGTTTCGAGTGATGTTTCCTTGCTTGTCAGTCTTGTTTTTGAATATCCACTTTGTCCCGATGACATTGACATTTTCTGGCTTGGGTACTAGTTCCCAGACTTTATTCCTTGCAAACCGAACCAATTCTTCTTGCATGGCGCAGACCCAGTACTCATCATTGATGGCTTCTTGTATATTCTTAGGCTCAATTTTGGAAATAAAGCAAATGTTACCTATCATCTTGAAATTCTGAATCGTAGCCGAGTCAGGAAGTCGAACACGAAGTCTTTAACTTGTGTATCGACTTCTTGTGGAAACCGTAAGCAAAGTAATGGACAGATAATAATAACGACACCAGAGATAATTACCTAGTTCGGTGACTCCGCACCTACGTCTGGGGGCTCTTTGCCAGTGGAAAGGTTTTTCACTATAGGTAGTCAATAGTACAACTTCAAGCACCAACTAGCTATCACACAAGCTATTGTCCTAAGCTACTATAGATCTCACCGTGAATCACCTCGACCAGGAGCCTCTCCCTCTGTCTTTGAGATTCCCTCAATTCCACCCTTCGAGCAAGCCTATGCTCGGTGTCGTTGTCTTCTTGGCCGGCTTTGGGAATCTTCAATCACAAACAAAAACCCTAACCGATCCAAACACTTCAGTCTTCGTGACTTGATGTTTGATCGGAGCAAAGATCCGTTCTATCGAATATTCATTAGCCTCTCAACACGCCGATGGTGCACGGTTAAGAGCTCTGAGAAATCTTGCAATTGTTAGAACAAGAACGGATAATCTGCTAATGGGAATAAGGACAAGTGTGATAATGCAAGTTACTATTAGTAGTGATGTAATAATGGCCACTAAGTGACATGATGGCCACTAAGTGTGATAATGGCAAACAAAGAAAATAAGGACAAGTGTGATAATGCAAGTTACTATTAGTAGTGATGTAATAATGGCCACTAAGTGACATGATGGCCACTAAGTGTGACAATGGCAAACAAAGAACCAAGGGCTTTTTATAGCAGCTCACATTCCTAATCCTTCTCGGATCAGGAACAGGAAAGTCAGGCAAGTTGTTGCCGCCTTCCACGACAGCTGGAAGTCGTCTTGCCTGTTCTGAATTCCTGATGAAATAAGGAAAGTCGAGTTGCCGCCTATTGCTGACGTGTAACTGCCAGCTGGAAGTCGCCTGACTTGTCGACGTCACTCTCTTGTGCTCCAAGTTTTCGTGGCGCCTTTCTTCTTTTGCTCCAAGCTTCGTTGAAATAGGAAAGCTTCAGACTGTTAGGTTTGTACCCTAGTCCAAAATAATTCCTCAATCTATATTGTAACGGACATCATTATTCTACATAATAAAAGGCATAATATTACTAACGTGTTGTAGTAATATATCTAATGTGATTTGATCTATGTCATAATGTGTGTAATCACTTATAGTAGAACTATAGATCAGAAAGAGTTGCATTCGATAGAGTCCCTGATCAGCTAAGCTTCTTCTGAAGCGATCAGTATGAGACTAACTCCTTGTGATCACGCTCTACTGATCATGGCAAAGATGTGCCTGAGTTATATCATAGATATCATCAGGTCGATAATATCGGACAACCCGATTGTGAGTATGTTGCATAGATCCAGTCATGAGATACTCACATATCGTAACTTGTCATTATATCCTAAGACCGAGGAGTCTTTGTGTACACTATGTAACAAATACCTAAGTTTGACCTAGTCTAACGTTATCTGTAAAAGGGTAGCTATAACGGCTTCGATTGGCTTTGGCATTTATTGCACTAGTGAACTCGAAAGGCGTCTGAGGGATTTATCACTCATACTTCGGTATGAGAAAGATATCCGTTTAGGCCACTTGATGAGTATGACTGAAGAAATAGCATGGCCATGCAGGTGATACCTTAGTATCAATTTTCAGTCATCTCAGATATCAAGAAACAGTGATTGATAAATTAGGATGACCGTTCTATACCTATTGATCAATCTGGATATCGGTTTGATAAAAGAACAGTGACATGTACGATAACAGGTTAAGTCGAATAATCGATAATCACGAATATTGGATAATCATAATGTCTTGCTAGAGGCCACTTATGATGGAAAGGGTAAAATGGTAATTTTACCAGTCTGCCAATTATTCGTGAGCCTAGAGGGTCACACGCATTAAGCACAATACATGACAATAATTATGGATGAGATTTGAGAACGATTCGGTAGTTTTCTGGCCTAAGGTTTTAACCAGACGGCTGAAGAAATCAATTCGAGGAAATTGAGCCGTTTTGACTAAACCGAAATTAGAACTCAAGTTAATGGGTTTAATTTGGGTTTTAGTTAAATGGGCTTAAAGCCCATTTAGGGTTCAAGATAAGAGAGGGGCTAAATGCAAATAAGAAGGATTAAAAGGATGGATAATGTAATTTTTATTTTGAAATTCAATTTTAATTTCAAATTAAAAATCACATAATGATATATTATCTTATCCTTGGAATTTTTCAGCAACCAACTCCCTCTCTCTCTCCCTCATTTCCGAACCCACTCTTCTCTCTCTACCTCCATTATTGCTCAAGTTTTCTTTTGGATTTTCTAGCAAAAATTAGAGAGAAAAACCATTTCGGTTGTGTGCTTGTGTGGACTTGATAGAGAGGACACTACGCTTGTGTTCTTGTCGATTTCAAGAGGTAAAATATTAGATTTTAATTGAGTTTATAACATGTTCAAATAGCATTAAGATCAAGTTTTTATCGATCACCACGGTTACATATTGTCCGCTGCATGATTTTCAATCTTTGGAACCCGTGGTGATCTCTTTCAGTGGTATCAGAGCATGGTTATTATGTTTATTTGTATATGTTTAAATCTGATTTTTTTTATGTTTATATGTGTTCTTCATCATTAGCATGCATGTAAATCAAAAAAATTTCAGATTTGATTAATTTTGAAAATTCGAAAATTAATTAATTTTTTTGGTTTTTCGGGGTTAGCCATGGCCGACCAGGGCGAGTCCCGTGGTGGACCATGGAATGCCCTAGGGCAGACCATGGTCAGCACCATGGGCCGACGAGGTCGCCTACGGGCGACCATGGCAGCCCTCGCGGGCGACGCGGTCTGCCCTTGCGGGCGACCATGGCAGCCCGTGAGGGCTACCAAGGTTGCCTCGCGGGCGACCAGGGTCTGCCCTAGGGGCGACCATGGCTACCCTCGCGGGCTACCATGGTCGTTCCCGTGGCCGACCACGGTCAGCCCCGCGGGCGACCTCGGCAGCCTCACGGGCCACCGTGGTTGCCTCCGCGGGCGACCTTCGGTTGAGCCGGTTCGGCTCGACCAGATTCGAGCTGAACCGGTTGGTTCGCGAGGATATTTGAAAACCCTAAAAATTTAATTTTCAGATTTGGTTCGGTTTCGATAAACCAGCGAGAACCGGTCTAAAATTCAATTAATTGATTAAACCGTCCAGTTTCGATAAACCGGAATTTTTCCACACTTAAGAAAGATAAAATTTGGAAAAATTATTTGTTTGATCAGCATGTTGATTGATAATATGATCTTTGATAACATGATGTTTTCCACAAGATGCTAGCTAAGCCCATTAGATTTGAATTTTAATTTCGGTTTTGCAACCTGCGCGTTGCTTAATTTTGGGTAGTAGTAAATACGGCCTGCGTGTCGTGATTTGTATTTAATTTAATTTATTTTAATATGTAATCATGAAGACCGACACAAGAATCAAGCCAAGAGGGAAACTCGGATTGGAGGAGGCTCGAAACTAGTGGGAGTTCACAAGAATGGAGCAAGTTTGGATCTTGAAGACCATGTCTTTAGGATCAGTTTTGCTAGATTCTTAGGAACTTAAGATGGGCTTCGCTATGCATATTTTATCGTTACATTTGTATGTTTGAATGTATGAATGTATGATAGTTTAAATATACAAGTTTATGTATGATTTGCTATCACCCACATGGAAAGATTAAAATCGGAATTTAATCAGACTCGCATGTAACCTGCTAAGGGATCATCTTTGCATGAATTTGCAATTGATGATTCCAGATTAAGATTGTATCGATATACAATCAGACTCTTATAATTCACTTAAACGCAAATAATTACAAGTCAAGCGTGATACCATCCAAGTTTGGGCACTCAAAAGGGCTTTGACCCTATGGATGTCGGTACGCCTCCGCGTAACATTCATAGAGAAGAAGTTTGGATGAGATGGGTAGTTCTGTGTGGGTGCGTGCGCCTCCGCGTAGTAGTCACATTAGTTCTATCCATAGTTCAAGCTTGGTAGACTTGTCTACGATTGTTAGCTAGGGCTGACCTAGGGTATCAGTATAGGGTATGCCACGTACTAACAAGTACAGACCCTAGCCAGGAACTACATGGTCTTGTAGATGGATTTACTCCTACCTTGATGCACTCAATTGGAGCAGTGAGCCTCCGTTCACTTCAATTGAGAGTATGATGGGATCCTGGTTCAGGTTCTAAAGCTAGAATCAGAAAGTGTTTTATAGTTAAATCTCCAACTTCAATTTTAATTAATACTAATTAAAAGTTTTTTACTGTGTAGATATAATATGGCAAACACGAATCACTCTGGTAGCGCGCTTAGGTCACTAATCGAGAATGATAAGCTTAACGGCGTAAACTTTCTCGATTGGGACCGGAATTTGAGACTCGTTCTCAAGCATGAACGTAAGGATTATATCCTTACCCAGGAACAAGCACCTACTGAACCAGCACTGAACGCCTTAAGGGCGCTAAGGGATACCTACCAGAAATTCCTTAGCGACCGGATTGACGTGCAGTGCATCATGATGGGCAGTATGGTGCCGAACTTGCAGCAACAGTTCTTGGACATTTCCGACGATCCCAAACCATGTATGGCTGAGATCGAGAAAATGTTCAAAGAGAAAGCGCGTGTCGAAAGATACGACACTTTCGTTGAACTGATGTCATGCAAGCTAAAGGCTGGAGCTCCTGTCAGTCCTCATGTCCTTAAGATGAAACGTCTTTTGGAACATTTGACCAGGCTAGGTCATCTTGTGGACAACGAAATGTCTGCAGACTTTGTGCTGCATTCACTTCCAGAAGCATATCGTGAATTCGTTGGAAATTACAATATGCATGACATGAACAAAACCGTGTCAGAGCTTCATGGTATGCTTGTGACTGCTGAAAAGAATCTCAAGGGGAAAACCAAGGAGGTTCTTATGGTCAACAAGCAAGTGAGCTTCAAGAAAGCCGGCCTGGGCAAGGGTAAGGCTCCTATGCACCTAGCAGGGAAGATTCGACAACCTAAGGGTCCAGCAGCTCCAAAGGCTGTTAAGAATCCTAAGAAGGATGTCGTCTGCTTCTATTGCCAAGGACTGGGGCACTAGAAGAAGGATTGCAAGAAACACAAGTTGTTTCTTAAGAAGAGTGGAGCTTCCACGTCTTCAGGATCAGGTATATTTGTTATTGAGCTCAATCTCAGTTTATCTACTTCAGATTCTTGGGTACTTGATACCGGTGCAGAATCTCACATTTGTGTTAATGTGCAGGCTCTGGGAAGTAGAAGAGAAGTGAGCAAGGGCGAGGCGGACCTACGAGTTGGCGATGGCAATCAAGTCTCGACAACTGCTGTAGGAGATATTAGTCTCAGTTTGCCCAGTGGGCTAGTTTTATTTTTAAGTAATGTTCATTGTGTACCTGCGTTTCGCAGAAATATTATTTCAATTTCCTTGCTCGACAAGGAAGGATATCATTTTACAATTGATAATGGAGCTTTTAGTATTTTCAAGAAAAACATGTTTTATTGCAATGCTTCATTAGTTCGTGGTTTATATATTCTTAATATTCAAAACACTGAAACTAGCTCGGTTTATAATATCAGTAACAAAAGGGTTAAATCCGATGATTTAAACCAGACTGTGATATGGCACTGCCGCTTAGGCCATATTGGCCAGAAACGCATCTCAACACTTCACAAGTGTGGGCTTCTAAGTCCGTTTGAATTCACTTCAATTGAGATATGCGAGTCATGCCTTATGGGCAAAATGACAAACGCAGCTTTTGCCGGTTTAGGTGAAAGGGCGAGTGACTTACTAGGCCTCATACATTCCGATGTTTGTGGGCCCATGAGCACTCAGGCTAGAAGAGGTTTTCACTACTTCGTTACATTCACTGATGACTTCAGTAGATATGGATATGTTTATCTTATGAGACATAAGTCGGAAACCTTTGACAAGTTCAAAGAGTTCCAGAACGAAGCACAGAACTAGCTTGGTAAAAGTATAAAGGCGCTTCGATCTGACCGAGGCGGTGAGTACTTGGACCAAGATTTTCACAGTCATTTAAAGGAGTGTGGGATCATCTCTGAATTGACTCCGCCTGGAACACCTCAAATGAATGGTGTATCCGAACGGAGAAATCAGACCTTGCTTGACATGGTTCGATCAGTGATGAGTCAGGCTGATCTTCCTATCTCCTTCTGGGGCTATGCCCTAGAAACGGCCGCATTCATATTGAATCGGGCTCCTACAAAGGCAGTGGAAAGCACTCCATACGAAGTGTGGAACGGGAAGAAACCCTTATTAGCTTTCCTTAAGATTTGGGATGTGAAGCTTACGTCAAGTGTTTGCTAGGCGATAAGCTCGAACCCAAATCAGACAAATGTGTCTTTGTGGGGTACCCTAAAGAAACAAGAGGGTACTATTTCTACAAACCCAGCGAGAACAAAGTTTTTGTTGGTCGAGGAGAGGTATTTTTGGAAAAGGAATTTATTTCCAAAAGAGCTAGTGGGAGTGCCGTGCATCTTGAAGAAATTCAAGAAGATACGGAGCAACCCACTACGCCGAATGTAGAAATACAGGATCCAGAAGAGGTCATTGATCAAGAACCAATCCCGACACCCATTCCAGATGGTCCAAGAAGGTCTGAGAGAGCTCGTCAAGCTCTTATCAAATATGGCTTCCTAGCCACTGAAGGAAATGACTTGATGTTGGTGGATCAGGATGATCCGGAAACCTACAGACAAGCTTTGGCCAGTCCAGACTCCGAAAAATGGCAGAACGCCATGAATGAGGAAATGAAATTCATGTCAGATAACCAAGTATGGAACTTGGTGGATCAGACCCCTGGGATAAAACCCATCGGTTGCAAATGGGTCTATAAAATTAAGACCGACATGGATGGAAAACCTCAGACCTATAAAGCTAGACTGGTTGCGAAAGGTTATCGCCAAATCGAAGGTATCGATTATGACGAGACTTTTTCACCTGTGGCTATGGTCAAATCTATCCTGATCATTCTAGCCATAGCAGCATACTATGACTATGAGATATGGCAGATGGACGTCAAAACCGCCTTCCTTAACGGGAACTTAAAAGAGGATGTGTATATGACACAGCCCGAGGGTTTTGTTGATCCAGAGAATCCCGGAAAAATTTGTAAGCTGCTTAGATCCATTTATGGATTAAAGCAAGCTTCACGGAGTTGGAACATTCGTTTTGATGAAGCCGTAAGGGAATTCGGTTTTATCAAAAACGAAAGTGAGCCTTGCGTATATAAGAAAACGAGTGGGAGTAAAATAGTATTCCTAGTGCTATATGTCGATGACATACTGATCATCGGGAATGACATCCCAACCCTGCTTGAAGTTAAAGCTTGGTTAGGGAAATGCTTCTCGATGAAGGACTTAGGTGATGCTACTTTCATTTTGGGCATCAAGATCTACAGAGATCGACCCAAGAGAATATTGGGCCTAAGTCAGAGCACTTACATAGATAAGGTGTTGAGAAGATTCTCAATGCATGATTCTAAGAAGGGATACTTACCCATGCGACATGGAATTAAGCTTAGCAAACAACAGAGTCCTAAGACTCCTGATGAGCTAAGCAGAATGAGTAAGATTCCATATGCTTCGGCTGTGGGATCCATCATGTATGCTATGATTTGCACGAGACCAGACGTCTCGTTCGCATTAAGCTGTACCAGCAGATATCAATCTAACCCAGGCCAAGAGCACTGGACTGCTGTCAAGAGTATCCTGAAGTATCTAAGGAGAACTAAAGACGCATTCCTAGTGTATGGTGGGAAGGATGGAGAACTAGCAGTCACAAGATATGTCGACGCTAGCTTTTAGACAGATCCTGATGATTTCAAATCACAAGCAGGATTTGTATTCATGTTAAATGGCGGAGCATTCAGCTGGAAGAGCTTCAAGGAAGCCACAACTGCCGATTCTACAACAGAGGCTGAGTACATAGCTGCAGCAGAAGCAGCTAAGGAAGCCATATGGGTTAGAAGCTTTCTAACTGGATTAGATGTAATGCCGCGAGCATCTGATCCGGTAAGCTTGTTGTGCGACAACACTGGGGCCATAGCATTAGCTCAAGAGCCCAGATTCCACAACAGAACTAAACACATACAGAGGAAGTATCACATTATCAGAGAGTATATTGATAACGGTGATGTGGAGATGGCTTATGTACCGACTGATGACAATGTTACTGATCCCCTGACAAAGGCTTTACCGCAGCCTAAGCATGAGGCGCACGTGAAGTCTTTGGGGGTAGATTGGAAATTAGGTTGGAACTAGGGGCAAGTGGGAGATTGTTAAGTTTGTGCCCTAGTCCAAAATAATTCCTCAATCTATATTGTAACGGACATCATTATTCTACATAATAAAAGGCATAATATTACTAACGTGTTGTAGTAATATATCTAATGTTATTTGATCTATGTCATAATGTGTGTAATCAGTTATAGTAGAACTATAGATCAGAAAGAGTTGCATTCGATAGAGTCCCTGATCAGCTAAGCTTCTTCTGAAGCGATCAGTATGAGACTAACTCCTTGTGATCACGCTCTACTGATCATGGCAAAGATGTGCTGGAGTTATATCATAGATATCATCAGGTCGATGATATCGGACAACCCGATTGTGAGTATGCTGCATAGATCCAGTCATGAGATACTCACATATCGTAACTTGTCATTATATCCTAAGACCGAGGAGTCTTTGTGTACACTATGTAACAAATACCTAAGTTTGACCTAGTCTAACGTTATCTGTGAAAGGGTAGCTATAACGTCTTCGATTGGCTTTGGCATTTATTGCACTAGTGAACTCGAAAGGCGTCTGAGGGATTTATCACTCATACTTCGGTATGAGAAAGATATCCGTTTAGGCCACTTGATGAGTATGACTGAAGAAATAGCATGGCCATGCAGGTGATACCTTAGTATCAGTTTTCAGTCATCTCAGATATCAAGAAACAGTGATTGATAAATTAGGATGACCGTTCTATGCCTATTGATCAATCTGGATATCGGTTTGATAAAAGGACAATGACATGTACGATAACAGGTTAAGTCGAATAATCGATAATCACGAATATTGGATAATCATAATGTCTTGCTAGAGGCCACTTATGATGGAAAGGGTAAAATGGTAATTTTACCAGTCTGCCAATTATTCGTGAGCCTAGAGGGTCACACGCATTAAGAACAATACATGACAATAATTATGGATGAGATTTGAGAACGATTCGATAGTTTTCTGGCCTAAGGTTTTAACCAGACGGCTGAAGAAATCAATTCGAGGAAATTGAGCCGTTTTGACTAAACCGAAATTAGAACTCAAGTTAATGGGTTTAATTTAAGTTTTAGTTAAATGGGCTTAAAGCCCATTTAGGTTTCAAGATAAGAGAGGGGCTAAATGCAAATAAGAAGGATTAAAAGGATGGATAATGTAATTTTTATTTTGAAATTCAATTTTAATTTCAAATTAAAAATCACATAATGATATATTATCTTATCCTTGGAATTTTTCAGCAACCAACTCCCTCTCTCTCTCCCTTATTGCCGAACCCACTCTCCTCTCTCTACCTTCATTATTGCTCAAGTTTTCTTTTGGATTTTCTTTTGGATTTTCGGTTGTGTGCCTGTGTGGACTTGATAGAGTGGACACTACGCTTGTGTTCTTGTCGATTTCAAGAGGTAAAATATCAGATTTTAATTGAGTTTATAACATGTTCAAATAGCATTAAGATCAAGTTTTTATCGATCACCACGGTTACATATTGTCCGCTGCATGATTTTCAATCTTTGAAACCCGTGGTGATCTCTTTCACAGACTTTCCTAATCTGGACCGTAATAAGTCGCTCCACATGTCATGTAACATGTTGCACGACTTCTTACTTTTGCGCTAAAAATTATGCCAACAAACAAACGTAGCAACAATCTCCCCCTTTGGCAATTTTTTAGGCAAACACCTTTTTAAGCCCATCGTCATCTTGTGGCAGTTACACACAGCAAGTGATGTGACTTCTTTACTCCAAGCAGGCACATCGTCGTCACCTTGAGGCAGTTACCCACACAGCAAGTTATGTGACTTCTAATGCAATTTCTTGTGTGTCTTTCTGGTGTATTTTCTGGAGCGGCGACTTCTGGCGTAACTCCTGGTGTAACTTCTGGCGTAGCCTATCTATTTCTCCCCCTGTTTTTCTAACAATATTGCCAAAGGCAATCAGATAACGAAATTCGACTAAACAGTAGGGTAAAACCAGCTCACACCATGAGCAAAATAAACAGCTCAAACATGAGCAAATATCCAGCTCAACCATGAACAAAAATCCAAAAATAAAAAGTCATAATGTGCGGAAAATTAACTCGGACAGACCCCGAGGATTTAAGAGTGTGTGGAACAAAGTTATCATAGTAAATTCAGGGAAATACTTAAAACGACGTGGAGTCGTCAACATCTTCTTCAGCAGCAGCAGCAGAGCGGAGGACTTCGAGAAGGGCTTCACAGGCGACTTTGTGGGTCGATAGCATCGCAATCGACTTCTCCAGATCATCGATCATCTCCACCAATTCTTCCTCCATCCTAGTGCCAATTGGTCCTGAGGGTCGAGAGCTTGAACCAGCTCCTGATGCTTTGGCCATGGGAAGTCTGAGGTCCTTCAACTGCTTCCCTTCGAAGTTCTTGAGGTTAATAGCAAGGGGCAGTGGCTTCTTGCCCGGAATATCCGATTCTCGAACAATGTGAGGACATTGTTGGAGAAGGATACCGTTGGTCAGTGAAGGAAACCCGATAGGAAGTTTGATAGCACATGATTTGGCGAGCTTGACTAGATGTTCAATAACATAAGCGCCAAAATCAAGAGAAGACTGCGTACCTATTTGGTAAATGAGTTTAGCTAGCTCGGTTTTGATGCTTGACCCATGCGTAAAAGGTGCCCAATTAGCCAGACCAATGCGGTAGAGAATTGAATATTTTGCTGTAAGCTCAGTAGCCGCAATGGTGTCTTTGACTGGCCAGACCTTCTTTCGTCCTCCAGTGATCTCGACCGCTACTTTGTTCAAGTGCGGGATTTTTGGAGTGACTTCTAGGTCTTCTCTGCCAAGGTAGGCATTGATGGTTGAGGCAGAGATTTCAAAGCATTCTCCCCGAACGAACACCTTTCTGTATTCAGCGTCTTCTGGTTCATCAAACTCGCTTGACAGGTTGACAATAAACTCCTTGACCAAAGCTGGGTAGAATGGCCCAATATTTATGACGGTGTTGGTCAAGCCTGCTCTTCGGATAAGTTCTACAATCGAGTTTATCCCCTGCGCTTTTGTGGAGAGTTCTCTTTCTGGATAGATCTTGCGTTGATAGACATACTGCCACTTAACGGCATTGTCTCCAGAGTGGAAAGAGACATTGTCTGTAGGTGCTTTAGGCACATACTTGGGGAGTTTTTGCCCTCCCATCGCCTTTTTGACTCGTGGTAGCACAATCTGGGTGTCTTCTTCTTCAGATTCTTCTTCTTCAGGAGCAGAGGTTACTGCAGTAGTCAGTGACTTCCTTCTTGACTTCTTCGGCTGTTTAGACGCCGATGCTCCTCCTTTCTCTGTGGCTTTCCTCTTTGGGGTCAATCTCCTCGGAATTTTAGGTTCTTCTTCTTCATCAACCAACCTTCGTGTGGGTAGCTTCCTTCTCTTAGCCCTTTTGGGCACAGCTTCTTCCTTTTCCATGGTTTCAATGTCGATACTTTCTTCGATGTTGACAAGTTACTCTAAAGGTTGAGTGACTTCTGGAATGGCTTCATGATTTTCATTAAGCTCTGAATCACTGTTCGGGGCGACATGGGAACTTCCTTCTTTCTGTAAGTCCTCGTTTAGAGGAGATTTCTCTGGTGCTGGTGTCGACTTAGAGGGGCTGGATTGGTCCTTGGTGCTAGTGTCGTGGACTTCAGGAACAAGAGTTTCTAAACCCTCTACAGGCAGGCTTTCTTCTATGTTTTCTTCAGAAAGGATGGCAGATTTACCTTGTGTTGGGGTCGGAGTAGAGAGAGAAGCTTCCTCTTCTTTGTTCGCAGATTCGGCTAGAGTGTCGTCCTTCTCAGCGACGTGAATTGCCTCTTCTGGTGTGATAGTTGGAGGTGAAGTTGTTACTCCCTGAGGTGCTGCCGAACTTTCCCCTGAGACTTTTCCTCCTCGGATCCTTACTCCATGCTTGTTTGTCGTCGATTTGGAGGCCGACAATTTCTTGGCGATAACTTTTGCCCTCATTTTTGCTCGTAGCGCCTTGGAGGCAGATGGTATTCGTTCGCTTCGAGTACCAACCATTTGGCTAAAGGCTAGATAGGATTTGTTCTTTGAGAGGAGGGAACAAAATCTTTCAGTTGCAAAAATTTTGATTTGTGGTGCCCTAGCGGTTTCAAATGGTGGAGGAGGTGCAGAGCCTTTTCTGCGTGGGAGTTGAACAGAATGATTTCTGATTGGTTGATTGTCAGAGTGTAATCATTCTTAAAATTCAAATAAGACTAACGGGCTTCTGATAAAAAGATTTGGGCCCGGCTTGATTTTGTGGACCCTGGTTGGTCCTGATCGAGAGAGAGTAAAATCAACTAAAAGCTCTCCCTCTTCTTTCTTGACTTCTGGTTACTCCAGACAGCAAAGTCCGAGGGTTGACCTCAGACTTTCAAACCTGTTGGCATCTAACGCCTTTGTAAAGATGTCTGCGACTTGTTTCTCAGTGGGTAAATACTCGAGCTTTATCTTCTTGTTTTCTACAAGCTCTCGAATAAAGTGGTGCCTGATGTCAATATGCTTTGTCTTGCTATGTTGCACTGGGTTCTTCGAGATGTTGATTGCACTGATGTTGTCGCAGAATAAAGTCATGACTTCTTCCTTGACTCCATACTCTGCCAACATTTGTTTCATCCAAAGAAGCTAAGTACAGCTACTTCCGGCTGCAATATATTCGGACTCAGCAGTAGACAAAGCAATACAGTTTTGCTTTTTGCTGAACCACGATACAAGATTGTTCCCCAGGTAGAAACAACCTAAAGAGGTACTTCTTCGATCTGGTGTGCTTCCGAACTCCCTCATTAATGTCTCCAATCACATCCTGGGGTGGATGATTCTTCTGAATTCTTCTTAACGGAGCTCTTTGCCTTATAGGGGATGCATCTTTATCCGGGATAGTTGGGCTTTCGTCTTCAGACTCTTTGTTGCGCTCATCGTCTTTTACTTCTGGTCTGACTTCTCCTCTGACTTCTGGTCTGACTTCTCCTGAGAGATTTAGGACTTCTTCGTCCTCGTCACTTGGTTGCTCGTTATTGTCATCAATCACGACATTGATGGATTCCATGATAGTCCGGGTGCGTTTGTTGAATACACGAAAAGCCCGACTATTTCTGGAGTATCCGAGGAAGATTCCTTCGTCGCTTTTAGGATCCAATATGCGTCGAGGTTCCCTATCTGCGAGTATGTAGCAGACTGATCCAAAGACATGGAAGTATTTGACATTCGGCTTTCTCCCCCTCCATACTTCATAAAGAGTGAGCGAAGTTCCAGGGCGGAGGGTCACTCTATTATGAATATGGCATGCCGTATTCAAAGCTTCAGCCCAGAAGTGCTGCAGGATGTCTTTGGCTAACATCATGACTCTTGCCATCTCTTGAAGAGTGCGATTCTTCCTTTCAACGATCCCGTTTTACTGAGTGATGGGAGCAGAAAATTCGTGTGCAATTCCTTCAGCATCACAAAAGTTTGCGAAGCTGATGTTCTCAAACTCCTTTCCATGATCGCTCCGAAGTCGGACGACTTTCCCAATGACTTCTCCTTTTTCTCGTTGAACTCTTCCACAAAAGGTTTCGAAGACTGAGAAGGTATCTGACTTTTCTCGAATAAAGACTACCCAGGTGTACCTCGAGAAGTCGTCTACACATACAAATATATACTTCTTCTCTCCTAGACTTTCTACTTGCATGGGTCCCATAAGGTCAACATGAAGAAGTTCTAGAACACGAGAAGTAGTAAGATGTTGTACTTTCTTGTGTGACGTCTTGACCTGTTTCCCAATCTGGCATTCTCCACAGATTTTTCCTTCAATGATCTTGAGGTTGGGAACTCCAATGATCGCCTTTTCAGAGAAAATCTTTTGCATACTCTTCAAATTGATGCGACCAAGTTTTTGATGCCATAGTTTTGTCTCTTGAGCTTTGGATAAAAGGCACTTGGTTGGCAAGGTACTGACTGTTGGAGACCATAGATAACAGTTGTCAAGGGACCTGTGGCCTGTCATGACTTCCTTCTGTTATTCTTCTTTGACCGAGCACTTGTCACAAGTGAAGTGGACATCCAGATTTAAATCGCATATTTGGCTTATGCTGATGAGATTGGCTGTAAGACCTTCTACTAGTAGAGCTTCTTTCAGACATGGAGAGTTGGGAAGATTGAGTTTTCCTTTCCCGAGCACTCTAGCTTTTACTCCATCTCCAAAAGTGACGAAGCAATTTGTGCATGGTATTAAAGTGACCAAGAAAGAGCTATTACCCGTCATATGTCGAGAGGATCCACTATCGAAGTACCAATCATTGCTGGTTGAGGTCTTTAAAGCGGTGTACGCGATGTTAGCTCGATAGTTGACCTCTTTGACTCGCCATTCCTTCCGTGGTTGGCTTTTCTTGATGGTGGTCCTTTTCTTGACCAAGCTAATCCCATATAGCTGATAGCAGAAGGGTCGAATATGTCCTCTTCGTCCACAGTGATGACAAACCCAGTTGTGTCTTTTGTTCTGGGTTTTTGAAGCGGCCAGAGTAAGAAGCTTTTTGGTCGCTTGGTCATCCGTGAAGTTAGGAGACTTCTGGGAGACAGACTTCTGAGGAACGAAGATGGTGTGCGATGATGAGGCTTCTTTCGAATATCCAAGACCTTCCATATTCCTAGCTGGTTTCCCGATCGAAAGAATTTGAGTGTCCGTGCTTGGATTCATCATCTTTACTGACTTGGTGACCTGCTCTAACTCGCCTCTTAGTCGAGCAACTTCCTTTTTGAGATCAATAGTCGTCTCGAGAAGTCTTGACTTGTCTTCATTAAGAGTAAGAATGAGAGCATTTTGTTTTTCGATTACCTGTGAGTCTTCAAGCCACTTGACATACCATTCGTTGTAAGCGTTGTTGAGAGTCTCATCGGATAGCTCATCATCAGAGTCATACTTCTTTGAGCTTTCAGCTGGTTGATCTATTGTGGAGGAAGTGAAAGCAACATAGTTACTTGTATGCTCAAGGTCATTGTCTTCCTCATCTTCATCGTCAGTTAGAGAGGCATTGAATCCCTTCTTCTGTTTCTTTAAGAAGTTGGGACATTCTCTCTGCATGTGTCCATACCCCTCACATTCAAAGCACTGAGCTCCTTTACCTGATCGTTCTCCTCGTCCTCCATCGTTAGCTGTGTTTTCGAGCTTCTGAAACTTGTGTTGTGGCTTGTCTCTGACTTCTCGGGTGACTTTTCTTCCTGTCATCTGGCTAAATCTTTTCATGACTTTGTTGTAGTTTTTGGCCAGCATGGCGATAGTTTCCTCAATGTCACTATCCGACTCAGAGTGCGTTGAGTTCTTCTGCTTTTGATTAGAACTTTTGAAAGCCACACCTTTATGTTTCTTCTCGATAGGAGGTAGGGAGAGCTCGAAAGTCATTAGTGAGCCCATGAGCTCATCAAACTTCAGCGTCTTCAAGTCATGGACTTCTTCGATGGCGGTGATCTTCATCTTGAATCTGGGACTTAGAGCTCTCAGCGTTTTTCTGACCAAATCTTCATCGATCATAGGCTTGCCAAGTGAATATGATTCATTGGCCAGATCCTTGATGCGCACATTAAACTCCGCAATAGTCTCGTCGTCATTCATGGTCAGAGCCTCAAAGTTAGTCGTGAGGTACTGTAACTTCTGCTCTTTGACTTTGGAAGTACCCTCGTATGCAACAGCAAGAGTGTCCCAGGCAATTTTGGCACTTGTGCACGTGTTGATGAGTCGAAACACATTCTTGTCTACTCCATTAAAAATAGCATTGCGCGCACGAGAATTACCTAGGGCGGCTTCATCTTCTTCCATGCTCCACTCCTTTTCTGGTTTGATGCTAGTTTGATTTCCATGAGCATAAGCATAGTAAGGTTCCTCCCATCCATTGATGATAGACTTCAAGGTTTTGCTGTCGAGGGACTTTAAGAAGGCACACATCCGTGCTTTCCAATATCCATAGTTTGTTCCATCGAGCACCGGTGGACGATTGACAGATCCTCCTTCCTTCAAATCCATATTAGCTACTTAGAATTTTGCAGGAAAATCACCTAAGAGATTAAGGTGCCTCCTCTGATACCAATTGAAATTCTGAATCGTAGCCGAGTCAGGAAGTCGAACACAAAGTCTTTAACTTGTGTATCGACTTCTTGTGGAAACCGTAAGCAAAGTAATGGACAGATAATAATAACGACACCAGAGATGATTACCCAGTTCGGTGACTCCGCACCTACGTCTGGGGGCACTTTGCCAATGGAAAGATTTTTCACTATAGGTAGTTAATAGTACAACTTCAAGCACCAACTAGCTATCACACAAGCTATTGTCCTAAGCTACTATAGATCTCACCGTGAATCACCTCGACCAGGAGCCTCTCCCCCTGTCTTTGAGATTCCCTCAATTCCACCCTTCGAGCAAGCCTATGCTCGGTGTCGTTGTCTTCTTGGACGGCTTTGTGAATCTTCAATCACAAACAAAAACCCTAACCGATCCAAACACTTCAATCTTCGTGACTTGATGTTTGATCGGAGCAAAGATCCGTTCTATCGAATATTCATCAGCCTCTCAACACGCCGATGGTGCACGGTTAAGAGCTCTGAGAAATCTTGCAATTGTTAGAACAAGAACGAATGATCTGCTAATGGGAAGCCAAGGGCTTTTTATAGCAGCTCACATTCCTAATCCTTCTCGGATCAGGAACAGGAAAGTCAGGCAAGTTGTTGCCGCCTTCCACGACAGCTGGAAGTCTTCTTGCCTGTTCTGACTTCCTGATGAAATCAGGCAAGTAGAGTTGCCGCCTATTGCTGACGTGTAACTGCCAGCTGGAAGTCGCCTGACTTGTCGACGTCACTCTCTTGTGCTCCAAGTCTTCGTGGCGCCTTTCTTCTTTTGCTCCAAGCTTCGTTGAAATAGGAAAGCTTCAGACTTTCCTAATCTGGACCGTAACAAGTCGCTCCACATGTCATGTAACATGTTGCACGACTTCTTACTTTTGCACTAAAAATTATGCCAACAAACAAACGTAGCAACACATCTCTTTGTAGTCTATAGGTACCTTTTGTCGAGTCCGCGCTCCTTCATTGATGTCTCCTATTACATCCTGAGATGGGTGATTCTTCTGAATTCTTCTTGAAGGAGCTCGCTGTTCTATGGGAGATGCCTCTTTGTCCGAGATGATTGGGCTTTCGTCTTCAGATTCTTTGTTGCGCTCTTCGCCTCTGACTTCCGGTCTGACTTCTCCTCTGACTTCTGGTCTGACTGCTCCTGAGAGTTTTAGGACTTCTTCGTCCTCGTCACTGGGTTGCTCGTTACTGTCATCGATCACGACATTGATGGATTCCATGATAGTCTGGGTGCGTTTGTTGAATACACGAAAAGCCCGACTATTTCTAGAGTATCCAAGGAAGATGCCTTCATCGCTTTTAGGATCAAGTTTGCGTCGAGGTTTCCTATCTGCAAGTATGTAGCAGATCGATCCAAAGACATGGAAATACTTGACATTAGGCTTCCTCCCCCTCCATATTTCATAAAGAGTGAGCGAAGTTCCAGGGCGGAGGGTTACTCTATTATGATATGGCAAGCCGTATTTAGAGCTTCGGCCCAGAAGTGCTGCGGGATGTCTTTGGCTAGCATCATAACTCTTGCCATTTCTTTAAGAGTACGATTTTTCCTTTCTATGATCCCGTTCTGCTGAGGAGTAATGAAGCAGAAAATTCGTATACAATTCCTTCAGCATCACAAAAATTTGCGAAGCTGATGTTTTCAAACTCCTTTCCATGATCACTTCGAAGTCGGATGACTTTTCCAATGGATTCTCCTTTTTCTCGTTAAACTCTCCGACATAAGGCTTCAAAGACTGAGAATGTGCCTGACTTTTCTCTAATAAAGTCTACCCAAGTGTACCTCGAGAAGTCGTCTACACAGACAAATATGCACTTCTTCCCTCCTAGACTATCTACTTGCATAGGTCCCATAAGGTCAACATGAAGAAGTTCTAGAACACGAGAAGTAGTAAGATGTTGTACCTTCTTGTGTGACGTCTTAACTTGTTTCCCAATCTGGCATTCTCCACAAATTTTTCCTTCAATGATCTTGTGGTTGGGAACTCCAATGATCCCCTTTTCAGAGAGAATCTTTTGCATGCTCCTCAAATTGATGTGACTAAGTTTTTGATGCCATACCTTCGTCTCTTGAGCTTTGGATAAAAGGCACTTGGTTGTGACTGTTGGAGACCATAGATAACAGTTATCAAGAGACCTGTGACCTTTTATGACTTCCTTATGGTGTCCGTCCTTGACAGTGCACTTGTCACGAGTGAAGTTGACATCCAGATTCAGATCGCATATTTGACTGATGCTGATGAGATTGGTTGTAAGACCTTCTACCAGTAGAGTCTCTTTTAGGCATGGTGAGTTGGGAAGATTGAGTTTTCCTTTCCCGAGTACTCTAGCTCTTACTCCATCACCAAAAGTGACAAAGCTATTAGTGCAGGGTATTAAAGTGACCAAGAATGAGCTATTACCAGTCATATGTCGAGAGGATCCACTATCAAAGTACCAATCATTGCTGGTTGAAGCCTTTAGAGCGGTGTACGCAATATTTGCTCGATAGTTTACCTCCTTGACTCGCCATTCCTTTCGTGGTTGTGCCTTATTGATGGTGGTCCTTTGCTTGACGAAGCTCCTTCCATATAGACGATAGCAGAAAGGTCTAATATGACCTCTTCGTCCACAGTGGTGACATACCCAGTTATGTCTTTAGTTCTGCGTCTTTGAAGCGACCAAGGTATAAGGCTTTTTGGTCGCTTGGTCAGGTGGGAAGTTAGGAGACTTCTGACGGGGCTTATGGGTGACGACCTTCTGAGGAACGAAGACGGTGTGTGATGATGAAGCTTCTTTCGTATATCCAAGACCCTCCATATTTCTAGCTGGTTTTCCAATCGAGAGGATTTGGTCTAGAGTGTCGGTGCTTGGATTCATCATCTTTACAGACTTGGTGACTTTTTCTAACTCGCTTCTTAACCGAGCCACTTCCCTTTTTAGATCAACAGTAGTTTCAAGAAGTCGTGACTTGTCTTCATTAAGAGAAAGAATGAGAGCATTCTGTTTTTCGATTACCTGAGAGTCTTGAAGCCACTTGACATACCAGTCGTTGTAAGCGTTGTTGAGTGTCTCATCAGATAGCTCGTCATTAGAGTCATACTTCTTTGAACTCTCGGATGGTTGATCTATTGTGGAGGCAGTAAAAGCAACATAGTTACTTGTATGCTCAGAGTCACTGTCTTCCTCATCTTCATCGTCAGTTAGAGAGGCATTGAATCCCTTCTTCTGTTTCTTTAAGAAGTTAGGACATTCTTTCTGCATGTGTCCATACCCCTCACATTCAAAGCACTGAACTCTTTTTCCTGATCGTTCTCCTCGTCTACCATCGCTATTTGTGCTTTCGAGCTTCTGGAACTTGTGTTGCGGCTTGTCTCTGACTTCTCGGGTGACATTTTGTCCTGTCATATGGTTGAATCTTTTCATGACTTTATTGTAGTTTTTGGCCAACATAGCGATAGTTTCGTCAATGTCACTGTCCGAATCAGAGCACACCAAGTTCTTCTGCTTTTGGACAGAACTTTTGAAAGCAACACATTTGTGCTTCTTCTCGATTAGAGGTAGGGAGAGCTCGAAAGTCATTAGGGATCCCATGAGTTCATCAAACTTCAGCGTCTTCAAGTCATGAACTTCTTCGATAGCTGTAATCTTCATCTTGAATCTGGGACTTCGGGCTCTCAGCGTTTTTCTGACCAAATCTTCATCAGTCATAGGTTTGCCAAGTGAATATGATTCATTGGCTAGATCCTTGATGCGTACATTAAACTCAGCTATGGTTTCGTCTTCATTCATGGTAAGGGCCTCAAAGTTGGTCGTGAGGTACTGTAACTTTTGCTCTCTGACTTTGGAAGTACCTTCATAAGCAACAGCAAGAGTGTCCCAAGCAATTTTGGCGCTTGTGCACGTGTTTATAAGTCGAAACACATTCTTGTCTACTCCATTAAATATAGCATTGAGTGCACGAGAATTACCTCGGGCGGCTTCATCTTCTTCCGCGCTCCACTCTTTTTCTGGTTTGATGCTGGTTTGATTTCCTTGAGCATCAGCATAGTGAGGTTCCTCCCATCCATTATTGACAGCCTTCCAGGTTTTGCTATCGAGAGACTTCAAAAAGGCACACATTCGTGCTTTCCAGTACCCATAGTTTGTTCTCTCGAGCACTGGTGGTCGATTGACAGATCCTCCTTCCTTTGAATCCATATTAGCTATTCAGAATTTTGCAGGAAAATCACCTAAGAGATAAGGTGCCTCCTCTGATACCAATTGAAATTCTGAATCGTAGCCGAGTCAAGAAGTCGAACACAAAGTCGTAACTTGTGTATCGACTACTTGCCTAAATTGCATACTGTGGTAAATAACAAACAAGCAATAATAACGACACCAGAGATGATTACCCAGTTCGGTGATTCCGCACCTACGTTTGGGGGCACTTTGCCAGTGGAAAGGTTTTCACTATAAGGTTGTCAATAGTACAACTTCAAGCACCAACTAGCTATCACACAAGCTATTGTCCTAAGCTACTATAGATCTCACAGTGAACAACCTCGACCAAAGGCCTCTCCCCCTGTCTTTGAGATCATCTCAATTCCACCATTTGAGCAAACGCCTATGCTCAGTGTCGTAGTCTTCTTTGAAGGATTTGTGAATCTTCAATCACGAACACAAGAACCCTAACCGATCAAGCACTCAATCTTCGCGACTTGATGATTGATCGGAGCAAAGCCGTTCTAGCAAATCTAATCAGTCTCTTAACACGCCAATGGTGCACAGTTAAGAGCTCTGAGAAATCTTGCAATTTTAGAACAAGAACGGATGACTGCTAATGGGGAAGCCCAAGGCTTTTTATAGCAGCTCACATTCCTAATCTCTCTTGGATTAGGAATAGGAAGTTTCAGACTTCCTGAATAAATTAGGCAAGTCGTTGCCGCCTTTAATGACAGCTGGAAGTCGTCTTGCTTGTTCGGACTTCCTGAATAAATCAGGCAAGCAGAGTTGTTGCCTATTGCTGATGTGTTGCTAACAGCTGGAAGTCGCCTGGTTTTGTCGACGTCACTCTCTTGCGCTCCAAGTCTTTGTGGCGTCTTTCTTATTTCGCTCCAAGCGTCGTTGAAATAGGAAAGCTTCAGATCTTTCCTAATCTGGATCGTAACTAGTCGCTCCACATGTCATGTAACATGTTGTACTGACTTCTTACTTTTGCGCTAAAAAATTATGCCAACACTTACTCGTAGCAACACTTGTAGTTTCATCTTAAATATAAACCAAATTGAACCAAAGATAAACCAAATTTAACCAGTTTTATTATGATTTTTTAAACCAATGGTAGTTTAGGTGTTTTAGACATTTTAGAGGTAGGTTGTCACAAAAAAAATTGTCATGGTACTAAAAACAGAAGAAAAAAAAATAGTTAGAGTATGAAAGTGTTATTTCACTACAGTTAAGTGTAACAATGTGTCATTATCCCTAAACTAAAGTAAACTAGTGGGGGCAGTTTACATTGCGCGGCGCTACCCGTAAGAGTTTATTGCATCGATGTTCTTAAACAATTTTTAAAAGTATAAGATGAATTATTGATATTTATTATTTATTCATTGTCGAAGACAATACTGTATGAATTGGAAAGCGATGCTTGGACATTGCATACGATTTATAAACAAATGTAACACATAAAAGTGTGTATCTCAAAGCAATTGGGGGTTGGTTTTTTTTTCTCTTAAGCTACCTAAAATACTATAGTGAATATGTCAATCATCGTACATGTTTATAAGAACAGTTGATTTGGTAAATATGATTCGCAAACATGACTTACCGACTGGGAAAGAAAGCTATATGTGAAAATGCATAAGGCAACATCAGTTAGTCGACATCAATTCGCATGTTATGTATTCATTTGAACGTTGATTCTAAATATTTATGGTTAAACTAAAAAAATGATGTTGTTTGCGGGTCGAAGGTGGAGAAGCTTTATATCAACGCAAATTCTCAATCTATTAGGAGTTGTCAATTTAAGAGTAAGAGGAGTAAAATGATAAATATTTGAAAATTTGATAGAATGTTGAGAATAAAATTGTCATTTATCATGAAATTAATGGTATAGGCTAAATACGAGATACTTAAAAGATTTAGGAGTGTAGGTGTAAACAATGTTTACTTAAGGGGGTGAAGGTAACCTTTTCCCAAAACCTTAAGGCTTCAATTCGTAGGTAGTTGTAGTTGTAGTTGTAGGAATGATTCAAACTGCAAGTGGAACAAGTCTTTGTCGTCCTTTTTCTCTTGACTTGAACACTTGTGGCTCTTGAAAAGTCTATTAGTTTTGCTGGTCTTTACGTTTGTCCATGTATAGTTAGAAGCATCACTGACAGAAAAATATATATTAAATGATGTGATTGCACTCTTGTTAATCATGCCTACAAAATTGGTTGCTGAATATTTATTTTCCAAGAAACTAATGACCATGGCTTCATCTTGCTTGTATGTTTCCAAGCTCCTTTTAGTATCAATGTTATTGCTCCCTCTTGATATATTACTTGTTCACTCTTATTCTCCTAAATTATGTGATGCCGGAGAGAGTTCCGCTTTGCTCCAGTTCAAGGCGAGCTTTGTCATCGACAAGTTTGCCTCCTCTGATCCTCTTGCTTATCCTAAAGTTCTGTCTTGGACTCTCCATAGTGATTGTTGCTTGTGGGACGGTGTCTATTGTGACGATGAGGGTGATGGTCATGTCACTGGTCTCGACCTCAGTAGCAGTTGTCTCTTTGGCTCAATCAACTCCAATAACACCCTTTTCAAGCTCAATCACCTTCAGAGGCTCAGCCTAGCAGACAACAATTTCGACTACTCTCCCATCCCACCCCAACTAGCCCTTCTTTCTACCACCCTAACCCATCTTAACCTTTCCAAGTCTAACTTTGCAGGCCAAATCCCACCAGAAATCTCCAGCCTATCCAAACTAGCTGTCCTGGACTTGAGTTCAAATGACGATTCGTCTTCTACAATTTCGATGCCAAACTTTACGAGTTTGGTTCAATACTTGACCAACCTTGAAGATCTTGACCTCAGTTGGGTGAACATATCATCCGTGGTGCCTAGCACGCTCTCCAGCATATCTTCACTGTCAAAGCTCTCTCTGAGGAGCTGCAATCTCGTTGGTGAGTTTCCATCGAGTATCTTCTTGTTTTCCAACGTTCAGCACCTCAACATTCAGTACAACCAACAGCTGACTGGCCACTTGCCTCAGTTGAATTGGAGCCCTCTCAAGTCATTGAAACTTAGTGACACGGGTTTCTCGGGTGAGCTCCCCGACTCAATCCGAAACCTCCATTTCCTGACAGAGTTGAACATCAGCATGTGCAAATTCTCAGGGCCAATCCCATCTTCATTTGGCAACCTCACCAAACTAACCTCTCTCGATTTCTCATATAATAACTTCACTGTGGGAGACTTGAGTTGGCTTGCTCACTTAACCAACCTCCAAACTTTGTCTTTCAAAGGTGTCAATATAAGCAGTGACATCCCATCTTCCCTTGCAAGCCTCACTAACCTCAAGTTCTTGTGCTTGCAAGCCTGTCGATTAACAGGTACCGTCCCATTCGGGATTCAAAACCTCACCCAATTGACAACTCTAGATCTTGGACGTAATCTTCTGCAAGGCCCTCTTTCAGAAACCATTTTCTCCAAACTTGTCAACTTGGAGTTGATTTGCTTATATGCAAATAACTTCACTGGTATGATGGATTTTGGCATGTTCCATGAGATGAGAAACCTTACAGTCCTCGATTTAGGATATAACCATATGTCAATTCTTGATTACTACGGCAGACTTCCAAATTTAAGTGTTTTAAGCTTGGCATCTTCAAACTTAAGGAAGTTCCCAAGTTTTCTCAGACAGTTCAAAAATTTGAGTTGGTTGTCTCTTGCAAACAACAACATAGATGGTGAGGTGCCCAGCTGGTTATGCAACACAAGCAAAGAGACCCTTCTCACTTTGGACCTCTCCAACAACTCTTTGACAGGACTTGGCCAGTGTAGTGCTTCTCTTTCATGGGTTAATCTCCAGTATTTGGAACTTTCTCGTAACTCGTTGCGAGGACCTCTTCCTGCTCCGCCGCCATCCATCATCTACTATATTGTTGGAGACAATCGACTCAATGGAGAAATTCCATCAGTTTTCTGTAATTTGGATTCCCTTGTCATTCTTGACTTGTCATACAACAACTTGAGTGGCAAGATTCCTTATTGTCTTGGAAATTTGACCAATTTATCGGTGATAAGTCTAAGTAACAACAATTTCTGTGGCAACATTCCTCCGATGTGCACAAATGGGGCCAGCAGATTGGAGGGAATGGATTTGAGTGAAAATCAATTGCAAGGGGAGATTCCAAGATCATTAGCAAATTGCTCAATGTTGAGAGGGATTTGTGTAAGAGAGAATCAAATCAATGATACATTCCCCTACTGGATGGGGAAGCTTGTTGGGTTGCAACTCCTCATTCTTCGATCAAATAGATTCCATGGTGCAGTTGGGAGTTCTGATTCTGCAAACAATACCGAGTTTCCTAATTTGAGAATCATTGATCTCTCTCGAAATAGATTTTCTGGTGTTTTGCCTCGTGCATTATTCTACAAGTGGAAAGCTATGAAGAAGTCCAATTCAATCCATTTCACATACATGCAGACAAATAGAAGCTTCTCTATTGTGTATGCTGAAACCATAGTTTACAATGTTTTCTCCGTGATTTTGGCAAATAAGGGAAGTGAACTAGAATATGGGAAGATACCAAATGACTTTGCAGCTATTGATTTCTCAAGCAACCACTTCTACGGAGAGATTCCGGAATCAATTGGCAATCTGAATGGTCTCTATGTACTCAACCTCTCCAACAACTATCTTACAGGTATTGCGTCTTTCTTTCAACTTCATTCTAATGTTCTTAAGTTTCTTTAATATAATCGCCTTAATTTGCTGATAAAAAATACTACCTTACAGGTCATATCGCCCCTTCGTTGGCAAACCTATCTGAGATTGAATCTCTGGATCTTTCCAACAACAAGCTTTCAGGAGAAATTCCACAAGAACTGGCGCAACTCAACTTTCTTGCGTTCTTGAACGTCTCTCGCAACAATCTTGATGGACAAATTCCGCGTGGGAAGCAGTTCGATACATTTCTTGATGACTCATTTGAAGGGAACTTGGCATTATGTGGAGATCTTTTGATCAAGAAACGATGCGAGGGTTTTGCGACACCATCCCCAACGGCCATTTGCTCTGAAAATTGTCAAGATGATGAGTCGTCATTCCCTCGGATAGTGATAACGATTGGGTACGCAAGTGGACTTGTAGTTGGCATTTTTATTGGGAACACACTCATGAAAAAGAAACCACAATGGTTCATCAATGTGTTGGGAAAAAGGATGAAGCCAAAAGTAAGGAGAGGCCCAAGGAACTCTATACCTTCCATCTCGCATCCAAATTTCAATGGCATATCAAATATCTCATATCCATCTAATTCTCGTGATTGTGCCATTCGAGGTGGGTTACAAGCGAAGCAACCAATGAGAAAATGATCCAATCTTTCGAAGCTAAGGAGGCCATTAATAGGGCAAAAGTCACCTCAAAGCATTAAATCCTATCTATCGACTCGTTGTGGAACCGTCTTCTCCTCAGCTTACCCTCTCACACGAGCATTGAGTTGTTTGTTGTATTGCTTTCCAGTTAGTTCTCTCTTTCTAGTTGTTCATGTTTTATCTTTTAGTTTTTGTGGTACTTTCCTTACTACAACATGTTTTTCTTGATTAATTCTAGTTCCCTTCTTGGGAGTTTTTCCTGGTCTCATTGATAATATCTTCATTTGCTGAGAGAGAAAAAAAGGCAATTTGACTTCTTGTAGCATCTAATGCTCAAAGAAGAATTGATGCTGGAAGTATTTTTCTTTCGTTAGCATCTCATCCATCTTAAAATATCTTTTTTTTGAAATTACAGTGTGAAAATTTTTCAAGAGGGACAAAACTTCGTACTAAAAATTTGATTTAATTAATAACATAATTAATAAATACATATAACAGAATCTAATTCGAGTTTGATTATTTATTTTGTAGTTGATTTTAAATTTAGCTTTTATGTATATATAAATAGGAAGCGAGTCGGTTTGCGACTTACAAATTCTAATAAGTTGAGCTCGAGTTGGATTCGTTTATCAAACGACACACCCTTGAATTTAATCTCAGCATAACTTTAATTAGAAAATTCACAAATTTTAATAGTTAGTAAATGATTTAACTAAATTATAATGAATAAAACATATTTTAAATGAAAAACGAACAAAATTAATTTAATTAATACAATAATTAGTAACAAAATAATTGTAAACCAACAAATAAAGTGAAGATGTTTCACACCCCCCCCCAACCGCAGATCCGCCACTGGTGCTCGAGTCTTTAAGATTCTCACAACAATATATAACAAAATATTAGGCTTGATGCCAGTCGCAAGCAATAATAATTTTCCAATTTTTCAAAAAAAAACTTGAAGGGAAAAGGCACACTACATTACGGTTCTTCGTTTTTTATACAAATTTTAGTAAGAGGATAAAAAAATCTAAAAAATATTATATTTACTTTTCTAAAGGAAAAATGACGGTTTATAAGTACATCTAAATATACCTATTTTACACTTTGATACCTAATTTTTTTATCTTTCTTTCAGTACCTTAACTATTAGTTTTGAACAACCTACCCTAAAATACTTAAACTACTCCTAATTTTTGAAAAAAAAATAATAATTGAAGAAATTACAATATTTTCAATAATTTAGTCTGGCCCGTTCACATTAAAAAGTCACCCCATTTCAAATTAAAATCATATCTTAAAATTTCCACGGCGACCATTCGGTGAGAGGCGAGTAGCGCACGGCTAACGGTGAGCCAAGATGACGACAACGGGAGGATTGATCATCATACGAGCTTGCAAGGGCTGGTCTACGAAGGAAGTCCGGAGTCGAGCTCCTTCCTCGACAAATCTGGACTGACACTATTTTGACGAAACTCGAACTTCTTGATTCACGATCAGATTCGAGGCTCAAGTAAGAGATGGTCAACACATATTTTGGGTTTCTTAGATTTGTGGTTCTAGGGGCTAATATGCGTCGTCCATCCCTCCGTCACCATCACTTTTCCAGCCATTGTCGTTCATCTCGTCGTCGTCCAGTGACCTTGCTGGAGAAAGAGATACGGGGTCACATATGGTTTTAATTTGAACCATATCTACATTTTTAATTTCAACTGTTCATACCATATTATTGAAATTTCTTTTATTTTGGGTTTTTTTCAAAAATTAGGGATAATTTAGACGTATGTTGCCTCAAACTGATAGTTGTGGTACTAAAAAGAAAAAAAAATAGAATATCAAAGTGTGAAAAATATATCATTAAGTATAATAAACTGTCATTTTTACTTTTATATATAACTGATTCTTAATTCTAAGAACATTCTCGTTATCTTGTAATAAAATACATGTACATTTTACACATACAAAATAAAAATTATCACATTTTTTCCATCAACAAAATACACAATCCTCCTGCAAAAGTTTTTTTTACCAACGACCTATTGGATACTCAAAGCACTCACGTTTGTCCTGTACTCTTACTTAGATTGTAGCAAGCCATACTAAAACCTTGTAACCGAGGACTTGAATGTTTCCTCTTACTTTTGGTGAGTTGAAGCCTCATTCATAGCTATTCTGTTGCTATTCTTATAACTCCAATATTGCTTTATCTTGAACTTATAATCAAGTATGCCCGTCACTAAAGGCTTTAAAGAAGATCGTCTTCGAGTCTTTCAACTATCGGTGAGTAATGTAACTTATGTCAATGGATCAATCCATTAGATGACGATGTGATTTCATAAGTTTGATACTTTCTTGTTTCTTCGTAGCAATGTGAACCCAATATATGGTATACAAGTTGCTGATAAAAAGAAATGACATGAGTATGCAGGTCATAAAAGGCCCTCTAATTTCGAGATGATGTTCAATAATTTGTCGTATTATCGTGAACTTTGGTTTCGCTTAATTTCCCCCACATGGTTGGATTTATCTCCTTCGTTAATTATGTGTCCTATCTTTAGCTCCTCCACAAGTCTTCTAGTTTTGTTGTCTTTGACGGTTGGCTCTTGTGGGCAATCTTTTATTACATATGCAAATGTTACAGTGGGTTGGCATATTTGACCACTCATTACGGTAAAATTAACATAAATTTAAGGGGTAATTCCATGTCAATACCCTAACTTTGCTTCATTTCGAAATCAGTACCCTGACTTTAAAACTTTTTTTGCCGGTACCTGAAGTTTATTTACGTTGTAGTTAAGGTAACGGTTGTTAAATATAACAGAATTTGTGTGCAAAATGTCTAAAATGCCCTCAATAGTTTTGGCCTGTTAAACTGGTCTGATTGGTTCAATTGATATGATTATAAAATTACTATTTTACCCCTAATTGAATACCAATTTAACTCATAGGTGAAGGGCAAATTTGACTTTTCACTTACACAAATAATAAATATAATTCTTTAATATTTAAATATATATAATAATATTATTAATTATATATTATTATTATTAATCATTAATTAACCTAATTAACTCTAATTAACCCTAATTAACCCCTCCCCTCCCCACCACTCCCGTCACCAGTCCCGCTCCGGCCACCAGTCCCGCTCCGGCCACTCCCGCTCCGGCCGCCACTCCCGTCTCCGGCCGTCTGCTCCGACGAGGGGAGGATGGTTGGGCATTACTGGCTCAGGAAATCGGACCTCTCGCCCACGCCGTTTTTGAAGAAGCAGATCGATTCTACGCTCGACAGGCTCTGCGGATTCGCTGAAGAAGTCGTCGCCGGCAAGGTCTGTGTGACTTTATAGTGGCGCCACCGCCACGCTCTCGGCGAACTCTCGAGGGTTTCGACGAGGGAGGCTTGGAGGCGCGACAAGGGAGGCTCGATCTGGGAGGCTCGATCTGGGAGGCGCGAGGAGGGAGGCTCGATCTCGGAGGCGCGAGGAGGGAGGCTCGGAGGCGTGAGGAGGGAGGCTCCGATTCGACGGCCACGGAGGAGGCGGTCGGAGCAGGCAGTGGGATGAGGCGGTCGGAGCAGGCGGTGGGATGAGGCGGTTGGAGCAGACGGCCGGAGACGGGAGTGGCGGCCGAAGCGGGAGTGGCCGGAGCGGGACTGGTGGCGGAGACGGGACTGGTGGGAGGGGAGGGGTTAATTAGGGTTAATTAGAGTTAATTAGGGTTAATTAGGGTTAATTAGAGTTAATTAGGTTAATTAATGATTAATAATAATAATATATAATTAATAATATTATTATATATATTTAAATATTAAAGAATTATATTTATTATTTGTGTAAGTGAAAAGTCAAATTTGCCCTTCACCCATGAGTTAAATTGGTATTCAATTAGGGGTAAAATAGTAATTTTATAATCATATCAATTGAACCAATCAGACCAGTTTAACAGGCCAAAACTATTGAGGGCATTTTAGACATTTTGCACACAAATTCTGTTATATTTAACAGTCGTTACCTTAACTGCAACGTAAATAAACTTCAGGTACCGGCAAAAAAAGTTTTAAAGTCAGGGTACTGATTTCGAAATGAAGCAAAGTTAGGATATTGACATGGAATTACCCCTAAATTTAATATTATTATATTAATTTAATCAATTGTTGAATGATAATATTGAAATGTTGTAATTAATTATACTATTGTAGGGCTCGCGTGATGCGCGTGCTATCCGTAAAAGCTTGGTGAAGAATAATTACGAACAAAGTTTTCATTTTTTCTAAATGTTTGTAATTCAAACTATTATTATTCACAATTACGTGTACGAAATTGTATAGTGTACGACATCTTATAGTGTGATATTTAAATATTGTTTTCGTTCTAAAGTAGAAATAATTTTATTGATTTAATTGTTTATCAATAACATATAACAACTATTGTTTAACTTATTATGATATAATACAATGAATTACAATAGGCAGATTTATTACTTATAAACATTCTGATAAGTATTTACAAATATCTTATTTTCAGAAAATAAGCAAACTATTTAACACAAGTAAATTAGGTGTGTTGTTTTGAGGTTGTAAACTATTTGGAAACTGTTTTGAGGGGGATACACACAAAAATGAGGTTGTGCAAAGAAATATGGGAAACAAAATAAGTCTGGGGAGTAGTTTGAAAATTATGATAACCTCTTTGTGGAACATTTTCTTTTCGATGGACATAACATCGAGCATCGAGTTTTTGCTTAAGGTCATTTCCTTAATTTGCTTGCCTTCCATTTAATGTTATCACAAGGCAATTCTATCTTACCTCACAATAATTGGTTTCATAAATAAATATTAACACTGACAATTATTCTATTTTCGAGGGAACACTAAAATAATTTTAGGATTGCACTTAAAGTGGGAAAGTCACGGGACTCGGTCTCATTACGAGGGATGAGACACATTTTAAGGTATTTTGGGAAATGTACATTTTTCAAGAAAAAACAATGACAACTATTCGTATATTTTTGAAAATAAGTTTTAAATCCAATTCAAGAAAATAAATAAGATTGTTTTGTGGTTCAAGAATTGAATAAAATCGGCTCGGTCTTTCAATCCCATTCACAAAAATAAATAAATAAAATTTGTTATTAAAGAATTGAATCAGATCGCCTCTGAGTCATATGTGATCTGTCTATGTGGTTCTAACCTTTAGTTATAACCAATTATACAGATACAACCATACCAAAACGTTCGGACTTTAATTTTTATTGGGCCCGATTCAGGGACGAAATTAAGATTGAAAAATTAATTTTTGGACTAAGTAATTTTATTTCATACTGCAATAATAAATTATAAAATATAGTTATAAGCATAAATTTGAAATCTGATATTATACAATCCAATGAAAACTTAAAGTTTAGAAAAATTAAAAATATACAACCCTAATAAAAAATTATAACCCAATTGGTTCGTTTCTTATTCGGTTATACAACCCAATACAAATGATATAACCCGATCAGTTTAGTTTTTATTTGGTTATGTGAACTAAATACGAACCACAATCATGTGATTTTCTGTAATTAGACACAAAATACAATTATTATTTAAGGTTCTCGATTTTTTATTTCCATTTCAGCCCACTTCCCGTTCGAATATAAGCCTAAATAAACACCCCCACAATTGACTATATCCAATTGGCCTATTGAAAGCATATTGTCCCAAATCCATTTAAAAAATCACTTTTAATCACACATTTTCTAATACAATACTTAGCAACAGCTGTGATGCGCGTGCTACCCGCAAAAACTAATTATATTAATGCAACACGGTGAAATCATTTTAAACATATTTCTAAAGCAAATTTAGAGTTCAAACTTTAATACGTTAGTACAATAACATTAAAAGAAATTTAATACATTACGGAACAAACTAATAATAATTTTTATTATTTTCTCGATAATGTTTTTATAAAATTGATAATCTGTTTTGAGAAAATATTTCCAAAAGAAAAATGTATACAATTTTTTTATACATGCGTGCTAGTGGAACCGCTTTATTATCGTTATTGGTTCTAAGTTTTGACTTGAAAATAAAATTAACACCCTATGAGTTTGACTTACACAAACCTAATACAGTTAACCCACTTCGTATGGCTAAAATGTCTTTAATACCTCAAAAAGCCTTAATAATGATCTTTCGGAATCAGATACACCAACCCACAAGAAAATCACGTGAAATAACAAACTTTTTGAGGAAATAGCATTGCAATACTATTCATCAAACACCTTGTCGTGCATGCCCTTATGGTAGCAAACAACAACCATTTTCAAAAAGAACTGTGAGAAGCGTTCTTAAACTTCAATCATAATGAACACAAAATTAGTCAAAAAGATATTTCTAAAATATACATGAAAAAATAATAATAGGAAAAACTCTCATATTCAAACAATCAACTAAAATTGAACCAAAACAAATGAGAAAGCAATTTCCGACAGCGTCAGTAAACAGATTGAGAAATAAAGAGGGATTCACCAGGTTGGCGTTAGGATCAAGAACCCAAAATTATTGTTAAAAATCTAAGAGGAAAAATCAAAATAATTGTTGAAATTAAACAGATTCTCGTGCTACTTGATTTTATCATATCATTTGAACTGATAATAATGTAATAAGCAATTTAGAGAATGTTGTACCTACATCGCCATTGCCAATCAGACTCCATTTAAATCCTCATAGCAAGCATGTAACAAGGTCACTAATATAAGCTATAACCTAATACTATAGTCTAAAAAATGCTAACCATTCAACAAATCACAATACGTGAAAAAATAATAAGAGGCAGTGCTCTCATAATCAAACAATCAACCAAAATTATACCAAAACAAATCAAAAAGCAATTTTCAACAATGTCAGTAAACAGAGCAAGTAATAGAGAGGGACTCACCTGGCTGGTATTAAGATCAAAACATGTCTGCGAATTCTTGAGGTAAAAATCAGCGGCTCCTCGCACCATTATCGAATCCGCATCTTTTATGAATTCATGCTTGCTACCGAGATTGCTACAGATTCCTAACAAATATTTATCACCGAGTGACTTACAGAATCCAAAAATCCGAATGCTTCAAATGGCCATTTTTTTCAGAATTAGATAATTTGGTTTTATTTTTCCAGAAAACTAAAATAAAAGCATACAACAAACCCAAAACACATACTCATTTATTAACGATCAAACAAACATGTAAAAATGAAGAAGACTCAAGATTGATGTAAATGAAGATAAAATGAAAAAAGAAAAGAAAAAAGAAGATACCCCAAAATATATGGTTACCGAGGATCAAAATAACAAAAAATTTAAAAAAATGAAGAAGAGTAAGATTGAGGGGAAACAATAACAAAAAATACTTCTTATATGCATTTTAGTGTGTTTATGAGAAGAGACAAGAGCATCATAAATGCAGTGGCTTGAAAATACAACGTGGACTCCTTGATTCTTTAGCATATGCAATCAATTACTTACAATAGGTAGTTCCCTAGAGACTTTACTTTTCATTGTGAATATTCATCTGTTATACGCAAACATGATTTTTTTAAAATTTTTATACTAATATCATGGTCAGTGCTCACAGAAATAAAGTTGTGTCTACTAACAATCATTTAAATGGTTTCACACACTACCAAAATATATATATAAGTCTAGTAAACTAGTTTCATATCTGATAACAACCATAACCCAATTCATATACATGATTTTCAACAACCGGTTCATATACATGATTTCCAAGAACAACTGAAAACCGCTAACAAAAAGAAATCAACATACCTTGACCGAGATGACGTTATCAAGATTATTAGGGTCCTCCAGTAACCCCCCCCCCCCCCCCCCCCCCCAATTAATCTTAACCTCATTCTACGAATTTCGATACTGCTCTCAACCCGTTTGTAACAGAGACCGGAACCTAGAAACCATATCACCTCCCACCGACTCCTATATCACCGAACCTTGGATACATAGATCAAAATGAACAACATAACCAAAAATAATTCATGACACACAACCAAGAAACAAACCTCGCGGTCTACAATGATAAAATGAAGACTCAAGAACTCATTTGTCTTAATGTCAGCGACATCCCATGTTCTACAAACCCGTGCCTTCAACACCCGATAGTCAATGCCTTCACAACAAACAGATCGTGAAAATATCCAAAATCATGCCAAACAATCCAAGAATGAGAATCCATAATGGAAAACAAACACATCAAGAACACACACTCATGCATAACGATTTTATTGAAACACAATCTATAACTAACAAGAACCAAGTGACAAATAACAACTCAAGCAAAAGATTAAAAGTTTATAAAACATCGTAGATAAAATCTAAGGCGGTTACCTTCCACAGTTTGGAACAAAAGAAAAAAAAAAGAAACAGTTCGCGCCAACAACCACAACTTGTTCGCGTCAAAACAGGACCACATGTGTCAACTCCACAAAAGAACGATCATACCATACACTAAAAACATACAAATAAATTGCGTCAGATGCCAAACTCCAAAGAAACCAAATGTCACAAAAGCAGGCACTCCCGCCCCTTCCTTATTCCAATCAATACATAATTAGATCTAATTTTAATTTTATCAGTTTTGCAAAATACGATATGTCAACAACATGGAGTGCCAGATGTCGACATTTCGTCTATTCTCTACCATTCTCTAATCTCATTATACAATACCCATTAATTATCAAATACAATTAATTTATTCTAAAACCTAATACAAATGATTGCATACAACTATTTTTCTTATACATTTTTCTTTGAATGTTTAAAATCACTGAGCTCCGTCAATGAAAATTGTACAAAGCATTGAAGAAACTCAAATTAAGAAGAGCAAAAAATACACATCGAACGAATACAAGCTCACATGTCATATATATACATAATTGTTCATGGTTTGATCTTGTTGACAACGGGCATTTGTAAAAATGGTCAACTCATTGTACAATGCATCAAAACTAAGAATAAAGAAAAAACTAAACATGTCATTAATTGGAACTACCAATTTTAAAATCGACATGGTTTCAAAAATCTTTTTTAAATATTTCTATTGAAGTAGCACTTTTAATATTATATTGATATCACATTATACATTCATATGTAATTTGTCTAAAAATTAAATACTAAGAAATATAAAGATATTTATTAAATATTTGTACAATACATGTCTTCAAGACGTAAAATTCCAACTATGCATCATCGCTGCTCTTGACCACTTCCAAAACCTCCTAATACGTGAAATCATCACCAAGCATCTCAATTCAAGAAATCAGAAACTCATATTTACTAAATTTTAAACTCTAACCTGACAAACCACAATTTATCTATGTGTCAAGATACAATGTAACATAATTAACACACTAAATTCTCCAATCTAAAAATGTTTAGGGTAAGAGGGTAATTTTGTAAATAGTTGACTGACAAACTGATGGTACAAGTCAAGTGCACTACATTTGAACTTTTGTGCCTAAAATAGCAATTCACTTAAGTGCATAGTTACAACTGAAAGTAAGCAGATGATTCAAAAGATATCAGTCACCATTCTCTAAACACTATACATATATACAAAAGCTAAACAAAATAGAGGCATAAATCCATAGGCATGTACAAACTTTTAACATACACAATGCACTATACAATTGAACGATCCCACCCCACTCCGATCTCAAACAAAGATACTTCTTAAAATGTACACGATATTAGTGTGTGTTGATGCATATGATATCAACGAAAAAGAAAATGTCGAATTGAAAAAAACAATTACATACCAAACATGTAGCAACATTGAACTTATGGCACATGTGCATAATATCCACTATGAATAAATCAATTGGTTCTTTAGGCATACAAATGCAGAGAGTATGCCATATTTTCAAACAAATTTCATCTTATGTCAAGAACATGTCAAGTATATTCTATACAAAAAAGGTATAAAGATGAAAAGAAGGTAGACTCATCGCATTAGTTACTATGTCAGTCAATTGGCCTGCAAATGTTTCATACACTTATAGCATGAAAAAAATTCAGATTTAGTTTATTAATAATAGAAAGTAAAGCAAGAGACTATACAAGCAAAGCAATACCAAAAATTAAAGCAAGAGATCATAAAAGCAATACCTTTGTTCTCAATGTTGTTCTTGCCACCATTTTTAGGATCTCTCTATCAAACTCACTACCCATCACCACTGGAGTCTTAAACTTTTCTAGAAATTGGAGAGTTGCCCGTTTAGCGAATCTCGAGCCCATCAACTAAAGGATGCATGTCTGAAACAATTTTTTTTTTAAATCAATTATTGGAAAGGAAAAATAGGATTTCCTAAGAAAATAACAATAATATAACTTTATGATATGCATATAAGAAAAAGGTAGAGAAACCGATGATATTCTAGAGCCCATCATTCATGCATTTCACAATCGATATGCTTTATCAACCGGTAGAGCTAATTTATACATTACAAATCCGACATATATGACACAAAATAAGGAGCTCACCAACAAGATAATCACAATGTCCTCCTAAGAGAAAAACGAACTCCCCAAATTATCTTCCAAGAAAAAACCAGAAATCAAATCAAAGAAAAACATAGCCACTCTAGGTTCTTGTTCTTGACCCAAAACTACTCAAACAATTCCCAAAACAACCCCTCTAACCAGACCACTCCATGAACAGGATAATCAATAGACGAAAGAGAAATAAAACCATACCAATATTTCATGGGTTAACAGAAATCAATCCCTCAAAATTTATGTCATTTAATTCTCTCTGGTAGCTCTACCAAAACCATTTTATTATATCAGAGTTATCGTAAGATTCAGCCATTGCCAAAAATTTGATATCCCCATAACCAACCAATCAATCAAAATTGAAACCCCTAAGGACTTGAGCATCAGATCTTGCTCCATTACTGGAGAAAAGAAATGGTTACAAGACTAACATCAATGCCAAATCCTTATTAAGTCAAATAGCAATTATGGGGATTGCTGATTTTAGTATATAAATCATAATACATTAGCCAAAGGGTTGTTTGGTAGATTAGAATATAATTTTAGTAGAATTGTGATTAAATGGTTGTTGTTAATATCAGCAAGGAAAGTTGGAAGGTCACGGACTCTGGTCGGCCATCAACAATTGCAGACAACAACCTTCCAGTTTCGAGTAAATTTTATCTATTTCGATTCAATTTTCCTTTTCTTTTTCCGATAATCAAAGATTGATACGAAATGAATATTTATTGGTAAAATTAATGTCTCAGTTGGAAATAATGATTTTTATTTTTCTGGGTTATTAATTTTTTTTTCCTTTTTCTTGCAATTGCTTAATTGGTTGTGTGATTTGCATGGAAGATTGAATAATTTGATAAAAGCATTCCAAAATTGAAACAAATAAAGCAATGAGATATATATGTGCTATTTAACCCTTTGGCTAATGTATTATGATTTATGAGAAATAAAATGAAAAAGCGCATGCAATTATGAATTGTCTTCAATCCGATTTTCAAATCGACAAAATCATAAACAAAAACGGTTATTTATGAAGTTTTCTTATAAAAAAAGGCTTATATCACAAAAAAAATATTAAACTTGAGATTATGCCATAACCAAGTTTGTGGTAGTTACACAACAAAATATACTCAAAAATTGTATAGAAAAGCTAAAACATTTATTCTCAGTGTCATACAATGAATAATGACTTGAAAAATAGCATGGAAAAGCAAAAACCTTATAACTAATAATTCAATATTAACGTTCTCTTCTGGCTATCTTCCAAGAAAATATACAGGAACTCAAATATGAAAAGGTTTCCAAAGATCATTTGTGAATTACGAAACCTAGTCTACCTGATAAAAAGCTTGCAAACTCTATGATTTGTGTCCCAACATGGGAATGCACATATATATCCTTTTCTTTCTCTCATTTGTGTGTGGGTACATCTATTCCCCATGCAGGAGCCTTCTCTCTTTTCCTTTTTGCATTATTACACAACCAGAATTCTTGAAAATAACCCCATACTAATTACACATATTTCTTAGTCAATCAAACAAAACACCACCTAAATACTGAATATTTTATTGGCAATAGTTATACAAATCAACAATATAAAGGAAGAAAAAACAAACCATCATGGGGATTGCTGATGTTGACGCCACCTTGCCATTGCATTCACACCCAATTTACCCTTTTGTTCTGTGGCAAATCAGCAGACTTGAAATCCCTAAGAACTACCTTATGCCACCGCAATCTCCACCTGCCCAGAAAATAAAATAAAATCGAAACCACCAAAAAGCAAAATAGATGAAACCAGAAATGGATAGATCAAATAAGAATAAGAAATGACATAGATTGAAAAAGGTACCATAAACACAAACCAATATCAGTGCACCCAAGCACGCCCCTTCGTAAATTTCATCCCACTCAACGGCTTCAAACGCTCCTCGCGTGACTATACTCAAAATTGCGACTATACCCAAAATTTCTGCATGAAAATGTAAAAAATAATATTGAAATAAGCAAACACACAGATATTAAAAAACAATATTAAAATATATAAACACAGAGATGATAAGTTTCAGGCACCTCAAACAATACTGGTCTTGCCCACATTTTTGTCGCGCCTATTTCCTCCGCTATCCCGCCACACCGTGCTTTGATCCACCGCCCCATAACCCCGCAGCGTAGCACCCCGAGAAACACGCTAGAAATTTATAGAGTAGTTGCCGGTAAAAAGAATCCCACGCAAAAAACCACAAATGATGTGTTAGTAAATTCTCAAGAATTAACGATCATCAAAGAACACACTTGATGGGAATGGAATTGAAGAAAAAGAAAGCAACAAAAGATTATCAGTTCATCATCGAGTTCTCCTTCACGATTATATAGGCAACAACACCCTCCGATTCAACGTCTACCATACAATCGCTCCATCGGAATTTTTCAAATGACATTGAAACCGCTAACATCGATCATATCAGAGGATATTGAATGGTAAATCGAAAATCTCTGAGAGCAAACCATAGGATTTTGGTTGAAATCAGACGGGCTCGACGCTACCACAAACACCTAGACACAAAGACGCAACGATTAGTATATTTCATCTGCATCTCTTCAAAGTAAATACATTGCACCTAAAATTGTTGCTCGCACGTAGCCACTTTTGATAGGAAATAACATTCAAGAAAACAAATTTGTGTACAGATTTACATAAATAACCAATACGACAGTTATTTTTAAAATTGTAGTATCAAAAATTGGTTCTAATCACCAAATTCTCTTGAAAGAATGAAGTGTCACATGTCAATATATTACACACAATGGGTAAGTGAGGGCTTACTCACAGTGTCACAAGGTGTAGTCAACCCTCCATAAAGCCAAATGTCAACCAATAGCTCACTCCAAATCCATTCCCTATTCCCATTATATATAAGATAGATTTGCATCAGTACTCGCAATTTAGGTTGGAGTTGGATGACAATATAGTATCTATTATTGTCGTAATAATTTTTGCATTTTTGCATTTTAGTAACTTGGGTTGGAGTTTCTCTTAGCTTGTTATTTTTGTATAGTGGATAAGTTCAAAATTTCTCGTTGGCCCAACCCATAAGTTCAATACAATATTAAAATCTATGGTTAATTACAATTTACTATACTACATTGTTTTTTACAATATGTTTTAACAACGTTAAATTTTGGATGAAAATTTTCATTAAAGCGTGAAATGTCTAAATTACCCCTGACTATTCATCAAATTTCAAAGTGATGTCATCCATATCACTATTACCCAGTTTCTTTGATTTCTTTTATTTTGATTTTGTTCTTAATTTTTCATTATAAATGTTTTTCATTTGATTTCCATCTCTAATTTTTATACTAATTTATCAAAGTCTGCAAGTTTTCATAAAATGAGATCTTACCAATTTAAAACAAAAATAAACAAAACCATCAATCCAGTAATAACCAGAACCACCGTCAACGAGAATCAAGAACCATTAAAATTGAAACAAACCCAGAAATCTCAAATTGAAACAAAATCGAATTGTGTTTCGGAGAACAATTTCTATTATCAGTTTTCTCAAAAGGCAATAAAAATAAGCATTGCAATCTCAAACGCTAATCAATTTTGTGGGGAAAATTAGCACGAGACTTTGATCAATTTACCGATTCACGGAGCAAAAATAAGCAATCCAAGAGAAGACGAAGAAGATTGATAAATTTTGAGATAGAGAGAATATTCATGAATGGAGGGTATTTTCGCCATTTAAAGAAAATAACAGCAATCTCAATTAATATGGAAGGAAATGAACGAATTGTAAAAAACAATGTAATTAAGTATTGCAAGTTGTAATTTTTGAAAATGGGTATAATAATATGTAAAATGGCTTCAAATAAGTATTCTACTCATGTGATTGATCTCCTGCCAAGAAGACGGTATTGTATGAATTACACACATTCTCCCTAGTGTCATGACCTAAGGGATCTGATGCTAGAATTGTTGTTGTGGGGTGTTTAGGGCAGAAGGCTAGAAGTTCGAAGCACGCCTAAACCAACCTAAGAGGGGATAGACTTTCGGGGTCTCAGTACGTCAGTGCAGATAGATGATCGATTATAGTTATTGATGAGTTATAATCGGATTGAGCTCGTCCAATCAAGGCGTGAGTGTGGCCGGATCAACGAGGGAGAGAGGCGCAGCCGGTGCTGGGAAATACGTCCGTACCGGCGGTGCGGCAGTGACATATAGGCGGCGACTTCGGTCCGGTTCGGCCGGTCTGGCAGCTTGGCGCCGGATTTGTTCGGGGCTTCATTGAGAGACTCGATTATGGGGGTTGTCGGGTAGTCGGAGTTGATTGCTCGGACGTGGGACGAGATCGCAATGACCGGGGAGTCAACCGGAGGTCTTTGTTTAAACCTTGACTGGCTATGATAGCGAGGACGTATAGCGGTGATACCGTGGGGTCCTCCTCGAACTTCTAATGGTCCACATAGCTCTAACAAGAATTGTCACAAATTGAACTCTTACCTCCTAGGTCGTCTCGAGGGAATTTTCCTCTAAGTATGTGAACTAATTGTGAGCTTTGGTTGAGAATTATTTGTAACAATTAATTATCATATAATTATAGGATAGATAGCTCGTAATACTTCTTAAATACTTTCCTTAGTTCCTTTCATCTCATCTCTTCAATCGTTATGCTCTAGATGATCTTATGGTATTTTAACCATTTATGTTTGTTTCTTCTTTGTACTGTTCCTTACTTCCTTACTTTTGCTAGGACAGTTTCTATCAGATATTTGTTACACTCTTTGTGTCAACATTCTTTATTTTCCAACATTTTATTTGTTTCTTCTTTCTGCTTAGGTTGTTAGACTCCTTGTCACGACAATTAGGATATACCAATATGGTTGATGCAAAAGTATTATTCGACTCCTTTTCGAGGCAAGATTTTGAATTTACACTTGATTTCGTCCTGATTCTTGTAGGTTTTCAGACCTATTTTTATCATGTATGTTTCACGGGTATATTTTGAGCGCAGTTATGGGTGTCGAGTCCGTCCCTGGCTTCCGCTCCGGGCACCTGGAGGTTTACCCGATCATCGACCACCATCGACTTTGAGTTTGAGATTCAAGTGCAAATTTGTTGGTTTGGGATTGAGAATTGATGTAAATGACTAGAAGTGAAACAAAGAACTGTTGCAAATTTAGTTGGGAAATTGTTATCCTATTTTGGACATGATTCCATTGCAAGAGGCTACAAATCAAAAACAAGTAGAAATAAATCAAGTCAGGGTATTAAATTTAAAATCGTGCATTTCTGAGTACAGTGAATCCTATTTATCAATAATAATATATATAATGTTGTAAACGAAGAAACATTAACATTAACATGAAACATAACAGTAAGTAAAAGAGAAGCAATTAAGCAATGGAGAAGCAACGGAGAGAGTTCTTTCTATTATGTTCTGTATATCTACTCCCACAATTGTGAAGTGCATGTTCTATTTATAGACCAAGCATCACCGACTCTTATTCTTCTCAAGCAAGGAAGTCTTGCTTTGTAATTAAAGAAAAGTCATAGGTGGGGTCCACCATAATAAGTTACAACACTTCTCCTTGAACACCACCTATTTAAAATAATTACTTTTAACTTTACGAGGAAAAACTCGATTGGATAAAAACCAAGTAAATAAGTGATCATGTTGATATTGGACGTGCATAATGCTGCCTCGTTAAAAACCTTTTCAGGAAAACCCAATGGGACAAAGCCTGAATAAGGGAAAAAGAGTGCAGCGCACATTTGTTCAAAGTGTGCTCAACTTTACAATTCTTTCTCCCCCCTGATCGTTACTCTCATTGATCGATGCTCCCCTAATGGTTGTCAATAGTATGATTGATTTCGTATCTTCCTCTGATCGGTGCTCCCCCTGATCGATACTCCCCCTGATAGATGACATTGAAACTTTGCTTGCTTGCATATTTGAGTTGATCTCTTACATATGCTTCATAGTAAATGATTGAGTATTAGTGAATAAATCTGCAGGATTTTCACATAGAAAGTAATTTCTTGATATCAATCTCATAACTCTTCTGGAATTTGAGTATAAATCCCTTTCAGCGAACAGTTCCCGAATCTATCTATTTCAATGTATCATCATACAACTTGCATTGCAGCTAGCTCATGTAGCGCAAAACTTCCTGAATGATAGGAGGAGGTCGTAACCATAGTTTGATCCGTAGAGCGTCAGAATATTGCTGCAATTATGTACATTATCTGGGAGCGAGGTTATACGGATATAAAAATATGATCAATATCTGCAACTTGGACTTGTTCCAATGTCCTTTAGTCGGCTCTGAACTCAATATAGCCAGCACTTTTATCGCAACTTTCATGACTCGCATTTTGAACGAGTGAATGAGCATCATTCATGTAGAAACGCTTCAGGAGTTTGTGAGTTATATTTTCATTAGAAATATACTTGCTTTGCAGGCCGAGACAATATATTATTTTTCCCGATACTTTCATGTCAAAGTTCTCATTTCCAATATTACACAATATTCAGGATCTCTTCAGGAGTCTCAGCTGAGTTCATATAAACATACAATATATATTTTTCCCTTTTCTTATTGATTCCGGCAAAATAACTATTTCTGAGAGTTTCATATAAATGTCGTTATAAGTGTACCGTATGAATAAGTACAAAATATGTTCATATTATATATTTAGTTCTTCGGGAACTTTTAAACTAATACGTATCTGAAATGATGATAATAATTACAAATAAAAGTGTTTTATCAAATCGACTTCAGGTCGTTGAGAAATGTCTTAGGCTGCAAACCTTACATTATATCGATCGATTTTTATGTTAGTTTATTTGCGAATAATCATTTGTATTTGACTGGTTGAACATCTTCTCGTGTTTGATTTATGGAGTCAAATACTTGGTGTTCTACGGGAACCAATTACTGTACAAGAACCGATTGTTCGACAAGAACCAAATGTTCTGCTGGAACCGATGACCTTTTAGGAATTGATGGTTCCTTGTAATCCAGTTGTTCTTTAGCAATCAATAATTTTTCTTTGAATCAGTAGTTTTTCAAGAACTAGTAGTTCTTCTAGAATTATTTTCTATCCGCCTTATCTGCCTTCTACACTTCTGGAGTATACTAAAAAAATTAAATGATTTCTTTGCATTATCATTATTTAATTAAATTCTCACATGTGTGTTTCACCAATGCTTCAGGAAATTTAACTCATTCAGATAATCCCGTATAAATATCGTTGTCCAACGTATAATATAAATAGGTAAGGACAAGTCCATCATATTCATATCGAGTCCTTCAGAGACTGCTAAAAATGATCAAGTATCTGAAAGGAGCAATTCTTTATTGATTATCATGCGTGTTCTACGAATGCTTCAGACATTTGGTTTGCGACATTTTGCAAACTTATTTACTGCATTTTCTTTTCACATTATAATGTGCGTGGATCTAGATGAGACAAAATATTTACTTTCCACGAAAGTTCATGCCTAACTTCAGGAGGCTCTTTCTCTTCATACAGAGGTAGAAATGTTGTCTCATAACAATATATAAATTGTGCAGTAAATTAATCGCACTTCAAGTGTTCAAAATTGCATGACAATACATGATGAAACAAAAGCATCCTCTATTTATGTTGAGGTCTCATTTTTATGTATCGAGAGAGTGCTACTGGCACATACATGACACAACTAATAAATAAATGAGATATATCAAATTGTATATGAGAATAAAGAACAGATATTTGAGATAAAGAACTTCAGGTTCGTTGAATTATAAAACTATTCATCGCACGCTTTTCACCATATCATTTGAGGTCTCAATATGATATCCATTTCGGCGGATTTACCAAGGTTAGACATGAAAATTATCACTTCTAGGATCTACATTCAAAACCGGTATTTTTATCTATCCTGCAGGAAATGTTTAGAATTTCGGGTTCAAAATAAATTTTCGTCAAGCTCAATATTCCACTTTTGACAACCAATCTGATTATGATTAGAACTTCCGGTTCTAATAAATTTTTGAATATTTGTATCACGTGATATAATACATCGATATATATTTTTAGTCAGAATATCAGAACTTTAAATTCTACATATTTCATGAACTTCGGGTTATGAAAATTTTCATGAATGTATACTGAATCAGAACTATAGATTCTGTATACTATATGAATTTCAAGTCATATATTTCAATAAATGCACATTGAGTCAGAACTTCGAGTTATGTGTGTTTCGAGTCTGTATGAACTTCTGGTCAAACATATTTCAATAATTAAATCAGAACTTCGTGTTCTGTATTCATATGACTTTTGGTCATGTATATTTGAATAGTTATACACCCAATTAGAACTTCGAGTTCTGTCTAATACATGTCACGATAATTCAATAAGATATATAGTGTATATAGATAACATAATATAAATGACATGTATAAATAAATACAGTACCACACTTTGAGCACCGATGGAGGTATAACCTACCGTAGGTTAACTCACGGGGTTTAAATAAGAAGAATAAATAATAATAACATATAATATAAACTTCAGGCTTCGGGCCTTTATCTTTATTCGGAAACTCCTGGTCCCGAGATGCATCAATCTCGTCTTTTGGCTTCTGGCCTAAAGACATATTAACAAATATGTGTATCACACAATCAACTGTACACAGATCTCATTTGTTTAATTGTATACGAACTTCAGATTCACAAATATATAACATAGTACAAAGATTCGATTAAAACAATGATACTTTTGTTATTTGCTTCTTCACCTCTTTGCTATCTCGTAGCAATATCATCGGATCATCATAATAAGGGAAACAAAATTTTGATACAAAATAAATATGTATAAAATAACCAATCTCGTAGTATATAAACAAAACTCAATTCGGTAGAGTCTCGTGCTGATAACGTGTTGTAAACGAAGAAACATAAACATTAACATGAAACATAACAGTAAATAAAAGAGAAACAATTAAGCAATGGAGAAGCAACGGAGAGAATTCTTTCTATCATGTTCTGTATATCTACACCCACAATTATAAAGTGCATGTTCTATTTATAGACGAAGCATCACCGACTCTTATTCTTCTCAAGCAAGGAAGTCTTGCTTTGTAATTAAGGAAAAGCCATAGGTGGGGTCCATCATAATAAGTTACAACATATAACACATTTTTGACATTGCTCGATGCAAATAATGGCATGATGCCAAAAAAAATCAGACCTCAGCATGAAGGCAGGTAAATATAAAGATCACCTTGCCATAATCACCAAATTGATTCTAGTATAGAAGGCCTCATATTATATGAACATAATAGTCAAGACACTATAGAACAAATAACTCTTGAGAAAAAGATAAATAGAATGAGAAACGATATAAAACTGAAATGATATGATATAAGGTGAAATTGTCTCAACATAACCAGCAAATAACAATGAAGACCCCAGTCTCAACAATTGTGTGTTCCAGACATTGCAAAACAGAAACTAAGAGGACCAAAATTATCTAATAGAATGTGAAAATACCAAATGTCTTCCTTAAACTGTTCCCAACACAACACCACCTTGAAATGCAACAGACCTCACTTCTTCTTGGCAGCAGACTTGGTGACTTTGGCGCCAGTTGGATCCTTCTTGTCCACGCTCTTGATAACACCAACAGCCACAGTCTGTCTCATGTCCCTCACAGCAAAACGGCCCAGTGGTGGGTACTCAGCAAAAGTCTCCACAACCATAGGCTTGGTTGGAAGCATCTTCACCATTCCTGCATCTCCATTCTTGAGGAACTTGGGCTCCTTCTCAAGTTCCTTACCAGATCGCCTGTCAATCTTGGTCAGAAGCTCACCAAACTTGACAGCAATGTGGGAGGTGTGGCAGTCGAGGACCGGGGCATAACCGTTTCCAATCTGACCAGGGTGGTTCATGATGATCACCTGAGATGTGAAGCTAGCAGCACCCTTAGCTGGGTCATCCTTGGAGTTTGAGGCCACATAACCACGCTTGAGATCCTTCACAGCAACATTCTTCACATTGAACCCAACATTGTCACCTGGGTGTGCCTCAAGGAGAGATTCATGGTGCATCTCCACAGACTTGACCTCAGTTGTCAATCCAGACGGACCGAATGTCACAACCATACCAGGCTTGATGACACCAGTCTCAACACGTCCGACAGGCACAGTTCCAATACCACCAATCTTGTATACATCCTGAAGTGGAAGTCGGAGTGGCTTGTCTGAGGGCCTCTTGGGCTCATTGATCTGGTCAAGAGCCTCAAGAAGAGTTGGGCCCTTGTACCAGTCAAGGTTGCTGGACCTCTCAATCATGTTATCACCCTCAAATCCAGAGATGGGAACAAAGGCAATTTTGTCAGGATTGTATCCAACCTTCTTCAAGTAGGAGGACACCTCCTTGACAATTTCCTCATACCTAGACTTGGAGTACTTGGGGGTTGTGGCATCCATCTATGTAGTAACAACACAGTTCAAAATAAAACGCATAAGCAACAAAAGAGAAATCATATAACAGAGAAAAAAACAAAGCTACAAGTTAATAAAAGAGTAGCTTGAATTAGGAAATCAGTCAATAATAATGAAATACACAAATGCAAGAAAAGAAACAAAAATTTCATGCAGAATACTATAAATCCAAATTAACAAACCAGTGAAATTGTTTTAAAGCACAATTGATTTACTCCAAAATCATTGGGGTGAAAAAGATCCATATTCAGGGAAGAGAGGGAATCGAACCCTCAAAAGTTCTCAGTGAGAACTATACCAGTTTACTCCCCAATTTCAAAATACAAGTTCATCTTATAGAGTGGGCACCATCCATAGATGAGGCACATAATAACACTTTGCCATGCAAGGTGTCCCTCTATCAGATGTGAAACAAATAAAACAATATAGCACAACACAAACAATAGACCTCAAAATTAAGAAGTGGTAATAATTGTACACAATGTAATAGAAAGGGACAAGAAAAACAAAAATTTTACCTTGTTACAGCAGCAAATCATCTGCTTCACACCAAGGGTGAAAGCAAGAAGGGCATGTTCACGGGTCTGACCATCCTTGGAGATACCAGCCTCAAAACCACCAGTGGTGGAATCAATGATGAGAACAGCGCAGTCAGCCTGTGAGGTTCCTGTGATCATGTTCTTGATGAAATCACGATGTCCAGGAGCATCAATGACTGTGCAGTAGTACTTGGTGGTCTCAAATTTCCACAAGGCAATATCGATGGTGATACCACGCTCACGCTCAGCCTTGAGCTTGTCAAGCACCCACGCATACTTGAAAGACCTCTTGTTCATCTCAGCTGCTTCCTTCTCAAACCTCTCAATGACACGCTTGTCAATTCCTCCAAGCTTGTAGATCAAATGTCCAGTAGTGGTTGACTTGCCAGAGTCAACATGGCCAATGACCACAATACTGATATGAATCTTCTCCTTACCCATAGTGACTAAAAATTCACAGCAGAAATAAACATTTAGATACTTAACAGGTAAACTTACAAGAAAAAACAAATCACATTCAGAAACAAAAAAGGTATGTTTGAGAAAGCATATACTCAAGAACATATACAGAACTTGGCAAACACAGATACATCAAGAATCAACATATGTGCATATATATAAAGGCAAAATTATAAAATATAGATTCTAGCTTTTAGCTTCTTTAGGTCACATAAATATATGTTAAATATATTTAAGCATAAACAATCAAGATCAAATTACACGTAAACTTACCAGAAACATAGGGAAACTTTAAGATCAGTATCAAGCCATCAAAATTACAAATAATTTAAGGATCCACACAAATAAATCCTTCTGTGGAAAATTATAATCTCGGCAAAATTGTTGCTCAAAGTTTGTTACATGTTCACATAAACACTCAATAAGCCATAAATTGAATGATTTCTTGATAGAAAATTGAACAGATCTATCCAATATCATATCACAAAACAGATGCGATGACAAAAATCACAAGAAGAATCAAAAAGCTGTATGAGATTTAGCCTAAATAGAGAAGAAGTAAGAGATTCGCTACCTTAAGATGGAGAAGCTGAAATTGAGAGAGTGCTGCGCTGCTTAAGATATGTGTTTTCGAGAGTTCTTCAAAGTGAGCTGCGTGGCTTTTTGTAGGGGCCAGAAAATGCTAGGGTTTGTTTCAGGTTGCCTTCGTGCCAGATTACGTTTTTACCCCCAGTTTTGTGATGGAATCACGCACGAGTCCCGTTTTGCTTCTTCCTCAAGTAAAACTCAACGATTTATTCCTCTAAACTGCCCTGTTGTGGCTGGGCTGTGCTGTGCATTTAAGATGGTTATGGTCCGAATTAAACGATTTTGAACCAGATTGTTAGACAAATCTTCAAATTTGTAATTATTAAAAGTTCTAACAGAAATGAAATGTTAAGACTTAATTACTACAACTCAATCGAACTATAAAATTAACAAATAAAAGTTAAGTAACATATCATCCTCATCTCGATAAAATAAGTAACTAATTAGATAATCGGTTTGGTTCTGAGAGGGTACCTGATGGTTTTGTATATTAAGAACCAAAACCAAATTGAAATTATATGGTTTTTTCAATTTTAGAACTAGAACTGTTACCTACTGTTTCGGGTCTAAAATGTCCATCGTTAATTATGAGATATTTTTTTATTAGAGAGTCCCCAAAACTCAAAAACTTGAGATTTTGGCCCTAATTTATATTTTTTAATACATCTTTTCATGTGTCATTCATATTTTCGATTTTCAAGTAAATATTTTCTTTTGAATAAATAGAGACGGTAATATCATGTAAGACTCATATAACCCTCAAGTTCTTTAATGCTAGTAGGAGTAGGCCAAAACAAAACCTTTTCAATCTTACAGGAACGAGGATACACTTAGACTTTCTAAGAAATAGTTGTTGAGAGTGTAAAATATCAAAGACTATCTGTAGACTACACAAATGGTCAAATACGGTTTTGAAAAACCAATATATCATGATAAAAATGAGAACGTAAACACGTAAAAGAAGTTGAAAGATGTCGTTCATTGGGGATTGAAAAGGTTGAGGACACATTGGTAAGCCCAAGGGCATGACCAAAAACTCATAATGCTCATAATAAGTATGAACCGATATTTTCAGGATGTGAGTCTTATTCCTTCAGATCTGGTGGTAATTAGACAGTAAATCAATTTTTGAGAAATATGAAGCCCTATATAGTTAGTCCAATAGTTCTTCCACTAGAGAATATGAAACATGTCTTTTAGAGTCATAGATTTGAGCCTCCGATAATAAACACACAAACACCATGTACCATCCTTTTTATTGACCAAAACTACTAGAAAGAGAAAAGGTTAGTGGTTTTCTCCAGTTAAGATTTCTAGACTGTTGGATACGTGTGGGGTGGTTTCTTAACATGTTTGATATCATGAAAGAATGTGATTGCATGATCATACAACCCATGAGATGAAAATCTCTTTGGAATTTCAAACAATTACTTATAAGAGTGTATCATATCATATCCTCCGGCTCCCTAAATATGAGAACCATGCCCAAAACCATTATATGAGGACACAGTCTAATTCTAACAACGGTTTCGATTTGGTTTCAAGTTCTAATTGATTGAAATTTTATTTTTAATTTACACTTCATTTATAGGCCGAACTAAATGAATATGAGCCCAATTTATAACTAAAAACTTTAAATTTGTAATTATACAAAATATGGATAATCTCACCTACCTACAGCTAGTTTGACACGTTTCTCACATAACTACAATTAACATATATTTTTCATATGTGAGGTGCGTTAAGTTTAGTTATTCTCACTCACTTACAATCCGTTAACTTTTCAGTTAATTTTAGACATGAAATAACTAAAATACCATTAATAGTCAATCAAATTTTCAAATGATGTCATTGAATAATTTTGTTTCTTTCCCCCTTTCTCTCTCCTCTGTTCATGGACAGAGCTTGGTTCTCCATGCATGAATGACAAAATTGATTGGGAAAGAGGCGTTGGCTTGCCTACATTAGTTACAAAATCTCATTCATAATAAATCCATAATGCACCATAAACTACACAAATGCAATTGAAAATCTACAAATAAAAATATTACATTTGAAATAACAATTGATCATAATTGTTGGGAAATATTAAATCTGCAATAAACAAAATCATATTCCATAATCAAATAACGCATCAAAGTCCAAACCAGAATCAAATTTGCTATAAATAAAAAAATTAGGATTCTTGTGAAGTGCATCTACAAAGAACAAAATAAGCAACCCCGATAAATCTCCCAACCAAGCACCCTCCCCTCATCCCTAACCATACACTGCGGAGCTTGATCTGTAATTTCGCTCTCACCCATCTCAACCCTCGCCCCCGCTTCGTCTCCTCTGGAATCAAACCTCGATTTGCTCCCCTAGCTTGTGAAGCGAGACCCCGCATTCTGCCAGAGGGTTGCGAAGTCTGGTGGCGTCTCGGTGGTTCTTAGATGCGTCGATCCGGGCTCGATTTCACTGTCATTTCAGGAGGAAGTGCTGAGCTTGCTGTTGAATTTGAGCCTTGACGACAACTGCAAGGTTGGGATGGTAGTAGGGGTGTCGTGGATCGCATCGTGACGGCCCTCCGTCTCCATGGAGGTAAGCCAACGCCTCTTTTCCAATTAATTTGGCCATCCATGCTTGGAGAACCAAGCTCTGTCCGAGAACAGAGGAGGGAGAAGGGGGAAAGAAACAAAATCATTCAATGACATCATTTTTGAAAATTTGATTGACCATTAAGGGTATTTTAGTCATTTCACATTTAAAATTAACTGAAAAGTTAACGGATTGTAGTTGAGTGAGAATAACCAAACTCAACGCACCTCACAGATGAAAAAGTATGTTAGCTGTAGTTTTGTGAGAAACGTGTCAAACCAGCTATAACTAGGTGAGATTATCCCTACAAAATACTAACGAAAACTGAACGTTAAGACTAAATTATTGCACATCAATCAAAATTTTAAATTATGGCGGTGCGTTAAACTACAAACCAAACATTTAACTTTATAGTATTAAGTCAACATATCGATTGTTCTATCTGCCTATATAGAGACAATAAGTGTTATTGTACTATACAATGGAAACACAATGCATGCAAAATGAAAAATTGTTGTATAGATAATGGAAACATAGTTTATGCACAATAGGAGTATATTTTTATGTGGTTGAATTATATTTTCTTTGTGTTTTTTAAGTTGTTGATTGACGGGAGAAAATATCTTGCGAAACTTCTCACTCCCGTATGACGGCAAGTACACCAATTGTCAAGTAATATAGAGCATTTCAAAGCTCGAGTTATCAATCACGCGAAGATTGTTAGCTAGTGGGTGATTGAATTACACATATTCAACTTATCGGGTTTACGCAAAAAAAATGGTTTGGTTTTCTAAACTTATAACAAAAATCTAAAAGTGCAAAATAAAACAATCACAGTAATTACTTGAAGGGAATTATGGAGGTTCGAACTTCTAGGAAATGTCATTATTTAGCACATGATACATCAATTCTAACATAAGAAATTTAAACTAACATGAGTTGTGTCAACTACAGTTCTTACCCAGAACTCTTTTAATTGGGTTATCAATGGTCTAATTACTTGTTTGAGTCTAAGGCGATCAACCTTAGGTCAAAAGTCTGGAAATTAGTCTTAGAAACTTATAACTCACATGCTTTCGATGTTTGTACTTGACGGGAGAAAAAACTACGTATATTTTTGGTTGTGTCATTTCACCACTATATGTAGTGTACTTATTACAAGTAATAATGAGTAAGCAGAGATTAATTACCTGAATATCGTACTCAAGGGAATCATATACTCTAAGCATCCAAATTTGATTTTTGTGACTAATCTCAATCGATCGATTAAGGTGGTTTGGGTGTAATTTAAACATGAAAGTAAATATAACATGGTAATGCATGAGAGAAGTATGATTCAGTGTATAGAAATCACAAGGTGTTTTCAGGATGTCCTAATCGAATATCATGCATAAAAGGGTGTTACTGACGTCCACTAATCTCCCCAAGAAATCATTTGTCAGGAATTGAAGGGACTAAACAAATTATTGTCTAAATGACTAGGTTTGTTTCTTATGATTGGTTGGTTTTTTTTATTGTTACAAAAATTCTCAAATTTGACCAATTATAATCATTTGTAAGGTGATAAGGGGAATAAGTAAATTGTTGTCTATAGTATTTAAGCGAAATTAAGATTTAGGAAATTCTTTACTCATCTACGGAGGCAATGAAAATTCTCTAATTCACCATAAGTTCTTTGTAAGAAAGTAGAGGCTATAAGACAAATACGACGACCTAACTTTTATCAATTCTAGGTATAAAAGAATTGAATTGATTAAATTTCGTGAATCTCTCTAATTTTCATAGGCCTGCTTATGGTTATTGAACTTGTGTTAACCTTATCAGTTAGGGCTAAAATTTAAACTCAAATTTCAATTAATTTTAGTTTTGCTCTACAAGTCTATGTTTTGTGAACCTAACCATGCAAGCTAGATCAATTATCAAACTCGAAAGGAGATAAAACATTAAGATTAATTAATTGAAAACTCCCTAAACGTAAGGTTATATGCATGTAAATCTGATTAACACATCCCTATACTACTAATTCATCATATATTCCAAATTAATGGAGTTTAAGTTACTTATGGTAATAATATTCAAAAATTCAAATAGACATTTATAAAGATGAAGAAGAGATAGGATAAAACTGAAACCTCTCAAAATATAAAATATCAAATTTTTAGCTCTAGAGAGACTCTCCTAGGTTATGAACGAAAATCATTTATTTATAGGGATCACACGACCCCCACGTGAAAATCACATGGTGCCTGTGTGTTTTCAAATTTCTTAATTCTAAGCGCTTTCCTATTTCTTCTTTTCAAAACCTCAGTTGACTTGGCTTGCACGCCAAAACACACGAGGTCTGTGCGTGAATGCACAAATCAGCGCGTTTTTCCTATTTCTCTGTTACTTCAGATTTTCCTTTTCTTATGATCTTGCCGCCTTGGCGCCAATTAGTTATTCTCTTGGGCTTTGGATTTCGTTTTGGGCTCTTTATTGGTCCGGAATTGATGATCATTCTTGGGCATCACAAAAATTCTCATTTTTGGCCTAAAATTTGTATTTCTGCACAATAATCTCGAAACACTGGTGAAGCACAAAATGAGATAAAACTATGCATTTATATGCCAAATGGGTACAAAAGTAAGTCAAAATGTGGGTTAAAAGTGTTCAAGTAAGTGGTAAGAAATCAAAGTATCAGTACCCTATATGCATTTACGCATGTACCCATTTTTCCTATTGAAATTAATGTAACTACTATAGTCTACTTAGGTCGATTGCTTATTGGTCTCTCTTCCTAAATTGGTTCACCACCAGGGTTATTCGGAAGGTGGGGCGTTACGATTCGTAACTAGTATCCCAATTTGAGTCCCCGTGATCTAAATCATGTAATTTCTGTCATTTCATTTCCCTTAAACTTGAATTCCGATTAGCCAATTAGCTACTCATGCAGTCATGCTAAAAACCTCAAAATCAAAACACGTACTATTCTCACCTTCATGCACAATAAACTAAAAAAAACCTTAAAATCAACCACTTAATTCAAACACACAAGAATAAATAAAGATGAGGAATTTTATAAATTAGGATAAAAATCCACATCCAGAAAAGATTCTCAAAAATCACCACACTTCTAATGTCATAAACTAATCTCTAAGATTAAACCTTGAACTCTTGACCTACAAACCTTGAGTATCTTCCTCCTTCTCTTACTCTCTGCGTCGATCTCTCTCGAAAAGTAATTGATTTCGACTTAAATAGGTCATATTCAAGTGAGGGCAAAAATAAGATTTCGCTAAAAATCGAGTTTCAATCCCAACGTGCCGAGTCTCGGTAGGCTTGCTCGACAGGTTTGCTCTCAACATTCCTTTGCGCTCTCGAATCATACTTGCTGGGTGTAGATTGCCGAGGTTGATGTCTGCCTAGTGGAGCAGCATGTTAGAAGCAAACAAGTTCAATTGCAATCGGAAATGAGCGCATTTGGACCTTTCATACCAAATTTGTTATATTCTACAAAAATTATATTTAAATGTAACTAAATTCCATGTTATTGTTCCATCTTGGTATTTTACTTGCAGAGAGACCAGCTTTGCACAATGCATGATGTCCAGGCAAAAAGTAATCGGACCCACAATAACCAAATTTATTCTACTCTGTTAGAACATGAATGGAATCCGAGATACATCGTTCACAAGTCCAAAAGGGCACAGACAACATCACCACTGTTACGAATAATCGAAGAAACTACTGATAAAATGACTGAGAAAAACAAAAATATAAGAGAAATGGAATAAAACTAAAATGATGACTTCGGGTAAAATTGTCTCAACATAACCAGCAAATAACAATGTAAAACAGTCTCAACAATTATCTTCAATAGACTTTGCAAACACAGAAACTAAAAGGACCAAAATTATCTAATAGAATGCAAGAATACCACAAGTCTCGGTCACATTGTTTCCAACACGACACCCTGAAATGCAACAGAGCTCATTTCTTCTTGGCAGCAGACTTGGTAACTTTGGCACCAGTTGGATCCTTCTTGTCCACGCTCTTGATAACACCAACAGCCACAGTCTGTCTCATGTCCCTCACAGCAAAACGGCCCAGTGGTGGGTACTCAGCAAAAGTCTCCACAACCATAGGCTTGGTTGGAAGCATCTTCACCATTCCTGCATCTCCATTCTTGAGGAACTTGGGCTCCTTCTCAAGTTCCTTACCAGATCGCCTGTCAATCTTGGTCAGAAGCTCACCAAACTTGACAGCAATGTGGGAGGTGTGGCAGTCGAGGACCGGGGCGTAACCGTTTCCAATCTGACCAGGGTGGTTCATGATGATCACCTGAGATGTGAAGCTAGCAGCACCCTTAGCTGGGTCATCCTTGGAGTTTGAGGCCACATAACCACGCTTGAGATCCTTCACAGCAACATTCTTCACATTGAACCCAACATTGTCACCTGGGTGTGCCTCAAGGAGAGATTCATGGTGCATCTCCACAGACTTGACCTCAGTTGTCAATCCAGACGGACCGAATGTCACAACCATACCAGGCTTGATGACACCAGTCTCAACACGTCCGACAGGCACAGTTCCAATACCACCAATCTTGTATACATCCTGAAGTGGAAGTCGGAGTGGCTTGTCTGAGGGCCTCTTGGGCTCATTGATCTGGTCAAGAGCCTCAAGAAGAGTTGGGCCCTTGTACCAGTCAAGGTTGCTGGACCTCTCAATCATGTTGTCACCCTCAAATCCAGAGATGGGAACAAAGGCAATTTTGTCAGGGTTGTATCCAACCTTCTTCAAGTAGGAAGACACCTCCTTGACAATTTCCTCGTACCTAGACTTGGAGTACTTGGGGGTTGTGGCATCCATCTACATAGAAATGACACAGTATAACATAAAACAAATAAGCATCACATAAAGAGATGACATCAGAGATATCATATAATAGAAAGAAAAAGACGAAGCAACAAGTTTAAAAAAGAGTAGCTTGCACTAGGTAATCAGTCAATAAAAATGAAACACATAAATGCAAGGAAGAATCAATAAATGCAGCCTATTATAAATACAAATGAAAAAACCAATTAAAAACGTCAAAGTAATCAGTGAGAACTATACCAGTATACTGCCCAATTTAAAAATACAAGTTCATCTAATAAAATGGACACCATCTATAGATTTAAACAGATGAGGCAAAGAATAACACATTGCAACCATGAAAGGTATCCCTCTACCAGATGTGAAACAAATAAAACTATATAGCACAATACAAACAAGAGACCTCAAAATTAACAAGTAATAATAATTGTACACTAATGTATCTGAGAGGGACAAGAAAACAAAAGAAATTACCTTGTTACAGCAGCAAATCATCTGCTTCACACCAAGTGTGAAAGCAAGGAGGGCATGCTCACGGGTCTGGCCATCTTTGGAGATACCAGCTTCAAAACCACCAGTGGTGGAATCAATGATGAGAACGGCGCAATCAGCCTGTGAGGTTCCTGTAATCATGTTCTTGATGAAATCGCGATGTCCAGGAGCATCAATGACTGTGCAGTAGTACTTAGTGGTCTCAAATTTCCACAAGGCAATATCAATGGTGATACCACGCTCACGCTCAGCCTTGAGCTTGTCAAGCACCCACGCATACTTGAAAGACCTCTTGTTCATCTCAGCTGCTTCCTTCTCAAACCTCTCAATGACACGCTTGTCAATTCCTCCAAGCTTGTAGATCAAATGTCCAGTAGTGGTTGACTTGCCAGAGTCGACATGGCCAATGACCACAATACTGATATGAATCTTTTCCTTACCCATAGTGACTACAAATTCACAGCAGAAATAAACATTTAGATATTCAACAAGTGAACTTACAGGAAAAAAGTAAAACACATCTAGAAATAAAGACATATTTGAGAAAGTATACACTAAAGAACCTACTTGATAAAACATACAGAACTTGAACAGGCAAAATGATAAAATAGATATCTAGCTTCTTTAGGGCACATAAATCAAGTTGAATATAAAAGTATTAACATTCAGTATTAAATAACATATAAACTTTACAGAAACGTATAAGATCAGTATCCAGCAATCGAAATTACAAACAATTTATGGATCCACACAAAAATCCTTCCATGGAAATTAAAATCTTCGAAAAAATGTTGCTAAAAATTGTTGTATGTTCACAAAAACACTCGTTGATATGTAAAAGAAAGACGTTCGCCATTTTTTTCCCATAAATTTTAATAACTTCTTCATACAAAACTCAACAGATGTATCCAATATCACATCACAAAACAGAGCGATGACGTATAAAACCAGTGCAGGCAAGGAAAAATCACATGAACAATCCAAAAACTATACAAAATTTAGCTGAACGGAGAAGATACAAGAGATTTGTTACCTTGAGAGAATTGAGACTCTGCGCAGCTGAAGAGACGAGTTAGGCAGAGAGATTGTTTTCGAGAGTGAGCTGCGTGAGCTTTTGTATGGGCCACACAATGCTAGGGTTTGTTTCAGGTTGCCATCGTGACAGATTACGTTTTTGCCCCCAAAATTGTGCTGGAATCACGTACGAGTCCCGTTTTGCTTCTTCTTCAAGTAAAAGTCAACGATTTATTCCTCAAAAGTCAAAACTGCCTTGTTGTGGCACAATGGGTGCTCAATCCCGGTTAATCGGAACCGGCTCGGTTTTGAAGTATTGAAACCGCTGTCCGGCCAGAATTGAGGTAAAATCGAACTGTGAAAACTGTCACCGACTTTCTGATTAAACCGAAACTAGATATGAAGTTGAAATTAAATGAAACTAAACTGTAAAATATTTTATAAACATATTTGGTCTAGTGGTGTGGAAGTTGATTCCTTTGTGTGAGGTTGCAAGTGTAAAATTCGGTTTCTCCATTACCGGTTTATGTGAGCAACCCTATGTATATGGGCTGAGGTGGTGCAAACGATTTAAAAAGAATTTTGTTAGAAACGGTCAAAGTTCGATACACTAAGCCTTCGGTACCAACATGGGTGGAACCAAGAATTCGTTGAAGGAGAGGCAAATTTTAATACAAAAAATAAATTTGTTTACATATGGTTTTAAACGTTTTTTAGGGCGTCAAATTTGTGTTGTTTAAAATATTTTCGTGCACCGTATTATGAGCCTAATAATGTGCTCGTAGCAAAATTTTTACTTGAAATATTTATTGACAATTGTTTTTTTAAAGATGAAAACTATTATTACCTGCAACTGGCATCGAGCCTATTGCTTCATCAAAAAAACGACAGGACAAACCCTCATCATGTATAGTTCCAATCCAATTTGGTCTAAATCAAATTTGGATAGCTCATGAGTTGTCGTGTTACAAATTCTATTAACAAAATTAATTAAGACATTGAAAGGTAATCTACTAATAGTACTAGATGTAGACTGCGCGATGCGCGATATTATTTGTAACATTTTATAAAAGTAATTAAAACTGATTCATAAATAAAATTTTAGAAAGATCAGAGAAACAACAAAAAACACAAATAAAAATCAAAATCGTTCTCATCTGTTTATTGATCAACCAAACAAATCAAACATAAAAAAACAATAGAATTAATATTTGTTAAAGAAAAGTCGAGCAAAGATCTATAAACAGAAAATTAAAACTTGGAAAGGTCACCTGAAGAGAAAATGCACTTTTGTTTTGAATATTGGTTAAATATCATGACATGAAGAGTGTCGTGTAGATGAACCTCTATTATTTCTCTCCTAAAAATCAAATTAAGATCGTATAATCAAATAGATAAAAAAAAATTCATCTGAATCTCATGAATATGACAGATAAAAACAGAGATCGTTTCATTTAGTTAATGAATCATATCTTAAATAGTGATACGTGATTAACGAGTATTGAAATTAGTTTAAGAAAACAATTGCAATTCAACAAAATTATAGTTAATATTAAATTTATATTATCATTAGGTGTTCAAATTTGTTTACGAAAAAATCGTAATTAATATTAAATTTATTTATTATTATCATTTTAATTTATTAATCAAAACTGAATTTAAATAAAAAACATAATTAACAAAATAAATTCTAGAAAATAGAATAATACTTATTCTATAGAATAATACTCATCTTTTTACATATATACATTACTGCAATTTTTCAAGATGCCTCCTAATTAATTTCCAAAGTCTTATCACCTGAGACACCTTATGCTACAATCACTCAAGAGTTCGTCTCAAACTTGATTATGAGTTGATTAAACCAAATCATTTATAAATCTCAATCATCTTATTAAATATTATTACTTTATTGATGATTTTAAGTACACTTTTATTGATAATGATGTTTACATGTCGTTCGTCGTTTCTAACAAAACTTCTTTGCATCATGAATGATACCTATTGGAGAAGTTAGAAGAGGGGAACAAAAAATTTATTCGAAAGAGACCCATCTTGGTGCTCTCGGATGGAGAAGAGTATCCATTCAAATAAAAAATTGAGGGAATGAGATGATAGAGCCTTATAACCATGGTGAGATCATTCATTCTCACTTTGATTTGATACATGATTTGGTTGAATTGGTAAAGGACAATTTATTAATACCTTTAGGCACAAATTTTATTACTTACCTTATGCATGTGAAAATTTTGAAAAACTTGAAGTCCAATTATTTTTAATAGCTTACCCTTTTGCTATCATAGAAAAAGATTATTTAGTTAGATTTATATTTTTTGAGAGGGAAAGTCATATTTACATTTTATGTGTAAAAGTTATTAAAAAGAATACGGATAATTTCAGGTGACTACACCTAGATATTGTTGTTTTTCACCTGACTACACCTAAAATTTTTTTCCACCTGATTACGCCTAATATGCGCAAACTTTTCACTTTGGACTTTCCGTCCAATTCCGTTATTTTTTAACATTTTTGACATGTGAAATGACTAAAATACCCTTAAAGGTTAAATGAGTTATTATAGTTGAATTGAAAAGACTAAAACACCTTCATCTATTTTCTAATTTTCAAAGACATGTCATCCATTCTCTTCACCCTCTCTCTCTATTCCCCTTTCTCCAACCCACCATTCTTTGCAACTTCTCTATCCATCTCCACACTCATCATTTAACTCCTCACTATTCAAGATCACATAATGCTCATTTGAAAATCATATGACAATTAATTCCCAATCATCCTTCAAATCTCAAACAAAACCAATCATACACCATTAACATAAAACTGAATAAAACTTAAACCAATTCCATAAAGCACAATCTTTGCAGAACACAAACTTTGCAAGAAATTAAATAAAATTGTCATCATTATTTGACAAAGAGTTTGAGGGATAGGAAATGAGTCCAGAAACGTATAAATAACTTGGGCAAACAATATGGGCAATAAATAAAAACCGAGGGTTGCTCAAAAATTATTTCTGGAGAGCTAAATACGGCCAGAAACGCTACATGATGTCCTCGAATCCCTTGTGAAATTTTGATCAGATAGTTATGCAAGATGCCACACACAATGTTACGTATAATGCGATAACACAATGTATGACAACTTGCGTAGATAAAGAAGGACAGTAAATATCAAACGTAATAAATAACGACACAGCAAATTGTTTACCCAGTTCGGTGCAACATCACCTACGTCTGGGGGCTCTCAGCCTAGTGGAAAGGTTTCACTATATGGTAATATGTCAAAACATACAAGTACCTATGATCATCACAAGATCTATACTTTATACTACTATTACAAGTGCAAACCTATCTCAGGGTCTCCCCCTGAATCCAAGACGCCATCTTGATTCCACTCTTCGAGCAATCGCCTTGCTCTGTTGGTTCAAGTTGTCGTTTAAACGTTTTGGTTGTGTGCAGTCTTCACTCACGCGATCAGTAAACCCTCAATCACTTAACTCTAAATAGTTAAGGTGATGCACAATATCCTTAGCACAATCTACAACCTCTCAACCCGTAAACCTTCACGTCTAAGAGCTCTGTAAATTACTGTAAGGAAACAATAAAAGACCACAAGATTGCTAAGGGGGTAGCCTAAGATTTTATAGCAATCGAGTATGAGTACCAACCCTAATGGGTTTCCTCTTTGTCACCGTCTTTCTTCTTTCCAGAATCGGAGACGCGCTTGAACTTTTACAAGTCCTAATTTTAGTCGTACTTTATGAAGAGCAGGGACTTTTCTGATTTGCGTCGAACAGGTAGTCAGTTGAGATGTCGCCAATAATGTCATCCAAGATGTCGCATACGATGTTTCGACATTCTTTACAACATCTTTTCTAGTTTCTTAAAAATAAGTCAATCACCAAAAGCGTCGTAACTACAATCTCCCCCTTTGCCTATTTTTAAGGTTAGCATTCTTCGTCACATTCTTCGTAAGCTTTTCTTGCAGCGATCGGCAGTTGACAAGTCTTGTTCGCGCAAGTCTTGTTCGTTGTTCGCGCATCATTTCTTGTGCGTCTTACGTCTTACTCCCACTTGGTGGCTCAAAAAGAGCCAAAACTCAAAGAAAAATTCGAACAATAGGACATGGAGTAACAAAAGAAACTTCACTCACAGACATTCTCGAACAACAGTCGAGGACATGAGTGAAACATGTTCAGAGCATATTACAATTAAAAAGTTGTTCAGTTTTTGTGAATCCATAAAGTACTAAAATTTAAATAGAACTGTTGCTGGAACAAGCAGTATCTTCTTTGGTAGCTCTTGCAGAGGCATCTTTGGTGGTGTCTTTAGTAGAATCTGGTAGGGAGGAGGAACCATTGTTGTCGGAGTCTTGGGGAGGCATCGTCTTCAACAGGTTAGCGTAGTGGGATCTACGCTGGGACAAGTGCTTCAGCACCATCTTTAGATTGATGATGTCCTCGTCAAACACAAATATCTCTCTCTCGAGCATTATTGCATCTCTGCCGGTACTCTTTATTGGAGGGGCAACACTGGTAGCTCGACTAGTTGTCGCTTTAGTTGGCTTGACTTCTTTCCTGAAAAGATCAGAAGCATTTTTTCCCTCGAACAACTTGTGGCTCACCACGATCATTCCTCCGCGCTTTCCTTCCTTATCGGTTGACTTCAACACACCAGGGTGTTGGTGCACCAGTAGCTCGGATATAAGGGAGGGAAAAGCAATATGTATTTTCATAGCTTGTGATATGGCATGTCTAACAAGGTGGTCAATAACAAATTGGCCAAAATCAAGTGTGGAACCAGTACCTATTTGGAAGATGAGAACTGCCAGCTCTGGTTTGATAGAGGATGCATGTGTGGAAGGTGCCCAATTTGCTACTCCGATACGGAATAGTATGGAGTATTTTGAAGTAAGATCCGAGGCCGCCACGGTCCCCTTAGTAGGCCACACTCTGCTCTTATCACCAGTTATCTCTTTGAGAACTTTGTTCAGATTAGATGGAGGTACAGAGCGGACACACTTTCTCCCCAGGAAGACATTTATAATGTCGGAGGAGATGTTGAAGCGTAAGCCTCTGACATAGGCCTTCTCACATTCCAGGTCATCCAAAGAACCAAAACCAGCAGGCAAATTTGCAATAAACTCTTTAACCAACAAAGGATAGTGATTACCTATGTTGGTGACAGTCTTCATGAGTTCCGCCTTTTGCAGAAGTTTGATGATGGCTTCTAGTCCAAGGATGTCCGAGGATAGAGTTTTCTCAGGATAGGCTGTCCTTTGGAACACAAACTCTCACCGAGTTGCACTAGCAGCCGAATGGAATGACACATTATCATATGGAATACTTTGAGTGTTCTTGGCTCACTACCTTCTTCGTTTCTTTTATATTCACAACTTCTGCATCATCATCGCTTTCCTCATCAACAAGTCTCCTTTTGGAGACAATCTTCTTTCCTTTGTTCTTTACGGACATCTTTTTCTTCTTGTTGGGACCTCCAGCATCCTTCATTTTCTTCCTCTTTTTGTTTTCCTACAGCTTTCCTACCATTACTGCAAGACTTTCATGTTCTTCTAACACTTTCTTCTTCAGGGACGAGAGCACTGTATGTGCTATTTCAGTGACATCCTCTGTGGTATCCACTATGACAACCAGAGGCGCCTCTTTTATGACTTTTGCTGCGGCGTCTTCAGGAACAGACTCTGTGGCAGCAACAGTTACAACATCTGCTACACCATCTGTAGTAGCAGTATCCTTGGCAATTCCTGCATCATCTGCAGGGTCGTTCTCCTTCTCAACTTCTTCTAGACCGACATCTTTGTCTCCAGTCTCCTCCTTATCAGAAACACTTTTGTTACTGGTCTCTTCACCAGCTTCTTCAGAATCAGAAACTTCTTCTTCGACCACATCTTCTTCCGTGGGTACAGGTAAATCATCTTTCGCAACTTCTTCTCCACCATCTCCTTCAGCAATTATCTCTAGCCCATGACTGACCGGAGTTGAATCATCCTTTTCCCCTTTATTTTTAGTGTTTATTAGATCCTCAACGACTCCTTCGCGAGGAGGGTCCTGATTTTCTAGCAGTGATTCTAACAGTTCACTGCTCCTCGAGGTATCAGTATTTGAAATGACAGAGGAATCGATACATGGTGTGGGGAAGATTGATGATACTGGCGTTGGGATGACTTGCATGGAAGCTTTATGTCTTTCTTGGGCAATGTCAGCCCCTCGTTCCGGGCCTGTCAGATCTGTCATTGAGAACACAGAACTTCCGGTTCGAGTTTTCCTGGGAAATCGGGAGAAGATGGGTGTTGGAGCCTCAGCTGGTGGGATTTCTCTGGATGAACCCTCAGCGTCCTTCTTTGGCTTCAGCCCTTTGATTCGTACTGCATATTGGTTGGTGCCAGGCTTGTTGTTTCTTGGGCTCTTCTCCTCGGTCTTATTGGATTTAGTTTTCCGTTTGTTAGTGACCTTTTTCGGCACAAGATTGCTCATGGTTTTCACCATTTTTGCCGAGAGTAGCAGTGTTTCGCACAAGGGTTGAGAGTTTTTAAGAGATAGGAGCGAAATAACAAACTGAGGCAAAATAGGTTTTTGAAAAAATCAGTAGGTGTCAGATCATATCTTGTGACTTTTCCTCTTTTTGTATATGATTGGGCTTTTGGTATGTTTGGCCCAATGGCATGTGTTGGGATTTTGGTCCGGTTCATGAAGAGGCACCAACTAACTCCTCTCAACCGTTTAGCAACTTCTTTTATTTGCTGATGGTGCAGAGTCAGAATGACGATCGTAGGGACTCGAATATGACTGCATCTAATGGCTTAGTAAAAATATCAACTAATTGCTTCTCTGTATGGATATGTTCTAAGATGATCTTCTAGTCTTTGACCAGCTCGCGGATGAAGTGGTGCCTAATGTCAATTTGTTTGGTTTTGCTGTGTTGAACCGGATATTTTGAGATGTTGATTGCACTAACATTATCACAATACAACGTCATGGCTTATTGTCCGACATTATATTCGACTAGCATTTTCTTCATCCATAGTAATTGAGTGCAGCTACTCCCAGCAGCGATATACTCTGATTCAGCTGTGGACAAAGCAACTCAAGTTTGCGTTTTACTAAACCATGATATGAGGTTATTGCCAAGAAAGAAGCATCCTCCGGATGTGCTTTTCCTATCTGTTGTGCTTCCAGCCCAATCCGCATCGCAATACCCCACCAGGGTAGAGGATGTGTCGAATGAGTACAATAGGCCCAAGTCTGCAGTCCCAGAGATATATCTTATAATTCTTTTAGCTTGGGATAGATGACTAACCTTAGAATAGATGACTAACCTTAGGATTAGCTTGATATTGTGCGCATACTCCCACATAGTAAGCAATATCAGGTCGACTGGCAGTAAGGCAGAGAAGACTACCAATTATGCTTCTATATAGATGTTGGTCGACGGCTTCTCCTGGATCATCTTTAGTTAACTTGATATGTATAGCTGTAGGTGTACGTTTATGTGAAGCTTTTTCTAGCAAATATTTCTTGACATGTTTTTTGCATATTTGCTTTGAGAGATGAAGATGTTGTCTTTTAGCTGTTTGATTTGAAAGCCTAGGTAGTAGGTAAGCTCTCCCACCATACTCATCTCGAATTTTGATTGCATTTGTTGGATAAATTGCTCTACCATATTTCTTGACATCTCTCCAAAGGCAATGTCATCGACGTATATTTGGGAAATCATCAGATTTCCGTCCTCATTTTTCACAAATAGAGTCTTGTCGACTCCCCTTCTAGTGTAGCCACTTTGAATTAGAAAATTTGTGAGTCTTTCATACCAAGCCCTTGGTGCTTGTTTCAATCCATAGAGAGCCTTTTTGAGTTTATACACATGATCAGGGGAGTGAGGATCAACAAATCATTTTGGTTGCGCCACATAAACTTCTTCGTTGAGATCTCCATTCAGGAATGCACTTTTGACATCCATCTGATAAAGCTTGATCTGTAGATGACATGATATCCCTAGTATAAGTCGGATTGCTTCAAGCCTTGCTATTGGAGCAAAAGTCTCATCGAAGTCTACTCCCTCAAATTGAGTGTACCCTTGAGTTACTAACCTTGCTTTATTGCGAGTGATGTTTCCAAGCTCATCGGATTTATTCTTGAAGATCCATTTTGTGCCAATGACATTTCCTTCACTTGGCTTGGGCACTAGTTCCCATACCTGGTTTTTCTCAAATTGAATCAGTTCCTCTTGCATAGCATTGACCCAATATTCATCGTTGATAACTTCGTTGACATTCTTCGGTTCAATCTTGGAGACGAAGCATATATTTCCTATCATCTCGTTTTAATTTACAGGAGCTTTTGTCCGAGTCCGTATGCCTTTATTTAGATCTCCAATTACTCCAGAGACAGGATGATTAGCCTGAATTCTTCGTGAGGGGTTCTTGTTGCTGGTTTCAGGAACTGCCTCATCGTTATTGACATTCAGCGTAGCATTATTGTCTTCTGGCTTGCTGCTAGCATCCTCACTGACATCAGTAATAGCATCCTTTCTAACATTGTTGGGATAAACTTTAGTTAGAACTCCTTCTTCCTCCGTCGCATCTTCTAGGGCATCTTCACAGTCATCATCAACAACAACATTGGTTGATTCCATCATAGTCTTGGTTCATTTGTTGAAGACCCGGAACGCACGACTATTCCTTGAGTAGCCAAGGAAGATGCCTTCATCACTCATTAGATCAAATTTCCAATGAGGTTCTCTATCATCCAGAATATAACAGGTGGACCCAAAGATATGGAAGTATTTAACATTAGGCTTTCTCCCCCTCCATATTTAACAATGAGTTACTGACATACCTGGTCGGAGAGTGACTCGATTGTGGATATGGCAAGCAGTGTTAAGTGCTTCTGCCCAGAAGTGAGTTGGTATGTCCTTGGCTAGCATCATAACTCTAGTCATCTCTTGTAGAGTCCTGTTTTTGCGCTCAACAATGCTATTCTGTTGGGGGGTGATTGGTGCTGAGAACTCATGGGCTATCCCTTCTAAGTTGCAGAATTCTGCAAATTTACTATTTTCGAACTCTCGACCATGATCACTGCGGAGACGAATTATTTTGCTAATCGTCTCCCCCTTTTCTCGTTGGACTTGGATGCATAGAGTCTTGAAAATTGAAAAAGTGTCCGATTTGTCACGAGGGAAATCAACCCATGTGTACCTTGAATAATCGTCCACACACACCAATACGTAGCGTTTTCCTCCAAGGCTTTCAACTTGCATTGGTCCCATGAGGTCAACGTGTGTTAGTTCAAGTACTCGTGAGGTGGTGATATGCTGTAGCTTCTTGTGTGACATCTTTGTTTGCTTTCCAATCTGGCATTCTCCGCAGATCTTCCCTTCCACAATTTTCAGGTTTGGAATCCCAGTAATGGCCTGCTCTGAGATCGCCTTCTGCATGCTCCTAAGATTTAGATGTCCAAACTTTCTATGCCATAGTTTGGTTTCTTGTGCTTTGGAGACAAGACACTTCGCCCCTTCGATTTGTGAATCGGGCGACCAGATGTAACAATTATCCACTGAGCGGACTCTTTGTAGGATAGTAACTTGATCGATATTCTTTACTATACATGCTTCTTTTGTAAATTTGACTTCTTAACCCAAATCACAAATCTAGCTGATGCTAATTAAATTTTCCTTGAGTCCTTCTACAAGTAATGCTTCAGTTAGGCAAGAAGCTCCTGGATGCTTGAGTAGTCATTTTCCAATGATTCGAGCTCGGATTCCATCTCCAAAAGTAACATAGCAGTTTGTATATAGTTTGAGATTGGATAGAAACTCAGGAGTATCTGTCATGTGTCGAGAACATCCACTATCAAGATACCAGTCCTTGTTGGTTGAAGCACTCAAGGAGGTGTATGCAACATTAGCTCGATAGGCTAGATTCTTTGGTCTCCATTCAAGGCGGGATATTTTCTGAGGAGTCGAGGGATGACCTTGATATCTCCTTTGATTTTGTGGTAACTGAGCTTGCTTATTCCTATGGAGTTGAAAGCAGAATAGCCTGATGTGACCCTTTCGACCACAGTAATGACATATCCACCGATATTGATAAGTTGGAATTCTGGAAGAACGATGTCTGCGTGGAGGATGTCTTTTGATAGTTGATTGACAAGAACATGTTGTAGGAGATGTCACGACATTTGCCGTAGGTTTTCCTATAGGATGTGTCATGTCATCTTGTAGTTTCTTGTCAGCCATGGCTTGTTGTTGGACAAACTTTGTGAGTGCTGATGAGGAGGTATTATGTGTGTACCCTAGTCCCGTCATATCTTTGGACTGCTTTCCTAGTGATAGGATCTTGTTAAGGCTTTCTGTGCCGGGATTCATCATCTTCACAGTCATAAGGCTAATTTCTCCATTAAGGCTGGTAATTTCTCGTTTTAGCTCAACAATTGTCTCTAGGAATCTAGACTTGTCGTTCGTAAGAGTGATGATCTGTTCTCCTTGTTGATCAAGGATTAGAGTTTCCTTGACCCATTTGGTATATAAGCTGTTGTATGCCTCGACCAGTTGCTCCTTAGTCCAATTCTCGTTCGGAGTTAGATGATGAAGATCATCATTGATATCAGCAGAGTTATCAATGTTACACAAAGAAGTGGCAGCAGTGAATGCAACAAAATTGCTTACCTCCTCAGAACCACTATCCTCGTTATCCTCATCTGACAAGGTAGCATTATATCCCCGTTTTTGTCTTTTGAGGAAGTTTGGACATTCTCTACGAAGATGACCGAATCCCTCACATTCATGACATTGAGGTCCTTTGTTCTTACTGTTTTCTTCTCCGCTTCTGTTAGGTTTGTCAAGATTTCCTCCTATCTGAGCTTTCTGTGTAGCTTTGTTTCTGGCATCTGTTGTACCATTCCTTCCGCCCATTCGACTGAATCTTCTCATGACTTTGTTGCAATTTTTTGTTAGAAGGGAAATTGTAGAGTTGATGTCTTCGTCAGAGTCAGAATCCTCAGATTCCGGTTGCTTGTGTGTTGAACTTTTGAAGGCAACTCTTTTATTCTTTTTGTCGACATTGGGTAGAGATAGCTCATAGGTCATTAGAGATCCCATCAATTCATCAAATTTTAGGATCTTGAGGTCATGAACTTCCTCAATTGCGGTGATCTTCATTTTAAATCTAGGGCTAAGAGCACGCAGGGTTTATCTAACAAGTTTTTCATCAGACATTGGTTCGTCAAGAGAATAGGATTCATTGGCTAGATCTCGAATTTGAACGTTGAATTCATCGATTGATTCATCCTCTTTCATGACAAGAGCTTTGAAGTTGGTTGTCAAGTATTGCAGCTTTTGTTCTCGAACCTTGGTTGTTCCTTCATATGCAACGATCAGGATATCCCATGCGGATTTGGCAGTCGTGCATGTGTTGATTAGTCTGAATACGTTCTTGTCAACACCATTAAAGATAGCGTTCAGGGCTCGAGAGTTTCCCAGTGATTCTTCGTCTTCGTTATCAGTCCAGTCTTTTTCTGGTTTTGGGCCGATAGTGTTACCATCACTATCACTGAGTTGTGGAGCATTCCAACCATTGATTACAGCCTTCCATGTTTTATTGTCAAGAGACTTCATAAAAGCACACATGCGGGCCTTCCAATAGCCGTAGTTACTTCCATCTAGAACCAGTGGTCAGTTAATAGATCATCCTTCTCTGGTATTGTCCATCTTGATGATTAGAATTTTTCGATTTAGGAACTCACCTAAAGCTGTAGGTGCCTCTTCTGATACCAATTGAAGTTTTGATCAAATAGTTATGCAAGATGACACACACAATGTTACGTATAATGCTATAACACAGTGTATGACAACTTGCATAGATAAAGAAAGACAGTAAATATCAAATGTAATAAACAACGACACATCAAATTGTTTACCCAGTTGGGTGCAACATCACCTACGTCTGGGGGCTCTCACCGTAGTGGAAAGGTTTCACTATGTGGTAATATGTCAAAACATACAAGGACCTATGATCATCACAAGATCTATACTTTATGCTACTATTACAAGTGCAAACCTATCTCAGGGTCTCCCCCTGAATCCAAGACGCTGTCTTGATTCCACTCTTCGAGCAATCGCCTTGCTCTATCGGTTCAAGTTGTCGTTTGAACATTTTGGCTGCGTGCAGTCTTCACTCACGCGATCAGTAAACCCTCAATCACTTAACTTTCAATAGTTAAGGTGATACACAATATCCTTAGCACAATCTACGACCTCTCAACCAGCAAACCTTAACGTCTAAGAGCTTTGTAAATTATGGCAAGGAAACAATAAAAGACCACACGATTAGTAAGGGGGTAGCCTGAGCTTTTATAGCAATCGATTATGAGTACTAACCCTAATGGGTTTCCTCTTTGTCACCGTCTATCTTCTTTCCAGAATCGGAGACGCGCTGGAACTTTTACAAGTCCTTATTGTAGTCGTACTTTATGAAGAGCAGAGACTTTCTTGATTTGCGTCGAACAGGATGTCAGCCGAGATGTCGCCAATAATGTCATTCAAGATGTCGCATACGATGTTTCGACATTCTTTACGACATCTTTTTCTACTTCCTTAAAAATAAGTCAATCACCAAAAGCGTCGTAACTACACCCTGATCATTAGGTATGAACAAATTGGGAAATCCATCTTCAAATTGTTTGACATCAAAATTCAACATTTCTCATCAATTTCTATTCAGAATACTACCAAACATTAACAAACCTGACAATATGGTAGCCAAAAACAGATTCAATACCTCCAATTGAATCGTAGAAATGCAATACCTCCAATTATTGATGCAGCGGTGCTCAATGACGTTAGACTCGGTGGCAACCCTCTCTGCTAGGGGTTTGGTCTCGGTGCAATAGAAGAGACAGAGCTTCTTCACATCTTTCGAGACCGAGTCCAGAGCCGAAGCAGTGGCGGCCATTGAAGAAGAAGACGAAATCGAATTGCTGTTTTGGATGCTATGATGGACTGTATCGGCGCATCGCAAGTCGGAATGGCCAGTGAAGCTCTTGATCTTGCATCTGAAATGGCGGCTTCATCTCCAAGTGTGTTTGATCAACCACGAGGTAGAGAGGGAGTTGGTGTTGACGGAGTGAGAGAAAAGGGGAGGGCTTTTGCACGACAGCGGTAGTGGCGGAGCCGCCCCCAACTGGGTTTCGACGCTGATTGTTGTTGGCTGAGCCATCGCCATATAATTTTCAAATGAGCATTATGTGATCTTGAATAGTAAGGAATAAATCTGTGAGTGTGGAGAGGGATAGAGAAGTTGCACAGAATGGTGGGTTGGAGAAAGGGGAAGAGAAATAATGGATGGCTTAGATTTGAAAATTAGAAGTATATGTGAGATAATTTTAGTATTTTCAGTCCAATCTTAATAACTAACTCATAAGGGTATTTTATTCATTTCACATGGAAAAATGTCATAAACTAACGGAATTGGACGGAAAATGTAAAGTGAAAATTTTGCACATTTTAAGGGTAGTCAGGTGAAAAACAGCTAAATCTAAGTGTAGCCACCTGAAATTATCCCAAAAAAATATGCTGCCTATAATATAACAAGTAGTTTGAACTTAGTATCATGCTCTAGGTCATTAATTTGCCACGAAAATTGAGAATGAACGTACGTGTTTTAACTACGTAGTAAAAGTGATGGTGATAAAGTACATGAATTGTTTAACTTCACATATTGTTATACTTAATATACTTGTTGGCATAATTTTTTTTCCTGGAAAAAAAGTTGTGGGTAGTTCGAAAGAGTACACAATGTGTCTATCCTGCCATAAAGGAGAAAATCTTGAGCCCCGAACTGATTCATCTTAAAAGGGGGAAAGAGGCTTAGGATGTCTGTATCCATTGAAGAGTGGTCCCAATAAGGATTCACGCTAAGTGAAGAAAGTCCAAAACCTCGAACCTATTATCAAAGCCTAGAAAAGAACAAAAATGGAAAGAAAAAATAAAAAGGAGAAATAATGTCACGCATGGAAAAAAGAAAAATTAAAGACGAACTTTTGAAAATTATGACTTTTTTTAAACTAAAATTATGACTTTTTGTGCTTTAAATAGTTAGGGAAATTGATCTATTATTTGAGAATGTAGACTTAAAATGTGTGAATTTTGTAGAAACTTGAAATTGTTGGGGGTTTAAATAAAGGGAAAATGTCACTTACCTTCCTCGTAGTATACTCGATTTTTACTTACCTCCCTCCCTTGACTAATGCGCTCTGACAGGTCCCCAAAGTTTCACAATTTTTCACGGAGACTCAACACCGTTAGTGTTTGGTTAAAAGTCAACTATTTTTTTTGTAAAGTGGCAGAAATACCCCTCTTCACTTCACTTCACTCTCCTACCTCCCAGTCCTCAACGGGGTCTCTACCTGTCCCGCGTCCCCCACCACCACTCCGGCGACGCCATCGTGTCGTCCCTCATCGGCGGTGGAGGAGAGGGTGTTGCAGGAGGAGGAGCGGTAGTGTTTACGGGCGGAGCTTTGGGTGTGCGGTTACCCAAAAGCAAACTAAAACCGACCAGAATACTGATAGTACCAAAGCCCAAAAGTAATAATAATAATAATAATATCAATTTCTTAAACATAGAGAGAATTTAGGAAAACCGAAGAAGAAATGTTGTTCTCTCTCTAGTTCAAAAAAAGCATGATACAACAACGAGAGTTTTGTGATACACTCCCAATTTCACAAAGATAAAAACCGAACCGAATCGAACCAATCGAGACTGAGATTGGTGCAATTCCAGAGAAAAAGTGGTGAGTTGTTCTTGTTTTGAAGCTAGAATTTCTGAATCTAGTTCAGAAATAGATAATTTTGCATGTGAGTGCGATTTTATTGCATTTTTTTATTGTTTCTCTTCATTTTAGTTTGTGTTTCTCCTAATTCGCGCTGTTAATTGGCGTGATCTCGTGTTTTGTTGTTTTCAATTTGTTGCTAAGAAAAAAAATTAGCTTTAAAGGTAGGGTTTTTGAATCCAATCAGGGTGCAATTTCCCTCCGGTTGTAGTGAATTTGTGGGTTTTGATGTTCCTTTGCTTATGGTATTTCAGGATTGACAAATGTTCTGCGCAGCGAAACCGAGCCAGCTCCGGCTCTAGCAGCCTCTACGCGGCGGCGGAGGAGTTGACCAGGAGGAGGCGGGCACTCGGGACGTCCGATGGTGACGCGGAGGAGAAGGATTCGGGAGGAGGAGGAGCGTCTTGTTCGGAGTGCTCTGCTCAAAGAGAAAGTGACAGAGAAGAGAGTGGCAATTTTTTGAAACTTAATAGTTATTTGAGGATATTTTAGACTTTTCTCAAGAATATTAACACCGTTCGGCCTCCATGGAAAATTGTGAAACTTCAGGGACATGTCAGAACGCATTAGTCAAACGAGTGAGCTAAGTGAAAATTGCGTATATTACAAGGGAGGTAAGTGAAATTTTCCCTTAAATAAATTACATCTAACATGCTATATGGAGATTTAGTAAAAACTTGAGATTAGTGTGTTATTTACAGCACTGAACGTTTTGAGATTTTTCAGGTCGATCGGTGTTTTAACCGATCAAATGTTTAATACTGTGGGTATATTTTTAAAATCGAGTCAATTAAATCTCATTTGATATGCATGTGTATTTTTGGGGTTGTGGGTTAGACCTAAAAATATTTGGGAGATGTTGAACCCCGTCTATCGATGTGAACCTCGGGATTTAAAATAACCATTCATGTATATTTATTTGTCGAGGGCGAGAAAGTCCTTAGTGTGGGGTGTTGATGCGGTCACATATGAGTATACTTTGTTGGTATACTTCCCACATTTAAGAGTGTATTTTCCCTCGATGTTGTGTATTTGATCATCCTTACATGTCTTTATGCATTCGGTTGTTGAGTATTTGTTGCACATGAACATGTCAATTCATGATACTTTTGGTCATAATCGTTACATAACTTTTTGGAAAGCATAAATCGAGTTGTATAACTCCAAATTGAGCGAAATTATAGTCCAAATTGAAAAGAATTTGAGAATATACAACTTTTCAGAAAGAAGGTTTTGCAAATTTTGATATTTGGGTCATGTAACAGCCTAATTGTCACGTCCTTAACAATGGCTAAATTTCGGCTGGATTGCCGAATTGGAAGATTGCAATTGCATATCACACCCCAGATTTCACGGCCGTGACATCCAAGACTATGACATGCCAAAAACTGATTCGACCGGGGATTCAATTCCTACCGCGCACGGTAGTATACCGGTCGCTCAGTAATAAATGACGTTCAATAAAGTCTTGAATATCGACACCTCAATGAGTTTTAGCTACTGGACACTCGTCTAGGTGTTCGGGGATTGTTGGGCTTGTGATCAGGAAAGAAAACTAGAGTAATTTTGAGTCGGAGATTGAGATAAAATCAAAAGACTAACAAATATTCAACTACACCTAAACCAAAAATTACCTAGGAATGTTCAAATAATCAAAATTAACCATGCCATCTTCATCATGGAAATCCAAATATCAAATTAGTGGTCAATCCATAAGATCTAAACACCAACCAATCAAATTAAGCTCAAGTGCATGCATACTCCACAAACTCATAATTATTAAGTAAGCAAATCCACCACAAACTAATGCGCAAATCACCAAGTTAAGATTTCAAATCACAATCAAGCTTCTTATTACCATGTATTTGACAATAAAAGCATAAACCTATAAACATCCATGACAATAATTAACATTCAACTAGATTCATCATCAATTTAACAATTAAACTCATAATCTACTAATCAACCATACAATTTATTGAACATGAACAATACCTAATGTTGTTACGTTTAGAGTTGGCATAATTTTTAGCGCAAGGTAAGATGTCGGACCAACATGTTGCAACACATTTGGCTTAATATAATGCGGTCAGGATTAGAAAAGTTGTTGAGCTTTCCTGTGTAGTTCACAGAAACATGGTGTCTAAGGGAATAAAGACTATACGAGTTCAGGCTACTTCTAGCTGTAAAGATGACAGGGCAACAAGATCGATTGAAGAGTAGCAACGCTAACTTTCCATAATCAATAGGTGGCAAGGGATTTCCTAAATCGGAGTAGAACTCAGATTAGGCATGTGGAGTTGCTATAAAAGTAGAGGCTTCCCCCATAGCAACTTAGACGTTCTTTGTGCTAAATATTCAGAGCTCTTAACCGTGCAAGACTGGCGTGTTGAGAGGCTGATCAACTTTACAAGAACGGTGTCGATCACTATACATCATTCAAGGAGTTTGAGTGTTAGTGACTTGAGGGTTTGTGCTTAACGTGATTGAAGACAACGATATACCGAACATAGGTGTTTGCTCGAAGGGTGGAATTGAGGCGTTCTCAAATATAAGGGAGTCACTGGTCGAGGTATTTCATAAAGTAGTAATAGTAGCTTAGGACAATAGTTTGTGTGATAATTAGTTGATGCTTGAAGTTGTACTATTGACTACCTGATAATGAAAACCTTTCCACTGCAGAGTGCCTTCAGACGTAGGTGTGGTTACACCGAACTGGATAAACATATCGCGTGTATTCTATTTATTGTTTGCTTATCTACTATCCATCATATGTGATCAGACAAATTTTCGAAATTATCATTACAACATTGTGTTCGACATCTTGTCCCTGCTACAAATTAGAATTTCATCTAAAAACCAACACAAGTTGGGCCAAGTGGTAAGGAGCTCAAATAACACATGTGAGGTTTTGAGTTTGAAACTTTGTACATACTAGTAGTGTATGATTACTTTTAGTTATTGCCGATAAAAAAAATGAAAAATACCCAAAAATCAACAACAAGACTGACAAATAAATCAAAATCTATAAATAAAAATCAAATTCAAAACTAAGAATCTCAATTCATATATTTGAAAATTTAAAATGAAATATAACAAACTAAACTAAAATCTACAATAATAAGTTGGAGAAAGGAGTGAGAGAGAGACCTCTACCGTTGGATGAACATCTTCAAGCTCTTGAACCCTCTTTTCTATTCAAATCTCCCCGCTTCCGCCTCCTCTCTATATACTAGCCTCCTCGTTATGCCTATTATGGTGAGAACTTCTAATTTCGAAACCCATAATGTTCTATTTATTCAAATACACGAAACCCAAAACTCAATTTAACAATTAAATCTACAAGCAATCAACCATACAAATCCGTTGAACATGAACAATACCCAAAAATCAACAACATAATTATCAAATAAATTTGAATCTAAAATTCATAATCACAATCAAAACTCATAATCTCAATTCATATATTTACAAACGCAAAATCAAATCTAAGAACTAAACTAAAATATACAAAATAAGTAGGAGAAATGAGAGAAAGGGAGATTTATATAATGGATGCAAATTTTTAAGCACTTGAGTCCTCTCTTCTGTTTCATTCTTCCCTCTTCCTCCTTCTCTCTACATTCTAGCTTGCTCTCTATGCATATTAATGTGAGAATTATTGAAGTAAAACCCTAAAATATACTTTATACCAATGCATGAAATGGGGGCCAAATGGACAGTTTTCAACTAAAAATCGTAATATCAATCTCACGAGGAGGTTTAGCTAGTGAACACTAATCTAGGTGTTCAAAATTGTCGGGCTTGAGGCCAACAAAAAAAACTAGGGTAATTTTTAGGCAAAGAAAAAATAAAAACAAATTAAAAATCTAACAAATCCTAAACCAAAAATCACCTAGATACTAGCAAATAAAATATATCATGCCCATGTTCATCATGCCAATTCCACATCTCTAATTAATGGTTAATCCACAAAATCTAACCACAATTAATCAAATTAAGCTCTAAGGCATGATGATCTTGCAATCCCAAAATTATCAAGTACGAAAATCAACCCTAACATGACAATCCCACCACAATCTAATGCTCAATCGCATGCTCAAATCACCAAATTAACAATCTAGTCATGGACACGAACAAGAGCCAAAAATATAAAAAAAAATTAACAAGATTATAAATCTAACAAAATCAAAATATCTACAAAATCTATGAATCCAAGTTTAAATAAAAAAATCTCTCTCAATTCATCTATTCACAAATCCAAAATGAAATCTACCAAATAAACTAAAACTTAAAAAAAAAATAGGGGAAAGGACTGAGTGAGTAACCTCTACAGTGGATAACCATCTTCAAACTCTTGGGTCCTTTCTTCTCTTCTAATCTCTCTCTTCCTCCTCCTCTCTACATTATAGCCTCATATCTATGCCTCTAAAATGTGAGAACTTTTGAAATGAAACCCTAAAAAGTGTTTTTATACCAATACACAGAATGAGGGCAATTTGGATGACGGAGTTTCCCAACTCTCAGCCGATGCTCTCTGTCTCTCCTCCTTGTAGCTCACGACTTCAAATCACAACTAGGTGTCGTGACATGGGGAGTCGTGAGTTGCCTTTGCTGCTCCACTTGGCTCAAAATCATTCCGGGTCGATCTCGGTTTTGCTCCCGAGTCCTTTTTTGCTCAAAAATGCGTCGAAATGATTTGTATTCCTCAAAATTCACCCCATACACAAATAAAGTTCAAATGGTATAAATAACCCTACAAATATCTAAAATTAGGAGCAAAATCGGGTTTAAATGTGCGAATTTGACTTAGGAGGAGGAGGTGTAAAATCTTCATGCGTCACGCGGCCAGACTTCTATAAAACTTGAATTTTGACATAATTTTAAACGCTTCATCCAAGAGCACCCAAGTGATGCTAGACACTCCCAAGGCGACATTGGAGGCTTTGAGAGAAGGTTCTAGACTGTTGACATACAAAAACACTACGTATATTTTCAGTCGTGTCTTTTCACCACTATCGCCAGTATAATGATGCAAGTAATAATGGGTTTGCACAGATTAACTACCTAAAAAACGTACTTAATGGAATCAAATGTCCTAAGCACCCAAATTCGGTTTTTGTGACTAATCGCAATCTATTGTGTGTTTAACTTAAAGACGAGTAAATAAGTATAATGAGGTATTGCATGAGAGAAGTATGATTTGGGGTATAGAAATCAAAAAGTAGTTTCGAGGTGTGCCAATTGAAAGTCGTGCATAGAAAAGGTGTTACAAAAGTTCTCTAATCTGCCAAATAATGGTCATATGATGTGGTATTAAACGGATTAAGTCATGATTATGATAGAAAATAACGTAAGCTACTTTAAGTTTTCAGAATTTCTTTTAAGAAGTTCTTTAGTCTGCTCAATAATGATTATGAAATGGGATATTAAAGATAAAAAGTTAGTTTATGATGAAACATAACTTAAGCGAATTTAAGACTTTAAAATAAAATCTCTTATTTATTTGGGAGGCGCGAGAATTCTGTAATCTACCCGAATTTCTAATAATTGGGATACTAATGTAGGGCCGGCTCAATACGTTTTGGGGCCTAAGGCAAAATTTTAAAACATGCATTTCTTATGTATGAACTAAGTTTTAGAAAAAAAAAACTAAGGGAGTAAGACAAAAATTATTTTTAGTGAAATCAAATATTAAAATAAAACTTAGTGACTTATGTAAAAATCCAAACTTTTTAGGTGACTTAATATGGAATTATCCCAAAAATAAATTATGCTTCCATAATTTTTTTAATAAAATAAAAATTCAACTTAAAGTGAGAGGACAAGGTGAGTCTTACTCCATAAATCATTTATCATATACGAGACATTAATAATACAAATATGGGATAATTCCAGGTGGCTACACCTAGATATTGCTCTTTTTCAGGTGAGTACACCTAGAATTTTTTTTCACCTTACTACACCTAAAATGTGCAAAAAAAAAAATTTCACCTTCCATGAAATTCTGGTTAAACGCAAGATGTCTATCACAATGTTCAAGCTAAGTGATAGACATTTGCTGGTGCATAGTTAGTAAACAATTATCAAACAGAAATGTAAACGACACAAGATATTGTTACCCAGTTCGGTGCAACGTCACCTACGTCTGGGGGCACTCTTTTGTGAACAAGCTTCACTATAATGTAACCATTCTGTACATACAAGCTTCTACGATTATCATACAAATCTAAACTTTATGCTATTGTTACTAGTGACCACTTAACCTACGGACTCCCCCTGTCTTCGAGCTCCTCACCCGAATCCACTCTTCGAGCAATCTTCTCTACTCGGATCTCTAGTTGTTCTTCAATGGACGCACAAGTCTTCAACCGTGCAAGCACAACCCGAATTAGTCAAATAATCATTCTTCTCGAATATTGAATGAACACACAAAAGTTAATCTTTGTCAAAGCATTCAGCTCCCCAACACGCTTAGGAACTCTGAATACTCAACATAATGATACTCTACAGGCACCACCTTCTAAGGGAGAGGCCGACGACTTTTTGCAGAAGGTAAACCAATCGTCTTTTAGGGTTTCCTAAAATATCTCGTGCCGTACCGATCCTTCTTCTCCGAAATTCTTAAAGCTGACACACATCTAAATCAGATCGAATCATGCTTTGATTAGGAGATCTTCTTAATAAGGAAACTCCAGAAAGTCATCTCTTGAGATGTTCGGTTCTTAATGGTGAGACTTCTGGATAGACATCTTCCCATTTTAGCATTGGGTTGCTTAGGTCGCGACATGTGGATGGACATCCTACCATCATACAAAATAGCCAATCTCATAGTAACCACAATCTCCCCCTTTGGCTATTTTTGGGCGAGCACTTCTTTCTTCACGTGATCCAGGGAGAACCTTGATCTTTCTTGATAGTAGTTCAGACCGAGAGATGTCCAAACATGTGGCTAGACATATGAAGCCAGAAAGATGTCAACTAGAAACAAAAATATAAATATAACACACATCATTAATAACAAGTATAGGAGAGTACTTCTCTGCATGCTTTTTCTTGACGTTCTCCATGTGTATACTTCTTGACATTCTTCACGTGAATACTTCTTTAATCTCCCCCTGATTGCCTCAAAAATATGCCAAAGGCCATTAGCAATCACGAAACATAAGAAGCATATATCGCAAATAAACTAGAGTAAGCAGATGCAAGGTAAACAAAGTACCAGAGCGAGAGATTAACCCTACCAAATGTAACCTCGGACAGTCCCCGAGGGATTAAGTAGCTAACAGTCATCCAACTAAAATAAAAGTCTTGAGAACCAGAGTAAAAACAGTGAAAATGAGCTAAATGCTCTTTCAGCTTGATTCCTCCTCCTCTTTAGAAATTGCTACAGCCTTCCCTTTGCCTTTCCGAGCCTGCTGAACGTCTTGGAGCAAACCTTTATAGATGGTCTTCATGCGAAACATGGCGTCGATAGTCTTGTCCAGGAAAGTGATTTCCTCTTATAGCTCCTTCTCGACATCCTTCTGGACATCTCCTGTTGCAGCAGCAACCCTTGATGATTCTCTAGAGGGACGAACAATGTCCTTGACATGTGTCCCTTCAAATAACTTCGGGCAAAAGGTAAGGGCAGTGGGTTTCTTTCCAACAACATCTGAGTCACGTAAAAACTTGGGACGCTAACTTAGAATTATTCCAGTTATAAGCAATGGGAACCCAATAGGCATTTTCACAGCAAAAGACTTGGCATGCTTGTTCAGATGGTCGATCACAAAATTTTCAAAATTAAAGATAGACCGCATACCTATTTGATAGATGAGGCGTGCGAGTTCTAGGGTGATGCTGGAGCCGTGAGATGAAGGAGCCCAATTTGCAATGCCAATTCTGAAGAGGACTGAATACTTAGAGGTGAGGGCGGATGATGACATTTTTCCCTTAGCAGGCCAGAACATCCTAGCTCCTCCAGTTATTTCCTTGACAATATCATTCATAGTTGGAACATCATCTGGCACATCTGGAGTATCTCTTCCTAAGAATCCATTAATTACCTCAGTCGGGAAGGTGCAAGCCTTGCTTCTTACATAAACTTTTCTGATCTCGGAGCTTGTCCGATTCTCGAACTCAGGAGAAAGATTAACAATGAACTCCTTAACTAAAGAGGGGTAGTAGATACCTATGTTCAAGACACTTTGGAGTAGTCCAACATCAGAGATGTCTTCAACAATCTCCTCCATCTTCAGAGCCTTTGGAGATAATTCTTTCTCGAGAAAGATCTTTCTCAGCACAACAAACTTCCATTTCTGAGCAGATTTCTCATGGTGGAATGAGATGTTGTCTATGGGGGCTGCAGGCACATTTCTAGGAAGCTTTTGACCTCCTACATACTTTGGCTCATACACCATGTTCTCCACAATTTCTACACCCTCATCATCTTCAGCAGATGAGGGTTCATCGACCAGATGTCGAGACACTTTTATGAATTTCTCCTGTTTCTTCTTGGATGGGCTAGACTAACTGGTAGACTTTCTTTTCTTGCTTCCTTGCCTTGTATATTTCCTACCAGTAGACATTTTCTTCCCTTGCTTCGACTGCCTCTTGGCCGGGACAACCACTTCCTTGTCTTTCTTCTTTCTCTTTTTAGACTTTTCAATTTGTAGACTAGACAGGACAACATCTTCTTCATCTGAGGGTAGACCTTGTTCCCTCACAACAACTTCTTCATCACCAGATAGAGTATCTTCCGGAACATCCTTTTCAGCAGAAAGAGTATCTGATTCGCTGACTTCCACATTATTCTCTATATTAGTGAGAACCTCAGCAAGAACATCAACATGAACCTTTTCACGAACTTCCTCAGGAACATCTTCCTGGACATCATCTTAAACATCATTCGAAACCTCCTTCTGAACCTATTGCTGCACATTGTCCGGAACATCGTTTTGGACATCTTCTTGCTCATCAATTGGAACATCTTTACACATCATCAGGCACAACTTTCTGAACTTCTCTTTCTACTGCAACAACCTCTGACTCTTGACCCAAATTTTCTCAAGAGACTCCTTGAGACGCAACACGAGGTGCATTTGGAGTACACTCAGCAACATTGAGGAACTGATTTGGGTCTTCGTCAACTCCTTCGGTAGACCAGAAGTCTCAGGAACATCTTCCTGGACCTTTTGAGTAACAACTGTACCGACCTCATCGGTAGCGAAGACAGTCCTCAAGAGTAACACATTCAAAACCTCCCCAGGGATTTGATCAACACCCAAACCCTCTATAACAGAGGGCCTAGTAGAATTTTGAGTAATAGGATTTTCAGAGAGAAAAGACATAGAAGTACCTTGTGTAGGGTTTTGGAGCGTTCTAGATCGTCGAGATAGCGGAAGCATTATAAGAAAATTTACTCCAAACCTTGTCCAAGAACATAAACCATTAAATCCCAAAGCAAAATCTATTCCACAAGATATTTACCTTTAAGTCTTGTTGAATCGATAAAGAAAAACTTTCAGATCTTCTTCTCTAAAGCAAGTCCACACCAAGGGGATGATCTTGATGATCCCTCACTTAATTGCCTACTAGAACAATTAAATGAAGAACAAGAGAGCAAGATGGAGGAGGGAGATGGTGTGGCCGGCCACTATGAGAGAGAGAGAGATATTTGTGAGTTTTTGATTAATTTGAATAATGAATTAAAGTTTTGTATTTGAATTCATCATCCAACTCACAAGTATGGGTTAAAAGTGATTGGTATGGGCTTAAAGGTGCTTTAACCCATACCCCTTAAATCACTCACCTCTTAATCCACAATTACCAACTAAGCATGGTGTTGTGTGGCCCCCACACATGGACCCACCATGTGGGCCGGCCAAGAGGTCTTGTTGGGCCCTTAATGGGCCGGCCATGAGGCTTCATGGGCCAAGCCCAATGGGCTCGCCCGTGTGGTCTCATGCCGTGTCCAAAAGTCGCCCGACCCTTTTGTCGTCACTTATCAAACAAAGTCCGACGCAACATCGACAGAAAAAACTCAGTTTTCTCGATTCGCTAATTATTCTATCAAACCGAACCTATGGCACAAAACCTCCAGTTTTGTCCATGTATTGCTCCTCAAGGAACGTTAAGGTTTCCTTGTCTCAAGTTATCCGTCTTGAATGTGTGTGACCCTTTAGGCTCATGCCACCGTTGGCAGATCGGCGCAAAAGATCGCTCTTGCCCGATCCATTGTAAGTGGTCTCTAGTAAGACGTTATGATTACCCAAGGTGCATGACGATCGATGATTGGACTTAACCTTGTGCGTACAAGTCACTATCCTATTATCTCTAGATATCCTGATTGATCACAAGGCATAGAGTCGTCACCATTGTTTAATCAATCATTGTTACTTGATATGCGAGATGGCTGAGAACTGATAACCCGTATCATAGGCATGGCCATGCTCTTACTCTCAGTCAGTCTCCATCACGAGGCCCTTTTAACGGATATCTTTCCCATACCATGATAGCATTTGTGCCCTAATCCAATTGCTATTAGCCTGTAAACGTCTATGTACATTATCATCGTTTGTAAAATATATATAAAACGGCTTTGTATTACTTATGTGTTGAAGTAATATGTTAAGCATGATCTGATTTATGACCACTAAAGTAGTAGAACCATAAATCTGTACGGATCACACTTAACGAGTCCTTGGTCAAAACATGCTTCCTTAGAAGCGACCAGTATGAGGATGGTTCTTAATGACGTAGTTCTACTTGTCATAGGGATGATGGATCCTGGAATCATATCATAGATATCATGAGGTAATTGATATCGGACGACCCGCTTTGAATAGTGTTTTCATAGATTAAGCCATGAACATATTCAAATGCGATAACTTGTCACGACATCCTTAGACCAAGGAGTCTTTGTGATCACTATGCAATGAACGTGCGGCTTTAACTTGCGCCTAACGCTTTCTGTGACAGGATTGCAATAAAGGGCATGATTGGGTGGCGGAACGGGTTGCATGAGTGACACGAAAGACGGCTAAGGGATTTATCCCTCATACTACGGTATGGGAAAGATATCCGTTAAAAGGCCTCTTGATGGAGACTGACTGAGAGTAAGAGCATGGCCATGCCGATGATACGGGTTATCAGTTCTCAGCCATCTCACATATCAAGTAACAATGATTGATTAAACAAGGGTGACGACTCTATGCCTTGTAATCAATCGGGATATCTAGAGATAATAGGATAATGACTTGTACGCACAAGGTTAAGTCGAATCATCGATCGTCATGCACCTTGGGTAATCATAACGTCTTACTAGAGACCACTTACGATGGATCGGGCAAGAGCGATCTTATGCGCCGATCTGCCAACGGTGGCATGAGCCTAGAGGGTCACACACATTCAAGACGGATAACTTGAGACAAGGAAACCTTAACGTTTCTTGAGGAGAAATACATGGACAAAACTGGATGTTTTGTGCCATGGGTTCGGTTTGAGAGAATAATTAGCGAATCGAGAAAACTGAGTTTTTCGTCGATGTCGCGTCGGACTTTGTTTGATAAGTAACGACAAAAGGGTCGGGCGACTTTTGGACACGGCATGAGACCACACGGGCGAGCCCATTGGGCTCGGCCCATGAGGCCTCATGGCCGGCCCAAACAAGGGCCCGTTAAGGGCCCAATAAGCCTTCTTGGCCGGCCCACATGGTGGTTCCATGTGTGGGGGCCACACAACACCATGCTTAGTTGGTGATTGTGGATTAAGAGGTGAGTGATTTAAGGGGTATGGGTTAAAGCACCTTTAAGCCCATACAAATCACTTTTGACCCATGCTTGTGAGTTGGATGATGAATTGAAATATCTAGCATTCATTCATTAATCCAACAATCCTACAACTCTCACAATTCTCTCTCTCCTCTCTTTGCTCTCTTGTTCTTCATTTAATTGTTCTAGTAGGCAATTAAGTGAAGGATCTTCAAGATCATCCCCTTGGTGTGGAATTGCTCTAGAGAAGAAGATCCGAAAGTTTTTCTTTATCGATTCAACGAAGACTAAATGCAAAATGGAGAAACTGTCCAGATTGTCCAGTTCCGGCGACCGACAATGCGTGAGCCATAGCCGCTTCGGCCGAGCTCTAATTTACCTGAAACTGGCGGCGTTGGAAAGATAAGTCCAAGGCTACAACTTTTGTGAAATACTGATTTTCCAAAAGACCGCTGGTTTGGGAGATACAAGGCCGAGAAGCAGACTGGTCCGCAGAGTCTGTCCAGCGAGACGGGAAAAATGTTTTGCTACAGACGGAGGTCTTCTCGTCCGAACAGGGTTCGGAGCAGAACACAAAAGATATAGGGAATTGGCTGAGGATTAACCTCCAACAAGAACTGAAGAAATTGGAGATCTGTAGCTCGAGATATAGAGCTTCAAAGTCTCGGTTTTCTGCCGGGCAGATTCTGGTAAAACCCAAAAACTCGATTTCCTAAGGATCTAACTTGGTAGTCGATCTTGTGCAGGTTAGGGGCGGTTTATAGGTTGCTTCCGCTGCCATGAACGTAATTAGGATGCCCCGGAACCCAACAGTGGTATCAGAGCCGGTCTACCACTCCGAGATCCTTGTTTGTTATTTCGGTTTTGTATTGATACAAATGCCAAAATTGTTGATAACATGATTTTAATGCTTTTTGGAATATTTGCATGAAATATGTTATTTTTGGAAAATATATTGAATTTGGAATTTTTCGGAAATTATTAGATTTGTCTGGTCCGAGAAGAGACTCTCGGGGAGTCGGATCGGAGGTACGGACGGAGGTCACCGGAGGCCGGGGAGGCCGGCGGTGACCAAGCCCGTCCCCACTCTCGGGCGAGGCCGAGAGTGGCGGCAAGGCCGGTTTAGGCCTTCCAAGGCCCAAACCGGGCCGTGTTGAGTTGGGCTCGGCCCAATGGGCTTTCGGCCCATTGGCTTGGCCCGACTTGGTTCGTGGGTGGTGTTTGATCCGTTTCACGAACCCGCGATCCAATATTTCGAAAACTTTCAAAATTTAATCGGTTTCGATAAACCGTTTTTCGAAAAGGTCTAGTTTCGACAAACCTGACCAAGCAACTTGGCTAAATTAAAACCGGAATTATTGCATATTATTTGATAACATGTTTGTGTGATAACATGTTGGATGATGTGATGAAATGTATGATGCATTAGTAGCCCATTGTATTTTATCGTTTTCACGGTTTGCATACCGTTAGTGTTAGCGTGTAATTATTCTTTTATTCAAGCCCATAAAGTGTAATTATTTTTTATCTGGTTTACGAACCGAGTATTAATTGTAATTACTACTCAAAGACGAGAAGGATGGAAAATCGAGCACAATGACGGTCTTGGAGGAAGTCCAAGAGCTAGTGGGAGCCCGAATGAGAAAGACGAGGATATGTGAAGACTCGTAGAATCCTAAGTTTAGGATGGGCTATAAAATGCATATTTAACGCTTTATGAATGCTTGCTTGAATTATTTAATTAATAACATGCTTGCATGATTAGCTTATAAGTTTATAAGCCATCACCTCACATGCAAAGATTAAAATCAACTTTAATTGTTTGCATGTTTAAAGCGTTGTGAACTATCATCGCACGAGTTGTGATGGATGAGTTCAAATTTGAAACGTGTTTGCACGGGTTGCAAATGACAGATTCAAATGAAGATAGTATGTGATACAATTAGAAACGTCACAACACGGGTTGTTGATGACGGATTCGTAATTGTGTCAAATACTTTCGAATTATTAAGCACAACCAATTTACAAGCTAATTTGAGTCAAGTGAGATGCCACCCAAATTCACACTCATGTAGAAACATTTTATCGGTGTCGTGCGCCTTAGCGGAGCATCGATCGAATGGGTTCTAGATGGGAATGGTAAACTTTGTGGGATGTCGTGCGCCTTAGCGGAGCATCTGCACAAAGTTAACTCGTTAGTGAAGGTTGGTTGACTCGACCACGATTCTTGGCCTGAGGTCGAGCTGGGGCATCGGAAGGGTAAGCCGTGTGTTTTTGCACATACCCTGACTAAGAGTTACAAGAGTTGTAATTGGACGGACGTCCTACCTAAATAAGTCAATTGGAGCGGTGCGCCTTAGCGTACTTCAAATGACGAATAAGGGATCTTGGTTTAAGATTCTAAACCTTAGAATCTTATGGTTGATGTTTAATTCGGATCTTCGTAAATTTATTCAACTATTCTGATTAAATTTACTTTCTTCGTGTAGAAATGGCTAGTAATTCAACAAACTCGTCTAATTTACGACTCGAAAAGTGTAAACTCAACGGGACAAATTATCTGGACTGGGACAGAAATTTACGACTTGTGTTAAAGTTAGAACGCAGGGAGTACGTCCTTGATAAGGCTATCTTGGTGGAGCCAGCTGCCAATGCAACGAGGGTCGTTAAGGATGCGTACCAGAAACACCTTAAAGACTCTATCGACGTTGCGTGTGTCATGTTGGGCTGCATGGAGGCGGACCTCCAGAAGCAGTTTATGGAGCTATCACATGATCCGTTTGCAATGTTTGCGCAGATCAAGGATATGTTCAAAGAGAAAGTACGTATTGAAAAATACACTGTTCTCCGAGAACTCATTGCCTGCAAGATGTCAGCAGGCAGCTCCGTAGGTCCATATGTCCTACGTATGAAGGGATCCAGCTTCAAAGCTGGTGGTGGCAAGGGTAAAGGCCCAATGCACCTGGCAAGGAAGATCAGACCATTTGTTCCTAAACCTTCCATGCCCGTAAAAGGCAAGGGGAAGGCAAAGGAGTCAGTCTGTTTCTACTGCCAAAAGCCTGGTCACTGGAAGAAAGACTGTCAGCAGCTAAAGGATGATCAGAGGAAGGGCGGTGGGGCCGCTACTTCGTCAGGTATTCCATTAGAGCTAAATCTTTCTACTATAAATGCTTGGGTACTAGACACTGGAGCTGAGTCTCATGTCTGTGCGGATATACAAGTGTTGAATAGTAGAAAAGATATGAGGAAAAGCGAGATGGACCTAAAAGTTGGGAACAACGTGAGAGTTGCCGCAACTGCCATGGGTTCTGTTAACCTTGTTTTGCCCAGTGGGCTTGTAATTGAACATTTTGATGTGTTTTGCGTACCTTTTTTCATCAGGAATATTATTTCAATATCTCTTCTTGAAAAGGAAGGTTATTATACTAATATTAAGAACGGGTTTTTTAATATTATGCGCAACAACATGTTTTAAGGCAATGCTCACACTGTTGGAGGTTTATACATATTGAATATGCAAAACTCGAGATCCAACATGCTCTATAATATAAATGCTAAGAGGTTTAAAGCTAATGATTTAGACCAAACTCTAATCTGGCATTGTCGTCTAGGTCACATAAATGAGAAACGCATCTCAGCGCTTCATAAGCGCGGACTTCTAAGTCAATTTGAATACCAAACGATTGATAGATGCGAAGCTTGTTTAATGGGCAAGATGACTAAAGCGCCCTTCACTGGTTTAGGTGAGAGGGCAGGTGAACTATTAGGTCTAATACATTCAAACGTGTGTGGACCAAATGAGTACACCAGCCAGATGTGGTTTAGGCTACTTTATCAAGTTTACTGATGATTTCAGTAGATATGATTATGTCTATCTCATAAGACATAAGTCCAAAGCCTTTGATAAATTCAAGGAGTCTAGGACTGAAGTAGAAAACCAACTTGGAAAAAGTATCAAGGCACTCCGTTCTGATCGGGGTGGAGAATACTCATCCGAAAAGTTTCTTACAGAAAGTGGAATACTATATCAGTGGACTCCGCCAGGAACACCGCAACTCAATGGTGTGTCCGAGCGAAGGAATCGGACATTGTTTGATATGGTTCGATCGATGTTAAGTCTCACTGATCTCCCGATCTCCTTCTGGGGTTACGCTCTGCAAACGGCCGCATTCATAATCGAGGTGGGACATTCTTGGAAAAGGAATTTATTTCCAAGACAGTCAGTGGGAGGGCTGTTCATCTTAATGAATTTCTAGATGAGATGGTCACTCAGGAACAACTGGACGACCCACCAGAAGTAGTCGTTGAGCAAGAACCAATAGCTACAGTTAATAAGGACGGAACCGACTCTGAGAAATGGCTGGAAGCCATGAGGGAAGAAATGCAATCCATGTCAGATAATCAAGTGTGGGACTTGGTGGATCAAACCCCTGACGTAAAAGTCATTGGGTGTGAATGGATCTTTAAAATGAAGATGGACATGGATGGCAATTGAAACAGTTTGGCTTCATCAAGAACGATGATGAACCTTGCGTATATTAAAGGGCAGATGGGAGCAAAGTAGTCTTCTTGGTGCTTTATGTTGATGACATACTGCTCATTGGAAACAACGTCCCTACCTTGCTCTTAACAAAGACTTGGTTAGGTGAGTGTTTCGCAATGAAGGACTTAGGCGAGGCCTCTTACATCTTGGGGATCAAGATACATAGAGACCGTGCCAAGCGGGTCTTGGGCTTAAGTCAAAGCACCTACATAGACAAAATATTGAGAAGATTCTCGATGCAAGATTCAAAGAAAAGGACTGCTGCCCATGCGTCATGGCATAAAGCTAAGCAAGAAGTATTGTGCTAAGACACCTACAGAGCTAGCAAGAATGAATGAGCCGCATCTGAAGCGGCAAAAGAGGCTTGTAGTTACGACGTTTTTCGAGATTGGCTAATTTTGAAGGAACTGAAGAAACATGTTACAAAGAATGTCGAAACATCTTCTACGACATCTTGTGTGACATTGTTGACGGCATCTCGGCAAGCATCCTGATTGGCAGAAATCAGGAAAGTGCAGATTCGGCAGTGCAGCAAGAAAATGATTAGGCAAGTGCAGAACGACTCCTAATCTGCAAAGAAGAAAGAAGGTGATTAATAGGAAACCCTTTAGGGTTAGTACTCATCCACGATTGCTATAAAAGCTTAGGCTACCCCCTTAGCAATTGTGTGGTTCTTTATTTGTTTCCTAGCAACAATTTGCAAGGTTCTTAGACGTGAAGGTTTGCGGGCTGAGAAATTGCAGATTGTGCTTAGGATGTTGTGTATCACATAACTATAGAGAGTTAGGTGATTGAGGGTTTACTGAAGTCGTGAGTTGAAGACTGCACGCAACCACCAAGCTTGAAGAAGACTTGAAAACGACAGAGCAAGGCGATTGCTCGAAGAGTGGAATCAAGACGTTCTTGGATTCAGGGGGAGACCCTGAGATAGATTGCACTGTAAGACGTAGCATAAAGTATAGATCTAGGAGGGATCACAGGTACTTGTATGTTCTGACAGATTACTGATAAGTGAAATCTTTCCACTAGGCTGAGAGCCCCCAGACGTAGGTGACGTTGCACCGAACTGGGTAAACAATCTGCTGTGTCATTACTTAGAGCTTTCTATTTATTGTCCTGCTATATCTACGCAAGAAGTCAGACACAACGTTACAGCATTCCGTGTAACATTGTGTGTGGCATCTTGCACGACTAAGCCGATCAAAATTTCAATTGGTATCAGAGGCGTCACCTATAGCTTTAGGTGAGTTCCTAAACAAATATTTTGATCAAAGATGGACAATACCAGAGAAGGAGGATCCATAAATCGACCACCTGTTCTAGATGGGAGCAACTATGGCTATTGGAAGGCTCGAATGTGTGCCTTCATGAAGTCACTAGACAACAAGACATGGAAGGCTGTACTTAATGGTTGGAATGCACCACAACTCAGTGACAGTGATGGCAATCCTATCGGCCCAAAACCAGAAAAAGACTGGACCGATGATGAAGATGAAGAATCACTGGGAAATTCTCGAGCTCTGAATGCTATCTTCAATGGTGTTGACAAGAACGTGTTCAGACTAATCAACACATGCACAACTGCCAAATCAGCATGGGACATCTTGGCCGTAGCATATGAAGGAACAACTAAGGTTCGAGAACAGAAACTGCAATACCTGACTACCAACTTCGAAGCCCTCGTCATGAAGTAAGATGAATCAATTGCAGATTTCAATGTTCGCATTCGTGATCTAGCCAATGAATCCTATTCTCTGGGAGAACCAATGTCTGATGAAAAATTGGTAAGAAAAACCCTACGTGCTCTGAGTCCTAGGTTCAAGATGAAGATCACAGCAATTGAAGAAGTTCATGACCTCAAGGTCTTGAAATTTGACGAACTGATGGGGTCTCTGATGACCTATGAGTTGTCTCTACCCAACATCGACAAAAGGAACAAAGGAGTTGCTTTCAAGAGCTCAACACACAAGCAACCAGATCCTGAGGATTCGGATTCAGATGAAGACATCGAGGCTACAATGGCCCTTCTCACAAAAAGGTACAACAAAGCCATGAGAAGATTTAGTCGAATGGGTGGACGGAATGTCACAGCAAATGCCAGAAACAATGCTCCACAAAAAGCTCAAGCTGGAGGTAGTCTTGACAGACCAAACAGGAGTGGGGAAGAAAACAAAAACAAAGGACTTCAATGTCATGAATGTGAAGGATTCGGCCACCTCCGTAGAGAATGTCCAAATTTCCTCAAACAACAAAAACGAGGATACAATGCCACTCTATCAGATGATGACAATGAAGATAGTGGATCTGAAGAGGTAAGCAACTTTGTTGCATTCACTACTACTACTCCTACATATAATGTTGATAATGCTGTCGACATCAATAATGATCCAACTCCAAATGAGAATTGGACTAAGGAACAACTAGTTGAGGCATACAAAGGCTTGCACACCAGATGGATCAAGGAAACTCTGATACTTGATCAACAAGGCAAAAGGATTATTAGTCTTACCAACGACAAATCTAGATTTCTAGAGACGATCGTGGAGCTGAAACGAGAAATCACTAGACTCAATGAAGAAATTAGTCTAATGACTAAATCGGTAAAGATGATGAATCCGAGCACAGAAAGCCTTGACAAGATTTTATCGGTGGGAAAACAGTCCAAAGATACGACGGGACTAGGGTACACACATGCTGTCCCCTCAACAACAGGGACAAAGTTTGTCCCACAACAAGCCTTGACTGACAAGAAACAACAAGATGCCTCAACTCATCCTACAGGACGACCTACAACAAAAGCCATAACATCGTCTACAAACTGTTCTTGTCAAGAAACTGTCAGAAGACATCCTCCACACAGACAACAAAGCTACAGAAGACCAGCTTATCAATATCAATGGATATGTCATTACTGTGGTCAACCAGGTCATATCGGATCTTTTTGTTTTCAACTTCTTAAGAGGAAGCAAGCTCAGAAATATCAAAGGCATCTCCCATCTCCTCCGAAGACAACTCGCCTTGAATGGAGACCTAAGAACCTGACCTATCGAGCTAATGTTGCTTATACATCATTAAGTGCTTCAACGAACAAAGACTGGTATCTCGACAGTGGATGCTCTCGACACATGACAGGTACTCCAGAGTTTCTCTCCAATCTTAAATTATTTACAAACTGCTTTGTTACGTTTGGAGATGGGATCCGAGCTCGAATCATTGGAAAAGGAGTGTTCAAGCATCCAGAAGCCACCTGTCTGACTGAAGCATTACTTGTAGAAGGACTTAAGGCAAACCTGATTAGCATCAGTCAGATCTGTGATCAGGATTTAGTAGTGAAATTCACTAAAGAAGCCTGTATAGTTAACAACATCGATCGGGTCACTATTCTACAAGGAGTCCGCTCGACAGAGAATTGCTATATCTGGTCTCCCAAGACACATACCGAAGCAACCAAGTGCTTTGTCTCCAAAGCAGAAGAAACCAAACTATAGCATCGAAAGCTTGGACATCTAAACCTTAGGAGTATGCAAAAGGCAATCTCAGAGCAGGCTATCACCGGAATCCCAAACCTAAAAATAGTTGAAGGAAAGATCTGCGGAGAATGTTAGATTGGAAAGCAAACCAAGATGTCACACAAGAAGCTTCAGCATATCACCACCTCTCGAGTACTTGAGCTGATATATGTTGACCTCATGGGACCAATGCAAGTTGAAAGCCTTGGAGGAAAACGATATGTCTTTGTATGTGTAGATGATTACTCAAGATACACTTGGGTTGGCTTCCCTCGTGACAAATCAGACACCTTCTCGATCTTCAAGAATCTATGCATCCAAGTCCAACGAGAAAAAGGAGAGACAATTGGCAAAATCATCCACCTTCGTAGTGATCATGGTCGAGAGTTCGAAAACAGCAAGTTTGCAGATTTCTGCAACTCAGAAGGGATAGCACATGAATTCTCAGCGCCAATCACTCCTCAACAGAATGGCATTGTTGAGCGCAAGAACAGGACTCTACAGGAGATGGCGAGAGTTATGATGCTGGCTAAAGACATACCAACTCACTTCTGGGCAGAAGCACTTAACACAGCTTGCCATATCCACAATCGAGTCACTCTCCGACCAGGTATGTCAGTAACTCATTATGAAATATGGAGGGGGAGAAAGCCCAATGTTAAGTACTTCCATATCTTTGGCTCTACTTGTTATATACTGGTTGATAGAGAGCCTCGCCAAAAGCTTGACCCAAAAAGCGATGAAGGCATCTTCCTTGACTATTCAAGAAAGCCCAATGTTAAGTACTTCCATATCTTTGGCTCTACTTGTTATATACTGGCTGATAGAGAGCCTCGCCAAAAGCTTGACCTAAAAAGCGATGAAGGCATCTTCCTTGGCTATTCAAGGAATAGTCGTGCATACCGAGTCTTCAACAAACGAACCAAGACCATGATGGAATCAATCAATGTTATTGTTGACGATGACTGCGAAGATGCCTCAGAGGATGCGACGGACGAAGACGGAGCCTTTCCTCCCAACAATGTCAGGAAGAAAACTACCCCAGATGTCAGAGAAGAGGCTAGCAGCAAAACAGAAGATGATGTCGCCAATAACGAAGAAGTTCCTGAAACTAGCAACAAGAATCCCTCACGAAGAGTCCAGACTAACCACCCTATCTCTGGAGTTATTGGAAACCTGAATGAAGGCGTACGGACTCGGTCAAAAGCTCCTGAAGATTATAACGAGATGATCAGAAATATTTGCTTCGTTTCTAAGACAGAACCCAAAAACATCAATGAAGCGATCAATGATGAATATTTGGTCAATGCTATGCAAGAAGAGCTGATTCAATTTGAGAAGAATCAGGTATGGGAACTGGTGCCCAAACCAAGTGAAGGAAACATCATAGGCACCAAATGGATCTTCAAGAACAAATCTGATGAGCTTGGCAACATCACTCGCAACAAAGCAAGGTTAGTTGCTCAAGGGTATACTCAAATTGAGGGTGTCGACTTCGACGAGACATTTGCTCCTGTGGCAAGACTTGAAGCAATCCGTCTCTTGCTAGGGATATCATGTCATCTACAGATAGAGCTCTACCAGATGGATGTCAAAAGTGCCTTCTTGAATGGGGATCTCAATGAAGAAGTATATGTGTCACAACCCAAAGGATTTGTTGACCCTCACTATCCTGATCATGTGTATAAACTAAAGAAAGCTCTTTATGGGTTGAAACAAGCACCAAGGGCTTGGTATGAAAGGCTCACAAAATTTCTCATCCGAAGCGGCTACACTAGAGGGGGAGTCGACAAGACCTTATTTGTGAAGAATGAAGATGGAAATTTAATGATAGCTCAAATCTATGTCGATGACATTGTTTTTGGAGGGATATCAAGCAAGATGGTAGAGATATTTATTCAACAGATGCAATCAGAATTCGAGATGAGCATGGTGGGAGAGCTTACTTATTTTCTAGGCTTCCAAATCAAACAACAAAAGGATAGCATCTTCGTATCTCAGAGCAAATATGCGAAGAATATTGTCAAGAAGTTTGGGCTAGAGAAAGCCTCACATAAAAGGACACCAACAGCTACACATGTGAAGCTAACTAAAGATGATCCAGGAGAAGCCGTCGACCAACACCTATACAGAAGCATCATCGGTAGTCTTCTCTACCTCACCGCAAGTCGACCAGATAATGCCTACTCTGTCGGAGTATGTGCACGATATCAAGCTAATCCTAATGTTAGTCATCTATCCCAAGCCAAAAGAAATATTAGATATATCTCTGGGACTACAAACTTGGGTTTGTTGTATTCATTCGACACATCCTCTACCTTGGTGGGGTATTGTGATGCCGATTGGGCTGGGAACACATCGGATAGGAAAAGCACATCTGGAGGATGCTTCTTCCTTGGCAACAACCTCATATCATGGTTTAGTAAGAAACAAAACTGTGTTGCCCTTTCCACTGCCGAATCGGAGTATATTGCTGCTGGGAGTAGCTGCACACAACTACTTTGGATGAAACAGATGTTAGTCGAATACAATGTCAGACAGGATGCCATGACTTTGTATTTTGATAATGTCAGTGCTATCAACATCTCCAAAAACCCTGTCCAACACAGCAAGACCAAACACATTGATATTAGACATCACTTCATTAGAGAATTGGTCGAAGACAAGAAGATCATCCTAGAGCACATCCCAACAGAGAAGCAACTAGCTGATATCTTCACGAAGGCACTAGACGCGAGCAGATTTGAGGATCTCAGATCATCACTTGGTCTGTGTTCCATCAATGACCAGTAAAGGAGATACAGAAACGGTTAAGAGGAAGTGTTGGTACCTCTTCATGAACCGGTCTAAAAACCAACGAATGCCATTGGGCCAGGCATATCAAAAGCCCATATAAAAGAGAAGGAAAGACACAGCCAGACGCTAAAGAAGATTTGAATCGTTTAGTTTTCAAAAACCTAGTCTGCCTCCTCTCTGTGCTCACCCTCATCGCCTTCACCAGTCACTCTCTGCAAATCTCTCAAACAATAATGGTGAAAACTAGAAGCACAGTAGCCCCAAAGGAAGCCACCGCTTCAAAGAAAACTGAAGCAAAAGGCGTCACAAGCAGTAGAGCAAAGACAAACAAGCATGGAGTGCGAATCAAAGGGCCAAAAACCCTGAAGAAGTCAGAAGAAATTCCCAAAGAGGCTTCACCAGAGAAAGCCCCAATACCAGTTTTTACTCGAGTTCCCAAGAAGTCCCAGACCGGAAGTGCTGCATTCTCAATGTCTGACCTAACCGGCCCAGTAAGAGAGAATGATCTTGGCCAGGAAAATCGAGAGGCCTCCATGTAAATCGTCACAGTTCCAACACCAACAGGTAATGATTTCTCTGCCGATACTTCTAGAAACAGTGATCTGTTAGAATCACTACTGGAAAACCAGGACCCACCTAAAGAAGGTGTGGTAGAAGAACTGATACGTCCGGAAGGAGAAAAGGAGGATCTGACTCCAGTCAGTCATGGGCTGGAACGCATTGCGGAAGGAGAAGGAGGAGAAGAAGAAGGAACAGATGTCATACCAAAAGCCACTGAAAATGTTGTAGAAGAGGAAGAAATAGCTGACTCGGAAGAAGCCGAGGAAGAAGAAGAAGAGAAAGAAGAAACCAGAAACGGAGAGACCGATCTGGAAGAAGCTGAGAAGAACAAGGATGCCACCACAAACAACATAGAAGAAAACACTCTGGATGCCAGAGAAGATGTCATGGAAGAAGCCGCGGAGACGGCACACACAGTCCTATCGTCCTTGAAGAAAAAGGTTCTAGAAGAAACTGAAAGTTTGGCTGTCATGGTTGGAAAGTTGAAAGAAACAAGGAAAAGGAAGGAGGTTAAGGGGGCTGGAGGTCCCAGCAACAAAAGGAAAAAGTCGCACGTCAAAGAAAAGGGGAAGAAAGTGATCGCAACAAGGAGTTTGATGGATGAATCTACTGATGATGACATTGAAGAGGTTCTTGCTGAGGAAGAAAGGAAGAAGAAGGCCCTGAAGACGGCCAAGAACTCCATGAGTGTAACTTACGACAACGTGTCGTTTCATTCAGCAGAAGGCGCAAAGAGGTGGGAGTTTGTATTTCAGAGAACGGCGTACCCAGAGAAGACATTGTTGCGGAGCTGCTTGTGCTAAAGGCCATTATACAGCTCCTGGAGAAGGCGGAATTGATGAGAACCGTCTCCGACATTGGCAACTACTATCCCCTCCTGGTAAAAGAATTCATTGCCAACTTGCCTACCACATTTGGTACCCCAGATGCTCCCGAGTTTGATAAAGTATATGTCAGAGGCATCCGCTTTGACATCACCTCCGACATCATCAATGAATTCCTGGGAAGGAAGAGGGTTCGATCTATGCCACCACCCGACCTCAGCAAAATCCTCCGTGAGATCACCTGAGATAAGAGCAGAACATGGCCATCCAAAGGCACCGTGGCTGCATCAGATCTGACTTCCAAGTACTCCATTCTCTTTCGGATTGGAGTTGCAAACTGGGCGCCCTCAACTCACGCATCATCGATCAAACCTGAGCTAGCAATCCTTATCTACCAAATAGGTACTGGATCTAAACTTGACTTTGGACAATTTGTGATTGATCATCTTGTTCGCCATGCTAGATCTCTTGCTGTGAAAATTCGAATAGCCTTTCCTTCCCTTATCTCTGAATTACTCGTACATCAACACCCTGGCGTGTTGAAAACGTCGGATAAGGTGGGGAAAAGAGGAGGAGTAATTGTGCTGAGCCACAAACTGTTTGAAGGAAGGCATGCTCCTGATCTTGTCAGGCCAGAAGCCACGGCAAAGACCAGTAGAGCCATAAGTGCCGTCCCTCTCACAAGGACTACTAGCAGGGATGCTGTCATGCTCAAACAAGAAATTGAAGTGCTTGATGAGGACATTGCAAACTTAAAGACTTCCCTGAAGCATCTCTCGCAGTGCCGAACTCACTGCGCCAACCTACTGCACTCAATGTCTCCTCCAGGCTCTAAAGATGATCCCACGAATGATCCAAAAGATGCTACCCAAGAAGCCTCCACAGAAGCTACAGAGACTGCAAGTTCCAACAGCAGCTCTATTTGAAAAGTTTTATGAAATTCTCTGACTCTTGAACAACTAAAAAACTTTTATGGTCTGTAATATTTTGTGAACACTGTATCATGCTTTCTCTCGACAGCTGATCGAGAGCAAGTGTGAGTTATGCTTGGATTTATATTGCTTATTTCCCGGATTTGTTGAAATATTTGTTTACTTTGGCTCTTTTTGAGCCTGCAAGGGGGAGTAAGTGTTTAAATTAGAAATACGCGCGCAATGATACAAGGAAGAAAGATAGAGATGACGCGACGCGAAGACACAAGACGCGACGATACGCGCGACGACACTGCCGATCAACGAGACGACGAATGCGACGAAGACGACGACGAAGAATGCTGTCCTTAAAAATAGCCAAAGGGGGAGATTGTAGTTACGACGTTTTTCGAGATTGGCTAATTTTGAAGGAACTGAAGAAACATGTTACAAAGAATGTCGAAACATCTTCTACGACATCTTGTGTGACATTGTTGACGGCATCTCGGCAAGCATCCTGATTGGCAGAAATCAGGAAAGTGCAGATTCGGCAGTGCAGCAAGAAAACGATTAGGCAAGTGCAGAAGGACTCCTAATCTGCAAAGAAGAAAGACGGTGATTAATAGGAAACCCGTTAGGGTTAGTACTCATCCACGATTGCTATAAAAGCTTAGGCTACCCCCTTAGCAATTGTGTGGTTCTTTATTTGTTTCCTAGCAACAATTTGCAAGGTTCTTAGACGTGAAGGTTTGCGGGCTGAGAAATTGCAGATTGTGCTTAGGACGTTGTGTATCACATAACTATAGAGAGTTAGGTGATTGAGGGTTTACTAAAGTCGTGAGTTGAAGACTGCACGCAACCACCAAGCTTGAAGAAGACTTGAAGACGACAGAGCAAGGCGATTGCTCGAAGAGTGGAATCAAGACGTTCTTGGATTCAGGGGGAGACCCTGAGATAGATTGCACTGTAAGACGTAGCATAAAGTATAGATCTAGGAGAGATCACAGGTACTTGTATGTTCTGACGGATTACTGATAAGTGAAATCTTTCCACTAGGGTGAGAGCCCCCAGACGTAGGTGACGTTGCACCGAACTGGGTAAACAATCTGCTGTGTCATTACTTAGAGCTTTCTATTTACTGTCCTGCTTTATCTACGCAAGAAGTCAGACACAACGTTACAGCATTCCGTGTAACATTGTGTGTGGCATCTTGCACGACTAAGCCGATCAAAATTTCAAGGCTGTATGGATCAGGAGTTTCATGGCTGGGTTAGGTGTAATTAAAAACCCATCTAACCCAGTAGACTTATATTGTGACAACACCGGGGCTATTGCGCAAGCTAAGGAACCCAGGACACATGACAGATCCAAACATGTACTCAGAAAGTATCACATCATCCGCCACATTGTTGCTAGAGGTGACGTGAAGATCCACTACGTTGCAACTGATGATAACACGGCCGACCCCTTGACCAAGGCTCTTCCTCGAGCAAAACATGATAAACATGTTAGGTCAATGGGTATAGACTGGGACTTAGATTGGAACTAGGGGCAAGTGGGAGATTGATAACATTTGTGCCCTAGTCCAATTGCTATTAGCCTGTAAACGTCTATGTACATTATCATCGTTTGTAACATATATATAAAACGGCTTTGTATTACTTATGTGTTGAAGTAATATGTTAAGCATGATCTGATTTATGACCACTAAAGTAGTAGAACCATAAATCTGTACGGATCACACTTAACGAGTCCCTGGTCAAAACATGCTTTCTTAGAAGCGACCAGTATGAGGATGGTTCTTAATGACGTAGTTCTACTTGTCATTGGGATGATGGATCCCGGAATCATATCATAGATATCATGAGGTAATTGATATCGGACGACCCGCTTTGAATAGTGTTTTCATAAATTAAGCCATGAACATATTCAAATGCGATAGCTTGTCACGACATCCTTAGACCAAGGAGTCTTTGTGATCACTATGCAATGAACGCGCGGCTTTAACTTGCGCCTAACGCTTTCTTTGACAGGATTGCAATACAGGGCATGATTGGGTGGCGGAACGGGTTGCATGAGTGACACAAAAGACGGCTAAGGGATTTATCCCTACGGTATGGGAAAGATATCCGTTGAAAGGCCTCTTGATGGAGACTGACTGAGAGTAAGAGCATGGCCATGCCGATGATACGGGTTATCAGTTCTCAGCCATCTCACATATCAAGTAACAATGATTGATTAAACAAGGGTGACGACTCTATGCCTTGTAATCAATCGGGATATCTAGAGATAATAGGATAGTGACTTGTACGCACAAGGTTAAGTCGAATCATCGATCGTCATGCACCTTGGGTAATCATAACGTCTTACTAGAGACCACTTATGATGGATCGGGCAAGAGCGATCTTTTGCGCCGATCTGCCAACGGTGGCATGAGCCTAGAGGGTCACACACATTCAAGACGGATAACTTGAGACAAGGAAACCTTAACGTTTCTTGAGGAAAAATACATGGACAAAACTGGATGTTTTGTGCCATGGGTTCGGTTTGAGAGAATAATTAGCGAATCGAGAAAACTGAGTTTTTCGTTGATGTCGCGTCGGACTTTGTTTGATAAGTAACGACAAAAGGGTCGGGCGACTTTTGGACACGGCATGAGACCACACGGGCGAGCCCATTGGGCTCGGCCCATGAGGCCTCATGGCCGGCCCAAACAAGGGCCCGTTAAGGGCCCAATAAGCCCTCTTGGCCGGCCCACATGGTGGGTCCATGTGTGGGGGCCACACAACACCATGCTTATTTGGTGATTGTGGATTAAGAGGTGAGTGATTTAAGGGGTATGGGTTAAAGCACCTTTAAGCCCATACCAATCACTTTTGACCCATGCTTGTGAGTTGGATGATGAATTGAAATATCTAGCATTCATTCATTAATCCAAAACAATCCTACAACTTTGACAATTCTCTCTCTCCTCTCTTTGCTCTCTTGTTCTTCATGTAATTGTTCTAGTAGGCAATTAAGTGAAGGATCTTCAAGATCATCCCCTTGGTGTGGACTTGCTCTAGAGAAGAAGATCCGAAAGTTTTTCTTTATCGATTCAACGAAGACTAAATGCAAAATGGAGAAACTGTCCAGATTGTCCAGTTCCGGCGACCGACAATGCGTGAGCCATAGCCGCTTCGTCCGAGCCCCGATTGACCTGAAACTGGCGGCGTTCGAAAGATAAGTCCAAGGGCTACACCTTTTGTGAAATACTGATTTTCCAAAAGAGCGCTGGTTTGGGAGATACAAGGCCGAGAAGCAGACTGGTCCGCAGAGTCTGTCCAGCGAGACGGGAAAAATGTTTTGCTCCAGACGGAGGTCTTCTCGTCCGAACTGGGTTCGGAGCAAAACAGTAAAGATGTAGGGAATTGGCTGAGGTTTAACCTTCAACAAGAACCGAAGCAATTGGATATCTGTAGCTCGATATATAGAGCTTCAAAGTCTCGGTTTTCTGCCGGGCAGATTCTGGTAAAACCCGAAAACTCGATTTCCTAAGGATCTAACTTGGTAGTCGATCTTGCGCAGGTTAGGGGCGGTTTATAGGTTGCTTCCGCTGCCATGAACGTAATTAGGATGCCCCGGAACCCAACATACCATAGTATGAGGGATAAATCCCTTAGCCGTCTTTCGTGTCACTCATGCAACTCGTTCCGCCACCCAATCATGCCCTTTATAGCAATCCTGTCATAGAAAGCGTTATGCGCAAGTTAAAGCCGCACGTTCATTGCATACTGATCACAAAGACTCCATGGTCTAAGGATGTCGTGACAAGCTATCGCATTTGAATATGTTCATGGCTTAATCTATGAAAACACTATTCAAAGCGGGTCGTCCGATATCAATCACCTCATGATATCTATGATATGATTCCGGGATCCCTCATCTCAATGACAAGTAAAACTACATCATTAAGAACCATCCTCATACTGGTCGCTTCTAAGGAAGCATAGGTTGACCAAGGACTCGTTAAGTGTGATCCGTACAGATTTATGGTTCTACTACTTTAGTAGTCATAAATCAGATCATGCTTAACATATTACTTCAACACATAAGTAATATAAAGCCGTTTTATATATATTTACTACAAACGATTATATTGTACATAGACGTTTACAGGCTAATAGCAATTGGACTAGGGCACAAATGCTATCACCTTGCATGCGATCGATTGAGAAGTCAACAGATGGGGTTTCTTCCTTAACAATGTTTGCCTCAACAATGGGAGCACCAAATGGCTCTGAAATAGTGATGCCCTTCTTGGGACGATTAGGTGAGAGACCACAAACCTTGACTACGTGCTTGTTGCTCTCGACAGTCTTCTCCGAACCAGATTTTGGAGGAGACATACATCACAATATCCAACCAAATCAAAAGATGTATCAAAAGAACATAACAAACCCAGGTTAGAAGTTCCAGAGACATATCTCAGAATTCTCTTAGCTTGAGACAAATGATTTACCTTGGGATCAGCCTGATGTCTGGCACAAAATCCTACTGAGTATGCTATGTCAGGGCAACTAGCAGTGAGATATAGAAGGCTCCCAATAATGCTTTTGTACATACTATGATCCACTGACTCTTCTTGTTCATCTTTAGAGAGCTTGGTTGTTATAGCAATAGGAGTCCTTTTGTGAGAAGCCTTCTCCAAACCAAATTTCTTTACTATATTCATGACGTATTTTCTTTGGGAAATGAAAATTCCATCCTTCACCTGCTTAATCTGGAACCCCAAAAAACAGTTTAATTCTCCCGCCATGCTCATCTCAAACTCGGACTGCATATGTCCCACAAAATGTTCCACCATCTTGGTAGACATCCCTCCAAATACAATATCATCTACATAAATTTGGGTTATCATGATGTTGTGTCCTTCCTTCTTTATGAACAATGTTCGATCCAATCCTCCCCTGACATAGCCATTAAGCATAAGAAATTAAGTTAGTCTTTCATACGAGGCACGGGGAGCTTGTTTGAGCCCATATAAGACTTTCTTGAGTTTGTAGACGTGGTCTGGAGAGCTTGGATCGACGAAACCTTTAGGCTGGGCTACGTACACTTCTTCATTCAGATAACTTTTTAGAAACGCCTTTTTCACATCCATCTGGTAGAGCTTGAATGGAAGGTGACAAGCAATACCCAACAAGAGTCTTATAACTTCAAACCTTAATATTGGGGCAAAAGTTTTTTCAAAGTCTATTCCTTCCACCTGAGTGTACCCTTGGGCCACCAATCTTGCTTTGTTACAAGAGATGTTCCCATGCTCATCTGTCTTATTCTTCAAGATCCACTTTGTGCCTATCACATTGACATTATCTGGTTTGGGTACTAGCTCCCAAACTTCATTTCTTTTAAAATGGCCAAGCTCTTCTTGCATAACGTTAACCCAATATTCGTTGTTGATAGCTTCTTGGACATTTTTGGGCTCCATTTTAGACACAAAACAGACATTTCCAATCATTTGTCTATAGTTCACTAGTGCTTTTTTCCTAGTACGAACTCCGTCTTCAATATTTCCAATCACTTCTTGTACTGGATGATCATTCTGTATGTTTCTAGAAGGGATTCTCTGATCTGGCACCGGGGTAGAAACAATGTTTGGACTGATGTCACTAACTTTTTCTGTCTCTTTGTCTGTCTTGTTGTTTGAGCCATTTGTCTTGACATCTGAAGTCTCAATAACACTCGTGACATGTGGCACAGCTTCGTCTTCATCACCGATGTTCTCAAAGATGAGTTCAGTATCGTTGATAACCACATTGATGGACTCCATCATGGTCTTTGTACGTTTGTTGAATACTCGATATGCTTTACTGTTTCGAGAGTATCCCAAAAACATCCCTTTATCACTCTTTGGGTCGAATTTGCGACGTGGATCTTTGTCTGCTAAGATATAACACGTCGAGCCAAAGATACAAAAATACTTGAGGTTGGGCTTTCTCCCCCTCCATATTTCATAAGATGTTGTGTTCGTACCTGGTCGAATACTCAGTCTATTGTGAATTTGACAAGTTGTGTTGAGCGCTTCAACCCAAAACTAAGTAGGCAGATCTTTGGCGAGTAGCATTACCCTAGCCATCTCTTGTAGAGTCCTGTTTTTCCTTCCACAATACCATTTTGATGTGGAGTGATTGGAGCTGAGAACTCGTGAGCTATCCTTTCCTTATCACAAAAATCAGCGAAGCTGCTGTTTTCAAACTCATTTCCATGATCACTGCAGTCTGAAAATTGTGTCTATGTTCTTGCCTTGTTCTCGTCGGACTTTGTTACATAGGGCTTTGAAAACAGAAAACATGTCAGATTTTTCTTGAATAAATTCTACCCAACAATACCTTGAGAAGTCATCAACACACACTAAGACATATTTCTTCCCTCCAAGACATTCTACTTGCATTGGTCCCATTAAGTCGACATGGAGTAGTTCCAAAACTCGAGAGGTGGTACGATGCTGCAGCCTCTTGTGAGACATTTTGACCTACTTTCCGATCTGACATTCACCACAGATCCTCCCTTTCGTAATCTTGAGAGGAGGCATTCTAGTTATGGCTTGTTCTAAAATTACTTTCTTCTTGCTCCAGAGATTCAAGTGACCAAGACGTTGATGCCAGAGTTGAGCTTCATTAGCTCTGGAGATCAGACATGTTGATCCTGTATTGCATGATGTGGAGGTATATAGGTAACAGTTATCTCTGGATCTAACTCCCTGCATGAGCTCGACCTGGTTTTCTGTCATCACAGAACACTTGTTACGAGTAAAGTTGACTAGCAAATCAAGGCCATATAATTGACTAATGCTAATAAGATTAGCAGTCAGTCCTTCCACTAACAGAGCTTCCTTCAAGCATGAGACACCTGGGAACTTAAGCTGACCTTTCCCGATCACCTTCGCTTTGACTCCATCGCCAAATGTTACATGACCTACAAAGCATGATTTCATTTTTACCAACAAACTTTTATCACTAGTCATATGACGTGAACAACCACTATAAAAATACCAGTCCCTTCAGTGGAAGCAGTTAAAGTTGTATAAGGTATGTTGGCACGGTAAGATACATTTTTTACCTTCCACTCTTGTTTGGGAGCAGATCTTCTTTGGAATGAGGTAGATTTGGACTAAGAATGTTTCTTCCCATAGACTTCATAGCAATATGGTCGTATATGACCTTTCTGTCTGCAATAATGACAGATCCATCGTCTTTGTTGGAGAGGAAAATAGGACTGTGTATGTTGGTAAGATTGTTTCTCCCCTTGATTGAATGTCTATAAGAATGTCTTAGGCAAAACAACAGTGTGTTGCTGATAATGTCTTTGACCTTGTGGGACACCACATGTCTGGGACATTTGATTGGACACCTGATGTTTATCCTTTTGTGGGACAAAAACTGTTTGAGATGTGGATGATTTTGAAGTGTAGCCGAGCTTATGCATATTCTTGGCTGGTTTGCCTATAGAAAGAAGAGTGTCTAGCATATCAGTACTTGGATTCATCATTCTTACTGACTTTGTCATCCGATCAATTTCACCATTTAGTCGGTTCACTTCCTTCTTCAAGTTGATAACAGGTCCTAACAGCCTTGTTTTATCTTTAGTTAGAGATAGGATAATATCTCTTTGCTTCTCAAGAATATTCAATTCTTCTATATGTTGGGTGAACAGCTGGTTGTAAGCGTCATTCATGGCATCATCTGAGAATAGCTCTGATTCATCCACAGTAAAAAGTTGGTTAGAAGAAGGAGCTGTGAAAGCTACAAAGTTACTTATCTGTTCAGCGTCACTGTCTTCTTCTTCATCGTCAGACATGAAGGCTTTATACCCTTTCTTTTGCTTCCTTAGAAAGTTGGGAAATTCCTTCTGGATGTGGCCAAACCCTTTACATTCATGACATTGTATGCCTTTTCCTTTTCCAGCTCAATCCACGCTTCTTCCAACTTTTAGAGTGTATGCATCTTTCTGTGACTTGTACAGCTGATTGTCTTTGACATTTTCAAGGACATGTTTCCCAGCCACCTCTGTGAACCTTTTCATCCTCATGCTGTAGTTTTTAACCATCAAAACAATAGTTTCATCAGTGTCATTATCTGAATCAGAATCTACCTGATCACAGGAGATGGTCGATGAGATTTTGAGAGCAACTCCCTTGAGGTTTTAGTCAAGAGTGCTTTTTATCCAAAGCTCAAGAGACGAAGCTATGGCATCAAAATCTTGGTCACATCAATTTAAGGAGCATGTAGAAGATTCTCTCTGAAAAGGCGATCATTGGAGTTCCCAACCTCAAGATTGTTGAAGGAAAAATTTGTGGAGAATGCCATATTGGCAAACAAGTTAAGACGTCAGACAAGAAGGTACAACATCTTACTACTTCTCGTGTTCTAGAACTTCTACATGTTGACCTTATGGGGCCTATGCAAGTGGAAAGTCTAGGAGGTAAGAAGTACATATTTTTCTGTGTCGACGACTTCTCAAGGTACACCTGGGTTGACTTTATTAGAGAAAAGTCAAACACTTTCTCAGTCTTTGAAGCTCTATGTCGGAGAGTTCAACGAGAAAAAGGAGAAGCCATTGGAAAAGTTGTCCGACTCAGAAGTGATCATGGAAAGGAGTTTGAAAACATCAACTTCGCAAACTTCTGTGATGTTGAAGGAATAGCTCATGAATTCTCTGCCCCCATCACTCCTCAGCAGAACGAGATCGTGGAAAGGAAAAATCGTACTCTTCAAGAAATGGCCAGAGTCATGATGCTAGCCAAAGACATCCCACAATACTTCTGGGCTGAGGCTCTGCATACGGCTTGTCATATTCATAATAGAGTGACCCTCCGCCCTGGAACATCGCTCACTCTTTATGAAATATGGAGTGGGAGGAAGCTTAATGTCAAATACTTCCATGTCTTTGGATCGATATGCTGCATACTTGCAGATAGGGAACCTCGACACAAACTTGATCCTAAAAGCGATGAAGACATCTTCCTTGGCTATTCCAGAAACAGTCGGGCCTTTCGTGTATTCAACAAATGCACCCGGTCTATCATGAAATCCATCAATGCCGTGATTGATGACAGTTATGAGCAACCCAGTGACGATGAGGAAGAAGTTCTAAATCTCTCAGGTGAAGTCAGGCCATAAGTCAGAACCGAAGATCGCAACGAAGAATCTGAAGCCGAAAGCCAAATCATCTCTGACAAAAAGGCATTCCCCATCATAGAACAGAGAGCTCTGTCCAGAAGAATTCAGAAGAATCACCCATCCCAGGATGTGATAGGAGACATTAATGAAGGAGTGCCGACTCAACAGAAAGCACCTATAAACTACAAAGAGATGATAGGTAACATTTGCTTTGTTTCAAAAGTTGAACCGAAGAATATACAAGAAGCCATCAATGATGAGTACTGGGCCTGCGCCATGCAAGAGAATTGGTTCAATTTGCAAGGAATGAAGTCTGGGAACTAGTACCCAAGCCAGACAATGTCAATATTATTGGAACAAAGTGGATATTAAAAAACAAGTCTGAAGAGCAAGGAAATATCACTCGAAACAAAGCAAGACTGTTGGCGTAGGGGTACACACAAGTAGAAGGAGTTGACTTCGAAGAAAATTTTGCTCCAGTAGCCAGACTGGAAGCCATCCGACATCTTCTCGGCATAGCATGCCATATGCGTTTCAAAATCTACCAGATGGATGTAAAGAGTGCCTTCCTCAATGGATATCTCAACGAAGAAGTCTATGTTGCTTAACCGAATGGATTTGAAGATCATGACTCTCCTCATCATGTCCACAAACTGAAGAAAGCTCTCTACGGCCTCAAACAAGCACCACGAGCATGGTATGAACGTCTTACCCAATTCCTAGTACAGAATGGCTATATTCGAGGGGGAGTAGACAAAACTCTCTTTGTGAAAAAGGAAGGAAGTGACATCATGATTGCCCAAATATATGTCGATGATATTGTATTTGAAGGGATGTCAGACAAGATGGTGGAACGTTTCATACAACATATGCAGTCTGAATTTGAGATGAGTATGGTTGGAGAGCTAACATACTTCCTAGGGTCCAGATCAAACAGATGAAAGATTTAATATTTATCTCCCAAAGCAAATATGCAAAGAATATTGTGAAGAAATTCGGGTTGGAAAATGCTTCGCACAAAAGAACCCCCATTGCCACTCATGTCCAATGCACAAAGGAAGATCTTGGAGAACCAGTTGATCAAAGCCTCTATCGAAGCATTATTGGAAGTCTTCTCTATCTCACAGCAAGTCGACCCGACATTGCTTTCTTAGTGGGAGTCTGTGTTCGGTGTCAAGCCAATCCAAAAGCTAGTCACTTAACTCATGCCAAGAGGATAATAAGGTACATTTCAGGAACCTCTGAATTAGGTTTGCCATACTCTTTTGATACCTCTCCTACTCTTGTTGGATATTGTGATGTTGACTGGGCGAGAAGCCCACCAGATCGAAGAAGTACCTCTGGAGGTTGTTTCTATTTTGGGAACAATCTTGTGTCTTGGTTCAACAAAAAGAAAAATTGTATTGCTTTGTCTACAGCTGAGTCCGAGTATATTGCAGCTGGAAGTAGCTGTACTCAGCTTCTTTGGATGAAACAGATGTTGGCAGAGTATGGGGTCAAACAAGAAGTCATGACTTTATTTTGTGACAACATTAGTGCAGTCAATATCTCGAAGAATCCGGTTCAACACAGCAAAACCAAGCATATTGATATCAGGCATCATTTTATTCGTGAGCTTGTAGAAGACAAGAAGATAAAACTCGAATACCTACCTACTGAGAAACAAATCGCTGACAACTTCACAAAGGCGTTAGATGCTAACAGGTTTGAAAGTCTAAGGTCAACCCTTGGACTTTGCTACCTTGAGTAACCAGAAGTCAAGAAAGAAGAGAGTGAGCTTTTAGTTGATTTTACTCTCTCTCTCTATCAGGACCAGCAAGGGTCCACAAAATCAAACCGGGCCCAATTCCTTTATCATAGCCCAGTTGAAGTCTGAGTTTTTTTAAAAAAATCAAAAAGGGGGAAAATGGAATGATTATAATCTGACAATCAACCAATCACCACTCAACCCTTTCGACTTCCGCTCAGAAAAGCTTTGCACGTTTTCTCAAAATCGTCTCTTCCTCCTTCCCAAAATAGCTAGGGTACTACAAAATCAAAATCAGTCTGCACCTGTAGCAGTTTCTTCTTCCCTTCAAAGACAACTCCGATCAAGCCCTAAACTAAGCCCCCACTAATGGTCGGAACCAGAAGCGGACGAGTTCCTTCTGCCTCCAAGAAACTGCGAGCCAAGATGAGGGTGAAGATGATCGCCAGAAAGTTATCTGCGTCAAAAACCTCAACAAGTAAATGTGGAGTGAAGATTCGAGGAGGGAATCCCCCAGGAGAGGGCTCTGAAAACCCTAAAGACGCAACAACTTCGTTTCCGACTATCGCATCTATGAAGGTTGTCCCTGCTGTTGAGAAAGACAACATCTTACCCGAGGCTGCTGACTTTGAAGAGGAGGGTTCTCATTCCACCCAGACGCCTCTAAAAGGTAATCCTATCATCTCCCCTACAGAGGACCCAGTAGAAGAGGACCAGACTGAAGAAACTTAAGGGATCTCTGTCCTTGAAATCCCTATCACTTGTTACGAGAATCCCTCTATTCCTCTAAAATCAACGCTTGAAACAAAGAAATCTCCGGTAGACGAAGCAAGGCATGTAGCAGATAGTCTCCTTGTCGCTCCTAAGAGCAGTACGGAGCTGAATGAAGAAACAGAAATCATTCCAGAAGCCCCCCAACCTCTAGTAAATCCTGAGAACAACGAGAAAGTAGACAAAACCAAGACGGCTGTGGAAGAAGAAGCTCCAAGGGAGAGCAGAACGCCTCTAAGAAAGTTTGTGCCTAAAGGGCAGAAAAAGAGAAAACAACCAAGGAGAACTCTGATTGATAAGGAGGAAGAACATCCAGCTCAGAAAAGACACACCTCGAAAAGAAAAAGTATGGAGAAAGGAGGAGCATCAGCTCCTAAATCAGTAAAGAAGTTAAGAAAGAAGTCATCCACTTCAGTAACAACCCCTGCTCTAGAAGAATAGGAGGAGGAAGAAGAGGAGGAAACTCGTGTCTTACCCCCACGGGTCAAGAAGTCTATGGGAGGTCTGAAACTCCCCAAAAACGTTCCAAAAACCCCCAACAGACAATGTCTCCTTTCATTCGGTAGACAATGCAGTCAAATGGCAATACGTGTATCAACGCAATATCTACCCGGAGAGGGAGCTCTTTGCAGAAGCTCAAGGGATGAACGCAGTTGTGGAGCTCCTCCGTGGCTCAGGCCTAACCAACACGGTCATCAACATCGGACCGTTCTACCCCGCTCTGGTCAAGGAGTTCATCGTCAATCTCTCAAGTGAGTTTGATGATTCAGAAGACGCTGAGTATAAGAAGGTCTTTGTTCGATGAGAGTGCTTTGATGTATATGCCTCCACAATCAATGCTTATCTAGGCAGAACGGCTCCAGAAGTCACTCCAAACGTCCCTGACATGAACAAAGTTGCGTTTTAAATCACTGGAGGAAGTAAAAAGGTTTGGCCCGTAAAGGATGCCATTGCGGCCGCAAAGCTCACCGCCAAGTATTCCATTCTATACCGCATTGGTTTGGAAAACTGGGCGCCCTCCACTCACGGGTCTAGCATCAAAACAGAGCTAGCAAAGCTCATCTACCAAATAGGTACTTAATCCCCTCTTGACTTTGGTACATATGTTATTGAGCATCTTGTCAAACATGCCAAGTCATGTGCTATCAAATTGCCTATTGGTTTTCCGTCATTGATCACTGGACTTCTCCTCCAACAATGTCCTCACATTGTTCGAGATTCTGATGTGCCTGGAAAGAAGCCTCTACCTCTCACTATAAGTCTCAAAAACTTTGAGGGCAAGCATAAGAGAGATCTCGCTCCTCCCTTGGCCAAAACATCTGAAGCTGGTTCCAGCTCACGTCCTTCCGGACCTCTCGGCACCAGGGTGGAGGAAGAGCTGGTGGACAAGATCAATGACTTGGAGAAGACGATTGCTACTCTGACAACCCAAAAGATTGCCTGTGAAGCCCTCTTACATGATCTACGCACCGCTCCTGCCGAGGACACTGTATCGGACCAAGATGTCGATGATTCCTCCTCCTTTTAGAAAATGTTCATTTACTTGCCTCTAGACTGATAACTTGTTAAACAACTTCTTAATCCTCGGGGACTGTCCGAGTTGATTTCTGCACTTTGTGACTTTTTGGATATTTGCTCGTGTTTTGAGCTGGTTTATACCCTGTTGTTATAAGTGTATCGTTGTATGATTGCCTTTGGCAATTTTGTTAGACAATTAGGGGGAGATATAACCTAACGTTATAAACGTTACGCCAGACGCACTCTGCGTATCTGCCAGAAGTCGCGCCAGACACTCCAAGGATGTTGTATGCACCAGACACTCTTAACCTCTACTCTGATATCTCTTGATGTGCGTAACTGCCACAAGATGACGATGTGCTTAAAAATGTATTTGCCTAAAATATTTCCAAAGGGGGAGATTGTTGCTACGTTTAGTATTGGCATAATATTTTAGCGCAAAAGTAAGAAGTCAGTGCAAAATGTTACATGACATTTGGAGCGACTCATTACGTTCTAGATTGGGAAAGGCCTGAAGCTTTCCTATTTAGAGTCGCTTGGAACGCAAGAAGAATGACGTCACAACAACTGAAAGACTTGGAGTGCAAGAGAATGACGTCAACAAACCCAGGTGACTTTCAGTTGTCATTAACACGTCAACAAAGGCGGCAACTGCTTTCCTAATTTGTTTAGGAAGTCTGAGATTTCCTATTCCTAATCCGAGCTAGATTAGGAATGTAGGGCTGCTATAAAAAGCTTCTGCTTCCCCATTAGCACCCCGTCCGTTCTTGTTCTTTATTTGCTAAATTTCTCAGAGCTCTTAATCGTGCACCATTGGCGTGTTGAGAGGCAGATTAGTTTGCTAGAATGGGTATGCTTTGATTAAACCTCAATTCGCGAAGATTGAGTGTTTGATCGATTAGGGTTTTTGTGTGCGTGATTGAAGATTCACAAATCTGTCAAAGAAGACTACGACATCGAGCATATGCGCTTGCTCAAAGGGTGGTATTGAGAGGATCTCAAAGACAGGGGGAGAGGACCCTGGTCGAGGTTGTTCCCGGTGAGATCTATAGTAGCTTAGGACAATAACTTGTGTGATAGCTAGTTGGTGCTTGAAGTTGTACTATTGACTACCATATAGTGAAAACCTTTCCACTGGCAAAGTGCCCCTTGATGTAGGTGGTGTTGCACCGAAATGGGTAATCATCTCTAGTGTCGCTATTATTACTTGTTTATTGTTTAAACTACGACTTGCGTTTTAGGCAAGTTGTCGACACAAAAGTTACGACTTTGTGTTCGACGTCTTGACTCGGCTACAAATCAGAATTTCACATTGGATTGCGGGTTTGTGCCACGGAGCAGACACCGTGCAACAAACCACCCGGGTTTGGCAACCCTAGCCGTCGGGCCTCCACCGCCGGCCACGGCCAGAATCTGACCGGCGCCGGGGCAGGGATGGGTTGGCCATATGACCATGGTCATCCAATGGCCACGGCCCAGTCCAGATTCGGCAAGCCGGAGCCCCCGCCCGGTCCCTTTCTTGGCTCCCCGATAGTCCCGTTCCGGCGACCCAACAAATCAAATTATTTTCAAAAAGTTCCAGATTTGTTATTTTAACTAAAACTTCATTTTTCATGGCATATAAACCCATATATGAAAAATAAACATGTGACTATACAAAGGCAAGCAAAATAACACCGAAACAGAAACAAACGAAGATTTAAGAGGGTAATCGTGCTCTGATACCACTGTAGGAAATTTGAGGCTAGCAAGAACACCATGGAAATGGAAGCAACAATAAACAAAGCCTCAAATCTTCCCAAGAACGTAAAACCATTAAATCCCAAGGAAAAGCCAAGAACACAAGATTTTACCTTCGGTTTGGTCGAATCCGACAAGAAGAGCACTTGAGATCTTCTCTCTAACGGAGTCCACACGGACAGGATGATCCAAAAGGGATCATACACTCTCCTACCTACTAGAGTAGAAGAGAAAAACTTGAGAGGAAGGAGGGGAGTGGCCGACATCTCCTTCAAGAGAGAGAGAGAGTTCTTCACACTTCTTGATATTTTGTGAGTTGTTGTGTAATGAATATAATTATGTGATTTGTATTGGTTTAAGAAAAATAATGATGGTGATTGGGTGGCCACCATTTGGCCACTCCTATCCACACAAATGGATTAGGATAAGCACATTTAGTCATCATCCACTAACCAAGATTAGTGGACAAAGGGACCTACTCTTTGTTCCACTATTGGGCCTTATTGGGCCGGCCACTTAGGGCCTCATGGCCGAAGCCCAAATACTTCAGCCATGTGGTCCCGTGCCTTGCTCAAATATTATCCGACCCTTCCCGAACTTATCGCACAAAGTCTGACGTGACATCGACGAAAGACTTAGTCTTTCTTAATTCGTGTATCACATTCACTTACACATATCCATGGCCCAAAACGCCCAATTTTTCCATGCCTCGTCTCTCGAGAATCGCCGACCTTTCCTTGTATGTCAAAATCCATATCCTATATGTGTGACCCTTTAGGCTCATGCCACCGTCGGCGGATCGGCGTAAAATTTCATTTTACCCGATCCATTATAAGTGGCCTCTAGTAAGACGTTATGATTACCCAAGGTTTATGATAATCAATGATTTGATTTAACTTCATGTGGTACATGTCGCTATCCTTTTATCGCCCGGTATCTAGATTGATCCAAAGGTATAAATGTGTCATCCTTATTTAACCAATCTCTGTTTCTCGATCCATGAGATGACTGAATACTGATAACTCGTATCATTGGCATGGCCATGCACTCTCTTCAGTTAATCTCTATCAAGTGGCCTAAAGAGATACCTTTCCCATACCGTATTACGAGGGATAAATCCCTTAGCCGCCTTCTGTATCACTCATGTAGTCCGTCCCCGTGTCAATCGTGTCCATTATTATTGTCCTGTTAGGGACATCGTTAGGAACAAATAAAACACGGATGTTTATTGAATAGTGATCATAAAGACTCATTGGTCTTAGGATACTACGAGAAGCTACCACAGCTGAATGTGTTCATGATTGTATCTATGCAACACCATTCAGAGCGGATCGTCCAATATCACTTCCCAAGTGATATCTATGATATGATTCTAGGATCCCATCCCAATGACAAATAAAACTATACCATAAAGAATCATTCTCATACTTGGTCGCTTCATCGAAGCATATTTGACCAGGGATTCGTTAAGTGTGATCCGTACAGATATATGGTTCTACTACTATGGTGGACATATATCAAATCATACTTAACCTATTACTTCAACACATAACTAATATAATGCCGATTTTATTCATTGCAAAAGATGATCAATATTTGCAGACATTTATAGACTAATAGAATTTGACTAGGGCACAAAAAAGCTTACAGCTTGTGCACTGGCAGAGTGCCCCCAGACGTAGGTGACGTTGCACCGAACTGGATAACAATATCTTGTGTCGTTTACATTTCTGTTTGATAATCATTTACTAACTATGTACCAGCAAATGTCTATCACTTTGCTTCAACATTATGATAAACATTTTGCGTTTAACCAGAATTTCCATTAGTATCAGAAGAGGCATCTAATTCGCTAGGTGATTTCCTATTTAACAAATTCCAGTCATTAGTCAAGACAGGTTCTAGAGAAGGAGGTTCGGTCAATAGACCCCCGGTGCTAGATGGTAAAAATTACGGATACTGGAAGGCTCGTATGAGTGCATTCCTTAAGTCTCTCGATCACAAGACGTGGAAATCAGTAGTAAATGGATGGAAAGCTCCACAAACTACTGATGATGAAGGTGTTGTTCGTCTCAAGCCTGAAAGTGAGAGGACCCCTGCAGAAGACGAAGCAGCTCTAGGTAACTCTTGTGCTCTAAACGCTATATTCAATGGAGTTGACCAATTGGTTGGCAAGGTTGTGACTGTTGGAGACCATAGATAACAGTTATCAAGAGACCTAAGACCTGTCATGACTTCCTTCTAGTGTTCGTCTTTGACAGTGCACTTGTCACGAATGAAGTTGACATCTAGATCCAGATCACATATTTGACTGATGCTGATGAGGTTGGCTGTAAGACCTTCTACTAGTAGAGCCCCTTTTAAGCAATGTGAGTTAGGAAGGTTGAGCTTTCCCTTTCCAAGAACTCTAGCTTTTACCCCATCACCAAAAGTGACAAAGCTATTTGTGCAAGGTATTAAGGTGACCAAGAACGAGCTATTACTAGTCATATGTCGAGAGGATCCACTATCAAAGTACCAATCATTGCTAGTTGAAGCTTTTAGAGAGGTAGTTTACCTCCTTGACTCGCCATTCCTTATGTGGTTGGGCTTTCTTGATGGTGGTCCTTTGTTTGACGACGCTCCTTCCATATAGACGATAGCAGAAAGGTTGAATGTGACCTCTTCGTCCACAGTAGTGACACACCCAGTTATGTCTCTTGTTCTTTGTCCCAGGAGCGACCAGGGTATGAGGCTTTATGGTCGCTTGATCAGGTGTGAAGGTCGGAGACATCTGACGGGATATGTGGGTGACAACCTTCTGAGGAACAAAGACGGTGTGCGATGATGAAGCTCTTTTCGAATATCCAAGGCCTTCCATATTTTTAGCTGGTTTTCTGATCGAGAGAATTTGATCTAGAGTGTCAGTACTTGGATTCATCATCTTTACAGACTTGGTGACTTGGTCTAACTCGCTTTTTAACTGAGCCACTTCCTTTTTGAGATCAATAGTAGTTTCGAGAAGTCGTGACTTGTCTTCATTAAGAGAGAGAATGAGAACATTCTGTTTTTTGAAATCTCGGATGGTTGATCTATTGTGGAGATAGTAAAAGCAACATAGTTACTTATATGCTCAGAGTCACTGTCTTCTTCTTCATCATCGTCAGTTAGAGAGGGATTGAATCCCTTCTTCTGTTTCTTTAAGAAGTTAGGACATTCTTTCTGCATGTGCCCATACCCCTCACATTCAAAGCACTGAACTCCCTTTTCTTTTCCTGATCGCTCACCACGTCTACCATCGTTATTAGTGCTCTCGAACTTCTTGAACTTGTGTTGAGGCTTGTCTCTGACTTCTCGGGTGACATTCTTTCATGTCACCTGGTTAAATTTCTTCATGACTTTATTGTAGTTTTTGGCCAGCATAGCGATAGTCTCATCAATTTCACTATCCAAATCAGAGTAAGCCAATTTTTTCTGCTTTTTGGTAGAACTTTTGAATGCTACACCTTTATGTTTCTTCTCGATAAACGGTAGGGAGAGCTCGAAGGTCATAAGGGATCCCATGAGCTCATCAAACTTCAGCGTCTTCAAGTCATGAACTTCTTCTGTGGCCGTGATCTTCATCTTGAATCTGAAACTTAGGGCTCTCAGCGTTTTTCTGACTAAATCTTCATCGGTCATAGGCTTGCCGAGTGAATATGATTCATTGGCTAGATCCTTGATACGAACATTAAACTCAGCTATAGTTTCGTCTTCATTCATGGTAAGGGCTTCAAAGTTGGTCGTGAGGTACTGTAACTTTTTCTCTCTGACTTTGGATGTACCCTCATAAGCAACAGCAAGAGTGTCCCCAGCAATTTTGGCACTTGTGCAAGTGTTGATAAGTCGAAAGTAATTCTTGTCTACTCCATTAAATATGGCATTGAGCGCACGAGAATTACCTAGGGCGGCTTCATCTTCTTCCGCGCTCCACTCTTTTTCTGGTTTAATGCTAGTTTGATTTCCTTGAGCATCAGCATAGTAAGGTTCCTCCCACCAATTGATGATAGCCTTCCAGGTTTTGTTGTCGAGAGACTTCAAAAAGGCATACATCCGTGCTTTCCAGTACCCATAGTTATTTCCGTCAAGCACCGGTGGTCGATTGACAGATCCTCCTTCCTTTGAGTTCATATTAGCTACTCAGAATCTTTGTAGGAAAATCACCTAAGAGATAAGGTGCCTCCTCTAATACCAATTGAAATTCTGATTCGTAGCCGAGTAAAGACGTCGAACACAAAGTCGTAACTTTTGTGTTGACAACTTGCCTAAAACGCAAATCGTAGTTTAAACAATAAACAAGTAATAATAGCGACACCAGAGATGATTACCCATTTCGGTGCAACGTCACCTACATCTGGGGGCATTTTGCGAGTGGAAAGGTTTTCACTATATGGTATTCAATAGTACAACTTCAAGCACCAACTAGCTATCACACAAGTTATTGTCCTAAGCTACTATAGGTCTCACCGGGAACAACCTCGACCAGGGTCCTCTCCCCCTGTCTTTGAGATCCTCTCAATTCCACCCTTCGAGCAAGCGCCTATGCTCGATGTCGTAGTCTTCTTTGACAGATTTGTGAATCTTCAATCACGCACACAAAAACCCTAATCGATCAAACACTCAATCTTCGCGAATTGAGGTTTAATCGAAGCAAAGCCATTCTAGCAAACTAATCAGCCTCTCAACACGCCAATGGTGCACGATTAAGAGCTCTGAGAAATTTAGCAAATAAAGAACAAGAACGGACGGGGTGCTAATGGGGAAGCACAAGCTTTTTATAGCAGCCCTACATTCCTCATCTGGCTCGGATTAGGAATAGGAAGTCTCAGACTTCCTAAAAAAATTAGGCAAGGAGTTGCCGCCTTTGCTGACGTGTTAATGACAGCTGGAAGTCGCCTGGGTTTGTTGACGTCATTCTCTTGCGCTCCAAGTCTTTCAGTTGTTGTGACGTCATTCTTCTTGTGTTCCAAGCGACTCTAAATAGGAAAGTTTCAGTCCTTTCCTAATCTGGAACGTAATGAGTCGCTCCAAATGTCATGTAACATTTTGCACTGACTTCTTACTTTTGCGCTAAAAAATTATGCCAATACTAAACGTAGCAACACAATGTTTTGAAATTTTTTAGATTTTAACGGTTTCGATAAACCGTCTTTTCGAAAAGGTCTAGTTTATATAAACCCGACCGAGTAACTTGGGCATAAGAATAAAACCGGAAATGCTTCTTGTTTGACAACATGCTTGTGTGATAACATGTTGTGTGATGTGTTGCTATGTATGGTGTATATGTAGCCCACTAGAGCGTTTAATTATTTATCGCTTTTAAACGGTCTGCGAATCGTTAGATTGTAGCGTGTAAATATTATTTTATGTGGGATGCGAACCGCTAGACTAGTGTGTAATTATTCTTTCATCCGGTCTACGAACCGAGTATTAATTGTAATTAATTGCTCAAGATGTGAATGATGGAAACCGAGCACATTGTTGGTCTTGAAGGATGTCCACTAGCTAGTGGGAGCGGCCTAAATGGTGATGACAAGAAGAGCTTATGGAGATGGTCGTCTCAAAATTGAGTCTCGTTAGAAACTTAGGACCTTAGCGTGGGCTATTTTTGCACATTTAACGTTTTAATGCATGCTAGAATTTATTTCGTAGATAAAATTGCTTGGCTGTATGCTTAGCTAATTATGTTTTAGCTATCACCCACACATAAAGATTAAAACTGAATTTAATTGTTTGCATGTTAAAGTGTTGTGAACCATCATCGCACGGGTTGTGATGGATGCGTTCAAATTTGAAACGTTTTTGCATGGGTTGCAAATGACGTTTTCAAAGAAGATAATGTGAGATCAATTAGAAACGTCACAACACGGGTTGTTAGTGACGGGTTCAAAATTGTATCAAACATATATGATTTAAACACAACCGATCACAAATAATTTCAAGTCATGTGAGACACCAACCCAAAATCATAAGCTCGTATAGTTCTCCATTTTGTTGATGTCGTGCGCCTTAGCGGAGCATCTTCGAGAGTGCGCTCTATACAAGTCGCTGCAGTTTGATCTAGATGTCGTTCGCTTTAGCGGAGAATCTTTATCAAACTGAGCATATTTGATTTGGTTGACTTGACTGCGATTATCGATCAAGGTCGAGCCAGGGTATCAGAAAGAGTATGTCGTGTACAATAGTACGGACCCTTGTCAAGAATTACACATGTTGTAATTGAACCCAATTGCATTAGATGTAATTGGATGCATGTCCTACCTAAATAAGTGAGTCGTAGCGGTGCGCCATAGCGTACTTCGATTCACGAATCATGGGTCTTGGTTTTTGATTCTATTAAATTAGAATCGGATGGTTAATGTGTATTCAGGATCTTCGTAAATTTATTCAACCTTCTGATTAAATCTACTTTCCTCATGTAGATAAATGACGAATAATTCAACGAACGCGAATAGTTTGCCGTTGAGGCATATCCTTGAAAAGGGTAATCTCAACGGGACAAATAATCTGGACTGGGACAGGAATCTACGACTTTTGTTGAAGTTGGAAAGCAAGGAATACGTCCTGGACCGGGCTATCCCAGTGGAGCCAGCACTTAACGCACCGTGGGCCGTTAAGGATGCATACTAAAAGCACCTTAGCGACAATATCGACGTGGCGTGTGTGATGCTGGGTGCTATGGAGCCGGAGCTTCAGAAGCAGTTTATGGAACTGTCCGAGGACCCTATGGCCATGATGGCGCGAATAAAAGTCATGTTCAAGGAGAAGGCTCGACTCAAAAGATTCGAGATTCTCAAGGAACTCCTCGCCTGCAAAATGTCAGCGGGCAGTTAAGTAGGTCCACATATCCTGAAAATGAAGGGACATCTCGACGGCCTAACAAGACTCGGTCTCGGAATGGAAAAGCAGATGGCAGCCGATTTAGTTCTACAATCCCTTCCTCATACATATGATAGTTTGTAATGAATTATTATATGCATGATATGGACAAAACCATTTCGGAGTTACATCAAATGCTTGTAATGGCCGAAAAGAACATCAAGGTCACTCGAGGCAAGGATGTTCTAATGGTCAGAAAGGGAACTAGCTTTAAAGCTGTAGTGATAAGGGTAAAGCCCCTATGCACATGGCAGGAAAGATGAGACTGGCTTTGCTTCCTAAACCTCCTAAAGTCGAGGAGACTAAAAAGAAAAATGAGTCGGTCTGCTTCTACTGCCAACAGCCCGGTCATAGGAAAAGGGGCTGCAGGAAGTTCCAAGATGATCAGAAGAAGGGCTGTGGGGCCGCTACTTCATCAAGCATTTTCTTTTTAGAGCTAAATCTCTATGTTTCAGATTAATGGTTATTAGATACCGGGGCTGAATCTCATATTTGTACGAATGTGTAGGTGCTGAAAAATAGAAGAGATTTGGGCAAGAATGAGGTGGACCTAAGGGTTGGGAAAAAAGTTCGAGTTGCCGCAACTGTTGTAGGATCCGTTACACTTGTTTTGCCCATTGGCCTTGTTCTTGTACTTGATAATGTGTATTTTTTACCTACTTTCAGTAGAAACATTATCTATATCCTTACTGAATAAGGAAGGTCTTTCTTTTGTTATTGAAAACGGAATTTTCAATATAAAACGTGATAACGTACATTATGCAAGTGCAAGTACAGTTGGTTTATATGTGTTAAATATGGAAAGCCCCAATACAAGTAAGCTCTATAACGTTAATACAAAAAGGTTTAAATCCGATGATTTAAACTAAACTCTAATATGGCACTGTCGTCTAGGCCACATAAATGACAGACGCATCTCAGCACTTCACAAGTCTGGGCTTTTAAGTCCATTCAAGTTCCATTCGATTGAGAGATGCGAGGCTTGTTTAATGGGAAAGATGACTAAAGTGCCCTTTATCGGGAGAGGTGAAAGGGCGAGTGACCTATTGGCCCTAATACACACGGATGTGTGTGGACCAATGAGTTCACTTGCCAGGAGCGGTTACAGTTACTTCATCACTTTTACTGACGATTACAGTAGATTTGGTTATGTCTATTTAATGAGACATAATTCTGATCCTTTTGATCAATTCAAAGAGTTTAAGATTGAAGTACATAACCAGCTCGGGAAAAGTATTAAAGCACTTCGTTCAGATCGAGGTGGAGAATACTTATCCCAAGAGTTTCTCGATCATCTTGTGGAAAGTGGGATATTATCAGAGTGGACTTCGCCAGGAACACTCAGTTAAATAGAGTGTCCGAGCGAAGGAATCGAACATTGTTGGATATGATTCAATCCATGATGAGTAACGCTGATTTACCACTCCCCTTCTAGGGTTATGCTCCCAAAACTGCCGCATTCATATTGAATAGGGCTCCAACGAAGACAGTGAAAGGTACACCATTTGAGCAATGGTAGGGGAAGAAGCCCGTTTTGTCCTTCCTCAAGATTTGGGGTTGCAAGGGCTTTGTGAAGCTTATGCTCTCAAATAAGCTCGAACCAAAATCGGATAAATGCATCTTCAATAGGTATCCCAAAGAAATAAGGGGATACTACTTCTATAAACCGAGCGAGAACAAAGTTTTCGTTGCTCGCGGTAGGGTGTTTTTGGAAAAGGAATTCATTTCCAAAATAGACAGTAGGAGGACTATAGATCTGGATGAAATTCCAGAGGATGTAGTTTCTCAGGAACCACCTAAAAGCCCAGTAGAAGAGTTGGAACCAGAGCAGGTAGTAGAACAAGAACCTCTCACTGCAATTCTTCAGAACGGTCCAAGGCGGTCTGAAAGGACCACTCATCCACTTGTGAGATACCGGTTTTGTGTGACTCGAGGTTTGGAACTTGATTGATCCAATCTCTGGTTTAAAAACCATTGGTTATAAATGGGTCTTCAAGAAGAAGACAAACATGGAAGACAATCCTCAGACCTATAAAGCACATCTGGTAGCAAAAGATTATTGACAAGTCCAAGGGATTGACTATGAGGAAACCTTTTCTCTAGTGGCTATGGTCAAATCTATCCGTATTCTACTTGCCATAACTGCATATTACGACTACGAGATATGGCAAATGGATGTCAAAACCGCCTTCCTTAATGGGAACTTAACTGAAGACGTTTACATGACGCAGCCTGAGGGTTGTTGATCCAAAGAATAAAGGAAAGATTTGTAAGTTGCTCAAGTCCATTTATGGATTGAAGCAAGCTTCAAGGAGTTGGAATCAACGTTTTGATCAAGATGTGAAACAGTTTCGGCTTTATCAAGAACGATGATGAACCTTGCGTTTACAAGAAGGCGGATGGTAGTAAGATAGTCTTTTTGGTGCTATATGTCGACGACATATTACTCATTGGAAACAACATCCCAACCTTGCACTTGACAAAGACTTGGTTAGGCGAGTGTTTCGCAATGATAGACTTAGGCGAAGTCTCTTGCATCTTGGGGATCAAGATATGGAGAGATCGCACCAAGCGGGTCTTGGGTTTAAGTCAGAGCACCTACATAGATAAAGTGTTGAGGAGGTTATTCGAAATTCTTTTAAGTAGCAAGGACAAGATGTCGAACACAATGTTGTAACGGTTGGTTCTCCAACTTGCATATTCATAGTTTATGGACAATAATTAGAAAAGAAGTAAACAGAAGACACACAATATGTTTACTCAGTTCGGTGACTCCGCACCTACTTCTGGGGCACTCTGTCAGTAGAAAGGTTTTCACTATTCGGTAGTAAATTGTATAACTTCAAACATCAACTAACTATGACACAAGCTCTTGTCCTAAACTATTTGAGATATCACCGTGAACAACCTCGACCAGAGACTCCCCCTGTCTTTGAGATCCTCTCAATTCCACCCTTCGAGCAAGCCTATGCTCGGTTGTGTTGTCTTCGAAAATCTTCTTCGTGAGTCTTCAATCACGAACAAAACCCAATAGACTACAAACACTCAAATCTCCTCAACTTGATGTATGTAATCGACAGCGTCCTCTCTAAATAGATCAACCTCTCAATCCGCTAGTCTTACACGGTTAAGAGCTCTGAGAATTTAGCACAGAGAAAGGACTAAGTTGCTAAGGGGGTAGCGCCTGCTTATATAGCAACTCATATTACCTAATCGGATTCCTATTCCGATTAGGAAATCCCTTGTCGCCTTGCGTATCAGGCAAGTGACAAGTTGGCGTTGCCACCTTCATTAAATCTTGCTTGCGTGTCTTTCTTCCAGCTGTACCTGGCCTAATTTGTTCATGATCTTTTAATCCTTTTGCGCATGATGCTTCTGTGTTTAAAACAGGAAGTCTTCGATGTCTTGCCTAATCCTGCGAGTAACATGTCGCATCAATCCTGTTGTGACGCATGTTCCGTAGTCTGTCATATAACATGTGATAATATGTTGTGACACATGTTCCATCATGTTCTTCATCTTCATGATGTCTTTAGTAGTAAGGCTCATAACACGTGGTAACATGTCGTGACACATGTTCCATCATGTTTGAGTAACAAGTCTCCAAGATTTTTGGATGGCCTTGAAACTGCCTTACCTAAATATCTCCCCCTGATTGCCTCAAAAATGGAAAAAGGATACATCAAAGAAGATTATGACACACCACAAATAAAACAACCAGTTCTGAACACGAGAAAACTAACCCCTAAACACGGGGCAAAATCCAAGCTCCACCAAGGAGCAAAAATAACATTGTTCAAAAAGTAACCCAGACAGTCCCCAGGGATTTAAGAGTTTTAGAAAAAAAAAATTAAAGTTGTTCAATTTAGTGAGATGGTGAACTAGGAAGCGGCAGAGTGAGCAGCATCGTCTTCGGCATCAGGACCCTCTGGTGGAGCGGCAAGCATATCGTGCAACAGTTGTTCAAAGGTGGCTTTCCTGCTTGTTAGGATCGCAATGGTGCCTTTTAGGTCGGCGATTCCCCTCATAAGTTCATGCACCATTTTTTCTCTGATGACCCCTGTGGCTCTTGAGCTGCTTCCTCCTTCATACGACTTTGCAGAGGGTCGCGGGACATCCTTCACATGCTTTCCTTCGAACAGCTTCGAGCTGATATTGAGCTCCAAGAGTTTCTTCCCGATAACATCGTTGATTCGAACAATGTTGCGATATTGTTGAATCATCATACCGCACACAAGAAAAGGGAACCCAATGGGTAGCTTAACAACATAGGAACCAGCATGTCGAATAAGATGTTCCATGACAAAGGCACCAAAGTCGAGAGTTGAGGCCATACCTATTTGGTAGATTAGCTTGGCTAGATCTGCCCGTATGCTTGATCCGTGGGAAGAGGGTGCCTAGTTCGTCATGCCAATTCGATATAGAATGGAATATTTGGCTGTGAGCTCTGATGAATTTATGACCCATTTTTTGCCAGATCTTTTTCCTGCCTCAGGTCACTTCTTGAGCGATCCGGTACATGGATAGATTCTGCTGAGATTGGTAATTCACCTCTCTTTCAATGTAAGTGTTGATGGCTCTTGAAAAGAAGTCGAAGCAGTTCCCTCTTACATATACCTGTCTAAACTCAGGATTGGATGGATCGTTGTCTACCTCGAAGAGATTAACGAAATACTCTCGTACAAGGGTTGGATAGTATGGCCTGATATCTGAGACAATTTTCATGAGCTGTGCATTTTGGAGAAGCTCCATGATAACTTTCATTCTTTTAGTATCAGCAGATAGCTCATTTTCAGGGTATATTGTGCGGTTGCACACATACTTCCATCTGCTAGCCCCTTCAACGCATTGGAATGAAACATTGTTTATAGGTACGTCAGGAACATCTTTTGGCAGCTCCTCTTCTTGGTTGACTTCTTCTTCTGGATCCTCAAAATTGATGGTTCTTTTCTTCTTGCTTCTGCCAGATGTCGGCACAGATGCTTCACCCTTTTATGAAGCTTTTCTTTTTCCTTTCCTATCAGGAGTCACTTCTTCATTCTTCTTGGTCAACAATTTTGTAAGAGGGACATTGTCTTTATTTGGAGATTTCAATTCTTCATTCGATTCGTCGACAGTAAATTCCACAATGTCATCTGGAGATTTTGGAGCATTCTGCTCCTTAGTTTGCTATTTTCTTCTTCCCATCTCAGGTGGAGATTCCTCAGATATAGGAGTTTGCGGCATACATGAAGTAGGAGTTTTAAGTTTACCTGATCGCTTCTGAGTGGGGTGATCTCTTTGTTACTCTCTTCTTCTGAGAGGTGAGAGGGTATGAACAATGGCGCTTCTTGGGGTTGTGTTTATTTTTCTTCAGACGGAGTTGTTCCCTTCATCTTTACTCCAAAACTATTTTGTGTAGACTTTGGAGTGCTCTTCTTCTTCTTCTTCTTCTTCTTCTTCTTCTTCTTCTTCTTCTTCTTCTTCTTCTTCTTCTTCGCTAGATGCTTGATTCTCACCATTTTGATTTTTGGTAGCGACAGGTTTCAGAGAATTTTTGGGTGAGAGATGTTATGATCGGTAGTTTTTTTTTATGCAGAGAGGGATGGATCGTGAGCAGCAAAACCCTAAACGTTTGGAGAGTGTTGAGAGACACCGAGAACCAAGGAGAATAGGCAGCATCTCCTGCTGTGTAGCCGAAGAGTCAGGCCACGATTGGTTGCGCGTCTTGTCATCAAAAGATTTTTGTTTCCTTTTTGTTTATTCTTTTATTTTGAAAACAAACTGAAACGGGCTTGGATAATTGAGCCCAGATTTAATTTTGTCGACCCTAGTAGTCCTTCTAGAGAGAGAGAAAACAAATCACCAAAGCTCTCTCTCTTTACATCCTTGACGAATATTATTCAAGGTAGCAAAGTCCAAGGGAGGACCTTAGACTTTCAAACCGATTTGTGTCCAATGCTTTTGTGAAGATGTCAGTAAGCTGTTTCTCTGTAGGAATATACTCTAGCTTAATATTCTTGTCTTCCACAAGCTCTCGAATAAAGTGGTGCCTGATGTCTATGTGCTTGGTTTTGCTATGTTGTACATGATTCTTTGAGATATTGATGGCACTGATATTGTCACAGAACAATGTCATAACATCTTGTTTAACATTATACTCTGCAAGCATCTGCTTCATCCATAGAAGCTGAGTGCAACTACTACTGGCAGCAATATACTCGGATTCAGCTGTAGATAGAGCTATACAATTTTTCTTTTTGCTGAACCAGGAGACAAGATTATTCCCAAGATAAAAACATCCCCCAAAGGTGTTTTTCAATCAGGAGTACTTCCTGCCCAATCAGCATCACAATATTCTACTAGTGTAGAGGATGTGTCAAAAGAGTATAATAAGCTTAACTCAGTTGTACCTGATATATACCGGATAATCCTCTTGGCTTGAGCTAGATGACTCGTCTTTGGGTTTGCTTGGTAGCGAGTACAAATTCCTACTAAGAAAGCAATGTCAGGACGGCTTATTGTAAGATATAATAGGCTTCCAATGATGCTTCGATAGAGACTTTGATCTATAGGTTCACCTTGATCATCCTTGGTAAGCTTTACATGGGTAGCGATTGGCGTTCTCTTGTGTGAAGCATTTTCCAAGCCGAACTTCTTTATAATGTTCTTGGCATACTTGCTCTGCGAGATAAAGATGCCATTATTCATTTGTTTGATCTGGAAGCTTAGGAAGTATGTTAGCTCACCGACCATGCTCATCTCGAATTCAGATTGCATATTTTGAACAAAACGTTCTACCATCTTGTCTCACATTCCTCCAAACACAATGTCATCAACATAAATTTGAGCAATCATAATGTTGCTTCCTACTTTCTTCACGAATAGAGTTCTGTCAACTCCTCCTCGAGCATATCCATTACGAATTAAAAACTGTGGTAGATGTTCATACCAGGCTCGAGGTGCTTGTTTGAGACCGTACATGAATTTTTTAAGCTTTTAGACATGATGTTGTGAGTTGTGGTCTACAAACCCCTTTGGTTGAGCAACATACACTTCTTCGTTCAGATCCGTTCAGGAATGCACTCTTCACGTCCATCTGATAAAATTTGATTTGTAGATGACAAGCAATGTTGAGAAGAAGTCTGATAGCCTCTAGTCTAGCTACATGAGCAAATGTTTCGTCGAAATCCACTCCTTCAACTAGTGTGTTGTATCCTTGTGCTACAAGTCTAGCTTTATTTCGAGTGATATATCCCTGTTCATCAGACTTATTCTTGAAGATCCACTTTTTCCCGATGACATTAACATTATCAGGCTTGGGTACTAATTCCCATACAACATTTCTTTCGAATTGAACCACCTCTTCTTGCATGTTACATACTCGGTATTCATCCTTGCTGGCTTCTTGCACATTCTTGGGTTCAATCTTTGAAACAAAACAGATGTTACCTATCATCTCCTTGTAGTTTATAGGAGCTTTTTGTCGAGTGCGCACACATTCATTAACATCACCGGTTATGTCCTGAACTGGGTGATTCTTTTTGACTTTTCTAGATGGGATTCTTTGTTCTATCATGGAGAGATCTTCTTTGTCAAGACTGATGTTTGCTTAATCTTCTGGTTCTGAGTCGCCTACTTTGTCACTGACATCTAATCTAACATCTGGAGTGGTAGGGATATCCTCTTTATTATCGTTAGGCAGTTCAGGAATGATGTCATCAAAAACCACATTTAGAGACTCCATCATTGTTCTTGTTCATTTGTTGAAGACCCGATAAACGCGGCTATTTCTAGAGCTTTGTTTATGTGTCCAAGCTTTTGGTGCCAGAGCTTGGTTTCTTGGGCTTTGGATAGAAGACATTGAGTGGATAAAGGAGCTGCTGTTGGAGACCATAGATAGCAGTTGTCTCGTGACCTAAAACCAATCATGAGTTCCTCTAGTTGAGTGTTCATTACTGCACACTGGTTACGAGTAAATTTAACTTCGAGGTCTAGATTGCAGAGTTGACTGATGCTTATTAAATTGGCAGTAAGTCCTTCTACCAGTAAGGCTTTCTTTAGATAAGATGAGTTTGGTAGGTTGATCTTCCCTTTTCCATGTACCCTAGCTTTCACTCCATCTCCAAAGGTAACAAAACAATTTGAGCATGGTGTCAGAGTAGTAAGGAATGTACTATTACCAGTCATATGTCGAGAAGAGCCATTGTCGAAGTACCAACCATTACTGGTAGAGGCTTTTAGTGAGGTGTAAGCAATGTTAGCCCTATAATGTACTTCCTACACTCGCCATTGTTTTCGTATTTTGGGTTGACGATGTATCTTTCTCTCCCTCCATACTTGTTGATTTTGAGCTTTGGCAGTCCTACGTTTAACAGAGCTTTTTCCATAGAGGTGTTAGCAGAATGGTCGAATGTGACCTCTTTGTCCACAATGATAGCATGTCCAATTATGTTTTCTTTTCTTTGGATTGCCATGATGGTGTTCCTTCTGAGGCCGAGTACTATCGGATGTCTGTGACATCTATTAAGACATGTAGTTGGTAGTTCTTTGAGGAACGAAAGTGGTCTTTGATGTTGAAGCTCCTTTAGAGTAACCAAGTCCTTCCAGGTTGTTTGCTGATTTTCCAACGAATGGGATTTGGTCCAAGGTGTCAGTGCTTGGGTTCATCATCTTGATAGGCTTGGTCATAAGCTCCAGTTCCCCCTTTAGATGAGCTATTTCCTTCTTTAGATCAATGATGGCTTCGAGAAGTCTAGTCTTGTCTTCATTCAGCGAGAGAATGATAGTGTTCTGTTTCTCAATGACTTGAGATTCTTCAAGCCACTTGACATACCACTCATTGTATGTGTTGTTGAGAGTCTCATATGATAACTCATCATCTGAAGTAGATTTCTTCAGGGGTTCGGTGGATGTGGAGGCAGTGAACGCTACATGGTTGCTTGTTAGTTCTGTGTCACTTTCTTCTTCTTCATCATCCGAAAACGATGTAATGTATCCCTTCTTTTGCTTTTTCAAGAAGTTAGGACATTCCCTCTGCACATGCCCATAGCCTTCGCATTCGAAGCATTGAACCCCTCTTTCTGCTTTTTCGCCTTGTCTGCCTTCTTTGTTCTAACCCTTCTGAAACTTTAGATGCGGTTTGTCTCTAACATCTCGTGAGACATTCTTTCCAATCATCTGATTGAATCAAGACTCGATTATAGTTCTTGGCAAGCATAGAAATTGTGTCGTCAATATCGTTGTTAAAGTCTGAAAGTACTTACGCCTTCTGAGCATGAGTGGAGCTTTTGAAGGCTACGCCTTTATGCTTTTTCTCCATGGTTGGTAGGGAGAGCTCGTAGGTCATGAGGGATCCCATGAATCCATCAAACTTCACAACTTTTAGATCATGACATTCTTCTATAGTAGTGATCTTCATCTTGAATCTAGAGCTTAAAACCCTAAGAGTTTTTCTGACTAAATCTTCAACTCATATTGCCTAATCGGATTCCTATTCCGATTAGGAAATTTCTTGCCGCCTTGGATATCAGGCAAGTGACAAGTTGGGGTTGTCGCCTTCATTAAATCTTGCTTGCGTGTCTTTCTTCCAGCTGGACCTTGCCTAATTTGTTCATGATCTTTTAATCGTTTTGCGCATGTAGCTTCTGTATTAGAAATTCTTCGATATCTTGCCTAATCATGCGAGTAACATGTCGCATCAATTGTGTTGCAACATGTTGTCTGACATTTTGACTTCGCACTAAAAAGTATGCCAATACTAAACGTATTAACATTTTCAATGCTTGAATCCAAGAAGGGATTCTTACCCATCCGTCATTGCATAAAACTTATCAAGACTCAGTGTCCGTTGACGACTGATGAGCTGAAAAGGATGAGTGGAATTCCATATGCTTTGGTTATTAGGTCCATCATGTATGACATGATATGTATGAGACATGAAATCTCGTTTACCTTAAGCTGTACCAGTAGGCATCAATCCAACCCCGGTGAGGAACATTGGATTGCGGTCAAGGAAATAATCCTCAAATACTTGAGGAGAACCAAGGACGATTTTCTTGTATACGGGGGAAAGGATGATGATGAGTTAGTCGTCAAGGGTTATGTTGACGCTAGTTTCCCGATGGATCCTGATGACTATAAGAGTCAGTCAGGATATGTGTTCATGTTGAATGGAGGAGCTTTTAGCTGGAAGAGCAAGAAGCATGATTCCACAACTGACTCTACAACGGAAGCTAAGTACATTGCTGCCTCAAAAGCAGCAAAGGAGGCTGTATGGATCAGGAGTTCCATAATTGGGTTAAGCATAATGTCAAACGCGTCTGATCATGTAAGCTTATTTTGTGACAACACAGAGGTCATTGCGCAAGCTAAAAAGCCCAGAGAACATAACAAATCCAAACATGTACCCAGAGAATATCACCTGATACGAGAAATCGTCGAGAGGGGTGATGTGAAGATCACTTACGTTGCATCTGATGATAACACAACCGACCCCTTGACCAAGGCTCTTCCTCAACCTAAGCATGAAAAGCACGTGAGGTCAATTGGGATAGACTGGGGCTTAGATTGGAACTAGGGGCAAGTGGGAGATTGTAAACTTTTTTGTGCCCTATTCCAATTCTATTAGTCTATTAATATTGATCATTTTTTGCAATGAATATAATCGGCATTATATTACTTATGTGTTGAAGTAATAGGTTAAGTATGATCAGATATATGTCAACCAAAGTAGTAGAACCATATATCTGTACGGATCAAACTTAACGGGTCCCTGGTCAAATATGCTTCGATGAAGTGACCAAGTATGAGGATGATTCTTTATGGTATATTTCTATTTGTCATTGGGATGGGATCCCGGAATCAGATCATAGATATCACTTAAGAAGTGATATTGGACGACCCGCTCTGAATGGTGTTGAATAGATACACTCATGAACACATTCAGTTGTGGTAGCTTGTCGTAGTATCCTTAGACCAATGAGTCTTTGTGATCTCTATTCAGTAAAAATCCACGTTTAATTTGTTCCTAACGTTGTCCGTAACAGGAGAATCATAACGGACATGATTGACACGGGGACGGACTGCATGAGTGATACGAAAGGCGGCTAAGGGATTTATCCCTCATACTACAGTATGGGAAAGGTATCTATTTAGGCCACTTGATAGAGATTGACTGAAGGGAGTACATGGTCATGCCAATGATACGGGTTATCAGTATTCAGTCATCTCATAGATCGAGAAACAGAGATTGGTTAAATAAGGGTGACGCATCTATGCCTTATGATCAATCTAGATATCGGGCGATAAAAGGTTAGCGACATGTACTACATGAGGTTAAATCGAATCATCGATCATCATGCACCTTGGGTAATCATAACGTCTTACTAGAGGCCACTTATGATGGATTTGGTAAAATGAAATTTTACGCCGATCCGTCGAAGGTGGCATGAGCCTAAAGGGTCACACATATAGGATTTGGATTTTGAGAGACAAGGAAAGGTCGGTGATTCTCGAGAGACGAGGCATGGCAAAATTGGGCGTTTTGGGCCATGGATATGTGTAAGTGAATGTGATACACGAATCAAGAAAGACTAAGTCTTTCGTCGATGTCGCGTCAGAATTTGTGCGATAAGTTCGGGAAGGGTCGGATAATATTTGGACGCGGCACGGGACCACATGGCCAAAGTATTTGGGCTTCGGCCCATGAGGCCCTAAATGGCCGGCCCAACAAGGCCCAATAGTGGAACAAAGGGTAGGTCCCTTTATCCACTAATCTTGGTTAGTGGATGATGACTAAATGTGCTTATCCTAATCCATTTGTGTGGCTAGGAGTGGTCAAATGGTGGCCACCCGATCACCATAATTATTTGTCTTAAACCAATACAAATCACATAATTATATTCATTACACAACTCACAAAATATCAAGAAGTGTGAAGAACTCTCTCCCTCTCTCTCTTGAAGGAGCTGTCGGCCACTCCCCTCCCCTCCTCCCTCTCAAGTTTTTCTCTTCTACTCTAGTAGATAGGAGAGTGTAGGATCCCTTTTGGATCATCCTGTCCATGTGGACTCCGTTAGAGAGAAGATCTAAAGTGCTCTTCTTGTCGGATTCGAACAAACCGAAGGTAAAATCTTGTGTTCTAGGTTTTTCCTTGGGATTTAATGGTTTTACGTTCTTGGGCAGATTTGAGGCTTTGTTTATTGTTGCTTCCGTTGCCATGGTGTTCTTGGTAGCTTCAAAGTTCCTACACAAGCTTACTATAATGTAACCAATCAGTACATACAAGCTTCTACAATTATCACACAAATCTAAACTTTAAGCTATTGTTACTAGTGACCACTTAACCTAGGGACTCCCCCTATTTTCGAGCTCTTCACCCGAGTCCACTCTTCGAGCAATCTTCTCTGCTCGGATCTCTAGTTTTTCTTCAATGGATGCACAAGTCTTCAATCGTGCAAGCACAACCCGAATCAGTCAAACAATCATTCTTCTCGAATATTGAATGAACACACAAGAGTTAATATTTGTCAAAGCATTCCACTTTTCAACACGCTAGTCCAACACGCTTAGGAAATCTGAATACTCAGCATAAAGATACTCTACAAGCACCACCTTCTAAGGGAGAGGCCAACGGCCTTTTGTAGAAGGTAAACATATCGTCTTTTAGGGTTTCCTAAAAGATCTAGCGTCGTCCCGATCCTTCTTTTCTAAGATTCCTAAAGTTAACACACAGCTAAACCATATGGAAACTCGATTTTGATGATCAGATGGAAATGGCTGCGGATTTTATTTTGCGGTCACTTCCAGATACATATAGTGATTTCATAGTAAATTACAATGTGCATGACATGGACAAGTCCTTAACAGAGCTTCATGGGATGCTTGTGACCGCTAAGAAGAACCTCAAGGGAAACACCAAGGAGGTATTTATGGTCAACAAGAAGGTCAGCCTCAAGCTGATCAGGATAAGGGTAAGGCTCCTAAGCACCTTGTAGGCCAGATCAGACACCCCAAGATTCCAAAGGTTCAAGCAGTTCCCAAAGCTGATGTGAAGGCTAAGGACAAAATGGAGGAGGTCAACTATGAGCCAGGACACGGGAATAAGGAATTGCAAGCAATATAAGGATCATGTGAAGAAGAGTAGGCATCCACGTCTTCAGGATCAGATATTTACGTTGTTGAGCTTAATCGCTATAGCGTAAATAAGAAAAGACTTAAATCTGATGATTTAAACTAAATTATAATCTGGCATTGTCGTTTAAGGCACATAGGCGAGAAACGCATTTCAACACTTCACAAGTGTGGACTTTTAAAGTCCATTTGAATTTACTCAAACTGAAAGAGGCAAGTCTTGCCTAATGAGCGAGAAACGCATTTCAACACTTCACAAGTGTGGACTTTTAAAGTCCGTTTGAATTCACTCAAACTAAAAGATGCAAGTCTTGCCTAATGGGTAAAATGACAAAGGCACCTTTCACATGTTTATGTGAAAGGCGAGTGACTTGTTAAGTCTAATACATTCTGACATATGTGGACCTATGAGTACTCAAGCCAGAAGAGGGTTCAACTAATACTTGACTCTAGAAATGGCCGCATTCATTTTGAATCGGGCTCCGATGAAGACAACGATAGTACATCTTGTGACAGTCATTCTGTCTCCCATTAATGTGGATATGTGCGCCTCCGCGTAGTATTCATTGGGATGCAAGCTGAATGAGGTAATCAGCTTTATTTGGATGTGTGTGCCTCCTAGATGACACTCATTAGGACTCCCGTTACTGAGGATGTGTGCGCCTTCGCGTAGTATACATTGGGATGCGAGGGGGATGAGATGGTCAGTTCTATTTGGATGTGTGCGCCTTCGCGTAGTAGCCAAATAAGAAATGGACCATAGTAATATATGGTGTGGGAAACATCCTAGTATGTTTTTTCTAAAAGATTTGGGTAGCAAAGATGCATGCATCCAAACCAGACAAGTGTGTTTTCATAAGGTATGCTTAAGAAACTAAGAGATACAACTTCTACATACCCAGCGAGAACAAAGTCTCTGTTGCTCGAGGAGGGGTATTTTTGTAGAAAGAATTTATTTCCAAAACAGCTAGTGGGAGTCCCGTGCATCTCGAAGAAAATCGAGAGGGTACGGAACAGCCTGAAGCAATTCAGAAGCCTGCTTTGCAAGATGTAGAAGTACTGGGGCCTAAGATGGTCTTAGATGAAGAATCAATCCCTACAGAAATTCCAGATGGTCCAAGGAGGTCTGAAAGATCTCGTCATGTTCAAAACAGATATGGCTTCACAACCACTGAGGAAAATGACTTGATATTGGTGGATCAGGATGATCCAGAAACCTTCAAACAAGCTTTGGCCAGTCCAAACTCCGAAAAATGGCAGAATGCCATGAATGAGAAAATGAAATCCGTGTATGACAACCAAGTATAAAGCTTGGTTGATCAAACCCCTGGGATAAAACCCATCGGTTCTGAGTGGGTCTATAGGATAAAGACCGACATGGATGAAAATCCTTAGACCAATAAGGCTAGGATGGCTGTAAAAGGATATCGTCAGATTCAATGCATGGATTATGATGATACATTTTCACCAGTAGCAATGGTCAGATTGATCTGGATTATTCTTAGCCATAACTATAGCAGATAGATGTCAAAACTCCTTCCTTAGCAGGAACTTACTAGAGGGTGTGTATATCACACGGCCTATGGGTTTTGTACCAAAGAATCTCGGAAAGATGTGTAAGCTGCAAAGATCCATTTATGGATTGAAGCAAGCTTCACGGAGTTGGAACCTTCGTTTTGATGAAGTTGTAAGAGAATTCAGCTACTTCAAGAATGAAAGTGAGCTTTGCGTATATAAGAAAGCGAGTGGGAGTAACATTGTATTCCTAGTGCTGTATGTCGGTGACATATTGATCATCAGAAATGACATCCCAACCTTGCTTGAGGTTAAAGCATGGTTAGGGAAGTGCTTCTCGATGAAGGAATTAGGTGATAATGCTTTTATTTTGGGCATCAAGATCTACAGAGATCGTCCAAAAAGAATATTGGGCCTTAAGTCAGAGCACTTACATAGATAAAGTGTTGAGAAGATTCTCAATGCTTGATTCTAAGAAAGGATACATACACATGCGTCATGGCATTAAGCTCAGCAAGCTTCAGAGTCCTAGTACTCCTGATAACCTGAGCAGGATGAGTAAGATCTCATATGCTTCGGTTGTGGGATCCATCATGTATGCCAGGATATGCACGAGACTGGAAGTCTCGTTCGCACTGAGTTGTACCACCAGATTCCAATCTAACCCCGGCCAATTACACTGATTGTTGTCAAAGGCCATCCTCAAATATTTAAGGAGGACCAAGGATGCATTCCTAGTGTATGGGGGTGTAGATAGAGAACTAGCAGTCAAAGGACATGACGATGCTAGTTTTCAGACATATCCATATGACTTCAAAACTCAGTGAGGATATATTTTGGGTTGAGTTGTGGCGCTTTCAGTTGGATAAGCTTTAAGCAAGCCAAAATTGCCAACTCTACAACGGAGGTTGAGTATATAGCCGCAACAAAAGCAGCTAAAGAGGTCGTATGGATTAGAAGCTTTCTGAACGGATTAGATGCAACAGCGCGAGCGTCTGATCCAATAAGCTTGTTGTGGGACAACACAGGTGTCGTAGCTATTGCTCAAGAGCCCAAATTCCACAACAGATCCAAACATATACTCAGCATGCATCACCTCATCAGAGTTATCACAGATAGAGGTGATGTGGAGATTAAACACTATTCGACTGATGATAATATGGCTGATCCCTTGACAAAGGCTCAGCCACAGCCTAGGCATGAGGAACATGCAAGGTCTATGGGAGTAGATCAGAACTTAAATTGGAACCATTGGCAAGTGGGAGATTGTTAGAGTTATGCCCCAGTCCAATATAAAAGTGATCTACATATGTAATGTTTTATCATCTTTTCGAATAAATAAATTGGCCTATATTACTAATGTTTTGTAGTAATATATCGAATGTAATTTGATCTATATCCTTATGTGTATAATCATTGATAATGGAACTGTAGGTTAGAAAGAATTACATTTGTTGAGTCCCTAATTAGCTAAGCTTCTTTAAAAAGCGATCAGTATGAGACTAACTCCTTATGATCACGCTCTACTGATCATGGCAAAGTAAATGCCGGAGTTATATCATAGATATAATCAGTGCAATGGTATTGGACGACCCGATAGTGAGTATGCAACATAGATACTGTCGTAGCTTGTCATTATATCCTGAGACCAAGGAGTCTTCGTGTGCACTGTGTAATGAATCTCTAAGTTTGACCTAGTCCAACGTTACCTATAAAAGGGTAGCCATAAGGCTCTGATTGGCTTGGTTATGAAGTACATTAGTGAACTCGAAAGACGTTTGAGGGATTTATCACTCATACTCCGGTATGGTAAAGAAATTTTGTTTAGGCCACTTGATGAGTATGACTGAAGGAATAGCATGGCCATGCAGGTGATACCTTTGTATCAGTTTTTAGTCGTCTCAGATATCAAGAAACAGTGATTGATAAATTAGGATGACCGTTCTATGCCTATTGATCAATCTGGATATCGGTTTGATAAAAGGACAGTGACATGTACGATAACAGGTTAAGTCGAATCGTCGATAATCACGGACGTTGGGTAATCATAATGTCTTGTTAGAGGCCACTTATGATGGAAAGCGTAAAATAGTAATTTTACCAGTCTGCCAACAGGTCGTGAGCCTAGAGGGTCACACACTTTAAGTACAGTATGTAGCAAAACAAGCTTGGATTGTAATTGGGAGAATCTGCTTTTCAATTTAGTCAAATTGAAAACGATTCGGTTGATTTCTGGCCTAGATTTATTAACTAGACGGCTGAAGAAATCAAATTAAAGAGATTGGACCGGTTTAGCTAAACCATTTAATTTGAACTCAAATTAAATGGGCTTAATTAAGTTTAGCTAAGTGGGCTTGAAGCCCATTCTTGATTTTAATTGAGAATGGGGCCTAAGTGTAAATAAGGGTTTTAAAAGGGTTTAATTATGTGAATTAATAGATTATTAAAAATTAGATATTTAATCACATAATTATTATTCCTAAAACCCTAAGATTTTTCGGCCCTACTCTTCCTCTCTCCTCTCTTTTTGCCGCCCCTCCCTCTCCTCACCTCCTTGGTGTTCTCGCTCGATTCTACACACAACGCTAGTAAGATTGTGTGTAGAAACCTTAGTCAAGGTGTTGTGCTTGTGTGGACAACCTAGAGAAACACATATTAAAACTTCCATTTTCGATCACAAAAGTAAATCCTTCCTTATATAGTAAGGAAATGGATACAATGTTTCTGGTGAAAGTAGGTACAAAATACATGTTATCAAGTACAAGAACAAGTCCACTAGGCAAAACAAGTCTAACAGATCCTACAGCAGTTGCGGCAACTCAAACTTTTTTCTTAATGTTAGGTTTGTGCCCTAGTCCAAAATAATTCCTCAATCTATGTTGTAACGGACATCATTATTCTACATAATAAAAGGCATAATATTACTAATGTGTTGTAGTAATATATCTAATGCGATTTGATCTATGTCATAATGTGTGTAATCACTTATAGTAGAACTATAGATCAGAAAGAGTTACATTCGATAGAGTCCCTGGTCAACTAAGAATCTTCTGAAGCGATCAGTATGAGACTAACTCCTTGTGATCATGCTCTACTGATCATGGCAAAGTATGTGCCGGAGTTATATCATAGATATCATCAGGTCAATGATATCGGACAACCCGATTGTGAGTATGCTGCATAGATGCAGTCATGAGATACTCACATATCGTAACTTGTCATTATATCCTAAGACCAAGGAGTCTTTGTGTACACTATGTAACAAATACCTAAGTTTGACCTAGTCTAACGTTATCTGTAAAAGGGTAACTATAGCGGCTTTGATTGGCTTTGGCGTTTATTGCACTAGTGAACTCGAAAGGCGTCTGAGGGATTTATCATTTATACTTTGGTATGAGAAAGATATCCGTTTAGGCCACTTGATGAGTATGACTGAAGAAAGAGCATGGCCATGTAGGTGATACCTTAGTATCAGTTTTCAGTCATCTCAGATATCAAGAAACAGTGATTGATAAATTAGGATGACCATTCTATGCCTATTGATCAATCTGGATATCGGTTTGATAAAAGGGCAGTGACATGTACGATAATAGGTTAAGTCGAATAATCGATAATCACGAATATTGGATAATCATAATGTCTTGCTAGAGGCCACTTTTGATGGAAAGGGTAAAATAGTAATTTTACCAGTCTGCCAATTATTCGTGAGCCTAGAGGGTCACACGCATTAAGCACGATACATGACAACAATTATGGATGAGAATTGAGAACAATTCGGTAGTTTTCTGGCCTAAGGTTTTAACCAGACGGTTGAAGAAATCAATTCGAGGAAATTGAGCCGTTTTGACTAAACCGAAATTAGAACTCAAGTTAATGGGTTTAATTTGGGTTTTAGTTAAACGGGCTTAAAGCCCATTTAGGGATTTAAGATAAGAGAGGGAACAAATGCAAATAAGAAAGAATAAAGGGATAGATAATGCAATTTTAATTTTGAAATTCAATTTAATTTCAAATTAAAATCACATAATATCTATTCATTTTATCCTTGATTTTTTCAGCAACTTCCCCTCCTTTCTCTCTCCCTCATTGCCGATTTTCAGCTCCCTCTCTTCCTCCATTGTTTTCTTGTTTTCTCTCAAAATTTCTAGCAAAATATTGAGTGAAAAATCATTTCGGTTGTGGTGCTTGTGTGGACTTGATAGAGAGAACACTACACTTGTGTTTTTGTCGATTACAAGAGGTAAATATAAGATTTATATTTATGTTTATAACATGTTCAAATGGCATTAAAATCAGAGCTAGTTTCGATCACCACGGTTACATAAAGTCCGCTGCATGATATTCATTGTTTGGAACCCGTGGTGATCTCTTTCACTTAACTCTTAGGTCCACCTCGTTCTTGCCCAAATCCCTTCTATTTTCCGACACCTGCACATTCGTACATATATGAGATTCAGCTCCGGTATCTAATACCCATGAATCTGAAATAGAGAGATTTAGCACTAAAAAGAAAATACATGAGGAAGACGCGGCCCCACCGCCCTTCTTCTGATCATCCTGGAACTTCCTGCAGTCTCTCTTCCAATGACTAGGTTGTTGGCAGTAGAAGCAACCTGATTCCTTTTTCTTTTTCGCCTCCTCGACTTTAGGAGGTTTAGGAAATTGAGGTAGTCTCATCTTGCCCAAGTGCATAGGGGCTTTACAATTATCACCTCTAGCTTTGAAGCTAGTTCCATTTCTGACCATTAGGACATCCTTGCCTCGAGTGACCTTGATGTTCTTTTCGGCCGTCACAAGCATCTGATGTAACTCTGAAGCGGTCTTGTCCATATCATGCATATAATAATTCATCACAAAACTATCATATGTATGAGGAAGGGATTGCAGAACTAAATCGGCTGCCATCTGCTTTTCCATTCCGAGGCCAAGTCGAGTTAGGCCGTCGAGATGTCCCTTCATTTTTAGGACATGTGGACCTACAGAACTGCATGCTGACATTTAGCAGGTGGGGAGTTCCTTGAGAATCCCGAATCTTTTGACTCGAGCCTTCTCCTTGAACATGACCTTTATCTGCGACATCATCGCTAAAGGGTCCTCAGACAGTTCCATAAACTACTTCTGGAGCTCCGGCTCCATAGCGCCCAGCATCACCACACACCACGTCGATATTGTCGCTAAGGTGCTTTTGGTATGCATCCGTAACGGCCCTCGGGGCGTTGAGTGCTGGCCCCACAGGGATAGCTCGGTCTAGGACGTATTCCTTGCGTTCTAACTTGAACACAAGTCGTAGGTTCCTATCCCATTCCAGATAATTTGTCCCATTGAACTTACCCTTCCCGAGGATATGGCTCAACGACAAACTATTCGCGTTCGTTGAATTATTCGCCATTTAATCTACACGAGGAAGGTAAATTTAATCAGAAAGTTGAATAAATTTACGAAGATCCTGAATAAACTTTCAACCATTCGATTCTAAGTTAATAGAATTTAAAACCAAGACTCATGATTCGTGAATCGAAGTGCGCTAAGGCGCCCCGCTCCGATTCACTTATTTAGGTAGGCATGTATCCAATTACACCCCGTGCAATTGGGTCCAATTAAAACCCGTGTAATTCTTGGCAAGGGTCTGTACAAAAGTACACGGCATACCCTTTCTGACACCCTGGCTCGACCCTGGTCAAGAATCGCAGTTAAGTCAACCAAATCATGTATGCTTAGTTCAAAAAAGATGCTCTGCTAAGGCGCACAACATCTAGATAGAACTTTAGCAAACTTGTATAAAGCGCACTTTCGAAGATGCTTCGCTAAGGCGCACGACATCAACAAAATGGAGAACTATACAAGCTTATGATTTTGGGTTGGTGTCTCACTTGACTTAAAATTATTTGTGATCGGTTGAGTTTAAATCAATTATATTTGATATAATTATGAACCCGGCATCAACAACCCGTGTTGTGACGTTTCTAATTTATCTCACATCATCTTCTTCGAAGCCGTCATTTACAACCCGTGTAAAGACGTTTTCAAATTTGAACACGTCCATCACAAACCGTGTGACGATGGTTCACAACGCTTTTAACATGCAAACAATTAAGTTGGTTTTAATCTTCGCATGTTGGTGATTGCTTAAATTAAAGTAAGCCAAGCATGCTCGCATATAAATTTATCATTCAAATAAATTCTAGCATGCATCAAAGCGTTAAATATGTATAAATATCCCAAGCTTAAGTCCTAAATATTTTATGACACGAAGACTCCTTGAGTTCTTCTCGCCATCATCACTTAGACCACTCCCACTTGATCGTGGACGTCCTCCAAGATTGTCACCGTTCTTGGTTTCCATCCTTCTCGACATGAGTAACTAATTACAATTAATACTCGGTTCGTAGACCGGATGAAATAATAATTACACTTTATCACTAGCGGTTCACAGCCCGCATAAAAGAATAATTACACGTTACAAGCTGACGGTTCGCAGACCGTTTAAAAACGATAAATAATTAAACGCTCTATTGGGCTATCTATGCACCATGCATATCAACACATCACACAACATGTTATCATTCAAGCATGTTGTCAAACAAGATACATTTCCGGTTTTAATTTTCATGTCCAAGTTGCTCGGTCGGGTTTATCGAAACTAGACATTTTCGAAAAAATCGGTTTATCGAAACTGTTCAAATCTAAAATTTTCAAAACATTGGATTCCGGGTTTGTGCCACGGATCAAACACCGTTCAACAAACCACCCGGGCCCAAACCAAATGGGCCGAAACCCATTTAGGCCAAGCCCCTACGCACCGACGCGCTAGGGTTTGGAAACCCTAACCGTCGGGCCTCCACTACCGGCCACGACCATAAAGTGGCCACTGCCGGGTCAGGGGCGAGATGGACACATGACCATGACCATCTAATGGACACGGATCAATCCTGCTCCGGCAAGCCGAAGCCCCCACCTGGTCCCCTTTTCCGGCTCCCCGGGAGTCCCGTTTCCAGCGACCCGACAAATCCAATTTTTTTCCAAAAATTCCAGATTTGATAATATGTTGTTTAAAACTTCATTTTCATGGCATATAAAACCCATAAACAAGAAATAAACATATTATAGCAACATGGCAAGAAAAACAACACCGAAATCAATTCAAACACATATTTAAGAGGGTTACCGTCCTCTGATACCACTGTAGAAACTATGGGGTTATCAAGAAAACCAAGGCAACGGAAGCAACATAGTATAAACCCCAAAATCTGCCAAAGATCGTGAAACCATTAAATCCCAAGACAAAAACGAAATCACAAGTTTTTACCTTTCGGTTTGCTCGAATCGAAACTCGAAGAATGTTTGAGATCTTCAACTCCAAAGTAGTCCACACGGATGGGATGATCTTGAATAATCCTTACACACTCCTACCTACTAGAGTATAGTGTGAAGCTTGAGAGAAAAATGGAAGAGGGGAGCCAAGGGGTTCGGCCGAGACTAGCACGGAAGGAGGGAGAGAGTTTTTCCAACTTTTGTGTTGTGTGTTATGGTGTGTGTTATGTTGTGACATAATCCTCTCTCTCTCTCTCTCTCTCTCTCTCTCTCTCTCTCTCTCTCTCTCTCTCTCTCTCTCTCTCTCTCTCTCTCTCTCTCTCTCTCTCTCTCTGTCTGTCTTAGATTGATGAGTTGGTGATGGGAGCATGGCATAAAGTGTCCTTGCAAACCAAATCCCACTTGCCCATGCCTAGCCCATGCCTTGCCCATACCTAGCCCATACCTTGCCCATACCTTGACAAATCACCATCTTGTCAAGAATGTTAGATGTTGGTGTGGACCCACAAGTTGACCACCTATTGGGCCGTCCACCTTGGGCCTCATGGGCCGAAGCCCAATTGCTTCGGCCATGTGGGCCCCATGTCGGGTCCAATTATTATCCGACCTTTCTTGTCTCGCGTCGAACGAATTCCCGATCTGTCGTCGTTTCTCTCATAATCAATATCCTATGTGTGTGACCCTCTAGGCTCATGCCGACGTCGGCGGATCGGCGAAAAATTCCATTTTACCCGATCCATCATAAGTGGCCTCTAGTAAGACGTTATGATTACCCGACGTGCATGATGATCGATGATTCGATTTAACCTCGTGTAGTACATGTCGCTATCCCTTTATCGCTTGGTATCTAGATTGATCATAAGGCATAGAGACGTCACCCTTATTTAATCAATATGTGTTTCTCGATCTGTGAGATTACTGAATACTGATAACCCGTATCGTTGCCATGGCCATGCTCTATCTTCAGTCAATCTCTATCGAGTGGCCAAAACAGATACCTATCTCATACCGTAGTGTGAGGGAAAAATCCCTTAGCCGCCTTTCATATAACTCATACAGTTCGTCCCCGCGCCAATCATGTCCGTTATGGTTGTCTTGTTACGGACAACGATAGGAGCAAGTCAAACGCGGTTCTTTACTGTATAGCGATTATAAAGACCCCTTGGTCTAAGGATACGACGACAAGCTACCACATTTGAATGTGTTCAAGACTGTATCTATGAAACACTATTCAGTGCGGGTCGTCCGATATCACTCACACGAGTGATATCTATGATCTGATTTCGGGAGCCCTTCCTAATGGTAAATAGGACTATACCATAAAGAATCAGCCTCATACTTGGTCGCTTCATTGAAGCATATTTGACCAGGGACCCGTTAAGTGTGATCCGTATGGATATATAGTTCTACTACTTTGATGGAAAATATATCAGATCATACTTAACCAATTACTTCAACACATAAGTAATACAATGCCAATTTTATATATCGCAAACGATGATTAATATATATAGACGATTACAGACTAATACAATTGGACTAGGGCACAAAAATGTTTACAAAATAGTAAGTCGTTAGAATACGACGATGCTAGTTTCCAGACTGATGATTTTAGATCATAGTCAGGTTATGTGTTTTGTTATTGAGTGGTGGCATTAATGAGCTGGAACGATTCCAGACTAGCTACCATTACTAATTTTTCAAACGAAAGCTAAGTATTCAGCTGCCTCAGAAGCAGGTAAGTAGGTTGTATGGATCAGAAGTTCGGAGCTAGGTTAGATGAAATGCGAAACCCATGTAAATCTAGTGAACTTCGCTTGTGATAACACCAATGGCCATAGCACGAACTTATGAGCCAAGATCACGAAAGTCCAAACAAATACTCAGCAGACATTGTCTCTATTGAGACATGAGGAAGATATGTAATGTTGCTACTTATGATAATACAGCCAACCCCTTGACGAAGGTTTTCTCACAGCCTAAACATGCAGGACATGTACAGTTTATGGGGCTAGACTGGAACTTAGATTAGAACTAGAGGCAAGTGGGAGACTGTAGGATTTGTGCCCTAGTCCAATACAAAGTAAGTCTGTAATAGTTTTATCATCGTATGCAACGAAATAAAATCGGCATTGTATTACTATTGTGTTGTAGTAATATCTTAAGTATACATCGATCTATATCATTGAGTGTGTCATCACTAATAGTAGAACTATAGATCTGTATGATTTATACTTAACGGGTCCCTAGTCAGTAAAGCTTCATCAAAAGCGACCAGTATAAGGACGACTCTTTATGATCACGCTTTACTGATCATAGCAATAGGTTTTGCCGGAGTCAGATCATAGATATCAATGGGCAAATGATATTGGACGACCCGACTTGAATATGTTACATAGATGTTGTCATGAACATATTCAGATGTCGTAGCTTGTCATTGTATCCTTAGACCAAAGAGTCTCTGTGATCACAATATAGTCAATATTCGAGTTTGACTCAAACTTAACGTTATCTGTGAAAGGCTAACCATGACGGTTGTGATTGGCTTGGGGATGGGTTATATCTGTGATAGGAGAGATGTATAAGGGATTTATACCTCATACTACGGTCTGGGATAGGTATCGGTTTAGACCACTTGATGAGGATGACTTAAAGGAAACGCATGGCCATGCAGATGATACGGAGTATCATTTTCGGTCATCTCAGATATCAAGAAACAGTGATTAATTAAATAAGGATGACGGCTCTATGCCTTATGATTAATCAAGATACCTAATGATAAGAGGATAGTGACATGGACGACATGAGGTTAAATCGGATCACCGATACTCATGTACGTTGGGTAATCATAATGGTTACTAGAGGCCACTTATGATGGAAAGGGTAAAATGGTAATTTCACGCCGATCTGCCAACGGGACATGAGCCTAGAGGGTCACACGCAAAGGATGCACACCTTAGGAAATTCGGGCAGAATTAATTGTGGATTGGTTAAATCGGGATGTGGCCAAAACCCTACGGTTTTGGGCCAAGGGCCCGTCAACTCAAGTGTCAGGGACCGGGCCAAAACCATAGGGTTTTGGGCGCCGGCCATGATGAGGAATGGGGCCGAAACCCATGAGGTTGGCATACCTCATGGGCTGCCAAATTGGGCAAGGCCAAGGCCTCATAGCCGAAACCCTAATAGGTTCGGCCCATGAGGCCCAAGCCGCCCAAGGTGGCCGGGGGCTAGGGTTTGAAGGGAGCCGAACTTAGCCCATTTTATGAGCTGGTTCATGCTCCCAAAACCCTATCCAATCTCTATAAATATAGGTCTCATGAGCTGAAAAATTACAATTTGACTTTCCATACCGTTACTCTACCGGATTTACTAATCGAGTTTATTTTCTTTCTAGTAGGGGAATCTAAGTTTAGATCTGGTGATCTTGTGCATTAGTGTGTGCTTAGTATAGGGAAAGACCGACTCGGGATTTCTACGTGGCTGATCCAGTTCAAATCTCGAGTAATATTTTGTTTTCTAATCAAAGTTGCTGTTTTTTCAGATTTGGCAACTAAACTTGCGAGATGCATAGATCCCAGGTGTTATGTCAGATTGCCTCGAAACCAGTACCATATTATAGAAAATTCAAAGATCTTCAATTTCTCGTGAAATAGCTTTTTCCATTAGAGGTCAGGTTTGGACGCTATCTGGCCCGCAACCTGACTGATCTGCAAAACCGAAAAAGTACATGATTTCGTAACTTGTAGATCTATCGCGTAGATAAGATCCTGACGGGTTCGGGGCTATTTTAAATGTTTTTTCCGCTGCGCAATCTGATTTGGATCCCCCGAATCCGAACAGTGGTATCAGAGGTTGTTTATTGCCTTAGCTGCAATTTTGATTCAATATGCATGTTTCGGTGTTTGTATGCATGCTAGATTTATTTTTCAAATAAATAATTCTGTTTTGGGTTTAGAACTGCATGAAAATTAATTTTTATTAAAAAATAATAGACCTGGAATTTTTCAGAATTTTTTGAATTTTTCGGGTCAACGAACCGGGGCTCTCGGGCCGCCGGACCAGTGAACAGACGGGCGGCGCCGGCGTCCGGCGCCAGCCATGGCCGTGGATGTTGGTCAGCCAAGGGGCCATGGCCACCCCGTCTCCACCATGGCCCGGCGCGGTGGTTCGGTGGAGGAGGTGGCGGCATTAAGGTTTCAAACCTAGGCGCTGCCGATTAGGGTTTCAACCCTAATGGGCTTCGGCCCATTGGGCCCTAACTCATTAGGTTTTTGGGTTGCGATTCGAGATCGTGGCTGCAAACCCTAAATCCAATAATTTTTGAATTTTTCAGATTTAATCGGTTTCGATATAATCGTTTTTAAAACCGGTCCAATTTCGATAAGTTGGATAAAAATGTAGGTAAGATTAAAACCGTTTTATATGCATATTGATTGATAACATGTTTGTGTGATAACATATCAATTGATTGATAACATGTTTTGTTTGGTACAAATTAAAGCCCTAGACCGTTCAATTTAATTAGTTTAATTTTGCGGTCTACGAACCGCTGGTTAAAGGATGTAATTATATTTGTAGTCTGTGTAGCCGCTTTAAATTTCAATTATGTTATTTAATTTTCCGGTCTGCGAACATTGCGTCTGAAGGGATTTGTTTCCCCACGATGAGACGTGGTGAATGGTATAGTTCTAGATTCCTTGATGAGTATGTGGTTGCACCAGTTATGTATCAGTCATCTGTGGATCAAGAAACTAGATCGAATACATGAGGATGACATTTCTATGCCTCATTTCGATCTCATACGCCTTAAAGCAAACAAAGGGTTAGTGATACAGATGACAAAGGGAAGATATCGAATCGATACCCCCGTGGACATTGGGTAATCACTACGTCTTACTAGAGACCACTTGTGATGGATTGGGTGAAATGGCGTTTCACGCCGATCTGCCAATGGGTCATGGGCCTACAGGGTCACACGCCAGTGGCAAGAACCGAAGCATCTCAATATGACTCAAGAGGTCCAAAATGGGTGGATAGAAATGTACCCAACATGTGAGTGGCGATCGACACCTTGGTGGTAGTAATCGACGCACGTCACATAGGGTGTCGATCGGTCCGTCGACACGTGGGGGTGTCGATCGACACCTCTGTTCTCAGAGGTGTGTCGATCGACACCATACCCTGACGGGTTTTGCCCTAGAGGCCCTCACCAAAGCCTATAAATAGAGCCTTGGGGAGAGAGCCTCCATGAGCCACTTTGGACATATTTGCTATTCACCTAAGACATTCTTCTAGGTCTTCCATTGAGACTGGAAGAGTAGAGAGAAAAGGGAGGCACTACAATAGGCTAGTAGTGCTTGTGAGAGTCTCAGCTTCACCAAGATTCGAGTCTGGTGTGTGTGCATGCGTAAAGAGCGGGTTCAAGGATTTGCTTGCGATTCATAGCTCGGGAATTTTAAAAGGCTTCAAGAGGTAAAGGTTTCACCTTTATGCTCCCCCTTGATTCATCTATGTGTTAGCATCGATCCTAGAAGGGTTTCTTCGGTTAATTTTGCTTCCGTTATGCTTGAGATCCCGAGAAACCCCAACAGTAAGACCCAAATAACCCTTCAATTGCTTAATGTTAATAGGAGTAGGCCTAGACAAAACCCCTTCAACCTTACAGGCAGCGAAGGTGTACTTCGACCTCCTAAGAAATAGTTGTTTAGGGTGTAAAATATCAAAAACTATCAGTAAATGAAACAAGTCAAATAAAGTTTTGAAAGTCCAATATATCGTCAAAAAATACAATAAACACGTAGAAGAAACTAAAAGATTGTTTTCATTAGGAATTGAAAAGGTTAAGGGCACATTAGTAAACCGAAAGACCATGACCAAAACCTCATAATGCCCAAAATGGATACGAAACAATGTTTTAGTGATCTGTCGTTAGCTTCTCATCAATGTTTTTCTACAATTCAAATTTCTAAACCGGATATATGTAGGTTCTTACTTAACATGTTTGATACCGTGAAATAATGTGATTGCATGATCATACAATCGACGAGGTGAAAGTCCCTTTGTAATTTCAAACAATGACTCATAAGAGTGTACCAACCATGCCCATAACCATTATGTGAGCACACTTTTATTCTACATTTCCATTCGATTTCAACGAATCTAAGCTCAATATATAGCTAAAATATTTTAATTTGCAATCACAAAAAATGTTAGGTGCGTTAAACCACAAACTAAACATTTTGACTTAGTATTAAGTTAACATGATGAATACGACAGTCTCTAGCCTACCTTGAAATCACCTTATAATCAGCATGCAAAAGGAGAGATATCATTCACCGGTACAAAAGTCCCAAGACTATCACACCATTATGAACAAGATACAACTGAGCAAATAACTAAGATAAACAAGAATAGAAGATAAACATGCATAGAAGATAAACGGGATAAAACTAAGATGATATGATATTAAGTAAAATTGTCTCAATCATAGCCAACACAACAATGCAAAACCCAGTCTCAACAATTGTGTCTTCAACAGACATTGCAAACACAGAAACTAAAAGGACCAAAATTATCTGATAGCAGTGATAGAACTCACTTCTTCTTGGCAGCAGACTTGGTGACTTTGGCACCTGTTGGATCCTTCTTGTCAACGCTCTTGATAACACCAACAGCCACAGTCTGTCGCATGTCCCTCACAGCAAAACGGCCCAGTGGTGGGTACTCAGCAAAGGTCTCCACAACCATGGGCTTGGTTGGAAGCATCTTCACCATTCCTGCATCTCCATTCTTGAGGAACTTGGGCTCCTTCTCTAGTTCCTTACCAGATCGCCTGTCAATCTTGGTCAGGAGCTCACCAAACTTGACAGCAATGTGGGAGGTGTGGCAGTCGAGGACCGGAGCGTAACCATTTCCAATCTGACCAGGGTGGTTCATGATGATCACCTGAGATGTGAAGCTAGCAGCACCCTTAGCTGGGTCATCCTTGGAGTTTGAAGCCACATAACCACGCTTGAGATCCTTCACAGCAACATTCTTCACATTGAACCCAACATTGTCACCTGGGTGTGCCTCAAGGAGAGACTCATGGTGCATCTCCACAGACTTGACCTCAGTTGTCAATCCAGAGGGACCGAATGTAACAACCATACCAGGCTTGATGACACCAGTCTCAACACGTCCAACAGGCACAGTTCCAATACCACCAATCTTGTATACATCCTGAAGTGGAAGTCGGAGTGGCTTGTCTGAGGGCCTCTTGGGCTCATTGATCTGGTCAAGAGCATCAAGAAGAGTTGGGCCCTTGTACCAGTCAAGGTTGGTGGACCTCTCAATCATGTTGTCACCCTCAAATCCAGAGATGGGAACAAAGGCAATTTTGTCAGGGTTGTATCCAACCTTCTTCAAGTAGGAGGACACCTCCTTGACAATTTCCTCATACCTAGACTTGGAGTACTTGGGGGTTGTGGCATCCATCTATGTAGTAAGAACACAGCACACAACAAATAAGCATCTCAAAAGGAGATGATGTCATGTAATAGAATAAAACAAAGAAATAGTTCAATAAAATAGTAAATAAATTCAGAAAACAGTCAATGAAAATGAAACATAAAAATGCAAGAAAAGAAACTATAATTGCATGCAGCATTGTATAAATCCAAATGAACAAACCTATGAAAAAATTAAAAGCACATTATACTTACTCTAATGTGGCAGGGGTGTATAAGATCATAACATAGGGAAAGAGGGAATCAAACAACCAACAATGGATAGGGAAGAGAGGGAATTGAACCCTCAGAAGTTCTCAATGAGAACTATACCAGTTTACTCCCCAATTTCAAAATACCAGATCATCTAATAAAGTGGACACCATACATAGATTCAAACAGATGAGGCACAGAATAGCACATTGCAACCATGAAAGGTGTCCCTCTATCAGAGGTGAAACAAATAACACTATATAGCACAAATCAAACAAGAAACATCAAAATTAAAAAGTTATAATATTTGCACATCAATGTAAATGAAAGGGGCATGACAAACAAAAATATTACCTTGTTACAGCAGCAAATCATCTGCTTCACACCAAGGGTGAAAGCAAGGAGGGCATGCTCACGGGTCTGGCCATCCTTAGAGATACCAGCTTCAAAACCACCAGTGGTGGAATCAATGATGAGAACAGCGCAGTCAGCCTGTGAGGTTCCTGTGATCATGTTCTTGATGAAATCGCGATGTCCAGGAGCATCGATGACTGTGCAGTAATACTTGGTGGTCTCAAATTTCCACAAGGCAATATCAATGGTGATACCACGCTCACGCTCAGCCTTGAGCTTGTCAAGCACCCACGCATACTTGAAAGACCTCTTGTTCATCTCAGCTGCTTCCTTCTCAAACCTCTCAATGACACGCTTGTCAATTCCTCCAAGCTTGTAGATCAAATGTCCAGTAGTGGTTGACTTGCCAGAGTCGACATGGCCAATGACCACAATACTGATATGAATCTTTTCCTTGCCCATAGTGACTAAAATCCACAGTAGAAACAAACATTTAGATATTTAACAAGTGAACTTCCGGGGCAAAACAAAATCACATCTAGATATAGAACAAGATATGTTTGAGACTGTATACACTCAAGAGCCTACTTGATAAAACATATTTAGATTCTTTAGGTCACAATCAAGTTGAATACACCTAAGCACTAACAATCAAAATTAAATAACATTTAACATTTCCAGAGACACGCGAAAACTTTAAGATCAGTAACAAGCAATCAGAATTACAAATAATTTACTAATTCAGACAATATCGCAAAAATGTTGCTAAAAGTTTGTGGAATGTTCACATAAACAGTCAATGAGCTATAAAAGAATGATGTTCGTAATTTTTTCACATAATGATTTCTTCATACAAAATTCAGAAGATCTACCCAATATCATACACAAAACAGATGCAATGACACATAAAACAAGCAAAAGTCACATGAACAATCCAAAAACTATATAGGATTTTTCATAAACGGAGAAGATTCATGAGAATTATTACCTTAAGATGGAGAAGCTGAAATTGAGACTCTGCGCAGCTGAAGAGAAGAGAAGAGCAGAGATATAGGATTTTGTTTTAGAGAGTGAGATTTTATAGGGGCAAGAGAATGCTAGGGTTTGTTTTAGGTAGCCATCGTACCAGATTTACGTTTATGCCCCCATTTTTGTTATGGAATCACGTACGAGTCCCGTTTTGCTTCTTCTTCAAGTAAAAGTCAACTATTTATTCCTCAAAATTGGCATGTTGTGGGTATGGGCTGGGCTGGTGCAAATTGGAGTAACTCTTTCTTTGTAAGTGAAAAATAACATTCTAACAAAAAGTTATGTGATTTATGTTTTTGAATTAGATGATTTTGATACAGATATTTGGACAAAAACTTAAAAAATATTAAACGTTCCAAAGAATCAAATATTAAGATTTATTTTTTACAACTCAATCAAATTATAAAATTTACAAATAAAAGATAAGTAACATATCTTTCTCACCTCGATAAGATAAGTAATTAATTAGATGACCGGTTCAGTTATGAGTAGGTACCCGAGGGTTTTGTACTTTAAGAATCGGAACCAACTCTATATAGTTTTTCAATTTTAGAACAGAACTGTTACCCACTGATCCCAATTCTCCAATTTCGATTTCGATTCCAGTTCGATCTCTCGTTCTATGCCTTAAATGTCCACCCCAAGTTATAAGATGGATTTTGAATAGAAGATGCTAAGGAATGCGTCAAAAACCACCAAGATGTTTATTCCCCAATATATTTGATTCAAATTATTGGATCGTTGAGACAAAAATGTAAGGAACAAGGAAGAAGTGGCATCTTTAGAAAATTAGATGGTCATCGAAGGGCATTTCAGAAATTTTTAATAAATTTTAGGTTATATTTAACGCATGTGCACTTTAGTGAAAAAGTAAAAGTTAGGGTATTTGTATAGAGAAAAAAGAATTAAAACTCTAATATAGTTAAATGAGAATTATGTATATTTGGGTATAGTTATTCGTTATTATCCTTGTTGTTCATAATATGTATGTTTACGTTGAAGACCATCTTCGCTGGTCTATTCATGAAGACCAACTGATTGAAATAAGAGAGATATTTATTATTGGTGTGTGTTGTGAATTACAAGAGACCTCTATTTATATAATCTAATATAGAGAGAAATGGAAAGGGAGGGAATAGGTAACCCTAATACATGTGGGAAAAGGAAACTAGAATATAATCTAACGCCCCCCCCCCCCCCCCTCAAACTCAATGCAGTGAAACAATAATTGAGTTTGAATTTTGATAATATTGAGTTGTGGTGAGGGTTGCGGCTGCCGAGGCTGATGTCGAGGTGATGCGGGGAAGATTGAGGATGGAGGATGCGCGCCGCTCACGGCCGATGACGGATGCCTGATACCCGAAGATGCTTGATGCTTGATGCATGATGCCCAAAGATGCTTGATGCATAATGCCCGAAGATGCCTGATGGCAGATGGCGAGGTAGCAGCTGCCCGATAATGCTTGATGTCTGATGGCTGATGGCGAGATAGCAGATGCCCAATGATTGCCAGATGCCTGATGGTTGATGGCGAGATAGCAGCTGCCCGATGATTGCTAGATGCCTAATGGCTGATGGCGAGATAACAGCTGTCGATGATTGCCAGATGCCTGATGGCTAATGGCGAGATAGCAGCTGCATGATGATTGCCAGATGCTTGATGGCTAATGGCGAGATAGCAGCTGCCCGATGATTGCCAGATGGTTGATGGCGAGATAGCAGCTGCCTGATGATGCTTGATGGTTGATGCCAGATGCGCTGAACGGACGCCGTACTGGACTAATCATAATATGTTCCGGTCTTTTTCCCTCCTTGCGAGTTGGAATCTTCAAAAGGATTTCGTTGATACTCATCAATCCTCTCATGTGCGATTTTTGAATTACGGGATTTCCGAATTACGGGGTAGCTTTTCCAAATTACAGGATTTTCGAATTATGAGATATATTTTTCGAATTACGGGATTTCCGAATTACGGGGTAGCTTTTCCGAATTACGGGATTGTACACATGAACTATGGCCGCTGGCTAAAACAAATGTCATAGAGGATAAAATCATAGCTAGATAAGAAACGAGCAATCCAAAAAAAATATTCCAACCGAAGCTAGTTGAGATGCAAGACAAGGAGAACCCCGAGGTATATGAGACGGGGCTTCGAAGACGCCGGAGCTTGAGGTTCACCGGGAGATTTCATGTTTTGGTGAGCGCTGACTGCACAGAACGCCCAGAAAGCCACCAGGAGATTTCGATGTGAAAGACACATTAAGCTGCCAGTAGAGCTCCTTTTAAGAATAGTTACTAAATAATTGATGAACAGAACCCTAGATGAACAGTACCATATTGTAATGTTCATGCATGAGTGAATAGCGACTTAACTAATGGACTCATCTCTTGGCGGGCCCACAGGTAATAAAAAGAATCAGCCCATAGCCGACAACCTCACCTTCATGCAGGGCCCACAATTAAAAAAAATTGATTTATGTTAAAATCAAAACCATAAGAAAATATCTATTGGCGGGCCCATGGACGCGCAGTGGCGCGTGGAGGCAACGGCGTTAGAGGCCGAGGCCCTCTCGGCGACGGCGGAGGGAGAGGCGGTCCTGGCGACAGAGTTAGGGGACGAGACAAGGTTCTCGACCTCAAGGAGCATCGATCCAAGCCTGAGGGCCTGCTCCACCAAGCGACTCTGGTCCGCGTCGAAGGTGCGCGAGTCGAGAAGCCTCTCAAACGCCAAATCGACGACCAGCGGCGACGAGTCCGAGAAGCCGAAGAATGCCTCGAGCAGGCAGTCCGCGTGGTGGCGCGCTGGAGCGAAGCTGGACGAGCTTGAGAGAGGTTTTACGATGTCGAGGTAGCTCCGATGATGACATGATGAGCAGCGGTGATCAGCATCAATATGTTAAGTTCCCGGCAATGGAACCACCTCGGGGTTTGGAGTGAGACGGATCGTCGAGGTTGATGTCGAATTGCCGAGGAAGTTAAAATCGACATTAGGTGGTTTCCGGCAATGGTGCCGTTGGCACAAGGTAGCCGGAAACAATGCGGAAGCGATTTAGAGAGCCTCGCCCACCCGTCGGAATTGCAAATCATCGACGAGTGAGCAAAGCCAAGATTTCTCATATTTTGCCTACGATCGATATTGCTCTGATACCATAATAGAAATAAGAGAGATATTAATTATTGGTGTGTGTTGTGAATTACAAGAGACCTCTATTTATATAATATAATATAGAGAGAAAGGGAATGAGAGGGAATAGGTAACCCTAATACATGTGGGAAAAGGAAACTAGAATATAATCTAACACCAACTCTTAGTGGGATTGTAATGCACGCTACAACCCTAGCAGAACGAGAAATATTTAAGGTACACGATCGCGTGGTTATGAATTCTTATAAAAGGAAATCGTTATACCTATAGGGTTACACTTTAATGTTTCCAATATTCTGACTTTGAGAGGAGAGGTCCAACAATGATAGGTATAGTTTAGGATAAATGATTCAAGAGTTATATGTACATTCTTCATCAAGATATGAAGTTTTTTTTTAAATTGACTCTACATTAGGTTTTCTCCATTCTCTTTTTTGTTCTTATGATTAATTACTATCTCATGATGAACATGTTCTATATTTATATTAGTGAATAATTCTCTTAATTTGGGGCAGGGTTGTATGATAACATATAGATGCTTTAATTAGTTTTGCATGCATATAATATTGTGTAAGGGAATTTTCAATTAATTGATCTTAATGTTTTATTTTTTAATGGCTTTTATAATTGATCTAGCTTATGAGTTTATGTCGACTATGATTCATAAGTGGAACTAAATTAATTGAAACTCGTGTTTAAACCCTATTTGTCACTAGTAGGGTTAACACAAGTGAAATAACCATAAGCTCACCTCCGAAAGCTAATTGAAATTTACAGTTCTTATTACAACTCAACCGTCAAGACCTATACTAGAGATAGATAGGCCGACGTAGTTCCTTTTAGAAACTGACCCATGGCTTATTTGGGTATTTAAGAGTTTCAGTTTCCTCCCTAAGTATTGAAACATCATTCTATGCATGACTATCGATTTTTGTATTTCGAAACTATTTTGTGATTCTCATTTCCCTAAATCATCTCTCTCTGAAATACTTCCCTCCTATTTTTACTATTTTATGTAATTTAGTAATTATCTAAACCAAACCTTCGATCGAATGAGATCAGTCATAAGGATTGATATTTGGTCCTTAAACAGTCTTTATCCCTTGGGTTTAATAAATTTGTTACTTAATCTTTATTCCCATTATTACTTTCCACCAGTACACTGGCGGAATGGTGAAAAGATGTCCCACGATTGTTGACGTCTACTTCTCTCCCGTCACCCCCACACGTGTGTGCTCCTCACTTCGGCGAGAAGCCTTCAACACAATTTGGCATGTCTCACATCCTAATGACCTTATGCTCAAAACTAGCTATTGCGCCTTGGCGCTTACGCCTCCTACACGTGTTCTCCATAGTTTTTCAAGAGGCTTCACTCGATAAACCAAGTTGTCGTTCGACATCTCACATTGCCTTGTCCCTCGGCATCTATTGTTAGGATTTTGGGCTCACCAAAACGTCATGACAGCGGAAGCATAACCAAAAATCTGCCCAAGATCATGAAACCATTAAATCCCAAGGAAAAACCAAATCACAAGATTTTACCTTTCGGTTTGATCGTGAATCTTCCCTGCAGAAAACACAAGTTTGAAACTCCATATGTCGAGCTACAAATCTCCAAATGCTTCGGTTATTTCTCGAGAATAAATTCCAGCCAATTTTCTACAACTTTCATGTTTTGTTCTTCACCCAGTTTGGATGGCAGGACCTCCGTCTGGAGCAAAATAGTTTGGTCGACGGTGATGGACAGTGCTGACCGGGTTCTTCGGTTGTCGGCCTTGTAGCTCCCAAAACAAGGCTCTAATACGAAATTACCACTTCACAAAACTTTTAGAACTTTGAGTCTTCTTTAATCTACAGCTGGTTTCAAGTCAAACGGACTTCGTACCAGAGAGCTACACATCACACAATATCCGTCGCCGGAACTGGACAGAGCTGGACAATTGCTTCGGTTGATCGAATCAAACAAGAAGAACACGTTTAGATCTTCTCTCTAATGGTATCCACACGGATAGGATGATCAAAGATCCATACACGCACAACCTACTATATTTGTGTGTGAAGATTGAGAGAAATAAGCCAAGAGGGAGCGAGAGAGAGAGAGAAAGCACCAAAAACACTTGTGATATTTTTGTGAGTTGTGTATGTTGTGTTGGTGATTGTGTATATGAATTTATGTGTATTGGGTTAAGGGAAAGATGATGATGGTCATTGAGTGGCCTCCTTTAATCACACTTACCCAACAAGATTAGGATAATGTGTATCTAGTCAGCATCCACTTAACCAAAGTTAATGGACAAAGGGACCCACCCTTTGCTCCACTATTGGGCCTTTGTTGGGCCGGCCACTTAAGGCCTCGTGGCACGAAGCCCAATGCTTCGGCCATGAGGTCTGGTGCCGCGTCCAACTAATCCCCGAACTTATCATACAAAGTCCGAAGCGACATCGACGAAAGATATAGTTTTCTCCATTCGCGTGTCACATTCAATTACACATATCCATGGCCCAAAACGTCCAGTTTTGCCCATGCCTCTCTCTCTCAAGTATCGCCAACCTTTTCTTGTCTCTCATAATTCATATCCTATGTGTGTGACCCTCTAGGCTCATGCCGACGTCGGTGGATCGGCGTAAAATTTCCTTTTACCCGATCCATCATAAGTGGCCTCTAGTAAAGCGTTATGATTACCCGACGTGCATGATGATCGATGATTCGATTCAACCTCATGTAGTACATGACGCTATCCCTTTATCGCCCGGTATCTAGATTGATCATAAGGCATAAAGACGTCACCCTTATTTAATCAATCTCTGTTTCTCGATCTGTGAGATTCCTGAATACTGATAACCCGTATCGTTGGCATGGCCATGCTCTCCCTTCAGTTAATCTCCATTGAGTGGCCTAAACAGATACCTACCTCATACCGTAGTATGAGGAATAAATTCCTTAGCCGCCTTTCGTATCACTCATATAATCCGTCCCCATGCCAATCATGTCCGTTATGGTTTTCTTGTTACGGACAACGTTAGGAGCAAGTCAAACGTGGTTCCTTACTGTATAGAGATCACAAAGACTCCTTTGTCTAAGGATACGACGACAAACTACCACAATTGAATGTGTTCATGACTGTATCTATGAAACACCATTCAGTGCGGGTCGTCCAATATCACTCACCCGAGTGATATCTATGATATGATTACGGGAGCCCTTCCCAATGGCAAATAGAACTATACCATAAAGAATCATCCTCATACTTGGTCGCTTCATTGAAGCATATTTGACCAGGGACCCGTTAAGTGTGATCCGTACAGAAATATGGTTCTACTACTTTGGTAGACATATATCAGATCAGACTTAACCTATTACTTCAACACATAAGTAATATAATGCCGATTTTATATATTGCAAACGATGATTAATATATACAGACATTTACAAACTAATACAATTGGACTAGGGCACAAAAGTGCTCACATCTATCTCATAGGATTGTCTCTTGTCTTAACCATTGCCCCTAGGCACAAACCTCGACATTGGTCGCTTGCTCATTTTGTTCTTCCCTCACAGGCATTCTAGCTATCCTAGGAAGCGTTGAAATTTTTGTCGCCACATGTTTTTCGTCACATATGAAGCTGAAGGAATTATTTGAGGGTTCCAGACAATTAATTTCATGCCCATACAAGAAATTAACCTTAAAATTCCATGTTTAAATACGGATCTTGCATGATCATGAATTGATCATGAGATCTAGACTAGATTAAAATTAAGTATTACCTTAAATCAAAATCTCCTTGTTACTAAATTGGATTTAGTAACCTCTAAAGATCGTCCACACAGGAAGAGCAATCCAGGGATACTTGCAACGAACCTTGCTAGAAGATCGAAGCAAGCAAAACGGACGGAACGGGGCAGGAGGGGGATCGGCCGAAACTGGCTAGGGGAGAGAGAGAGTGACGGCTAGGGTTTGTAAAATAAATTGCTTAATTTTCAGATATGAAAATTTCCCTTTTATAGACCTTAATTGGGCTCTTCATTAATTAAAGGCCTTAATGGGCTTAAAGCCCAAAGCTTTTAATTAATTGTGTAGAGAAGCCCATTCTGGCTTAACCCATTCTGGCTAGGCCCAGTTTAGCTAATTTAATTAAATCTATTTAATTAGATTATAATTAATTAGTCCTGCTAAACCGTTCTTGATTCCGGTTTAATCCTAAACCGAAATCGGTCTAATCCGGTTTAATCCAAAACCGGATTTTGTCTCTCTCATGATTCCTCCATATGATTCCATCCGTTTTACTCAACCTAAAGTGTGTGACCCTCTAGGCTCACGACACGTCGGCGGACTGGTAAAATTACCATTTTACCCTTTCCATCATGAGTGGCCTCTAGCAAGACATCATGATTACCTAATGCTTGTGATTATCGAGATTTCGACTTAACCTTGTCGTTCATGAATCTATCCTTTTATCCTCTTGATATCTTTGACAACCACGAGGCATAGACAAGTCATCCTCGTTCTATTGTCCTGTTTCTTGATTCTGAGTTAACTGAATTATAACTGATACTAAGTATCGTCTGCATGGCCATGCTATCGTATTTCAGTTGTACTCATCAAGTGGCCTAAACTGATATCTGCTCACACGTCCGTGTGAGGGATAAATCCTTCAGAGATCCATTTAGTCAACTTATGTAACTCGTGATCGAGCCAATCACAGCCGTTATTGTCACCCTTTTACAGGAGACGTTAGACTGAGTCAAACTCGTCACTCATTACATATTGACCTCAATGGTCCTTCGGTCTGAGGATGTGATTTCATGATCCGACATATGAGTATGTTCATGACTGTGTCTATGTAACATACTCATGATTCGGGTCGTCCTATATCACCCCTGACTGGTGATACTATGACCTAACTTTGGCCCCTTACTGGCCATGATCAGTAAAGCGTGATCATTTAGAGTTAGCCTCATACCGATCGCTTCTTATGAAGCTAATCTGATCGGGGACTGCTTAAGTAAGATTTTATCTGATATGTAGATCTAATATTATGTGTTGACACATCAATGATACAAATCAAATCATACTTAAGATATTACTACAACACTTAGTAATATAAATGCCGATTTTTATTCAACTAATAATCTTTATTACAAGATTAGATTGAAAATACATTGTTCTAGGGCACAAAACCCAACAGTCTCCCACTTGCCCTAGACCCAATTGGTATTCCAATCTAAACCCATTCCCCTGACATGTTCCTCATGCTTAGGCTTCGTAGCGCCTTGGTTAAGGGGTCAGCTAGATTATCATGCGTTGAAATGTAGCTTATCTCTACTTCGCCTTTATCAACCATCTCTCTGATGATGTGATACTTTCTCTCGACGTGCTTTGTCCGGTTGTGAAATCTGGGCTCTCTAACTAGTGCTACGGCCCCCGTGTTGTCACACCTTAAGCTCACGGGATCAGACGTTCGCGGCAGTACATCTAATCCTCTCAAAAAGCTCCTGACCGACACCGCTTCTTTAGTTGCTTCCGACACAGCTATGTATTCCGCCTCCGTGGTGGAGTCGGCTATTGTCGCTTCCTTAAAGCTTTTCCAACTGAAAGCTCCCCCGTTCAACATGAACACATACCCACCTCGAGACTTAAAGTCATCTGGGTCTGTCTGAAAACTAGCGTCAACATATCCAGTGATGCTTAGCTCTCATTCTATCCCGCCATACACTAAGAAGGCGTCCTTTGTTCTCCTCAGATACTTGAGGATACACTTGACGGCAGTCCAGTGATCTTGGCCTGGGTTAGACTGAAATCTGCTGGCACAGCTGAGGGAAAACGATACGTCAGGCCTCGTACAGATCATGGCATACATGATAGATCCCACTGCCGAGGCATACGAGATTCCATTCATTTTCTTAAGCTCATCAGGTGTTTTAGGACACTGATTCTTGCTGAGCTTTGATGCCATGTCTTACTGGGAGGTTCCCTTTGTTAGAGTCAAGCATTGAGAATCTTCTCAACACCTTATCTATATAGGTGCTCTGACTTAGACCTAATATTCTCTTGGATCGATCTCTGTAGATCCTGATCCCCAGAATGTAAGCGGCTTCTCCTAAGTCCTTCATGGAGAAACACTTCCCTAACCAAGCTTTGGTCTCAAGCAAGGTTGGGACGTTATTTCCCATGATTAATATATCATCGACAAACAGCACCAGGAACCCTATGTTACTCCCACTGCTCTTCTTGTAGATACAAGGTTCATCTGGATTTCTGATGAACCCGAACTCTTTTACGGCTTCATCGAAGCGTAAGTTCCAACTCCTGGAAGCTTGCTTCAACCCATAAATGGATCGTTGCAGCTTACACACCTTTTCGGGATGTTTAGGATCGACAAAACCTTCTGGCTGGGTCATATAGACATCCTCCTGTAAATTCCCGTTAAGGAATGCGGTTTTGACGTCCATTTGCCATATCTCGTAATCGAAATATGCTGCAATGGGTAACATCATTCGAATTGACTTAATCATAGCTACTGGCGAAAAAGTCTCATCATAGTCCATACCTTGGACTTGACGATAACCTTTAGCAACCAGTCTTGCTTTGTAAGTCTGAGGCTTTCCGTCCATATCTGTCTTTAACTTAAATATCCACTTGCAACCTATGGGTTTTATCCCAGGTGTGCTGTCTACTAAGTTCCAGACCTGATTGTCTTTCATGGACTTCATTTCCTCATCCATGGCATTCTGCCATTCTTTTGAGTTGGGACTGGCCAAGGCTTGCTGAACTATTGCAGGATCATCCTAATCTACAACTATCAAGTCATTACCCTCAGTGGCCAAGAAGCCATATCTGACTGGGTTTTGACGAGATCTTTCAGACCTCCTTGGTCCTGCAGGAGTTTCTGTTGGAATAGGACTTGGATCATTTACCTCATCGGGTACTTCTACAATATCTGTAGGTTGTTCTGTGTCTTCTCGAATTTCTTCAAGAAGCACAGGACTCCCACTGGGTTTCTTGGATAAGAATTCTCTTTCCAAGAAAACCCCACCTCGAGCAACAAATACTTTGTTTTCCTCGGGCTTGTAGAAGTAGTACCCCATGGTTCCTTTGGGGTACCCTACAAAGACACACTTGTCTGCCTTGGGTTCGAGTTTATCACCAAGCAACCGCTTGACGTAAACGTCGCACCCCCAGATCTTGAGGAAAGACAACTTGGGAGTTTTCCCTTGCCAAGCCTCAAATGGAGTGGTCTCCACTGCCTTTGTAGGTACTCGATTCAATATGAATGCGGCTGTTTCTAGGGCATGGCCCCAGAAAGATACTGGAAGGTCGGTGTGACTCATCATGGAACGAACCATGTCTAGCAGGGTTCTGTTCCTCCGTTCGGAAACACCATTCATCTAAGGGGTTCCTGGCGGGGTTAATTTTGAGAGTATACCGTTATCCTTTAGGTGACTGAGAAACTCTTGATCTAAGTACTCGCCACCTCGATCGGAACGAAGTGCCTTTATACTTTTACCAAGTTGGTTTTGTACTTCATTCTGGAATTCTTTGAATTTATCAAAGGACTCCGACTTATGTCTCATTAAATAGACATACCCGTACCTACTGAAATCGTCGGTAAAGGTTATGAAGTATCTGAAACCTCTCATGGCTTGTGTACTCATGGGCCCACATACGTCTGAATGTATTAGGACCAAGAGGTCACTTGCCCTTTCACCTAAGCCGCCAAAAGGCGCTTTTGTCATCTTGCCCATAATGCAGGATTCGCATCTCTCGATTGGTGTGAATTCAAACGGGCTTAAGAGCCCACACTTATGAAGTGTCGAGACGCGTTTCTCGCCTATGTGGCCTAGACGACAGTGCCACATCACAGTCTGGTTTGAGTCATCCGACTTTAACCTCTTATTTATGTTATAGTTTGAACTGTAGTTAGTGTTATCCATATTTAAAATATATAATCCACCAACCATAGATGCTGTGCCGTAAACGATATTATTTCTTGATAAAGTAAATAAGCCATTGTTTATGGCAAATACAAAACCAAGTTTGTCCAAACTGGACACTGAAATAATATTCCTACAAAATGTAGGTACACATAAGACATCGTCTAAAACTAATACAAGCCCTGTGGGCATCCTAAGACTAACAGAACCGACAGCCGTCGTTGACACCGAACTGTTGTCTCCGACTCTCAGATCCCGCTCGCCTTTCCCAAGGAGCTTTCTACTTTCCAGAACCTGTAGATTAACACAAATGTGAGATTCTGCTCCGGTATCAACTAGCCATGTGTCTGAGAAAGTAGCGTTGAGATTATACTCAACAACGTAAATACCTGATCCAGGTCCTGAAGGGTGTCCTCCCTTCTGCAAGCTTCTCACATAATACTTGTGCTGCCTACAATCCTTCTTCCAATGACCTGGCTGCTGGCAGTAGTAACAGACTACCTCTGAGGTTGAAGTGCTCCCTTCGGTTCTAGGAACCGCTGGGATTCACGGACCTCTAGGTGCCCTTATCTGCCCAGCTAGGTGCATCGGCGCCTTACCCTTACCTGACACTGCTGGTGCCTTGCCCTTGTTGGAGTGTCCTGGTGACTTGCCATTAGGCTTTCCAGCTCTTTTGAAACTGACAGCCTTATTGACCATGAGAACCTCAGGGGTTTTGCCCTTGAGGTCTTTCTCTGCTGTCACCAACATTCCATGAAGTTCCTTGATGGTCTTTTCCATATTATGGAGATTGTAATTGGTGATCACATCTCCATAAGCCTTTGGAAGCGACATCAGGACTATGTCTGATTTCAGCTGCTCTGTGAACTTATGACCTAGACTGGCCAAGCGATCAAAGAGCCGCTTCATCTTTAGGACATGTGGGCTAACTGCCTCACCAGCGTTGAGTCTGCAATAAAAGACCTCCCTAAGAGTGTCGTATCTTTCGACACGGGCATTCTTCTGGTAGTATATTTTAATTTCTTCCATCATCTCTTGGGGTTCTCCCATGAGATGCATGAACTGGTCCTGGGTCTCATTTTCCATGGACCCGACCATGAGGATGCCAACGTCTTGTCGATCGCTTTTGTATTTCTCATAAGCGTTCTTATCGTCATCGCTGGCATCATCAGCAGGCTCTATTAGAGGCTTGTCAGTAAGGATATACTCCTGTCTGTCATACTGAAGTGCAAGCTTCAGGTTCCTCTCCCATTACAGGAAGTCGGTCCTAGTCAGCCTGTTATTCGATAGAAGAGACTTTAAGGTTTCACTGCCAGAACGTGTTGATTTGGGTAGCGAAGTTGCCATCTAATCTATACATGAAAACAAATTCGATCAGATTATTAATTAAGTTGAAGTAAGAGACACTTGATTATGAACATTTCTGATTCTTGTGTCTGAATCTAAACCAAGATCTCCGCATACCCAAAACTAGAGTGAGTTAATCTCATCGCCCCAGTTTTGGACATTGGAGTAGGACAGTTCAGTCCTTTCACAATTCTATGTGATTCTTGGCTAGGGCTTATACATTGTGTGTATACGGCATTGCCCTATATCTGATACCCTGGCTCAGATCATCTGAGAATCGCAGACAAGTCAACTAATTTTCAACGCATGGTCCAATCTGCATGACTACTACGCTAATGCGCACACACCCATGCAAACTGGTCCATCTTCTATTAGAACCCTTTCTCATGGATCCACGTTAATCGAATCTACCCATGAGTCCGAGAGCTAATCGAAGTGATGAAAAGTGGGCGGTATCTAGCTTGACTTGAAATTATTTGCCTTTAAATATTCATTATCACTGATCATAATTTGATCTTAATATGAATTTATCATCTACAAATCCATGTAGAGATAATTTCAATTCCGGTTCACATGTGCGTGATTGACTGATTATTAATCTTTACACATGTGGGTGATGATCTAATTAACATGAACCTATGAAAATTAAATCACACATCCATCCATACATTCATAAACAGAAATGTAAATTTGCTTTAGCTAGCCCGCTAACCCTACTGGAATAAACTAGAACCTATACTAGGTCTCGTCATTCCTCATTCTCCTGGACTCCCACTGGCTCCACGCCTCCTCGGGATCCTCGTCCTTCTCTTCGGTTCTTCTTGTCTTGGGACTTTGTAATTACATTTAATTTAAATAAAATAAATGATGTGACACGCAGGTCACTAATAAATTACAACCCATAAGCAACTCGCAGGTTGCAAACCGAAATTAAATCCTAAATTTGGGCAAACTTAGCAATCATGTTGCAAACACCGTGTTATCAAACAATCATGTTATCAAACAAGCATGTTATCAAGCAAGCATATTAATTCCAATTTTATCTTGTTTTAAATCATAAAATACGGTTTGTTTAAACCGTTTCTTAAACCGGTTAATTTCTGAATTAAATCGGTTCACGCGCTGGTTTATCGAAACCGAACCGGTCTGAAATTTTAATTAATAATTGCTGAAAAATTCTGGATTTTTTCTGGGTCGGATCTGACCCAAATCCTACTGGTTTGGCCGAACCAAAATTGACCCGAGGGCCAATTTTGGTTTGGCCGAAACCCTAGCCGCCAGGCTAGCCGCGCCGTGGCCGACCAGCCCGTGAGGGCTGGCCGTGGCGGGCTGCCTGGCCAAAACCGGCCGGGCCGAGGCCTTTCCCTGGCCGGAGCCGAGAGGCTCGGCCAGATCTGCCACGGGCAGATCTTGTCGGCCTTCCCGGTCTGGCCGATCGGCCCGTGGTTCGGCCGGGGTTGGCCTTTCGGCTAGCCTCGGCTCTCCACGGGTCTCGATCCCGATCAAACTTGATCAATTAATTTTTCAGCAACATTAAATAAAATTCCAGCAATTAAGTCATCAAGCAAAATCATAAAGTTTGCAATTTTCAAATTCACAATCCCGAATAAATTGCAAAAATTAAATCTAGCCTATCATGCTCGAATACAAAATCATGCATAACCAAGCCTCTGATACCACTGAATGAATTATTTGAGGGTTCCAAACAATTAATTTCATGCCTATATAAGAAATTAACCTCAAAGTTCCATGTTTAAATACGAATCTTGCATGATCATGAATTGATCATGAGATATAGACTAGATTAAAATTTAAGTATTACCTTGAATCAAAATCTCCTTGTTACTACATTGGATTTAGTAACCTCTAAAGATCGTCCACACAGGAAGAGCAATCCAGGGATACTTGCAACGAATCTTGCTAGAAGATCGAAGCAAGCAAAACAGACGGAACGGGGCAGGAGGGGGATCGGCCGAAACTGGCTAGGGGAGAGAGAGAGTGACGGCTAGGGTTTGTAAAATAAATTGCTTAATTTTCAGATCTGAAAATTTCCCTTTTATAGACCTTAATTGGGCTCTTCATTAATTAAAGGCCTTAATGGGCTTAAAGCCCAAAGCTTTTAATTAATTGTGTAGAGAAGCCCATTCTGGTTTAGCCCATTCTGGCTAGGCCCAGTTTAGCTAATTTAATTAAATCTATTTAATTAGATTATAATTAATTAGTCCTGCTAAACCGTTCTTGATTCCGGTTTAATCCTAAACCGAAATCGGTCTAATCCGGTTTAATCCAAAACCGGATTTTGTCTCTCTCATGATTCCTCCATATGATTCCATCCGTTTTACTCAACCTAAAGTGTGTGACCCTCTAGGCTCACGACACGTCGGCGGACTGGTAAAATTACCATTTTACCCTTTCCATCATGAGTGGCCTCTAGCAAGACATCATGATTACCCAATGCTTGTGATTATCGAGATTTCGACTTAACCTTGTCGTTCATGAATCTATCCTTTTATCCTCTTGATATCTTTGACAACCACGAGGCATAGACAAGTCATCCTCGTTCTATTGTCCTGTTTCTTGATTCTGAGTTAACTGAATTATAACTGATACTAAGTATCGTCTGCATGGCCATGCTATCGTATTTCAGTTGTACTCATCAAGTGGCCTAAACTGATATCTGCTCACACGTCCGTATGAAGGATAAATCCTTCAGAGATCCATCTAGTCAACTTATGTAACTCGTGATCGAGCCAATCACAGCCGTTATTGTCACCCTTTTACAGGAGACGTTAGACTGAGTCAAACTCGTCACTCATTACATATTAACCTCAATGGTCCTTCGGTCTAATGATGTGATTTCATGATCCGACATATGAGTATGTTCATGACTGTGTCTATGTAACATACTCATGATTCGGGTCGTCCTATATCACCCCTGACTGGTGATACTATGACCTAACTTTGGCCCCTTACTGGCCATGATCAGTAGAGCGTGATCATTTAGAGTTAGCCTCATACCGATCGCTTCTTATGAAGCTTTTCTGATCGGGGACTGCTTAAGTAAGATTTTATCTGATATGTAGATCTACTATTATGTGTTGACACCTCAATGATACAAATCAAATCATACTTAAGATATTACTACAACACTTAGTAATATAAATGCCGATTTTTATTCAACTAATAATCTTTATTACAAGATTAGATTGAAAATACATTGTGTTAGGGCACAAAACCCAACAGAAGCACCTTCATGTCTCTTTACCCGTTTGCACTTCCGAGCGCATTATTGTCCTCATGATGGACTCCTCGGTCAGATGCGCTCGCTGCTTCCATCGCACCTTTGCGCCTTGCAGAATCTCCAATTTGTATGTGTCTACTCCAACTGCTCCTTTAACCCTGCAAGTTTTCCTTCTAAACTTGCTAGGAGCTGACCGAGTGTGTTTTTGAACCGTGCCTTGAGCAAAACCAAATCATGTTGCAAAGAGACGCGGGTGTCCCATACCATACCGCAAACCTCCTCGAGTCGCGTCTCTAATGAAGTCTCGAGCTCGTCGACGTCTTTCCTTAACTAATCAAGATTTCCTATACAATACGTGAGCTCTTTCTTGGCTATGTAAAGCCTATTTAAGGCATCTCCCTCTCCTGGGCGAAGTTTAGCCAAAATCGAGTCATGCGCGGAAAGTCTGCATGTGGACTTTCCTCGCACACCCGTTGTGCTTGGTTATCCCTTGATCTCTTGCTCATATTTAGCAGGATCTACTTCCAATGACATGATGACATCTTCACTCTATCGACCAGGCTCTGATACCACTTGTCACGCTCCAAATACTTTGTCGCAAGATATTTGCGGTACGTGCGACATTTAGTTACATTAGCAACTTGTTTGCTCGTGTTAAGTTAGCCTTTATGGTTGTAAAATATTTACAAGTAGTGCAATAGCATTACTCAGTTCGAAGGCAAGATGGAAGCGTGGGAAACAATTTTTAAAAGTAGAACGTACATACAAATTATTTCAGCGGTCAAATTCCTTAGTCCATGTAGACAATGCCTCAAATTTACAAGTTTTTGAAATCCAAATAATGACTTTTCTAAAAATGTTCATTCGTTTACAAGCTTGCATAGTCTCAAATGGCTCATATTTACCAAGCGGAGAAGATGAAAACTTTATTTTTCTCCTTCCTTTAATTAATCGCTCCATGTTATTGATTCTTAATTTAGGCTTTAACAAGTTCGGTGGCGTGCTCCTAGAATAATTGGGAAATTTCTCATCTAAGTTTACAATATTTGTTTATCTAAGAAAATAAAATGTGCATCAAACCATTCTAGATGAGATTGAAAATCTTATCAACCTAGTGGCCTTAGGCTTGGGATATAACTTCTTGAGTGGAAGGATACCGAGCTCATTTGGTAGGTTGAAGAAGTTAGGCGAATTGTCTATGATTGACAAGAGGTTTGTAGGGTGATCCTATCTTCCTTAGGAAACATGGCCTCTCTTGCGAAACTCGAAATGAGTTTTAACAACTCGGAGGGAAAATTTTCTTCAAGTCTTGGTCAATACAAGTAGGGTTGTCCATCGAATCGGGTTGGGTAGACCCGGCTCGGGTCGTACCCGACTCGGTTGGAATTGGGTACCAAAACCAAGAACCGATACTCGACTTAGTTGATGAGTTAGGTAGTCGGGTTCGGGTAGACTCGGGTGTTGGGTGAGTCGGGTATACCCAAGACACCCGATGGGCCTAAATCCCCAAATTCAATTTAAAATTGAAATCCCCAATCTTTAAATAAAACCCTAAACCCCAATTTGAAATTGAAATTGAAATCCCCAAAATTTAAATTTAAATCAGAAAACCTAAACCCTAACCCCAAAATTGTAAATTAAAATCAGATTCCGTAAGCCCTAACCCACAATTTAAATTTTAAATCGAAATCCCCAAATTTATAATCGAAATCGAAAACCCTAACCCCCAATTCCAAATTGAAAGAATAAACCCCCAAATTTATTTTCAAATCATAAAACCTTAACCCCAAATTTTAAATTCAATACAGAAACCCTAACCCTAACCCTTAATTTCATTTTCAAATCGAATTCCCCAAAAATTAAATCGAAATTAGAAAACCCTAATTTCAATTTCAAATTGAAATTCAAACCCCCAATTGAAAATAAATAAACCCTAAATCTTAAACCCGTAATTGAAGTCCCGAACCCTAAATCCAAAAATGGAAACGATGAAGAAAATTTTAAACCTTTGATGCCGTCGTTGTCTGCTTCAATCTCCAGCAGCTCCACTGGCGAATCGAACCGTTGATGAGCCTCCTTTCAACCATTGCTTGATTTATAATGATGGAGATGAGAATCACCAACAGATCGATTCACAGATCTGTTGTGAGATGGAGGAGAGAGGATGTGACTTACTGCCTCAGACGACGAGAAAGGAGAGGTGAGGAGGACGAACTGAATTGGTAGGTTTTTTAGAGAGATTAGAGACGAGAGGGACGAGAGAGATGAGAGAGAGAACGAGGGTTGGGCAACAAATGGTCGAGTCGAGTTTGGGTCTGTGGAGGGATAGTGAGTACGGCTCGTGAACGTGTGTGGAGGAGTGTGTGCCACGTGAAGAAAGATTGACGGATGAGATGGGTTCGCTCGAATTTGATTAACAGAGGAGGTTGTGCCATGTCGCCGAGTTGTGAGCCTGAAGGAGAAGAGAGTGAGGAGCTCTCCTTGAGTCCCACATCGGAAGCGTTTGGGACTCAATGAGAGTTTATAAGCTCGTTTATATCTCCTTCAATCATCAAACACGAGTGGTCGGGTGGTTGGGTGAATCGGGTTACCGGGTATTTTATATAGGGAAAAGGACACTTTTGTGCATCTAAATATACACTTTTGACACTTTCATACCCTACATTTTTTTTCTCTTTTTTCCATACTTGAATTTCATTTTTGGACAATAATTCCAAAATACCCAAAATACTCATGAATTGAACCAAAATTCATGGAACTTCTGGACCATTTTCCCAAAATACAAATGAATTGAACCAAAATACCCATGGATTGAACCAAATACTCATGAATTGAAAAAAAATTTAGAGCCATTTTTGGTATATAAAAGGCAGTTGTCCCAAAATGAAATTCGGGTATGGAAAAAAGAGAAAAAAAAAGTTAGGGTACGAAAGTGTCAAAAGTGTATATTTAGGTGCACAAAAGTGTCCTTTTCCCTTTTATATATATTGTCGGGTAGTCGGATACCCGACGGGTTTTACATTTGGACCCAATACTCGACTCGATTGTATTTTCAGGTGGTCGGGTATCGGGTCAGTGGGGTGTGGGATCAATCGGGTCTGAGGTTAGTCGGGTCCGGTGTCGGTCGGGTCGTTGGGTGAATCAGTGTAAGGACCTCTCCCGGGCAGTTAGACTAAAATCTGGGAAAATTCAAAATTTTTGAATAGTGACCAGATCGAGTCTGAACCTGACCCCGAGAGTTGTTTTGGACATAAGATGACGTTATTTTCGACCAAGCTAAGTTCAGGACGACTAAAGACCACTTCGTGACCTATTCGGGGAAAGTTGACTTAGGTTGACTTTTTGCCGGAAAAGTCAACCGAGGACGTTTTGGGCGATTCTGGACTCGTTAAGTCCCGAATCGCAAAACGGTCAATGCAATATTCTTATTTAGCCCATTTTAAGTCACTCGGGAGATTTTGCTGAAATCTCGATAAAAGTGCCCGTTCGGGGTCCGAAACGTCCGATTTTGGGAAATCTGATCCGTTTTCGGTTGGTGGAAAAGGTGACCGATGTGATTAATGGGTTAGGTATCAAGGGGACAAGGAAGTGACTTGTTGTGTGTGGGGTTTGGTGATGTTGGGAAAGAGGAAAAAGGGTTGATTTTTGGGTTTTCATTTTATTTAATTAAGTAATTAATTAAATAAAATGTGTTGTTATAAGGAGGGGGAGCTCCCATTTCATCCGAGAACAACCAAGAGAAAGAGAGGGAGAAGAGAAGAAAGAAGGAGAGAGAAAGAGAAAGAGAAAGAGAAAGACGGAAGGAGAAGGAGGGTCTGGCCAAGCAAGGAGGATTTCCTGTCAATCCGTCCGTCGTTTCTTTGAGATTTCTTCGTATTCGGAATCCCGGCATCGAGGACTACAAGAGGTATGGTTCTCTTTTCGATTTGGAGTAGTTTGGTTCGTGGGTTTTAAGTAGAAATGTGTTGTTTTAAGTTTAGTTAGACACTAGAGATGATTAGGCATGTTTTAAGACAAATTTGAACAAATTCCGGTGACCGGAGGCTCGCCGGAGCTCCGGCCACGTTGGTGGCTGATTCCGGTGGCCATGGAACGCTGACTCGAAGTGCTTCAACCTTCATCTTGTGAGTTTTTCCAAAGGAGCAACGGTTTGGGAGCTAGAAGCCCGGGAAGTGACTGAACCGCTGAATCTGTCCAGCCGGACGGACAATCTGTTTTGCTCCGGACGGAGCCGTTCCAGTTCGAACTTGGTTCCGAGCAAAACATACTCTACAAAAGCACCACCTTCTAAGGGAGAGGCCGACGACCTTTTATAGAAGATGATCAAATCGTCTTTTAGGGTTTTCTAAAAGATCTTGAATAGCGCCGTCCTAATACGCCATATCCAAGTTTCCTTATGCTGGTGAGCAGCTAAATCAGATCGTATCATACTTTGATTGGGATATCTTCTAAATAAGGAAACTCCGGAAAGTCGCCTCTTAAGATGTTCGGATCTTGATGTTGAGACTTCTGGATAGACATCGTCTAATTTCAGCATCAGGCTTCTTAGGACGCGACATATGGATGGACATCTTGCCATTATACAAAATAGCCAATCTCGTAGGAACCACACATCTGCTAGCGCCTTTAACATAGTGGAACGAACCATTGTCTATGGGTACATCAGGAATGTCTTTTGGTAGCCTCAGCCTTTTCTTGGCACTAAGAGTGTTCAGACCCTCTTCTTCTTCTGGCTCCTCAAAGTCCACAGTTTTCTTCTTCTTGTTTCTGCCAGATGTTGGCACAGATGCTTCACTCTTCTCTGAGGATTTTCTTTTCCCTCTCCTATCATGTTTTACCTCTATATTTTTCTTGGGCCTCAATTTATTAAGAGGAACATTGTCTTCACTTGGTGACTCTTCTGACGCATCTCCACCAATGTCTTCCACAGATTTATCTGAGATGGTTGGAGACGTTGGGGAGTTCTGCTCCGTAGGTTGCTCTGGTGAAGATTCCTCAGGGGTTGGAATCGAAGGCTTAGATGAAGTTTTAGGGTTACCTGATCTCCTTATGAGAGGAGGAATTTTTTTGTCACTTTCTCTCTCCGAGACATGCGCTGGTGCAAAGAATGGTTTTGAATGTTATGAATCAGGATTTTTTTCAGTACATTCTGCTCCATGCACCTTGACCCCATGCTAATTGTGAGTCGTTCTCGGGGTCTTGATTTTCTTTGCGGCATGCTTAATTCTCATCATGGTTGCAGAAGCTCTTGATAGATTTGGAATGGGTGTTAGAGAGCAAGGGTTTGTAGTTGAAGAAACCCTAGTTTTCGAGATAATGGAGCAAGTGGCGTGAGAATAGTGAAGAGTCGCCCCTTAAGGATTCATTTTTCTTTATTTTCGTGCTGAGTCGCCTAGGTATGTGAAAAGGTTGGTTGCATATCTTTTTGCCAAAACAAAAGATTTTGTTTCTTCTTTTTGATTTTACTCCTCCTTGTCAACCGTCAAAACTGATAACGGGCATTGGATAATGTGGGCCCAGATTTGATTTTGTAGACCCTAAATTATCTTTTTAGAGAGAGAGAAAAACAAATAAAAAAACTCTTCTCTCTGGTTTATTAATTTTCTTATTCCAAGCAGCACAGTCCAAGGGAGGACCTTAGACTTTCAAACCAATTTGTATCAAGTGCCTTGGTAAAAATATCTGCTAGCTGTTTTTCAGTCGAGATGTACTCTAGTTTGATAATCTTGTCTTCCACTAGCTCTCTGATGAAAAGATGTCTGATATCTATATGCTTGGTTTTACTGTGCTGGACAGGATTCTTTGAGATATTAATTGCGCTAATGTTGTCGCAAAACAATGTCATGACATCTTGTCCAACATTATACTCAGCAAGCATCTGTTTCATCCAGAGGAGTTGAGTGCAGCTACTTCCAGCGGCAATGTATTCAGATTCAGCTGTGGATAAGTCGATGCAGTTTTGTTTCTTGTTGAACCATGAAACCAGATTGTTTCCGAGATAAAAGCATCCACCTGAAGTGCTTCTTCGATCCGATAAGTTACCGGCCTAGTCAGCATCACAATATCCAACTAGAGTAGAGGATGTGTCGACGGAGTATAACAAGCCTAGCTCAGTTGTCCCTGATATATATATCTGATGATTCTCTTGGCTTGGACTAGATAGTTTAGTTTAGGATTTGCTTGGTAGCGTGCATAGATTCCCACAGAGAATGCTATGTCTGGACGGCTTGCAGTGAGATACAAGAGACTACCAATGATGCTTCCGTAGAGACTTTGGTCCACAATTTCTCCTTAATAGTCTATGGCAATCTTCGTGTGAGTAACGATTGGTGTTCATTTGTGAGATGCTTTCTCCAGACCGAGATTTCTTACAATGTTTTGTTGGGTTTTTGTGCCCTAGCACAATGTATTTTCAATCTAATAATGTAATAAAGATTATTAGTTGAAATAATATCGGCATTCATATTACTAAGTGTTGTAGTAATATCTTAAGTATGATTTGATTCGTATCATTGATGTGTCAACACATAATGAAATTCTGAATCGTAGCCGAGTCAAGAAGTCGAACACAAAGTCGTAACTTGTGTATCGACTACTTTCCTAAAACGTAAACCGTAAGAAAAACATTAAACAGATAATAATAACGACACCAGAGATGATTACCCAGTTCGGTGACTTCGCACCTACGTCTGGGGGCACTTTTCCAGTGAAAACGTTTTCACTATTAGGTAGTCAATAGTACAACTTCAAGCACCAACTAGCTATCACACAAGCTATTGTCCTAAGCTACTATAGATCTCACCGTGAACAACCTTGACCAAGGGCTTCTCCCCCTGTCTTTGAGATCCTCTCAATTCCACCCTTCGAGCAAGCCTATGCTCGGTGTCGTTGTCTTCTTTGACGGTGTTGTGATTCTTCAATCACAAACAAAAACCCTAACCGATCCAAACACTCAATCTTCACGACTTGATGTTTGATCGGAGCAAAGGCCGTTCTAGCTAATATAATCAGCCTCTCAACACGCCAATGGTGCACGGTTAAGAGCTCTGAGAAATCTTGCAATTTTAGAACAAGAACGGATGACTGCTAATGGGGAAGCTCAAGGCTTTTTATAGCAGCTCACATTCCTAATCCTTCCCGGATTAGGACCATGAAGTTTAAGACTTCCTGAATAAATTAGGCAAGTCGTTGCCGCCTGACAGGCTGGATGTCATCTTGCTTGTTCGGACTTCCTGAATAAATCAGGCAAGTCGAGTTGCCGCCTTTGCTGACAGCTGGAGGTCGCCTGACTTGTCGACGTCACTCTCTTGCGCTCCAAGTCTTCGTGGTGTCTTTCTTCTTTCGCTCCAAGCGTTATCGAAATAGGAAAGCTTCAGATCTTTCCTAATCTTGATCGTAACAAGTCGCTCCACATGTCATGTAACATGCTGCACTGACTTCTTACTTTTGCGCTAAAAAATTATGCCAACACTTAAACATAGCAACAATCTCCCCCTTTGGCAATTTTTTAGGCAAACACATTTTTAAGCACTTCGTCACCTTGTGGCAGTTACGCACAGCAAGTGAGTCATCTTGTGGCAGTTACGCACAGCAAGTGATGTGACTTAAAACACATTTCAGGCACATCGTCACCTTGAGGCAGTTAGGCACACAACAAGTATGTGATTTCTGATGCGTCTTCTTGTGCGGCTTTCTGGTTTATCTTCCGGACTGGCTTCTGGAGTGGGGACTTCTGTGCGCAACTTCTGGCGCGATTTCTTGCGTAACTTCTAGCGCCGCAATGTCTGGTGCGACTTCTGGCGAAACTTCTAGCGTCGCCTATCTATCTCCCCCTGCTTGTCTAACAAATATTGCCAAAGGCAATCACACAATGAAATTCGACTAACAGCAGGGTATAAACCAGCTCAATCATGAGCAAATAAGTCAGCTCAAACATGAGCAAATAAAACAAGTGTCATAGTGTACAGAAAATTAACTCGAACATACCCCGAGGATTTAAGAGTGTGTGTGGAACAAGTTTATCAGAGTGGATCAGAGAAATACTTAAAATGAGTTGGAGTTATCAACATCATCTTCATCAGCAGGTGTAGAGCGGAGATCATTGAGAAGAGCTTCACAGGCAGCTTTGCGGGTTGTCAGAACAGCAATTGACTTCTCTAGGTCATTGATCATCGCCACCATCTCTTCCTCCATCCTAGTGCCAAGTGGTTCTGAAGGTCGGGAGCTTGAACCAGCTTCTGATGCTTTGGCCATAGGAGGTGCGAGATCCCTCATATGCTTGCCTTCGAAATTTTTGAGGCTGATAGCGAGGGGCAGTAGCTTCTTACCCGGAACATCCGTCTCTCGAACAATGTGAGGACATTGTTGGAGAAGAAGACCGGTGATCAATGAAGGAAACCCGATAATAAGCTTGACAGCGCATGATTTGGCATGTTTGAAAAGGTGTTCAATTACATACGAGCCAAAATCAAGAGAAGATTGCGTACCTATTTGGTATATGAGTTTAGCCAATTCGGTTTTGATACTCGACCCGTGAGTGGAAGGCGCCCAATTTGCCCAGCCAATGCGGTACAGGATTGAGTATTTGGCAGTAAGCTCAGCAGCCGCAATGGTGTCCTTGAAGGGCCAGACCTTCTTCTGTCCTCCAGTGATCTCAAAAGCCACTTTGTTCAAGTGCGGGACTTCTTGAGTGACTTCTGGGTCCTCTCTGCCGAGATAAGCATAGATAGTTGTGGCAGATATTTCGAAGCATTCCCCCCGAACAAATACTTTCCTGTACTCCGCATCTTCAGGGTCATCAAACTCACTTGAGAGGTTGACAATAAACTCCTTGACCAATGCTGGGTAGAATGGTCCGATGTTTATGATCGTATTGGTCAGGCCTACTCTTCGGAGAAGTTCCACAATTGTGTTCATCCCCTGAGCTTCTGTGGAGAGCTCTCTTTCTGGATAGATTTTGCGCTGGTATACATACTGCCATTTAACCGCGTTGTCTACAGAATGGAATGAGACATTATCTGTCGGAGCCTTAGGAACATTTTTGGGAAGTTTCAGCCCTCTCATTGACTTTTTGACCCGTGGTAGTATAACACGGGTTTCTTCTTCTTCAGACTCCTCTTCTTCTAGAGCAGAGGTTGCTACAGAAGTCAGTGACTTCCTTCTAGACTTCTTTGGTTGTTTAGAAGCCGATGCTCTTCCTTTCTCTGTGGTTTTTCTTTTTGGGGTTAATCTCCTTGGTACTTGGGGTTGTTCTTCTTCATCGACCAACCTTCTTGTTGGTAGCTTCCTTCTTTCAAGCCTTTTAGGCCCAGCTTCTTCTTCCATGGTCTCTGCTGTATCTCCTTCTTCTATACTGACAATATTCTCTACATGTTGAGCAACTTCTGGGATGACTTCAGTATCTTCATTTATCCTTGGATCACTGTCCTAGGCTACAAGTGGGCTGTCGGCTTTCCGCAAGGCTTCTGTTGATGGGAACTTCTCTGGCGTAGGTGCAGATTTTTGGGGGCTAGATTTATCTCCACAGACGGCATCATGGATCTCAGGGGCGAGAGTTCCTTGAGCCTCTTCAGACACTTCTTTGTCTACGGGGTTTACTACAGAAGGGATAGTAGAAGTACCTTGTGAGGGCGTCTGCGAAGTGTGAGAGCCTTCCTCTTCTAGGTTGGCAGATTTGTCCTTCTCTATAGTGGAGGTAATCGCCTCCATTGGTCCATCCTGAGGTTTCGCCGATCCTTCCCCAGGGAGATTTCTTCCACGAATTTTTACTCCGTATTTGTTCGTTGTTGATTTGGTGGCCGACAACTTCTTGGCAATCACTTTTTCTCTCATCTTTGCTCGTAGCATCTTAGAGGTAGATGGTATGCGTCCACTTTGGGTACCCACCATTTGACTAAGTGCTTGATAGGAAATTGATTTTGAGAGAAAGAGCAACTGCTCTCGTTTGCAGATTTGTTTTTGCCCTTTTCGTGGTGCCCTAGTGGTTTTGGGAAGGTGGAGGGGATGTGCAGGCTTTTTCTGCGGAAGTTGAAGGGGTAGTTAGCCGATTGGTTTGTTGTCAGTTTTTCCAATCATTCCTCTTTTTGAATTTTTTGATAAAAATTCCAACTGGGCTTCTGATAATGAAATTTGGGCCCGGCTAGATTTTGTGGACCTTGGTCGGTCCTGATAGAGAGAGAGAGAAAATCCATTCAAAAGCTCCCTCTCTTCTGTCTTGACTTCTGGTTACTCTAGACAGCAAAGTCCAAGGGATGACCTTAGACTTTCAAACCTATTAGCTTCTAACGCTTTTGTAAAGATGTCTGCGACTTGTTTCTCAGTGGGTAGGTACTCGAGTTTTATCTTCTTGTCTTCTACAAGCTCTCGAATAAAGTGGTGCCTGATATCAATATGCTTTGTCTTGTTGTGTTGCACTGGGTTTTTCGAGATATTGATAGCACTGATGTTGTCATAGAACAAAGTCATGACTTCTTGCTTGACTCCATACTCTGCCAACATTTGTTTCATCCAAAGAAGCTGAGTACAGCTACTTCCGGCTGCAATATATTCGGACTCAGCAAAGCAATACAATTATGCTTTTTGCTGAACCACGATACAAGATTGTTCCCCAGGTAGAAACAACCTCCAGAGGTACTTCTTCGATCTGGTGTGCCTCCCGCCTAGTCAGCATCACAATATCCAACAAGAGTAAGAGAGGTATCAAAGGAATATAGTAGACCCAATTCAGAGGTTCCCGAGATGTACCTTATGATCCACTTGGCATGAGCTAAGTGACTGACTTTTGGATTGGCTTGATATCGAGCACAGACTGCCATGGAGTAAGCGATGTCGGGTCGACTTGCTGTTAAGTAGAGAAGACTTCCTATTATGCTTCGATAAAGGCTTTGATCAACTGGTTCTCCCATCTCGTCCTTTGTGCATTTGACATGTGTGGCAATAGGAGTTCTCTTGTGTGAGGACTTTTCTAACTCGAACTTCTTGACAATGTTCTTTGCATATTTGCTTTGGGAGATAAAGATTCCATCTGACATCTGTTTGATCTGGAAGCCTAGGAAATATGTGAGCTCACCGACCATACTCATCTCGAATTCAGACTGCATATGTTGGACGAAACGTTCCACCATCTTGTCTGACTTTCCTCCAAATACAATCTCGTCGATATGTATTTGAGCAATCATGATGTCCCTTCCTTCCTTTTTCACAAAGAGATTTTTGTCTACTCCCACTCGAATATAGCCATTCTGAACTAGGAATTGAGTATGACGTTCATACCATGCTCGTGGAGCTTGTTTGAGTCCATAGAGAGCTTTCTTTAGCTTGTAGACATGGTGAGGAGAGTCATGGTCTTCGAATCCCTTTGGCTGGGCAACATAGACTTCTTCGTTGAGATTTCCGTTAAGGAAAGCACTCTTTACGTCCATCTGGTAGAGTTTGAAGCGCAGATGGCATGCTATGCCGAGGAGAAGTCGTATGGCTTCTAGTCTGGCTACCGGAGCAAAGGTTTCTTCGAAGTCAACTCCTTCTACTTGTGTGTACCCCTGAGCCACTAGTCTTGCTTTGTTTCGAGTGATGTTTCCTTGCTCGTCAGACTTGTTTTTGAATATCCACTTTGTCCCGATGACATCGACATTGTTTGGCTTGGGTACTAGTTCCCAGACTTCATTCCTTGCAAATTGAACCATTACTTCTTGCATGGCGCAGACCCAGTATTCATCATTGATGGTCTCTTGTATATTCTTTGGCTCAATTTTGGAAATAAAGCAAATGTTACCTATCATCTCTTTGTAGTCTAGAGATGCATTTTGTCGAGTCCGCACTCCCTCATTTATGTCTCCTATCACATCCTGAGGTGGATGATTCTTCTGAATTTTTCTTGACGGAGCCCTCTGTACTATGGGAGATGCCACTTTGTCCGGGATGATTGGGCTTTCGTCTTCAGATTCTTTGCTGCGCTCTTCGTCTCTGACTTCCGGTCTGACTTCTCCTCTGACTTTTGGTCTGACTTCTCCTGAGAGATTTAGGACTTCTTCGTCCTCGTCACTGGGTTGCTCATTACTGTCATCGATCATGACTTTGATGGATTTCATGATAGTCTGGGTGCGTTTGTTGAATACACGAAAAGCCCGACTATTTCTGGAGTATCCAAGGAAGATGCCTTCGTCGCTTTTAGGGTCAAGTTTGCGTCGAGGTTCCCTATCTGCAAGTATGTAGCAGATCGATCAAAAGATATGGAAATATTTGACATTAGGCTTCCTCCCCCTCCATATTTCTTAAAGAGTGAGCGAAGTTCCAGGGCAGAGGGTCACTCTATTATGAATATGGCAAGCCGTATTCAAAACTTCAGCCCAGAAGTGTTGCGGGATGTCTTTGGCTAATATCATGACTCTTGCCATTTCTTGAAGAGTTCGATTTTTTCTTTCAACGATCCCGTTTTGCTGAGGAGTGATGGGAGCAGAAAATTCGTGTGCAATTCCTTCAGTGTCACAAAAATTTGCGGAGCTGATGTTCTCAAACTCCTTTCCATGATCACTGCGAAGTCGGACGACTCTTCCAATGGCTTCTCCTTTTTCTCGTTGAACTCTCTGACATTGGGCTTCAAAGACTGAGAAGGTGTCTGACTTTTCTCGAATAAAGTATACTCAGGTGTACCTCGAGAAGTCGTCTACACAGACAAATATGTACTTCTTCCCTCCTAGACTTTCTACTTGCATATGTCCCATAAGGTCAACATGAAGAACTTCTAGAACACGAGAAGTAGTAAGATGTTGTACCTTCTTGTGTGACGTCTTGACTTGTTTCCCAATCTAGCATTCTCCACAGATTTTTCCTTCAATGATCTTGAGGTTGGGAACTCCAATGATCGCCTTTTCAGAGAGAATCCTTTGCATGCTTCTCAAATTGATGTGACCAAGTTTTTGATGCCATAGCTTCGTCTCTTGAGCTTTAGACAAAAGGCACATGGTTTGCAAGGTTGTGACTGTTGGGGACCACAGATAACAATTATCAAGGGACCTGTGACCTGTCATGACTTCCTTCTGATGTTCGTCCTTGACAGTGCACTTGTCACGAGTGAAGTTGACATCTAGGTTCATATCGCATATTTGACTGATGCTGATGAGGTTGGCTGTAAGACCTTCTACCAGTAGAGCCTCTTTCAGACATGGTGAGTTGGGAAGGTTGAGTTTTCCTTTCCCGAGTACTCTAGCTTTTACCCCATCTCCAAAAGTGATGAAGCTATTTGTGCAAGGTTTTAAAGTGACCAAGAATGAGCTATTACCAGTCATATGTCGAGAAGATCCACTATCAAAGTACCAATCATTGCTGGTCGAAGCCTTTAGAGTGGTGTACGCGATATTAGCTCGATAGTTTACCTCCTTAACTCGCCATTCCTTACGTGGTTGTGCTTTCTTGATGGTGGTCCTTTTCTTGACGAAGCTCCTTCCATATAGCTGATAGCAGAAAGGTCGAATATGTCCTCTTCGTCCCCAGTGGTGACATACCCAGTTATGTCTTTGGTTCTGCGTCTTTGAAGCGGCCGGGGTAAGAGGTTTTTTGGTCGCTTGGTCAGGCGTGAAGTTATGCGACTTCTGTCAGGGTTTCTGGGTGACATCCTTCTGAGGGACGAAGATGGTGTGCGATGATGAGGCTTCTTTTGAATATCCAAGACCTTCCATATTTCTAGCTGGTTTTCCGATTGAGAGAATTTGGTCTAGACTGTCAGTGCTTGGATTCATCATCTTTACAGACATGGTGACTTGTTCTAACTCACCTTTTAACCGAGCAACTTCCTTTTTGAGATCAACAGTGGTTTCGAGAAGTCGTAACTTGTCATCATTAAGAGAAAGAATGAGAGCATTTTGTTTTTCGATTACCTGAGAGTCTTCAAGCCACTTGACATACCATTCGTTGTATGCATTGTTGAGAGTCTCATCGAATAGCTCATCATCAGAGTCATACTTCTTTGAATTCTCGGAAGGTTGCTCTATTGTGAAGGAAGTAAAAGCTACATAGTTACTTGTATGCTCAACGTCACTGTCCTCCTCATCTTCATCGTCAGTTAGAGAGGCATTGAATCCCTTCTTTTGTTTCTTTACGAAGTTAGGACATTCTTTCTGCATGTGTCCATACCCTTCACATTCAAAGCACTGGACTCCTTTTCCTGATTGTTCTCCTCGTCTTCCATCGCTATTTGTGTTTTTGAGCTTCTGGAACTTGTGTTGCGGCTTGTCTCTGACTTCTCGGGTGACATTCTGTCCTGTCATCTGGCTGAATCTTTTCATTACTTTATTGTAGTTTTTGGCCAGCATCGCGATAGTTTCGTCAATGTCACTGTCCGAATCAGAGTACACCAAGTTCTTCTGCTTTTGGACAGAACTTTTGAAAGCTACACCTTTGTGCTTCTTTTCGATTAGAGGTAGGGAGAGCTCGAAAGTCATTAGAGATAACATGAGTTCATCAAACTTCAGCGTCTTCAAGTCATGAACTTCTTCGATGGCGGTAATCTTCATCTTGAATTTGGGGGTTAGCGCTCTCAGCGTTTTTCTGACCAAATCTTCATCGGTCATAGGCTTGCCAAGTGAGTATTATTCATTGGCCAGATCCTTGATGCACACATTAAACTCCGCAATAGTTTCGTCTTCATTCATGGTAAGGGCCTCAAAGTTGGTCGTGAGGTACTGTAACTTCTGCTCTTTGACTTTTGAAGTACCCTCGTCAGCAACAGCAAGAGTATCCCAAGCAATTTTGGCACTTGTGCACGTGTTGATGAGTCGAAACACATTCTTGTCTACTCCATTAAAAATAGCATTGAGTGCACGAGAATTACCTAGGGCGGCTTCATCTTCTTCCGCGCTCCACTCTTTTTCTGGTTTGATGCTAGTTTGATTTCCATGAGCGTCAGCATAGTGAGGTTCCTCCCATCCATTGATGACAGACTTCCAGGTTTTGCTGTCGAGGGACTTCAAGAAGGCACACATCCGTGCTTTCCAGTACCCATAGTTTGTTCCATCGAGCACTGGTGGTCGATTTACTGATCCTCCTTCCTTTGAGTCCATATGGGCTATTCAGAAATTTTGCAAGAAAGTCACCTAAAAGAAAAGGTGCCTCCTCTGATACCAATTGGAATTCTGAATCGTAGGCGAGTCAAGAAGTCGAACACAAAGTCGTAACTTGTGTATCGACTACTTGCCTAAAACGTAAACCGTAAGCAAAACAGTAAACAGATAATAATAACGACACCAGAGACGATTACCCAGTTCGGTGACTCCGCACCTACGTCTGGGGGCACTTTGTCAGTGGAAAGGTTTTCACTATTAGGTAGTCAATAGTACAACTTCAAGCACCAACTAGCTATCACACAAGCTATTTTCCTAAGCTAATATAGATCTCACCGTGAACAACCTTGACCAAGGGCCTCTCCCCCTGTCTTTGAGATCCTCTCAATTCTACCCTTCGAGCAAGCCTATGCTCGGTGTCGTTGTCTTCTTTGACGATGTTGTGAATCTTCAATCACAAACAAAAACCCTAACCGATCCAAACACTCAATCTTCACGACTTGATGTTTGATCGGAGCAAAGGTCGTTCTAGCAAATATAATCAGCCTCCCACTGGAAAGGTTTTCACTATTAGGTAGTCAATAGTACAACTTCAAGCACCAACTAGCTATCACACAAGCTATTGTCCTAAGCTAATATAGATCTCATCGTGAACAACCTTGACCAAGGGCCTCTCCCCCTGTCTTTGAGATCCTCTCAATTCCACCCTTCGAGCAAGCCTATGCTCGGTGTCGTTGTCTTCTTTGATGGTGTTGTGAATCTTCAATCACAAACAAAAACCCTAACTGATCCAAACACTCAATCTTCACGACTTGATGTTTAATCGGAGCAAAGGTCGTTCTAGCAAATATAATCAGCCTCTCAACACGCCAATGGTGCACGGGTAAGAGCTCTGAGAAATCTTGCAATTTTAGAACAAGAACGGATGACTGCTAATGGGGAAGCCCAAGGCTTTTTATAGCAGCTCACATTCCTAATCCTTCCCGGATTAGGAACAGGAAGTTTCAGACTTCTTGAAAAAATTAGGCAAGTCGTTGCCGCCTGACAGGCTGGAAGTCGTCTTGCCTGTTCGGACTTCCTGAATAAATCAGGCAAGTCGAGTTGCCGCCTTTGCTGACAGCTGGAGGTCGCCCGACTTGTCGACGTCACTCTCTTGCGCTCCAAGTCTTCGTGGTGTCTTTCTTCTTTCGCTCCAAGCGTTGTCGAAATAGGAAAGCTTCAGATCTTTCCTAATCTGGATCGTAACAAGTCGCTCCACATGTCATGTAACATGTTGCACTGACTTCTTACTTTTGCGCTAAAGAATTATGCCAACACTTAAACGTAGCAACAAAGTGTTTCTCCATGAATGACTTAGAAGAGGCCGCTTACATTTTACGGATCAGGATCTATAGAGATCGATCCAAGAGAATTTTAGGTCTAAGTCAGAGCACCTATATAGATAAAGTGTTGAGAAGATTCTCAATGCTTGACTCTAAGAAAGGGAACCTCCCGGTAAGACATGACATCAAGCTCAGCAAGAATCAATGTCTTAAAACACCTGATAAGCTTAAGAAGATGGAGGGAATCCCGTATGCTTCGGTAGTGGGATCCATTATGTATACCATGATCTGTACGAGGCCTGACGTATCGTTTGCCCTCAACTGCCGTCAAGTGTATCCTCAAGTATCTAAGGAGAACAAAGGATGCCTTCTTAATGTATGGCGGGTTAGAACGATGTGGGTCAGGAGCTTCTTGAGTGGATTAGATGTAATGATGCAGACGTCTGATCCCGTGAGCTTATGTTGTGACAACACGGGGGCAATAGCACTTGCTAAAGAGCCCAGATTTCACATCAGGACCAAGCACGTTGAGAGAAAGTATCACATCATCAGAGAGATGGTTGATAAAGGCGAAGTAGAGATAAGCTACGTTTCAACGCATGATAATCTAGTTGACCCCTTAACTAAGGCACTTCCGCAACCTAAGCATGAGGAGCATATCAGGGGTATAAGTTTAGATTGGAATACCAATTGGGTCTAGGGCAAGTGGGAGACTATTGAGATTTTGTGCCCTATCACAATGTATTTTCAATCTACTCATGTAATAAGATTATTAGTTGAAATAAAATCGGCATTTATATTACTAAGTGTTGCAGTAATATCGTAAGTATGATTTGATTTGTATCATTGATGTGTCAACACATAATAGTAGATTTATTGATCAGATAAAATCACACTTAAGCTGTCCTCGATCAAGATAGCTTCGTAAGAAGCGATCGGTATGAAGCTAACTCTAAATGATCACGCTCTACTGATCATGGACTGAAGGGGGCCGGAGTTAGGTCATAGTATCACCAGACAGGGGTGATATAGGACGACCCTATCATGAGTATGTTACATAGACACAGTCATGAACATACTCATATGTCGGCAAATGGAATCACATCCTCACACGGAAGGATCATTGAGGTCACTATGTAATGAGTGACGAGTTTGACTCAGTCTAACGTCTCCCGTAAAAGGGTTACAATAACGACTGTTATTGGCTCGATCACGAGTTACATGAGTTGACTCAATAGATCGCTGAAGGATTTATCCCTCATACGGACGTGTGAGCAGATATCAGCTTAGGCCACTTGATGAGTACAACTGAAATACAATAGCATGGCCATGCAGTCGATACGAAGTATCAGTTACAATTTAGTTAACTCAGAATCAAGAAACAGGACAATTGAATGAGGATGACTTGTCTATACCTCGTGGTTGTCAAAGATATCAAGAGGATAAAAGGATAGATTCATGTACGACAAGGTTAAGTCGAAATCTCGATAATCCCAAGTGTTGGGTAATCATGATGTGTTGTTAGAGGCCACTCAAGATGGAAAGGGTAAAATGGTAATTTTACCAGTCCGCCGACGTGTCGTGAGCCTAGAGGGTCACACACTAAAGGTTGAGTAAAACAGATGGAATCGTATGTAGGAATCATGAGAGAGACAAAATCCGGTTTTGGATTAAACCAGATTAGACCGATTTCGGTTTAGGACTAAACCGGAAATCAATAACGGTTTAGCTGGACTAATTAAATATAATCTAATTAAATAGATTTAATTATTATAGCTAAACTGGGCCTAGCCAAAATGGGCTAAGTCAGAATTGGCTTATCTACATAATTAATTAAAAACTTTGGGCTTTAAGCCCATTAAGGTCTTTAATTAATTATTGCCTAAAAAGGGTTATAAAAGGGAAATTTTCAGATCTGAAAATTAAGAAATTTTATTTTCCAAAACCCTAGCTACTCTTCTCTCTCTCTCTCTAGCCGACCGGCCACTCCCCTCCCTCCCTCTCCGTCTGTTTTGCTTGCTTGCATCTTCTAGTAAGAATCGTTGTGAGTATCCCCGAATTGCTCTTCCCGTGTGGACGATCTTTAGAGGTTACTAAATCATATTTAGTACAAAGAGATTTTAATCAAAGGTAATATTCAAGTTTTATTCTAGCCTAGATCTCATGATCATGCAAGATCCTTATTAAATTGGATATTTGAGGTTAATTTCTTGTATGGGCATGAAATTAATTGATTGGAACCCTCAAATAATTCCTTCATGTTTTTGGCATACTTGCTTTGAGAAATGAAGATGCCATTATTCATTTGCTTAATCTGAAAGCCTAGAAAGTAAGTCAGTTCGCCAACCATGCTCATCTCAAATTCTGACTGCATATGTTGAACAAATTGTTGCACCATCTTGTCCAACATTCCTCCAAAAACAATGTTGTCTACATAAATCTAGGCGATCATGATGTTCTTTCCTTCTTTCTTAACAAATAAAGTTTTGTCCTCCCCCTCGTGTGTAGCTATTCTTTACTAGAAACTGGGTTAGACGTTCATACCAGGCTCGAGGTGCTTGTTTGAGACCGTAGAGAGTTTTCTTGAGTCGATAGACATGATGAGGAAAGCAGTGATCTTCAAACCCTTTTGGTTGAGTGACATAAACTTCTTCGGTTAAGTATCCGTTTCGGAAAACGCTCTTAACATCCATCTGGTAGAGTTTGAATTTTAGATGGCAAGCAATGCTTAACAGCAACCTGATGGCTTCAAGTCTGGCAACTGGAGCAAATGTCTCATCAAAATCTACTCCTTCGACTTGTGTGTAGCCTTGTGCCACAAGTCTTGCCTTGTTTCTGGTGATGTTCCCTTTGTCATCAAATTTGTTCTTGAAGATCCATTTTTTCCCAATCATATTGACATCGTCAGGCTTGAGTACCAGTTCCCATACTTTGTTTCTCTCGAACTGTACTAGCTCCTCTTGCATGGCACACACCCAATACTCATCTTTTACGGCTTCTTGCACATTCTTGGGCTCTATCTTGGAGACAAAGCACATGTTGCTTATCATGTCCAGGTAATTTACAGGAGTCTTACTTCGGGTTCGAACTCCTTCGTTTATATCACCAATTATATCATGAGCTGGGTTATTCTTCTAGACTCTTCTGGAAGGGACTCTTTGCGGAGTTGTCGGAGAAGTCTCTATGTTAGGACCAACATCGTTTTCTTCATCAGTCTCTAAGTCGCGTACATTGTCACTGACATCTAGTCTGACATCCGGAGCAGTCAGGATCTCTTCATCATCATTGTTGGGTTGTTCAGGGATGTCATCATCAATGACTACGTTTATGGACTCCATCATGGTTTTGGTTCATTTGTTGAATACCCGAAAAGCGCGGCTATTTCTAGAGTACCAAAGAAGATCCCTTCGTCCCTTTTAGGATCAAGCTTGCGTCGTGGATCTCGATCAGCAAGGATATAGCACACTGAGCCAAAGACATATAAGTACTTCACGTTAGGCTTCCTTCCCCTCCAAAGCTCATAAAGAGTAACTGTCATGCCTGGTCGGAGGGTGACCCTATTGTAAATATGACATGCTGTATTTAGAGCTTCAGCCCGGAAGTGAGGAGAAATGTCTTTGGCTAGCATCATGACTCGAGCCATTTCTTGAAGAGTGCGATTCCTCCTTTCCACTACTCCATTCTGTTGAGGAGTAATGGGGGCAGAAAATTCATGGGCTACTCCTTCTCAATCACAAAAGTTGGCAAATGTGGTGTTCTCGATCTCACGTCCATGGTGACTTCTTAACCTGACAATCTTGTCAATCTTTTCTCCTTTTTCTCGTTGAACTCTTCGACATAATGATTCAAAGACGGAAAAGGTATATGACTTTTTGCGAACAAAGTCTACCCAGGTGTACCTTGAGAAGTCATCGACACATACAAAGATATATCTCTTTCCTCCAAGGCTTTCAACTTTCATTGGTCCCATCAGTTCAACATGTAGAAGTTCTAGAACTCGAGTAGTGGTAAGATGTTGTGCCTTCTTGTGTGACGTCTTGACTTATTTGCCTATATGTCATTCCCCGCAGATCTTGCCTTCGACGATCTTTAGATCTGGGACTCCAATGTCAGCTTGTTCAGAAATGATTTTCTGCATGCTCCTCGGGTTGATGTGTCCAAGCTTTTGATGCCAGATTTTTGTCTCTTGTGCTTTAGACAGAAAGCATTTGTCTGGCACTGGGGCTGAGTTTGGAGACCATAGATAACAATTGTCTTGTGACCTGAGACCTTTCATCAGTTCTTCCTTTTGCTGGTCGAGTACCACACACTTGTCGACATTGAAGTTGACACAAAGATCCAGATCGCAGAGTTGACTGATGCTGATCAGATTGGCTGTAAGCCCTTCTACCAGAAACGCTTCTTTTAGACAATGTGAGTTAGGGAAGTTTAGCTTTCCTTTTCCCAAGACCTTGGCTTTTACACCATCACCAAAGGTAACATAGGAATTCAAGCATGGTGTTATGGTAGTCAAGAATGAGCGACTACCAGTCATATGACAAGATGAACCACTATCAAAGTATCAATCGTTGTTGGTAGAAGCCTTTAAAGATGTATACGCAATATTAGCTCGATATTGTACCTCTTTTACTCGCAATTCTTGTCGAGGTTTTTTTCTTGATAGACGTCCTTTGTTTTACCGAGCTTTTTCCATAGAGGCAATAACAGAACGGTCGTATGTGACCTCTTCGTCCACAGTGATGACAGACCTACTTGTGTCTGTTCTTCTTTGAGCTGTCATGATGGTGTTTCTTTTGTGACTGACTGTTGCCATATGTATGTGACGTGTCGTACGTAGCCTTTTGGGGGATAAAAACAGTCTTGAAAGTTGAGTCTTTTCTTGAGTAACCAAGCCCTTCCATGTTCTTTGATGGCTTTCCAATGGACAAAATTTGATCCAGAGTGTCAGTGCTTGAATTCATCATCTTGACTGACTTGGTCATGAGCTCCAGTTCTCCGTTCAGGCGTGCGACTTCTTTCTTTAGGTTAATGATGGTTTCTAGAAGCCTCATCTTATCTTCATTGAGAGCGAGAATGGTTGTATTTTGTTTTTCCATTACTTTGGAGTCTTCGAGCCACTTAAGATACCACTCATTGTAGGCATTATTGAGAGTCTCATCAAATAGCTCATCATCCGAGACAGGCTTCTTTGAGATTCCAGTGGATGTGGAGGCAGTAAAGGCCACATAGTTACTTGTCTGCTCTTTATCGCTGTCTTCCTCTTCATCAGATAATGAGGCTGTGAACCCTTTCTTCTGTTTCTTGAGGAAGTTGGGACATTCTCTCTGTACATGTCCATAACCTTCACACTCGAAGCACTAAACTCCTTTTTCTTTTCCTTTTCGTTCTTGTTTGCCTTCTTTGGGAGAGTTCTCAATCTTCTGGAACCTTTGTGGAGGCTTGTCTCTAACATCTCGAGAGACATTCTTTCCTGCCATCTGGTTGAACCTTCACATAACTCGATTGTAGTTTTTGGCCAACATGGCAATTACTTCATCGACTTCGTTGTCTGAGTCAGAGAATATATGCTCTTTTGTCCTTGAGTTGAGCTCTTAAAAGCTATGCCTTTGTGTTTCTTTTCCAAACTAGGGAAAGAAAAGGCTCGTAGGTCATTAGGGATCTCATAAGCTCATCAAATTTCAAGATTTTTAGATCATGTACTTCTTCTATGGTAGTGATCTTCATCTTGAATCTGGGGTTTAGTGCCCTTAGGTTTTTTCTTACCAGATCCTCATTAGTCATAGGTTTGCCAAGCGAGTAAGATTCATTTGATAGATCTCAAATTCGAACGTTGAACTCGGCTATTGTTTCATCCTCGTTCATGGTGAGAGCTTCGTAGTTGGTGGTGAGATATTGTAGTTTTTGCTCTCGTACCTTAGAGGTTCCTTCATATGCTACAACAAGAGTATCCCAGACTATCTTTGCACTTGTGCATGTGTTGATGAGTCTGAAGACGTTTTTGTCAACTCCATTGAATATCGCATTTAGTGCTTGGGAGTTTCCTAGGGCAGCTTCGTCTTCAGCGGGGCTCCAATCCTTTTCTGGTTTAGGGCCAGATCCATCAGAGTATTGGGGCTCTTCCTAGCCATTGATTACTGCCTTCCAGTTCTTGATGTCCAGGTATTCATTAAGGCACACATGCGTGTTTTCCAATACCCATAATTTGTTCCGTCGAGTACGGGGGATCGATTGATTGATCCTCCTTCCTTTGAATTCATCTTAGCTACTCAGAATATTTGCAGAATCTCACCTAACAAATAAGGTGCTTCCTCTGATACCAATTGAAATTCTGAGTTGTTGCAAAGACAAGATGTCGAACACAATGTTGTGACAATTTGTTCGACAACTTGTCTGATCATAGATAAGTAAATAACGGAACAATAAATAGAAGACACACAATATGTTTACCCAGTTCGGTGACTCCGCACCTACGTCTAGGGGCACTCTGCTAGTGGAAAGGTTTTCAGTATTTGGTAGTCAATAGTACAATTTCAAGCCCACCTAGCTATCACACAAGCTATTGTCCTAAGTTACTATAGATCTCACCGTGAACAACCTCAACCAAGGGCCTCTCCCCCTGTCTTTGAGATGATAGCATTTGTGCCCTAGTCCAATTGCTATTACCTGTAAACGTCTATGTACATTATCATCGTTTGTAATATATATATATATATATATATATATAACGGTTTTGTATTACTTATGTGTTGAAGTAATATGTTAAGCATGATCTTATTTATGACCACTAAAGTAGTAGAACCATAAATCTGTACGGATCACACTTAACGAGTCCCTGGTCAAAACATGCTTCCTTAGAAGCGACCAGTATGAGGATGGTTCTTAATGACGTAGCTCTACTTGTCATAGGGATGAGGGATCCCGGAATCATATCATAAATATCATGAGGTGATTGATATCGGACGACCCGCTTTGAATAGTGTTTTCATAGATTAAGCCATGAACATATTCAAATGCGATAGCTTGTCACGACATCCTTAGACCGAGGAGTCTTTGTGATCACTATGTAATGAACGTGCGGCTTTAACATGCACCTAACGCTTTCTGTGACAGGATTGCAATAACGGGCATGATTGGGTGGCGGAACGGGTTGCATGAGTGACACAAAAGACGGCTAAGGGATTTATCCCTCATACTACGGTATGGGAAAGATATCCGTTAAAAGGCCTCTTGATCGAGACTGACTGAGAGTAAGAGCATGGCCATGTTGGTGATACGGGTTATCAGTTCTCAGCCATCTCACATATCAAGTAACAATGATTGATTAAACAAGGGTGACGACTCTATGCCTTGTGATCAATCGGGATACCTAGAGATAATAGGATAGTGACTTGTACGCACAAGATTAAGTCGAATCATCGATCGTCATGCACCTTGGGTAATCATAATGTCTTACTAGAGACCACTTATGATGGATCGGGCAAGAGCGATCTCTTGCGCCGATCTGCCAACGGTGGCACGAGCCTAGAGGGTCACACACATTCAAGACGGATAACTTGAGACAAGGAAACCTTGACGTTTCTTGAGGAGTAATACATGGACAAAACTGGGGGTTTTGTACCATGGGTTTGGTTTGAGAAAATAATTAGCGAATCGAGAAAATTGAGTTTTTCCGTCGATGTCGAGTCGGACTTTGTTTGATAAGTAACGACAAAAAGGGTTGGGCTATTTTTGGACTCGACACGAGACCACACGGGCGAGCCCATTGGGCTCGGCCCATGAGGCCTCGTGGCCGGCCCAAACAAGGGCCCATTAAGGGCCCAATAAACCCTCTTGGCCGGCCCACATGGTAGGTCCATGTGTGGGGGCCACACAACACCATGCTTAGTTAGTGATTGTGGATTAAGAGGTGAGTGATTTAAGGGGTATGAGTTAAAGCACCTTTAAGCCCATACCAATCACTTTTAACCCATACTTGTGAGTTGGATGATGAATTCAAATACAAGACTTTAATTCATTATTCAAATTAATCAAAAACTCACAAATATCTCTCTCTCTCTCATAGTGGCCGGCCACACCATCTCCCTCCTCCATCTTGCTCTTTTGTTCTTCATTTAATTGTTCTAGTAGGCAATTAAGTGAGGGATCATCAAGATCATCCCCTTGGTGTGGACTTGCTTTAGAGAAGAAGATCTGAAAGTTCTTCTTTATCGATTCAACAAGACTTAAAGGTAAACATCTTGTGAAATAGATTTTGCTTTGGGATTTAATGGTTTATGTTCTTGGACAAGGTTTGGAGTAGATTTTCTATGCTTCCGCTATCTCGACGATCTAGAATGCTCCTAAACCCTACAGTGGTATCAGAGGATTAGTTACCCTCTTAATCTTTGTCTTGTTGAATTAATTTCGGTTTTGTGATTTTTGCATGCCAAAATTGTTGATAACATGATTTTAATGCTTTTTGGGAAATTTGCATGAAATATATTATTTTTGAAAAATATACTGAATTTGGAATTTTTCGGAAATTATTGGATTTGTTGGGTCCGAGAAGAGACTCTCGTGGAGCCGGATCGGAGGTACCGGACGGAGGTCACCGGAGGCCAGTGAGGCCGGCGGTGACCGGGGCGTCCCCACTCTTGGCCGAGGCCGAGAGTGGCGTTAAGCCCGGTTTGGGCCTTCCAAGGCCCAAACCGAGCCGTGTTATGTTGGGCTCGGCCCAATGGGTTTTCGGCCCATTGGCTTGGCCCAACTTGGTTAGTGCGTGATGTTTGATTCGTGTCACGAACCGTTTTTCGAAAAGGTCTAGTTTCGATAAACCCGACCAAGCAACTTGGCAAAATAAAAACCGGAATTATTGCATATTATTTGATAACATGTTTGTGTGATAACATGTTGGATGATGTGATGAAATGTATGATGCATTAGTAGCCCATTAGATTTTATCGCTTTCACGGTTTGCATACCGTTAGTGTTAGCGTGTAATTATTCTTTTATTCGAGCCCATAAAGTGTAATTATTTTTTATCCGGTCTACGAATCGAGTATTAATTGTAATTATTACTCCAAGACGAGAAGGATGGAAAATCGAGCACAATGACGGTCTTGGAGGAAGTCCAAGAGCTAGTGGGAGCCCGAGTGAGAAAGACGAGAAGATATGAAGACTCGTAGAATCCTAAGATTAGGATTGGCTATAAAATGCATATTTAACGCTTTATGAATGCTTGCTTGAATTATTTAATTAATAACATGCTTGCATGATTAGCTTATAAGTTTATAAGCCATCACCTCACATGCAAAGATTAAAATCGACTTTAATTGTTTGCATGTTTAAAGCGTTGTGAACTATCATCGCACGGGTTGTGATAGATGAGTTCAAATTTGAAACGTGTTTGCACGGGTTGCAAATGACGTTTTCAAATGAAGATAGTATGTGATACAATTAGAAACGTCACAACACGGGTTGTTGATGACGGGTTCGTAATTGTGCCAAATACTTTCGAATTATTAAGCACAACCAATTTACAAGATAATTTGAGTCAAGTGAGATGCCACCCAAATTCACACCCATATAGAAACATTTTATCGGTGTCGTGCGCCTTAGCGGAGCATCTGCACAAAGTTAACTCGTTAGTGAAGGTTGGTTGACTCGACCACGATTCTTGGCCTGAGGTCGAGCTGGGGTATTGAAAGGGTAAGCCGTGTGTTTTATGCACATACCCTGACCAAGAGTTACACGGGTTGTAATTGGACGGACGTCCTACCTAAATAAGTCAATTGGAGCGGTGCGTCTTAGCGTACTTCAAATGACAAATAAGGGATCTTGGTTTAAGATTCTAAACCTTAGAATCGGATGGTTGGTGTTTAATTCGGATCTTCGTAAATTTATTCAACTTTTCTAATTAAATTTACTTTCTTGTGTTAGTTGGTTGGTGTTCAACAAACTCGTCTAATTTGTCGTTGAGGACTATACTCGAAAAGTGTAAACTCAACGGGACAAATTATCTGAACTGGGACAGAAATTTACGACTTGTGTTAAAGTTGGAACGAAGGGAGTACGTCCTTGATAAGGCTATCCCGGTGAAGCCAGCTGCCAACGCAACGAGGGTCGTTAAGGATGCGTACCAGAAACACCTTAGCGACTCTATCGACGTTGCGTGTGTCATGCTGGGCTGCATGGAGGCGGACCTCCAGAAGCAGTTTATGGAGCTATCCCATGATCCGTTTGCATGTTTGCACAAATCAAGGATCTGTTCAAAGAGAAAGTACGTATTGAAAAATACACTGTTCTCCAAGAACTAATTGCCTGCAAGATGTCAGCAGGCAGCTCCGTAGGTCCACACGTCCTACGTATGAAGGGACATTTCGACCATATGACTAGTATCGGTATTTCTATGGAAAAGGAAATGGCTGCGGATTTTATTCTGCAATCCCTTCCTCATGCATATGGTGGATTCGTCATGAACTACCACATGCATGATATGGACAAGACCGTATCGGAGTTGCACAACATGCTAGTGACTGCCGAGAAGAGCATAAAGGGCAGTTCGCCCAAAAGTGTTCTTATGGTCAAGAAGGGATCCAGTTTCAAAACTAGTGGTGGAAAGGGTAAAGCCCCAATGCACCTGGCAGGAAAGATCAGACGACCATTTGTTCCTAGACCTTCCATGCCCGTAAAAGGCAAAGGGAAGGCAAAGGAATCGATCTGTTTCTACTGTCAAAAGCCTGGTCATTGGAAGAAAAACTGTCAGCAACTGAAGGAGGATCAGAAGAAGGGCGGTGGGGCCGCTACTTCATCAGGTATTCCAATAGAGCTATATCTTTCTACGATAAATACTTGGGTACTAGACACTGAAGCTGAGTCTCATTTCTGTGCGGATATACAGGTGTTGCACAGTAGAAGAGTTATAGGGGAAAGCGAGGTGGACCGAAGAGTTGGGAACAACGTGAGAGTTGCCGCAACTGCCGTGGGTTCTGTTAACCTTGTTTTGCCCAGTGGGCTTGTAATTGAACTTAATGATGTGTTTTGCGTACCTGCTTTCAGCAGGAATATTATTTCAATTTCTCTTCTTGAAAAAGAAGGTTATTATTTTAATATTAAGAACGGGTTTTTTAATATTATGCGCAACAACTTGTTTTATGGCAATGCTCACACTGTTGGAGGTTTATACATATTGAATATGCAAAACTCGAGATCCAACATGCTCTATAAATGCTAAGAGGTTTAAAGCTAATGATTTAGACCAAACTCTAATCTGGCATTGTCGTCTAGGTCACATAAATGAGAAACGCATCTCAGCGCTTCATAAGCGCGGACTTCTAAGTCAATTCGAATTCCAAACGATTGATAGATGCGAAGCTTGTTTAATGGAAAAGATGAATAAAGCGCCCTTTACTGGTTTAGGTGAGAGGGCATGTGATCTATTGGGTCTAATACATTCAGACGTATGTGGACCAATGCATACACCAGCCAGAGGTGGTTTAGGCTACTTTATCACATTTACTGACGATTTCAGTAGATATGGTTATGTCTATCTCATAAGACATAAGTCCGAAGCCTTTGATAAATTCAAGGAGTTTAGGACTGAAGTAGAAAACCAACTCGGAAAAAGTATCAAGGCACTCCGTTCTGATCGGGGTGGAGAATACTTATCCGAAGAGTTTCTTAGTCATCTTACAGAAAGTGGAATACTATCTCAGTGGACTCCGCCAGGAACACCGCAACTCAATGGTGTGTCCGAGCGAAGGAATCGGACATTGTTGGATATGGTTCGATCGATTTTAAAACTCACTGATCTCCTGATCTCCTTCTAGGGTTACGCTCTGCAAACGGTCGCATTCATAATCGAGGTGGGACATTCTTGGAGAAGGAATTTATTTCCAAGAAAGTCAGTGGAAGGGCTGTTCATCTTAATGAAGTTCTAGATGAGATGGTCACTTGGGAACCACTGGACGACCCACCAGAAGTAGTCGTTGAGCAAAAACCAATAGCTACAGTTAATAAGGACGTAACCGACTTTGAGAAATGGCTGGAAGCCATGAGGGAAGAAATGCAATCCATGTCAGATAATCAAGTGTGGGACTTAGTGGAACAAACCCCTGACGCAAAGTCATTGGGTGTAAATGGATCTTTAAAATAAAGATGGACATGGATGGCAAACCTCAGACCTATAAAGCAAGACTGGTAGCAAAAGGTTATAGGCAAGTCCACGGAATTGACTATGAAGAGACCTTTTTCTCCAGTAGCTAGGTCAAATCTATCCGCATTCTACTTGCCGTAACAACTATGAGATATGGCAAATGGACGTCAAAACCGCCTTCTTCAACGGGAGGTTAGCTGAGGACTTTTATATGTCCCAGCCTGAGGGTTTTGAGGATCCTAAGAATAAGGGAAAGATTTGCAAGTTGCTCAAATCAATTTATGGTTTGAAGCAAGCATCTCGGAGTTGGAATCAACGTTTTGATGAAGTTGTGAAACAGTTTGGCTTCATCAAGAACGATGATGAACCTTGCGTATATAAAAGGGCAGATGGGAGCAAAGTAGTCTTCTTGGTGCTTTATGTTGATAACATACTGCTCATTGGAAACAACGTCCCTACCTTGCTCTTAACAAAGACATGGTTAGGTGAGTGTTTCGCAATGAAGGACTTAGGCGTGGCCTCTTACATCTTGGGGATCAAGATATATAGAGACCGTGTCAAGCGAGTCTTGGGCTTAAGTCAAAGCACCTACATAGACAAAGTATTGAGAAGATTCTCGATGCAAGATTCAAAGAAAGGACTGCTGCCCATGCGTCATGGCCTAAAGCTAAGCAAGAAGTAGTGTGCTGAGACACCTGCAGAGCTAGCAAGAATGAATGAGATCCCATATGCTTCGGCTATAGGGTCCATAATGTATGACATGATATGTATGAGACCGGATGTCTCGTTTGCCCTAAGCTGTACTAGTAGACATCAGTCCAAACCCGGTGAGGAACATTGGATTGCCGTCAAGGCGATTCTCAATTTTTGAGAAAAACCAAAGACGCTTTTCTTGTATACGGGGGAAGAAATGATGATCTAGTCGTCAAAGGAATAGTCGACGCTAGTTTTCCAGACAGACCCCGATGACTTTAAAAGTCAGTTGGGTTATATGTTTATGTTGAACGGTGGAGCTTTCAGCTGAAAAGCAAGAAGCAGGACACACTTGCCGACTCTACGACCTAAGTTGAGTAAATTGCTGCATCGGAAGCGGCAAAATAGGCTGTATGGATCAGGAGTTTCATGACTGGGTTAGGTGTAATTCAAAACCCATCTAACCCAGTAGACTAATATTGTGACAACACCGGGGCCATTGCGCAAGCTAAGGAACCCAGGGCACATGACAGATCCAAACATGTACTCAGGAAGTATCACATCATCCGCGACATTGTTACTAGAGGTGATGTGAAGATCCACTACGTTGCAACTGATGATAACACAGCCGAACCCTTGACCAAGGCTCTTCCACAAGGAAAACATGATAAACATGTTAGGTCAATGGGTATAGACTGGGACTTAGATTGGAACTAGGGGCAAGTGGGAGATTGATAGCATTTGTGCCCTAGTCCAATTGCTATTAGCCTGTAAACGTCTATGTACATTATCATCGTTTGTAATATATATATATATATATATAAAATGGCTTTGTATTACTTATGTGTTGAAGTAATATGTTAAGCATGATCTGATTTATGACCACTAAAGTAGTAGAACCATAAATTTGTACGGATCACACTTAACGAGTCTCTGGTCAAAACATGCTTCCTTAAAAGCGACCAGTATGAGGATGGTTCTTAAAGACGTAGTTCTACTTGTCATAGGGATTAGGGATCCCGGAATCATATCATAGATATCATGAGGTGATTGATATCGGACGACCCGCTTTGAATAGTGTTTTCATAGAATAAGCCATGAACATATTCAAATGCGATAGCTTGTCACGACATCCTTAGACCGAGGAGTCTATGTGATCACTATGCAATGAACGTGTGGCTTTAACATGCGCCTAACGCTTTTTGTGACAGGATTGCAATAACGGGCATGATTGGGTGGCGGAACGGGTTGCATGAGTGACACGAAAGACGGCTAAGGGATTTATCCCTCATACTACGGTATGGGAAAGATATCCGTTAAAAGGCCTCTTGATCGAGACTGACTGAGAGTAAGAGCATGGCCATGTCGTTGATACGGGTTATCAGTTCTCAGCCATCTCACATATCAAGTAACAATGATTGATTAAACGAGGGTGACGACTCTATGCCTTGTGATCAATCAGGATATCTAGAGATGATAGGATAGTGACTTGTACGCACAAGGTTAAGTCGAATCATCGATCGTCATGCACCTTGGGTAATCATAATGTCTTACTAGAGACCACTTATGATGGATCGGGCAAGAGCGATCTGTTGCGCCGATCTGCCAACGGTGGCAGAAGCCTAGAGGGTCACACACATTCAAGACGGATAACTTGAGACAAGGAAACCTTGACGTTTCTTGAGGAGTAATACATGGACAAAACTGGGGGTTTTGTGCCATGGGTTCGGTTTGAGAGAATAATTAGCGAATCGAGAAAACTGAGTTTTTCCGTCGATGTCGCGTCGGACTTTGTTTGATAAGTAACGACAAAAAGGGTCGGGCGATTTTTGGACACGGCACAAGACCACACGGGCGAGCCCATTGGGCTCGGCCCATGAGGCCTCGTGGCCGGCCCAAACAAGGGCCCATTAAGGGCCCAATAAACCCTCTTGGCCGGCCCACATGATGGGTCCATGTGTGGGGGCCACACAACACCATGCTTAGTTGGTGATTGTGGATTAAGAGGTGAGTGATTTAAGGGGTATGAGTTAAAGCACCTTTAAGCCTATACCAATCACTTTTAACCCATACTTGTGAGTTGGATGATGAATTCAAATACAAGACTTTAATTCATTATTCCATTAATCACAAAAACTCACACAAATCTCTCTCTCTCTCATAGTGGCCGGCCACACCATCTCCCTCCTCTATCTTGCTCTCTTGTTCTTCATTTAATTGTTCTAGTAGGCAATTAAGTGAGGGATCATCAAGATCACCCCCTTGATGTGGACTTGCTTTAGAGAAGAAGATCCGAAAGTTCTTCCTTATCGATTCAACAAGACTTCAAGGTAAACATCTTGTGAAATAGATTTTGCTTTGGGATTTAATGGTTTATGTTCTTGGACAAGGTTTGGAGTAGATTTTCTATGCTTTCGCTATCTCGACTATCTAGAACGCTCCAAAACCCTACATGAGATCCTCTCAATTCCACCCTTCGAGCAAGCCTATGCTCGGTTGCGTTGTCTTCGACAATCTTCTTCGTGAGATTTTAATCACGAACAAATACGTTCAAATCACAAACACTCAAATCCTTGCGAGTTGATGTTTGTGATCGACAATATCCTTCTAAATTAAACAGCCTCTGATCCGCTAGTCTTACACGGTCACGAGCTCTGAGTATTTAGCACAGGAAAGGACGTAAAAGCAGGCGAGTTGCTAAGGGTTAGAGCACCTGCTTTTATAGCAACTCGAGTAGCCTAATCGGTTTCCAATATCGATTAGGAAATCCAAACCCTTGTCGTCCTCGGCGTTACCGCCTACAGGCCTTGCTGACGTGTCTTGATGCTAGCTGGAGAATGCCTTATTTAGTCGTTGCCTAAGACTCACGCGCACTGGTGTTCTCTGTCTAAACAAGAATGCTGCAGTACTTGACTAATTCTGCACACATGATGTCATACTACATATGTTGCGGTATGTTAACTGACATCTTATCTTGTGCTTAAAAAAATATGCCAATACTGAACGTAGCAACACCTATGAATATGTATCTTTGCTAGAGATGAAACACACAAAATTTCGAAATACCATAACCGTCTCTCTCTCTTCCTCTCTATCTCTAGTTCTTACTCCTTGATTCTCTTTACATCACGATTAAGAGTTCGCCTACGATTGTCGTTGTATTATATAAGAAATTTGCCCATACGGGGTCAATATTGTCTTAAGGAAAGCGGATTACCGTGCCTCGACGATAATCTATTCCTTTTTCATCTGTCCAATACTGAATTACAGGTCAAGTAATATGTATTCATTATATATATATATATATATATATATATATATATATATATATATATATATATATATATATATATATATATATATATATATATGTTCTATTTCATTTGTTTGTTTGGTTCAATCATCTTTATTATTATATTATTGGATGTATGTTTTTGTTTATGAATTTGAGTTTATGAGATAACAACATATCTAACACCTTGTACACTACTACACAATCACCAAGGGTTTTGAGTCTTTTCACATGAATTCTGGACATATGGAGCTTCTGCGCTTGAGTCACGACAAATGAGTCATGACAGGGTGTTGTGACTTGGTAGTGTCGTGACTCCTCTTCTTGAAGTCTCGGAGCCAACTGAAATCTCGGTGCAACATCACCTACGTCTGGGGGCACTCTTCCAGTGAACAAGTTCCACTATAGGTAATCAATCACACATACAAAGCTTTACGATTATCGAATTTAAGCCCTATGGTATTATTACTAGTGTGAACTTAGCCCCAAGGTCTCCCCCTGTATTCGAGCCTCCAACTCGAGTCCACTCTTAGAACTGATCCCACAGTTCTGTCTCCTTCTTTGTCGTCGTCATCAAAGGTTTGCTCACAGCTTCACTGGTGCGGGTTCGTTCAAATCAACCAAACAATGTTTCTGCGAATCTTTGTTTGGAACACACAAGCTATGATCTTAGCTACAACATACAGCTCCTTACTACGCTCGTCCAACACGTTTAAGGACCCTGTATATTATCAACCAAGATACAGCTACACAGAACCACCTTCTACGGGATGGAACGATCACCTATTTGTAGAAGATGTGACGAGATTCTCGTTAGGGTTTCCTACACGATCTCGTACGCGCCTTGCCGATTCCATCTCTCCCATGTTTCCTTTCGCTGCTGCATAGTCGATACAGAAATATTCTCTCTGATATGCGGAGATCTTCTAATTAAGGAAACTCCAGAAAGTCTTCTTGCAAGATGTTAGATCAGGATGTCCAAGACTTCGGGATGGACATCTTCTGATTTGAGCGTCGGCGTCTTAGGTCGCGACATATGGATGAACATCATTCCACCATATAAAATAGTCAACATCCGTAGGAACCACACAATTATTCGGTAGTAACGGCTCGGTGTCATGAGCTGTTGGCGTAAGAAGGATGTCATGCCTCAAAGTTGATCTAATCCTCATGCCACGCCAGCCAACGACGACTGATGTCACGAAAGGGTGTCGTGACTATCACTGTCGTGCCTCATCTCACAATCTCTGCACTCCTTATCAACTGTGACTCATGCCTCCACCGTCATGACAGGGTATCGTGAATGGGACTGTCGTTACTCGAGCTCCTGAAACTTGGATCCTTGCACTCATGCCCTGCATCTCACGACTTGAGAGTCACGATTGGGTGTCGTGACTCGAGCGGTTGTGACTGGGGTCTCCTGCAAGTCTTCCTTCTCTAGCACCCTGGACTCACGAGTTGGTATCGTGACTCAAGTTCCCTACTGCTCCTTTTTAGCTCCACCTTGTCTCGACATGATTTCGGTTCTTCCATGGGACTCTTTTCAGCTCCACTATGCCTTCAAAAATGACATATTTCCTTGCACATAATCAAAATCCATTTTGTGCGTGTAAAAGTACTCAGATTACCCTAAACATCCTGGAATCAGGGAGAAATTAAGTTCATTGTGAGGAGATTTGGCATGAGTGGAGATGTAAAATCAACTTTCATTAGGTGACGATAATGGTGTTCGTCGATTCAGAACATTCCCTTCTGATAGCCAAGATATTACACTTCCTTAGGCATAAATTTGTACAAAGTATTTGTACCACTAATTTTTTTTGTATGTTTTCATAACTATAGATATATAGTAATGAATATAAAAAAAATGATAATGTTTTATTTAAAATATACATTTTAATGTGATTTGATAAAGTTTAAGATCCATAATTTATATATGTGATATTTCAACTAGTTTTTAAACCGTGAAACTCTTGAAACAATTAGTGGATACAATAAATTCTATTAAATAATATTAAAAGTTATAAAAAATCATATAAAAAATGATAAATTGTATTTCAAACAAAAGACTAAATGAACATATTGTATGGGACCATAGAATCGTGATATGCAAGACGACAAAAATAGTTCTGAAGAAAGGTAGATTTTTGTCAACCGGTTCTGAATTAAATGATTTATTGAGAATTGACCTTAATGCCTTCACTCAGGTAATCTTCCATTGAGATTATGCAATTGTTTTTTAATTGGTTTATAATTTATGGTAATGTGTATTCAGTTTTAGCTAATCTTATTTTAATGCTAAGTTTTCCTTCATGTAGTTTAACCATTCGATTTTTTATTCAGTTCATGTTATGTTTTCACAATTGTTGTGATACTTGTGATTCATTTAATTGAGAACATGTTTTTTTAAATATAACTGGTGATGCATGCTTTTTTTCTCAGCAAGATGGAAGATTTTATTGATGAGCCAAGCTAGATTTTGTAAGAAAGAAAAACAGCTGAAAAGATATACTAACAAATTGAGAACAACAAGAGAAGAAAGAAGCGAGAAAAACAGGAAAAATTATATATAGGAAACACCGTAAAAACTCAATCCTTTCGTTTGAGATTTTTAAGAATATCAGTCTCGATATCTTCAAAAGTCTGAATTATCTCGGAGTTTGTCGCCGAACTAGTAAAACCAAGAGCTTTACAACAGTTCCAATCTTGAATAGCACAATTACGAGGATTGCATTACGATGGAAGTCGACAAACTCCCACCGTGCTCGTCGGAGAGGAGGAAGTCAAAGACACTATGACGGGATCTGGAGGCTTCACAACAACCTGAGGAGATATGGACTTCTTATCGCGATTACAGGTGCGGACAATTGGAACGGGATTCCAACGTCGACGTCTTCTCTTCTCTTTTTCCCAAAAAGAGCCACCAATGGTTTACCGAGGTCATCGAAATCAATAACATCTAGCATCAAAGCAAGCCCATCATTATATGGAGGATAAGAATAAATCACTGGCCCAACTGAATTAGGGTAAGAAACCTTTAAAGAAAACAAAAGTTTCAAATTCACGCGGAGTAGCCACATTAAATGAGCAGTCACGCACAACCTACAATACACGCACCTCGATGTCGTCAATCGCAGCTACCTCCTCGCGAAATGAGGCACCCGAATCCGAGGCGGCAACATCAGAGTCCATGCCAGCAGCACTCGAGGAGCGGATCACCGAAATGTCGGACAATTGTTAGAGACTAACTGACTCTGATACCGTCGCAGCCGACACCAGCGAAACAACCGATGACATGGGTGCAGGCGAACATGGAGAAATCTCACATTCCTCGGAGATGAGATGCGATCTCGCCGAAGAGGAAGAGAGCACCGGAGAGCCCAGACCTCCAGAATGGCGATGAGAACTGCCCGAGGAAGAGCAGCCCGATGTTCCCCAATCCTCCAAAACACAGTGCGGGACACAAGAGGCCGCAATGTCCGATAAGACAATAGTGAAAGTTTTATGCATAACTAAGAGGTCCAAAAAAGATGGGATGGGAGCAACTGATCATGAATGAACCAAAACCAACTCATTATCAAGTTGCGACCCAGAGATAGATGAGGGATGAATGAGAATGACATCTCCCACTTTAGAAGCAATGCTTGAGATGGAATCATCCGACCAAGAAAAAATAGGTATTCCGATGATGGAGATCCAGCGGAAGAGGCCTCCAGTTTTCAAGAACTTAGGCATGACAACAATCTTTGTAAACCACCGAAAGAGCCAAGACCAACTAGAGGCTTCCAGCTCAACCAAGAAACCTTTTTTTTATAAGAAGAGATGATGAAGACATGATTTTCAAGAAGTGCTATATGAGCGTCAAAAGCCCCCCTCTTGGCACATCTCACCCATAATAAAGTCGGCACCCCAACCAGATCGAGCCGCTCCTACGACAAAGTGGGAAAACTTTGTTAAGAAGTGATTGTTGATCGATCCATAGCCGGCGGGGTTGGCCACATATGAATCAATCCGGACTTTGCTCAAAATTTTCTCTGGGACGAGGGTGAACTGTTAGATATATTATATTAGTTATTAATATATGGGCCGAGCCCCACTACACTTTGTATCTCTACTTAAACCCTAGCCATCATAACTCATGTAAACCCTAGCTTATCAAGCCTATATATAGAGGCGTTTGTATCAGAAGTGTTCTGAATTCTTTCGATCCTTTCTGGATTCAGCTTTTATTCGAGTATGGCTTTGCCCACTCGTTAATCATGATTTAACGGGTGGGCGAGGCACAATTTTTACCTATATATTTATTTAGCCGATGGTATTGTTTGTCTACAATACCCTTTTTTTCTTTTTTTTCTTACTCGTAAGCTGCGCACGTAACTATATATTTTCTTTGGTCCATTTTTTTTGTCCCCGCATGTGTTCTACTTCTTGTTTTGTCATTTATACGTATACATCATCACCATCCTCCTTATTTTTAGCTAACTCTTTCACTATTCTACTACACGTAGCCTCTTCTTCTATCTATTATACATATTTTTCTTTTATATATTATACACATTCATATTAATACTTTATTAATTAAAATCTCTCTATATCCTCTATATTTCTAGACCGTACCTTCTCTCTTAATTAATTTCCCAAATTATACCTAATCCCTCTTTTTATTTATGTTTCTTTCCCCATCTTAAATTTTTTTTTTTCAAACTCTTTTAATCTCTTACCTTATTAAATTAAATCTACTCAATATAATCTATTACACCGTCATTATACGACGTAGTTGCTTGTTTTGCACCGTCCTTATGAGACGTACTTATCGCACCATCATTGTATGATGTAGTTGCTTCTTTTGCACTGTCCTTATGCGACGTCGTTGCCGCACCGTCATATATGACGTAGTTGCTTTTCCTTCCTATTTAATCTTATTTCTTTCTCTATCAATCTCTCTGTAGTTACGACGGTTTTAGAGATTGGCTGATTTTTAAAGGAACTGAAGAACATGTTACAAAGAATGTCGAAGCATCTTCTACGACATCTTGTGTAACATTATTGACGGCGTCTCGGCAAACATCCTGATCGACAGAAATCAGGAAAGTGCAGTTTCGGCAGAAAAGCAAGAAGACGATTAGGAAACTGCAGAACGACTCCTAAACTGAAAAGGAGAAAGACGGTGATTAAGAGGAAACCCTTTAGGGTTAGTATTCATCCACGATAGCTATAAAAGCTTAGGCTACCCCCTTAGCAATTGGGTGGTTCTTTATTTTGTTTCCTAGCAACAATTTGCAAGGTTCTTAGACGTGAAGGTCTGCGGGCTGAGAAATTGCTGATTGAGCTTAGGATATTGTGCATCATATAACTATTGAGAGTTAGGTGATTGAGGGTTTACTAAAGACGTGAGTGAAGACTGCACGCAACCACCAAGCTTGAAGAAGACTTGAAGACGACAGAGCAAGGCGATTGCTCGAAGAGTGGAATCAAGACGTTCTTGGATTCAGGGGGAGACCCTAGATAGATTGCACTGTAAGACGTAGCATAAAGTATAGATCTAGGGGTGATCACAGGTACTTGTATGTTCTGACGGATTACTGATAAGTGAAATCTTTCCACTAGGCTGAGAGCCCCCAGACGTAGGTGACGTTGCACCGAATTGGGTAAACAATCTGCTGTGTCATTGTTTATAGCTTTTTATTTACTGTCCTGAGTTATCTACGCAAGAAGTCAGACACAACGTTATAGCTTCTTACGTAACTTTGTGTGTGGCATCTTGCACGACTAGCTGATCAGAATTTCAATTGATATCAGAGGAAGCACCTACAGCTTTAGGTGAGTTCCTAAACAAATATTCTAATCAAGATGAACAATACTAGAGAAGGAGGATCCATAAAACGACCACCTGTTCTAGATGGAAGCAACTACGGCTATTGGAAGGCTCGAATGTGTGCCTTCATGAAGTCACTAGACAACAAGACATGGAAGGCTGTAATCAATGGTTGGAATGCACCACAACTCAGTGACAGTGATGGCAATCCTATCGGCCCAAAACCAGAAAAAGACTGGACTACTGATGAAGATGAAGAATCACTGGGAAATTCTCGAGCTCTGAATGCTATCTTCAATGGTGTTGACAAAAACGTGTTCAAACTGATCAACACATGCACAACTGCCAAATCAGCATGGGACATCCTGGTTGTTGCATATGAAGGAACAACTAAGGTTCGAGAACAAAAACTGCAATACCTGACTACCAACTTCGAAGCCCTCATCATGAAAGAAGACGAAACAATTGCAGATTTCAATGTTCGTATTCGTGATCTAGCCAATGAATCCTACTCTCTGGGAGAACCAATGTCTGATGAAAAATTGGTAAGAAAAACCTTGCGTGCTCTTAGACCTAGGTTTAAAATGAAGATCACAGCAATTGAGGAAGTTCATGACCTCAAGGTCTTGAAATTTGATGAGCTGATGGGGTCTCTAATGACCTATGAGTTGTCTCTACCCAACATCGACAAACGGAACAAAGGAGTTGCTTTCAAAAGCTCAACACTCAAGCAACCAGATCCTGAGGATTCCGATTCTGATGAAGACATCGATGCTACAATGGCCCTGCTCACAAAAAATTACAACAAAGCCATGAGAAGATTTAGTCGAATGGGTGGACGGAATGTCACGGCAAATGCCAGAAACAAAGCTCCACAAAAAGCTCAAGCTGGAGGAAGTCTTGACAGACCAAACAGGAGTGGGGAAAAAATCAAAAACAAAGGACTTCAATGTCATGAATGTGAAGGATTCGGCCACCTCCGTAGAGAATGTCCCAATTTCCTCAAACAACAAAAACGTGGATACAATGCCACCCTATCAGATGATGACAATGAAGATAGTGGATCTGAAGAGGTAAGCAACTTTGTTGCATTCACTACTACTACTCCTGCATGTAATGTTGATAATGCTGCCAATATCAATGATGACCCAACTCCAAATGAGAATTGGACTAAAGAGCAACTAGTCGAGGCATACAAAGGCTTGCATACCAGATGGATCAAGGAAACTCTGATACTTGATCAACAAGGTGAAAGGATTATTAGTTTTACCTGCGACAAGTCTAGATTTCTAGAGACGATCGTGGAGCTAAAACGAGAAATCACTAGACTCAATGGAGAAATTAGTCTCATGACTAAATCGGTAAAGATGATGAATCCTAGCACAGAAAGCCTTGACAAGATTCTATCAGTGGGAAAACAGTCCAAAGATACGACAGGACTAGGGTACACACACGTTGTCCCCTCAACAGCAGTGACAAAGTGTATCCCACAACAAGCCATGGCTGACAAGAAACTACTGGATGCCCCAACACATCCTACAAGACGACCTACAACAAAAGCCATAACATCGTCTACAACCTGTTCTTGTCAAGTAACTGCCAGAAGACATGCTCCACGCAGACAACAAAGCTACAGAAGACCAACTTATCAATATCAATGGATATGTCATTACTGTGGTCAACCAGGACACATCAGACCTTTTTGTTTTCAACTTCTTAAGAGGAAGCAAGCTCAGCTACCACAAAAGAAATATCAAAGGCATCTCTCATCTCCTCCGAAGACATCCCGCCTTGAATGGAGACCTAAGAACCTGGTCTATCAAGCTAATGTTGCATATACATCCTTAAGTGCTTCAACAAACAAGGACTGGTATCTCGACAGTGGATGTTCTCGACACATGACAGGTACTCCAGAGTTTCTCTCCAATCTTAAATTATATACAAACTGCTTTGTTACGTTTGGAGATGGGATTCGAGCTCGAATCATTGGAAAAGGAGTGCTCAAGCATCCAGGAGCCACTTGCCTGACTGAAGCATTACTTGTAGAAGGACTTAAGGCAAACCTGATTAGCATCAGTCAGATCTGTGATCAGGATTTAGAAGTGAAATTCACTAAAATAGCCTGTATAGTTAAAAACTTCGATCAGGTCACTATTCTACAAGGAGTTCGCTCAACGGATAATTGCTATATCTGGTCTCCCGAGACACATATCGAAGTGACCAAGTGCCTTGTCTCCAAAGCAGAAGAAACCAAACTATGGCACCGAAATCTTGGACATCTAAATCTTAGAAGTATGTAGAAGGCAATCTCAGAGCAGGCAATCACAGGAATTCCAAACCTGAAAATAGTAGAAGGAAAGATCTGCGGAGAATGTCAGATTGGTAAGCAAACCAAGATGTCACACAAGAAGCTACAGCATATCACCACCTCTCGGGTACTTGAGCTGATACATGTTGACCTCATGGGACCAATGCAAGTTGAAAGCCTTGGAGGAAAACGATATGTCTTTGTATGTGTAGATGATTACTCACGATACACTTGGGTTGACTTCCCTCGTGACAAATCAGACACCTTCTCGATCTTCAAAAATCTATGCATTCAGGTCCAACGAGAAAAAGGAGAGACAATTGGCAAAATCTTCCGCCTTCGTAGTGATCATGGTCGAGAGTTCGAAAACAGCAAGTTTGCAGATTTCTGCAACTCAGAAGGGATAGCGCATGAATTCTCAGCACTAATCACTCCCCAACAGAATGGCATTGTTGAGCGCAAGAACAGGATTCTACAGGAGATGGCGAGAGTTATGATGCTGGCTAAGGACATACCAACTCACTTTTGGGCAGAAGCACTTAACACTGCTTGCCATATCCACAATCGAGTCACTCTCCGACCAGGTATGTCAGTAACTCATTATGAAATATGGAGGGGGAGAAAACCAAATGTTAAGTACTTCCATATCTTTGGCTCCACTTGTTATATACTGGCTGATAGAGAGCCTCGTCGAAAGCTTGACCCAAAAAGCGATGAAGGCATCTTCCTTGGCTACTCAAGGAATAGTCGCGCATACCGAGTCTTCAACAAACGAACCAAGACCATGATGGAATCAATCAATGTTGTTGTTGATGATGACTACGAAGATGCCCCAGAAGATGCGACGGACGAAGACGGAGCCTATCCGCCCAACAATGTCAGGAAGAATGCTATTCCTGATGTCAAAGAAGATGCTAGCAGCAAAAACTAAAATAATGCTGCTAGTCCAAATGACGAAGTAGTCCCTGAAACCAGTAACAAGAATCCCTCACGAAGAATCCAGACTAATCATCCTATCTCTGGAGTAATTGGAGACTTGAATGAAGGTATACGGACCCGATCAAGAACTCCTGAAGACTACAACGAGATGATCGGAAATATTTGCTTCGTCTCAAAGACAGAACCCTAAAAACATCAATGAAGCCATCAATGATGAGTATTGGGTCAATGCTATGCAAGAAGAGCTGATACAATTTGAGAAAAACCAGGTGTGGGAACTGGTACCCAAACCAAGTGAAGGAAATATCATCGGCACAAAATGGATCTTCAAGAACAAGTCCGATGAGCTTGATAACATCACTCGCAACAAAGCCAGGTTAGTTGCTCAAGGGTATACTCAAATTGAGGGAGTCGACTTCGATGAGACCTTTGCTCCTGTAGCAAGACTTGAAGCAATTCGTCTACTACTAGGGATATCATGCCATCTACAGATAAAGCTCTACCAGATGGATGTCAAAAGTGCATTCTTGAATGGGGACCTCAATGAAGAAGTATATGTGTCACAACCCAAAGGATTTGTTGACCCGCACTATCCTGATCATGTGTATAAACTCAAGAAAGCTCTTTATGGGTTGAAACAAGCACCAAGGGCTTGGTATGAAAGGCTCACAAAATTCCTCATCCAAAGCGGCTACACTAGAGGGGGAGTCGACAAGACCCTATTTGTGAAGAATGAAGACGGGAATTTAATGATAGCTCAAATCTATGTCGATGACATTGTTTTTGGAGGGATGTCAAGCAAGATGGTAGAGATATTTATTCAACAGATGCAATCAGAATTCGAGATGAGCATGGTGGGAGAGCTTACTTATTTTCTAGGCTTCCAAATCAAACAACAGAAGGATAGTATCTTCGTATCTCAGAGCAAATATGCGAAGAATATTGTCAAAAAGTTTGGGCTAGAGAAAGCCTCACATAAAAGGACACCAGCAGCTACACATGTCAAGCTAACTAAAGATGATCCAGGAGAAGCCGTCGACCAACACCTATACAGGAGCATCATCGGTAGTCTTCTCTACCTCACTGCAAGTCGACCAGATATTGCCTACTCTGTCGGAGTATGTGCACGATATCAAGCTAATCCCTTAATTTCAATATCTTCACTAAAGAATGAAAACACAAAAACCATGAACTACCCACAATAGAACTTTAAAATTTCATTTTCTATCAGCAAGAAAAAACCCTTGATGCTCAACCATAAACAACAAGTATCTTTCAATATCATGAAATATCTAAATATAAACATGCCACATGATGATTCTTAGCTATCATCTAACAAACTATACCGCTACCCAACATCATAATCAAACCAATAATCCCAATCTGAGTGACAACTCTAACAACCCATATATACCCTTCGTACATTAACTAATACATAACATCAAATGCAAGACCCACACGTCCTCTTGACCGCTAAATACCATCAATTTCACATGGAAAACAATACCAAATCCAAGCAACCACACTACCAAACAAAATTACCATAAAATCCTACACATGCAATCTTAAATAACATCAAAAACACCTCAAATCGTGTGGTCCCCAATTCGAACCAAATAACCACTAAAAGACACACACCACCACAAATAATAAACCCATTTGCTTCAACATAGCACAGTCCCAAGCAAAAACACTCAAACCCATAGATACATAGAACATCCCGACAACAACCCCTACCTGTTAGAATTGTGCCCTAGTCCAATACAAAGTGTAATGTCTATATAAGATTGTTTTTCAATTTATGAAATCGGCAATTATATTACTATTGTATTGTAGAGATATATTATATGTAGTTTAATCTATATCATTGAGTGTGTCATCACCAATGGTAGAGCTATAGATTGTACGAGTCACATATAATGAGTCCCTGGTCATTTAAGTTTCATCAGAAGCGACCAGTATAAGGATGACTCTTTATGATCACGTTCTACTGATCATTGGCAATGGGATGACCGGAGTCAGATCATAGATGTCATTTGGGAAATAATATTGGACGACCCGACCTGAATATGTGACATAGATTCAGTCATGTAGATATTCAGTTGTCGTGGAGTGTCATTGTATCCTTAGACTAAGGAGTCTTTGTGATCGCTATGTAGTCAACATCCGAGATTTGACATACGCCTAACGTTATCTGTAACAGAGTAGCCATAACGGTTATGATTGGCTCGGGGACGGGCTACATGAGTGATACAAAAGACGGCTAAGGGATTTATCCCTCATACTCCAGTATGGGAATGATATCCGTTTAAGCCACTTGATGAGAATAACTGAAAGAAAGCTCATTACCATGCATATGATACGGGGTATCATTTTTCAGTCATCTCACATATCAAGAAACAGTGATTGATTACATAAGGGTGACGACTCTATGCATTATGATCAATCAGGATATCTAGAGATAAAAAGATAATGACATAGATGACATCAGGTTAAGTCGAATCAATCGATCTTCATTCTCGTTGGGTAATCATAATGTCTTGCTAGAGGCCACTTACGATGGATATGTTGAAATGGAATTCAAATCTATCTGCCAGATGACACATAAGCCAACAGGGTGACACACAAAAGGCACGACCCGAAACTAGTGGGATTGTATGGGTGAAAGGAGATAAATCGCAAAGAGCCAAGAACCGTGGTCATCGGTCACGGGTCCGTGGTGGAGCCATGGCTAGGCCGTGGCGTGTCAAAAAAGGGCCACGGTGTGGCTAAGATTGGCCAAGGCCCGGTGGTAGAGTCTCTCGCGAGTCGAAACGCTACAGTTTCACTGACCGCGGAGCCAAGCTTTACGAATCGTGGAACCGAATCCTAATCCCATTTTAGAAGTCTTCTCATTCAGAGAGCCGTTAATGCATTTGTGTGAAAATCGGTTTTTTTCTCCCCACTCAGAGCTCACAGAGAGAAAAACCAAGTTCTAGCAGGCTTCATTCTTCAGTGCTTCGAAGCAAGGTGTGGTTGTGTGAATATCGGTAGCGGGTGGGTAACGCCTTCAACTGGTCATTCGATAATCAATCTGGTATAATTTTGAAATCTCCAAAATCGTTCTTTCTAGTAAATTTCATGATATAGGAAGGAATTATGATTATGATTTATTAATTATTGCTTCCGATGCGTGATTGGACCCCGTAATTCCCAAAAATGTTATCAGAGCCTAGTTGCATGCTAGATTTAACGTTAGTATTTCGTATGTATGATTAGATCAACGTAGAAATAATTTTGTTGCATATTTTTCTGATAAAAACGCATCTGGTAATTTTCAAGAAAACGGAGAAGACGATCGCCACGGTCCATGGCCATTGGCCACGGGTCCGTGGTGGATGTCTGACCACGGGCGTGACCACTAGGTGGTAACGGGACACAGAGCGTGACCAGTAATGGCCACGGCACCGTGGCCAACCCGTGGCGCAGGGCGTTGCCAGTTTCTGGTCACAGGTCGCGGAGCGTGACCACTTTGTGGCCACAGCCCCGTGGCGACCTCTCTGTTGAAAATTACATAATGTAGAGTTTCGATAAACCGGGTCAATGTGAATTAGGCAAGATAAAACCGGATATTGCATGGTTGATTGATAACATGCATAAATGTTTTAAATTTCTTGGTTTGGCACAAAATAAGAGCCCTAGACCGTTTAACTGCTTTATTTGTGGTATGCTAACCGCTGGTATGGTTGTAATTAATTTTGCGGTCTACGTAAAGGCCTAGGTTATCCCCAACAAGTGGTATCAGAGCCAGGTTTGCACAGATCTCATCGGGCCGGTAGGCCAATGGATGTTATGGTGGATCAGAGCCAAGTAGGCCAGAGGATCTAGAAAGCCAAGATTGTGAGAGTACAAAGGCGATTCAGGCTTAGGGGGGAGCAACCCGATGTGATGGTACTCAATGTGGAGGGGGAGATTGTTAGGAATTCCACATGTGAGTCCAGGTACCACACCGAAAGTGTACGGGTATAAGAAGAGTTTATATGCACATTAAACTCAAGACCCACTAGTCTAGTCTTTTTGGTCAAGAGTGGGCTCTAATGTGTATGTGGGCTTTCCTTGTAGTGTGCTCCTCCTTGGTAAGACCGATTCTCCCCAACAAACTTAACTTGTTTATTAATGAATTCAAGGTGTGTATTTAGTGAACAAAATCTATTTTAACTTAAAACTAACTCTTTTTCCTTCTTATTTATACCTTTGGCCACAAAACACTCGAACAAACTTCAAAAAAAAACTCTCAAAAAAACTTCACGAAATGGTGCCTACAAGACATCTTCTTTCTTGATAAAATTCCATAAAAAACAAATACTAATTTCGGACTTGACCTTGAACCACCTCTACTTCAACCCTTCAAGTGCTAGCCGGAGTTGCTGGTAGAGGGGGTTATGGTGTTTATAAGGTCCACTCGAGGGATTCGATTTCATATTTGAACTGGCCTTTTGGTTTGATGGAGGTGGAGTGGTCCTGGTCACGGAGATTGGGAGGCTTAGAGAGAATCTGAGACTTTGACGTCACGTTGGAGGGTAATTCGGCTCAACTATGGGCACACCTTCTTGAAGTGGACCGAAGAAAATCGAAGGTGAAGCTTGGTGGCCTAAGTTATTCTCGGTCGAGGCAGGGGAAGCGCCCTTTTTGGCCTCCGGTTCCCTTCCTGATGCTGCTCCCTTGCTCTTTCATGAAGTTTTTGCCAGAGCTGCTCCTCCCTTTCCCCTTCTACCCACCACACCTATGAAGTGGTTCACAGTGCATGGTTGACTTTGGAAATTTTAATGGTCGTTGAAAGACATTTTTGTCCTTTTATATAGAAACTAACTCTTTTAGTGCTGGAAAAGAATAGCAAATTAATTGAGTGAAAATGACAGTTTTATATTTTGATGTATCAATGTTAGAATTGGATTCGATTTAGTGTACTAATCTGTCAGTTTCCTTTAAAACAATCACTCAAGAAAAAAAGAGATCATCCATCTCGAGTGAAACAATAGTTGTGATTGTGATGTAGTAGCAAATCTCAATTCAATTGTATTTTTGTAGACCAATTTAGCAAAAGGGAAGACGGTTACAAAATAATATAGTTTCTAGCAAAACTACAATGTGCAGTGAAAGTATCTTCAATCTAGAGGACTTTTGAAAAACATATTTTTTTTATTGCAGAGTCAAGCTCAGAAAAGGGCCGACCCCAAAAATTTTGGGGCCTAAGGCAAGAATTCAAAATGGGGCTTTTAAAACGACCGATTGTAAAATTTTATTGATTAGAAAAATTCAGTTAACATGAATCAAAGAAAAATTACGATTATACGGGGGACATAATTTAAGTTCTTTAACTCAGTATATTATACAAAACTATTATATTAAAAATAAGCAAAATAGTCATTCTTGTTCTGCATCAACATGAACTCAAATAGATCATCACATGGCTTGTTGCAACTAAAATCAAAATCTAATATGACAATTCAAAAATCAAAATCAATGGAGATTAAATTCTCATAGATGATTTTCTGAACCCGCACAAAAAAACTAATGGATGGAAAAAAAATTCTTTTTAGGTGATCTCTCAAATTATAAAAATAATAATTTATAAGAAAAATACATATTTTCAAGTGTACCTAATTGGGATTATCTATATAATTATTGAAATATTAAATAAGCAGGCTCGCGAGCGTATCGAGTAGCTCAAGCTCAATTCGTTTATTAAATGATGGCAACATTAAACTCGAATTTCAATAGACTGTTTAAACTAAATATTTAACGACTCAAACAACGCGTTAAAACTATAAAATACTACCAAACATATAACATTAATGTACTCCCAATTTCTTATCTTCTACTTATAGATGAGTAATACGTGGGAATGCACTTAAGATATCTCGTGATTAGATTAAAGAGTAATTGTTTTTGGTTGAATATTATATTAGTATTTATAAAATGATCCTAGATTAGAACTATAAGCCGTCTTAGCTCAGCTGGTAGAGCGCGTGACTTTTAATCCCGTGGTCGTGGGTTCGATTCCCACAGACGGCGATCTTCAAAATTTGAAATTTTGAAGTGTGAAGTGTTGTTACGTACGTGTTTATGCGGACCACAGCAGCAGACTAGTGAAAATATAGGATGCAGATTTTTAATATTTTTTCGAAAAACTAATTTTTTTTAAAATATAACTTTGAAATTAGTAATTTATTATTTATCTGATAGAAAATATTTTTATAAAAAATTTCAAAAGTTAGTTTTTTTAATTTTTTAAGATTTTTAATATAAGAGTATGATGGACTTTTTACATCAAACTTAACTCTGTGATAGACGGTGCAAATAAATGAAACCTTACAGTTGTGAAATGCAACTTAAAAAAGTAGAGGGTAGTGACATGCAAAAGTTACATAGTACAGGGTAGTGACCTGCAATTTCACCAATATTTTATTTACAGTCTTCTTGATACTCAAATTATGATACTGTAATTACAAATTTAATCATTTCAATAATCAAGTTTCGAAAAATTTTCAGAGATTAGGATTGCAGTCCTTTAATTCTCGAATTTTGATCTTGTTACAAGGTCGGATGAAATATGATGGTAAAAAAGATAGGAACATAAATACAAATGATCTGGTGAGTTTAGTGTTGTAAAAATTGCTAGGAGCTAATAGGTCGGACAGAACTTTCAGAGCTAAAACTATCGTAGTATTTTTAAAATTTGTATCAAACATATTATTATGCATATTTAATAATCATATACATTATTCTGTATAAAAATAATTTGTTAATTTTAGACTTTTAATAGTAATAACAATAAATAGTATAAAGACTTAAATAAATGGAAATATAAGGTACTATGTGTAGCCTAGTTTAGATTGCAACTCCTCGAAAAGAATTCAATTTGGCCCTCCTTAAAAAACAAAGTTAGTGAATTATTATTCAACTAAATTTTCTCATGAGCATGGTATTCCAATCTCGGTATTTCCCAAGTATCTTGTTTTTAGATATCTCGTTAGGATACAATCCAATTTCTGTACGAAGGAGAATTATGGCATTTGAAGAGATCCTTCGGATGGGTTGTCGACGAAGTATAGAACCGAACATATCCGAGAGGTGCAGGAGTCATGGGTTAAGAACCATAGCTTTTTATTCAAACGAACAGTGAGCGGCTTCATTCCTTTGTTGTATCGCATTTATTCCTCCACGAAAAGCGGGAGTGGAATCGGTCTCTCATACACAGGTTGTTCGATGAGATAAATCACTACACCAATTATGTTTTTGGGTGACACAATAAATTTAATTTTTCACACTTAATTAAAGATAAGGTACAACACCATTATTTGTCACCCTTAATATAAAAAAATGATAACGTATAAGACAGTGTGTTACCATTAAGAAGAAATGGGTGACATATAAGCGGTTATGTTACGTTTAAGTAGAAATAGGTGACTTATGCATGGATGTGTCACCCTTAAGTAAAAAGAGTGACATATGTACACATGTGTCACCTTGGTTACTTAAGAATGGGTGACTTATAGACATATGTGTTACCCATTCCTAATTTAATCAAAATATCTCCAGCTCCTCTCTTTCCCAAATCTCAAACTCTATATTTGGAATGGACCCCTTTGTTGAGAAGAGGAGGGGCATTTTGGTATACTTAGCGGTGGTGAAGGAGAGGATAGAGGCGAGGGTGAGGAAGAGGAGGGAGCGGCGGAGGAGGAGGAGGAGGAGGAGAGAAGGTGGAGGAGAGGGGTAGGTTTTGAAATTTTGAAATGGATTTAAGGGCATTTTGGTATTTTCAAAAATACCAAAATTGGGCCGGTTCTCTCAATTAGACCAGATTTAATTTTGGTTCAATTTCAAGAGTAGTTTAGGTATTTTTAGTATTTTGAGCGTAGATTGTCCCAAAATTAAATTCAGAATACTGAAAAATAGAAAAAAAATGTAGAATATGAAAGTAGGAATTCGCTATAGATTTAAAATATATAAAAGAATGAAATTGTCGTAGACCTGATTTAATTTTGGTTCAATTTCAAGGGTAGTTTAGGTATTTTTAGTATTTTGAGCGTAGATTGTCCCAAAATTAAATTCAGAATACTGAAAAAAAGGAAAAAAATGTAGAATATGAAAGTAGGAATTCGCTATAATTAGGTGCACAAAAGTGTCATTTTCCATTTATTTAACAATTTATATAAAAAAATAACTTTATATAACGACAATTTCATCATTTTATATATTTTATTATATTTTTTTAATACAAGGGTATTTTTTTCATTTTGCAAAAAAAAATTTAACAAATTTTTTAAGGAGAAATTGCAGGTCACTACCCAGTACTATACAACTTCTGTCTATCACTACTCTCTACCTTTTTTAGTTGCATGTCACCACTATAAGGTTTCATTTAGTTGCACTGTCCATCAAAGAGGTAAGTTTGATGTAAAAAGTCTATAATACGCCAATATTAAAAAAATTCAAAACAAAATATTTTTTGAACTTTTTTTTTAAAAAGTAGTTTTTATCGGATAAATAATAAAACATTGATTTCAAAATTATTTTTTAAAAAAAAATAGTTTTTTCAAAAAAAATATTAAAAATAAAAAACCACTTTTAACAACGTTTTTTATTTTAAATATATATTTTTCAAATTATTATTTTCTTAAAAAATAATATTCAAATCAGTTTTTTATTATTTATTTCATAAAAAAAATTTAAAAAAATAAGTTAAACAAATGATTTTTTTTCATTTTTTAAATATAAGGGTATTTTAGTCATTTAATAAAATTTGAAACTGAAATATTTAAATGACTAAAATACCCTTGTATTTATAAAATGAAAAAAAATCATTTGTTTAACTTTTTTTTATAAAATATGTTATGGAATAAATAATAAAACACTGATTTGAATATTAATTTTTAAGAAAATATAATTTTTAAAATATATATATTAAAAATAAAAAAAATTGTTAAAATTGGTTTTTTATTTTTAATACTTTTTTTTTGAAAAAAATATTTTTGAAATCAGTGTTTTACCATTTATCTGATAATTTAAAAAAAAGTTCAAAAGATATATTTTTTTAATTTATGAATTTTTTAACACAGAGGTATTTTGGACTTTTTACATCAAAATTAACTCTGTGATGGACGGTGCAACTAAATGAAACCTTACAGTGGTGACATGCAACTAAAAAAAGTAGAGGGTAGTGACATGCAAAAGTTGCATAGTACAGAGTAGTGACCTGCAATTTCCCTTTTTTTTAAAAAGTTAACGGAAAAGATATATTTGATTCGTCAATTAATTAATACGAAGATGAGGGAGTACGCTAGTGTTATTGATCATGTGAACGAATTTAATACGATACTATCGAGATTAGTGTAAGTGGATATTAAATTTTATGATGAGGTAGAAGTTATGTTGTTGTCATCTTCATTGCCTGAATGGTGGTTAGAAACCGTTAAAACAGTTAGTAGCTCCGATGAAACTACTAAGCAATCGTTCGAATCAAGGAGAATCGTCAGGTTCTATGTTGAACGTGAAAGAGAGAGGTAGGATGTCACAAAGGGGAAAAAGTAAGGGGCGAGAGAGATTGAAGTTCAGACAACAAGGAACAGACGCGACTTGTTGGAATTTCTAACAAACTGGTCACTTCAAGTATTAGTGCCCAAACCCAAAGAATGAAAGCAAGGAGGACAACTTAGTGAATGCAACAGATGAATTCGAAGATGATGCTTTGATATGTTGTGTAGAGAGTCTAGTTGAATCATGGACCATGAATTCAAGTGTTTCTTTTCACATTTCCCCTTGTAAGGACGTGTTAGTGAACTTCAGACTTATGAAAGTTGTAGTTCATCTAGCAAATCGTGAGACAGTGGAAATTGCGAGCATTAGAGATGTGAATCTCAAGACTCTCATATGTACGATTTGGACGTTGAAGAATATCAGGTATATCCCCACCATAAAGAGAATGTTGATCTCGGTGAGTCAGTTATACAGTTTGGGATACAAGACAACCTTTAGGGACGGACAATGGAAGGTACTAAAGCGGAATATAGTTATTTCTCGTGGTGGAAAGAGAGCAAATTTTTACATGGCAGAGATGCAAGAGGAGAGAGGTAATGCAATTACTAATGGGCCTGATCATTCAACTCTATGGTGTCAAAGACGGGCATAAGAGGGAGAAAAGAATGAAGGTGCTAGCTTGGAAAAAGAATAGTCCAAAACTGAAGAACGTGGAAGTTGATTTATGTGAACCATGTGTGTTCGGAAAAAAAAAACATGTAAGCTTCACAGAGTCATGGAAGTCTTTAAATGATAGAAAGGTAGAAACGGTACATCCAAATGTACATAAACCTACAAAGGTTTGCTCGAAAAGAATAGGTGAATTAAGGAGATTAAATTAAGGTTCAAGACTACCCAAACGGTTCTCTCCATCACCAAACTATTTGTTGTTGAGAGAGTAACGAATCCCGTTGTCACACAAAGGTAGTTCAGATGGGTGATTCATTTTAGTGGGAGTCAACCAAGAACAAAAAGAATATATCTCTTAAAATTGGAGACCTTGAATGCAAGTTGGGAAATAACTTTTATGGTCTGAAACAATTAATTGAGAACGAAGACCTAGTGTGCAAGCTGGGAAATAACTTATGTGGTCTGAAGAAATCAGTTGGGAATGAAGACATGGTTTGTAAGCTGGGAAATAGCTTAGAAGGTCTGAAGCAAGCGCCAAGGGAGTAGTACTTTATAAAAGTCCTTGGATCAAGGGATCGTGAAGATGTATTGATCAAGGTGGATGCAACTGATAAGAAAGTCTTTGCATCAAATAATCGTGCAGATAAGTTGACCAAGGTGGTTACAATTGATAAATTGAAACTCTGCATAGCTTCAGCTAGCCTTCACGGTTAGTGAAGAGAAGGCGCCACACTACCCCTAGAGTTTATTGAGGAGATCATTGGGAGTGTTACTGGAGCTACATGACCGAGAGTGAAGATTTTTGTGGACAGTCTACAAGTGGGAGATTGTTGAGTTTGTGGAGACTTTTTTATTTATTTAGGGAAGCCACAACTTTTCTAATTAGGGTAGGAGAGTGAATTAGAAAGGATTTTCTATCGCAAGGATTTAGGATATATTTCCTTATATGCAAGAAATTAGGAAATTTAGAGTATTTCCTATATCTGCTAGTGTTTCACTGTAATTACATGTACTTGTAACTCCAAAATTATTCATGAGTTGAGAGTAATAATAAGAGAATAGTGTGGACGTAGACGTAGACGTAAACGTAAACGTAAACAAATTATCGAACCACGTAAATACTTGTGTTCTTGTATAATTGTTCTTTAATTTTCATAACTACTTTTGCTAGAGAATTGTTTCATGTTATTATATATCCTAACAATTTACAGGTAGAATTTACGGATGAGCTCTGGTTTTGATTCAAGAAACAAGAACACATATTTGTTTATTGTTTATTTTGCCACCATAGCCGAATAACTTTTATTTTAAAAATATCAAGTAGTCATTTGCATGTGATTTTACTCAAATTACTAATTTTTCATTAAAATTAATCTTTTTATTAAAAAAATCATAAATAATACTTGATTCTTATAATAATTTGTTGAGCTCTCTTGTAATTTCTCAAATTTCAACTATTGTAATTAACTTTTACTTATCCAGTTAGTCAAACACTTAAATTTATAGGAAGGGAACAAGTTTGTTCGTGAGAAAATATGATTGACTCATACTCAAAGTCGGACAAGGTTATACAACTAATTTCAAGTTCAACTCGAAGAAAAAAATACTCAAGCTCAATGTTTATTCGTTTTGTTTAATTTTCAACATGAATATTCATTAAGAGTTAAAAGTTAAGTTGAATACGTATAAAACTAAATTAGGCCAATTTGTGTTCGAATTCCACTAAACTTAATTGGACTAAACATTTAACAAATCAAACTCGAACAAGTCATTAAAAATTATTATATACTCCCAAACATATAGGAACCCACTTCATATATCTCATGATTAGGTCAAAAGAAAATCATTGTTTTTAGTTGAATAAGTCCTTAGTATTGATTGATTAACGTCAGCCTTATTCCCAACAGCCGTCTTAGCTCAGCTGGTAGAGCGCGTGACTTTTAATCCCGTGGTCGTGGGTTCGATTCCCACAGACGGCGATTTTTTACATTTTATTGTGTATAAAAATAATATGCAGCTCTAAAGCGATAATGAATCGACCTTGCCCTTTGGCTATGCATTTTTGCTTCTGTACAATCATTCAAGAAACCACTGGAAGAGGTATATTGTGTTGGAGCTGGAAGGTGTAATAATGTATAAAGTTTTGTAATGATGTCCTTGTTAACACTCAAACTATAAGGTTGTCCACTACCGAGTGTCATTATTTAACTCAATTAATACTATTTTTATATAATTAAATATTTCAACATTATTATTCATTTATAATTATAAAAAAACAAACTATTTTATTATAATACAAATATGAAAATATTTTTTCGATTCGGTTGAAAATTCTTCGGGGTCCCGCAACACGACTTCTTCGTATTTCGGTTCTCCTTTCGTGTGCAAATATGAGAACATGAGGAGTATATATAGAGACAATAAATATTAAATATACTCCATAAATATTTTTTATTAATAAACATATTGTATATTTATCAAAAATGAAAATATATATGGATACATATTTTATTTATTATATTTTAATTAATTATATAATTAGTTATAAAAATTATAAAATTATAAAATTATACAATAAATATAATTAATTATATTAATTATAAAATTTGTATTTTTCTTCAAAAAATAAATATTAATTATATTTTATGAATATATTTTATATTTTATTATATATTAATAAACATATTATATATTTGGTAATATATATTTATAATTTGAAAAAATTGCATATCACCTATTTAATACATTATTATATATTAAATTAAGGAGTCCCTCATTTCTCTCTCCTACCCTCTCCACCCACTCTTTCTCTTTCCATCCCTCCCTCCACATCACCTACTTTTGAAGAGACTCTCTATTGTGGCTGCCACATGGCAGCATTGAGAGTCTCCACTCCTTGCCCACTCTCTTGTTGTGGACAGCCTAATATTCTGACCAGAAGTTTAACCGCTTGAACAATTGAGTTTTGATATAGTAATTAATACTTGAATAGATATCAGTTAGTCAAACAAGAACCTCCAGGGACTAGTCAAAGAGTATTTTAGTATTTCTTAATTTATATCAAATAAAAAAATTGATGGAAAAGTGAATTTTATTTAATAAATAAATTAGTATATGTATTTAATACAAATATAAATTATACTCTATAATAATAATAATAATAATAATAATAATAATAATAATAATAATAATAATAATAATATAGCATAAATACTTAAATAAATTTAAATATAAGGTATTATATGTCTTTTTTGAAGTTTCTAGCTACTCTCTTACAAAGCCCGAAAACCAACCCGCGACCTCTGGTTAGGTGAAGTCTCCCTGAACCACTGTACCAAATACGCTTTCACAAGATATCATGTGTTAGTTTAAATTGCAACTCTCTTTAAAATTTAGATGGTAGTGAACTGTAAGAAAAAAGTTAAGACGACTAATCATTCTTAATATAAAATTTTATGAAATCGTACATTACCGCTTTAGTGGAGGAGGAGGATGTGGGCATGGCGATTTCGGAGGTGTGTCTGTGAAAATCGATGATTTTGGGTGTTTGTATACAAAGTGGACGAAGAAATTGGAGGGTTGGGATTAGTTGGGTGGAGACAATACAGAGAACTGAGAGTGGCTTTATTGGCCAAATTTGCTACCAATTAGGACACCTATGTCTGTTTTTTTTCCCTTAATTGAGTTCTGATAACTTTTTTGATAGAATGAGAAGGTATAGAGGAGAGAGAAATTGCTTGAGAGGATGGCAGTTACATAAGAGAGGAAGACAGAGGAGAAGATGACATATTCTTGAAAATTTACAGTCAAACCAAGAGTATTTTGGTTTTTGAGTTCAAAATTAACATGCCTAATCCAAAATTTTAATGGTGGGTGCTAATTGTCAATTTTGAATCTCTGAATGTAATTAGGCTACTAGTTGAGTATGGTGATTGCTATGTGTCTTTTGTCCCTAATTAAGTGTAGCTATGTATAGTTTTTCCTTTCTCCACTATAGGCACCGATACTTATTCATATACATTCTGGCTTGATGAGGACTAACGTAGTTAATCAAGTCAAAGAACATTTGAGATTCAATATTCAAATTCTATGTTGTCTTCAAAAATAAATATAATCGATGTTGATAATCTGACACATGAATGAGCACCCCGGTAAACATTGACGAATTCAACTTCATAGAAATCAATCCAATAAAGTTATGCAGCAAACAAGCAGTCATTACAAAGTTTCATTATGAAACTTAAAACACATAATTCTCATTTGAGGATAGTTATTTTAGAAAAATAGGGCGTTCATGTGTACTTGGTAAAGAAAACATTAGGAAATTAACAAAAACATAACTTCTGTACTGAACAGAAACAAACATTCAAGGAATAAAGATGTCATCCATCTCGAGTGAAACAACATCTGTGAATGGGATTTAGTAGCAAATCTCAATTCAAATTCTCATTTGAGGATAATTATTTTAGAAAAATAGGGCGTTCATGGGGAATTGGTAAAAAACATTAGGAAATTAACAAAAACATACTTTTGTACTGAATAAAAACAAACATTCAAGGAAGAAAGATATCATCCATCTCGAGTGAAAAAACATCTGTTACTGTGATGTAGCAAATCTCAATTCAATTATGCTTTTGTAGACCAATCTAGCAAAAGGAAGACAGTTACAAAATAATATAGTATCTAGTCCGAACCATCCTGCATGATGAAAGTATCTTCCATCTAGAGGACTCCGAAAAATGGATTTTTTATTGCAGAGTCAAGCTCAGATCCAGCTGAATTCAGCACTGCCATGTCCACCTTGTCCCGGGGAAGAAACAAGAACTCACCCCCTTCGATTTTCTCAAACCCACACAGCTCAAGAAATTCAATGCCCCCTTTCAACGAACCAACTCTTTCCTGTTAAGAACACCAATCGGTAAGACCAGGAAAGGCATGACATGTGAAAAATATAAAGATGCGTCAAAGTATATCAATAGATAATCATTAACTGATAGATTAGATTATTAGTCCCACCCATATACTGGGAAAAAAATATCAGTTATCCCAAGAGACGAAACTGACGTATTAAGAGTAAATATCCATCTATGTATGGAGACTTTGTTTTCTCGCAGATGGTGAGGACAGATTTTATATTCGATGTGTAGCCAAGAAATTTCTCAAAACTATTTCCCCTGCTATAGTTAATCTTATGAAAGGAGAATCAGTGGTGCCAGATACCAAAATTGTAGAGATACAGAATTTAGTAGCAGGTTAAAATATCTTAAACTGTATAGAGATAATTCAGTACAGCGGCTTCCATCAAAATATGGCTTCTCTAACGCCGCAGATATGTGAAACCATTAACATTGCCAATTTCCAAAGTCAGTAAATGGGTATTTGTAAGCAGTTCCAAAAAATCCGTTTACATGCCCTTCAACTTCGTAGAAATTTACACAAGTATAAAAAAGAATTGAAGACAATGGGAAGTTATAACATAAAACTAAAAATAACCAGCATAAGTCTTGTAACAGTGACATTTTTTTCTTCAGGGAATTTGTGTATGTGTTTACCAAGACTTGAACTTGAGACTGTCTTACGGAAAGTCAAGCTTTTTACCACTTATCCCATCAAGTGTCGGTTCTAAGTTCTAACAGTGGCTATTACATTCCAGTAGAGATTGCGGGCATCAGTTCTCTATCATGGCAATGTGGGTATGATGAAAACAAAGTATGAATTTAAAATGACATGTAGCGACAGTTATATCATGATGATTATGAATTCATGGTGGCAGCGGGTATTATAGAATCAAAACCAATGGCTGAATTCAAAAACAGAGATCGTGGTGATTAAAGGTGGATGAGAAAAATAAACGATGCCAGAGGCAAAAGCATTACTAGCAATATGGCTGGAAGAACCAGAATACACAATGAATAAGCTGCTGACTGACATGCCCAGAATCCTTGAATGAGATGATGCATATATTCTTTAAGCTATCTTGAGGTTTGGGAATAAAGTATGAATACGACTAATATGACAGGTGTAACAGTGCATAATAAAAGCTCCTGACCTGAATAGATGGATTGCTGAGTCTAATTTTTCTGAACTTCTCTTCATTAGGATTCTTCGCAACATTACCCACAAAAGTCAGCAGTGTCTGGAATGCTCTTTTAACTTTCACATCATCCTGGTCAGACAGTTGCCAAACATAACTCAGATTACTGTTGCCACCATATAAACTCCTAGTTTCTATACTGATACATCCCCGCAATGAGAGAACAGTTGGTTGAATTGCTAGGGTTGAACTATAGAAACACACAACAAACTTGTATATATTCCAGTCACAACCCATGCAGCGTAACCTTTCCAGGAGAAGAAAAACGATAAATCATCAAAGTAGAATAATAAAAACAAATTTATTGACCTTTCTGAAGGAGAGGTCCCTTTCTTGATTTATGTTGATCATTGTAATATACTAGAATTTTATCAAAACATCATTCTAAAACCATCTCCATGCCCTCTCTCGCGTGATTTAGATGACAAAATATATTCTTAAGTTATTTTTAGCGAAAGTTTAACATGAGCAGACCTTTGCTTCCTTCAGTTTAATCAAAATAATTTATCGCACATTATGCAAGCATACAAGCCACCTAAGACCATGTAAAATAGGGCACCGCTACTTTTTCACAGGGTAGTTGGTATGTTAGTTATTTTGGAGAGTTTGACAGAAGAAACTAGGACCCAAATTCAAGTATATGGCCAGTTGGCCAAGTAAGCTTTGGTAAATATGTCCCCTTTCATTTAATAATTATTAATTTGTTATTATGTATACTAAACCAAGCCCAAAACATTTTAATGTAACTGCAATATTGGTTGTCAGAATATGCAGTGCTTTATATCATTTCAGCACATAAACGATTGCAATAAGACAGTGGCTTGTATATAGAGGGATAACAATTAAGTTCAGTCAGTTACTGTACAAGTGCCTCTAGAAACTCCAGAATAGGTTCTCCAATAAACATTTGAAGACAAGACAAGAGATTGGAACAAGGAAATCACAAAGGGGGTTCTAGAGGCCTGCAATTAGGATAACAAATGAAGTGACAATGAATATCATCAAGTATTTACCTTGTGATTTTGTTTGAGAGATCGAAGACATTCCCTCATTTGCTCAGTCTTAGTGGCAGGTCTGATAGGTAATGAGCTCTGCAGTTTGGAAAAGAAAATATACATAGCACGTGTCAATTAGAGAGCATTAGAGCAGCATGCAATTTCATCATACTATATAGATAACAGAATACCTTCTTCTCCTGCACAACAGATACTGAAGGTTTTGGTGCTTCAGGGTCCTCTGGTGGCAACCCAAGCTTGCGCCTCCTTTCGGCCTGCATTCAACATTAGCATACTAAGTAATACCTTCTCCATGCCCTGAGGAAAGCTTTAATTAAGGATTATAGCAAGAACTTGTAGTAAATATCAATCATTGAATTCCTTCACGCATGAACTAGAGAAAATCAAACGAATACATAAGAGACTATGCTAACTTCATATAATATTTAGGGGAATTTCATGATAGTATTGTGTACTTTGAAGTTAAATCATGTAACTACCCTAAACTTAACACATCATGTTACTACCTTCGCATGTCGCGAACGCATCACCAACAGAAAACCTACCAGGGTCGATTGCCTCTGCTCCATCGCCAACACAGCCCGCCTCTACATTATCGCCGACCGAGTCGCCTATGCACCATCACCGGTAGCAACCCCTATAAGGGGCAAGGGTTTTTTCTGAAAAAGACGATGACATCATGATGATGACGTCATCATCTCTATTTTTTAAACAATTGGCGTAATTTTTTTTATTAATTTAAGAGATATCTTAGGCATTCAATGTAATTTGTAACGCCATCTTGGACGGTGATGAAACTAAATAGTTGTAGATAGTAACATGATGAGTTTTAACGTTTGGGTGGGGTAGTAACATTATTTAACCTCATAGTGTACAGTATTAACGTGTAATTTCCCATCATATTTATACATATATTATTCACCTTGTCTTCTTCCAATTTTTGACGAATTTTCTCTCTAGCTCTTCTCTCCTCCTCTTTCTCTGCTTTCCGCAAAGCTATCAAACTGCAAGAGCAAATTGGTCTACCATCTTAACAGAAAATAAACTGTAAAGTGCAGTCAAACTTGTACGTTATAGATTGAGATGAAGATACAGAAAAGGATATAAGGACATATATTAGGTAGGGCCAAACCGTTTTCTTTCATTTTCCTCTTCCATCCGCTTGGCTTCCAAGAGTTCCTTACCCACTCGAATCCTCTCCTGAAATGGTAACATGGAAATTAGCAATTCATGAGGCTTTTAAGAAAGTAAGAAGCATTGTATGCTGCCAAAAGGGGACAAATGTTTTGATGAACCCATCATGGTTCATCAGAATCAAAACTAGTAACGCAATTTCATTGTCACCTCAGCACATACATTAAAAAGAGAAAGCAGAGGTGCCCAAATGAAACGAGACCAAAATTGTAAGGGAAACAATATAAAAGCAAATAGCACTATCTCAACATCCAGACCAATCAATGTATCACAATTTAGGAATCTTAAATTTATGAAGGAAGAATAATGTGTGGAGTGAAGATATGATGATATTGAATTTGATTTGATTTGATCTCTATTGACCAAGACCAGGTCATCCACCTCAAAAGGTCTTAATTTTATATATTTTTATCTCAAATATAACACTTGAACCCTTTAAATAGTGTACAGCCATCTTCAAAAGATCTTGCTCCATTTTAGAGGTACATGAGCATGAAATACTCCAAACAACACATTTTTATGGTGAAAAATTCACTCCCAATTTCATATTAAAATTATATCTGGACAAAATGATGACAATTGAGCAATCAAAGGTATCTCTTAGTTTCCATTCTTATCTACTTGCTCTATACCAGATTTATGTAACGGCCCAATTATATATGGAATTGAAAGAAAGTAGTCTTGATACCTACCAGCTCTTTAGAGTATAAAGATAAATCAATAAAAGAGGCTAGGTATTTAAATTCATTGCTAAGCTGCATAATCACTTTGAAGTGTTTGGTGCGTAGAATTGAGGGGAAAGGGACAAGGACCTCATATAGTAAAGTATGAGATTACTAGTTTCAATGTCCAAACTAGTTGCAGTTATTGCCTATCAAAAAAATAACTCAAGCCTTAGTATGAGATACACTATACTGTTTCCAGAATATAAAAAACTTTTTTCATGTTGTATCGTATAAAGTTTTCAAAAAAAAATAGTCACTGAAGGGTTTATTTCACATCATAAGGTATAACCGTGTAACAGAGCAGTAGACAAGAAAATTTTAGAACACCTTTTCTCTCTCCCTTTCCATTCTTCTCTCTTCTTCTTCTTTTTTCTTGCGAGCCCGCTCCCTTATATAAAAGACAAACTCATGAGAAACAGCAGAGATATAAATAAGAAAAATAAGTGAACCTTCACACTTTCAACATATTGAGTTTGAGCTCCTCATACAAAATATGTTGGACACATTAAAAACGGTTGTGATATGCAAGACTGCCGGTGTATAATAGAACTATATATCGAGATTTATCCACTTAATATCATGCACATGAAACTTGCATAATTAAGAACAAAACTGAACCAAAAAAGTGCAGGAAATTGCCAAAAGGAAGAATGTGAAATTACATTTTGCTCCAATAAAAATTCAAAAAATGCTTTAATAGAGGAATGAATCATACAGAGTGTTATTTTAGATCGATGGATGTGGGGAGAAAGTGATGCCCTATACAAGGGAAAGGTCAGAAAGTGCGTGTATTTGATCTATGGATAAACCAGGAAGGACATAAAGATGACATGTCCAAGCAAGGCAAAAAGACAAGTATGCTATTTATCATATCAAGTACACTGTTGCAGCTATCATTGTTGCAAAACTTTGAATTTTTTTATGAAATTCACTGTACTATATTACTGCAATTCCATATCATAAAACATATTTAAGAAAAAAGGTTAAACATTTTATCACTCATTGTTAGCAATTGTTATCCTCACTCCAAAAAAAGTCCAAGAGTTTCAAAAAATTTCTCAGTACTCCATCTTTTACAGAATTAATATTTTTGAATCCAAAAAGGTTGGCTAGAAAGCACTGCATTAACAAAGGCCAAAGTAGGCATTATTAAAAGGTATAGTAAATTGATCAGCCTCAATCAATAAAACATGAATGCCAAATAAGAAAAGAAATACAAAAACATATTGCATCCAAAAGCAAGAGTTGATGTTGATAGGGCAAATGCAGCAGCTGAAAACACTTCTTTGCAGATACAACTAAACGTAATGGCATAATATGGTTCCTTCAATGAGCCTTATGAAAAAACTAGATGAGATATACCTGAGCTCTTGTGCTTTGATCCTAACTTCTTCTGGTGTAAGAGAAGGCTTAGAAGCCTCCGCTTTGCTGCCGACAGGAACCTGAGCAAGCATGAACAGGCAATACAGTTAAATGACGGAAAAACCCCCCTATTGAAAACATTAGAGTGGTTTTATAAGCTCATGCACCGGATAGAATCCTTCAAAGTAAGAAGTGGAAGATGAGAGATATGCACATGTTGACCAGAGGTGGGAATACATAATATGACCATGTTGACCGGAGCGGGAAAGACAAAAGACGCAATTCTTGAGGAGCTAATTTTCCATGAACTAAAGCAGGGTAAGTGACGAACTGGCGTTATTTGAATCACAAATAAGAAGCGGAACAACCAATCAAAAACAAGGGAATTTCTCCCAGGAAAAAAGCTAAGCTCCACCAAGATATAAGCCAACACTAGGTAAGGCTTCATCAATACCCGCTAAGGGCAACCAATGAGAACATTGTTTAGAGATAAAAGACATTAAATAGAGATTTCTACTATAGATTGTGTTATTATTAATAGATATATGAGTATATCTCTTTCATATGTCCAGTCACTGAGAAGTCCTAAAGTACTTCAATGTGTGTGCCAGTGCACATATCACGCTGGACACGTAAAAGCAGAAGGCGGGACAGAGAAGATTGGATGGAAATTTCGAAGAAAGGGACAGAAAATGTAACTGATGTGTTTGAAGAAAGCTAGCAAAGTAAAGACATGAATGCTGGCTTATTTTTCTCCTGATGTATAATGTGTATATATACTAAAGAGAGAGAAATAGATGATAAACATGGAACAAACGAGCAAAAGGATAGCCGCTTGTGATGTAATAACAGGAATATCATCTAAGTGCTAAGCGTCATACCAAAGGCATCTCATCTATCTCCATGTCATTCTCATGTTCAACTAACCAATTAACAGCTGCCTCAAGACTAGTGTTACCTGAAGGAAAGAAAAAAACAACTTTTAGATGACAAAGAGCACATCAACTACACCTCATAACCAGGTAGATTAGGGATGGCAAAAATACCCAAACCCGACGGGTAACCCATAGACCCAACCGTATTGGGAGCGGGGCGGGTCAGCAATTTCGGGTAACGGGACGGGTAATGGGGCAAACAAACGGGTATCGATCAGTACCCGCCCCGCCCCAATGTACGTTAAAAAATAATGATATTATATGTATATTTAAAAGAAAACGTTACCAACTAATTAATCTTAACTAGGTTTCTCAAAAACAAATTATACCCTGGTTAAGAATTTCGTTCCTTTGTTTTTATCAATATATACTTCTCTGTTATGTTTGATTTTTTGCGCATACACATTTAATTAATCTCTCATAATTGGTTTTGGTTGCACAGTGAGAAAACCTCATGCACTAGAGTTTGAAGAATTTAAACACGACGTTGGAAAAAAGATGTTTCGCTACACCGTGTTTTATACATAAATAACTTAATGTTTGTATTTAAAATTAATTGAGTGATGATCATATAATACATAACGGGTTATAAGAGAAAATTGGAATAACGTCTGATTTCGGGACGGGTTCGGGATTTGCAAATTACCCATACCCTTCGGGTCGGATTTCGGGACGAGTTAGATAGCAAAATATCTGAGAATGGGACGGGTTCGGGACAAGAGACCTAATTTCGGGACGGGTCTGGGATTACAAGACCCGCCCCAATGCCATCCCTAAGGTAGATTCACATAAAACATGTAATATTGACCAGCAATCATATATTCACCAAACAACCCCATGAACTGCATGGTCTACTTACACCTGAATGCAACTCAGTTGTGTTTTAGACCCTGTTCTAAATGCACAGTAGCCACTATCTTTTGAGTTTCTATTCTACCTTACATCGAAAACTCTACCGACACCAGTACATAGTCTGATATACATCATCTGGCAGCATAAGGTCCTTATTTCAGTCATGAACTACTTGTTTGCCGAGTTAATTGAACCAATCAAATTATAGGCCTTCAATGCCGGTATTATAATTAAGCTCTATCAGTACCCTCAGCCCATCCCAACAGGGGTTTGAGGGGGCTATACGAAAAAATAAACTACTAAAAGCAAAAATGGCGTAAAAATATTCATCCTCGACTATAAGTATTGCAAATAAATAACAAATTAAGAAATAAAGGGTTAGTATTTTTACTATTTCTCAACGACCTCACCTGAATAATGAAGGGCCCGAGTTGCTCGTGCTACTGGGAAACCCATTCCTTCAAGTTCCTGAAGCAGATTTTTGTCAACCTCTGGCACAACCATTTCTACAGAGCAATAGTAAGAGAAGTGGAGTCAGGTAACAACAAAGTACACATATCAAAATGACCGAGCATACTTCAACAAGCTATCACAACACGTACAATAAGAACATACATCTATTTAGAGCGTGTGAATATCAATTACTGAAACTCATGACACACTACAAAGAAGACTAATTCAGTGCTGAGATATTCAAAATCTCCAAAAATATATATAAGGGTACGAAACCAATAAAATAGGAGACTCAAGATACAGATTACTGAATACCACCATCATTTACAAACTTTAACAGCTGATTTAGAGCGCAATTCAATGACAGAGTGATTAGTCACTATAAAGACTTAGTTCCTCCTTTCTTGGTCTAAGTTTTCCAATCTTTGCAAAGCTAAATTGTTTACTGACTATACACTGCTGATTCGATTATAATAAGAGCAAGAAATGGTGGATGAAACTCTCTTCAAGGATCTTTCGCTGTAAGGATAAGTCTAGAGAAAAAAAAATAATGGATCAGTTCTAACCCCACTTTTGAAGATAATAGAATCCTCTCTGTCAAAGTTCAACGTGGTGAACAATTTTCCCTTTCAGAATTACATACAAAAGGTCCACTTAAAAGTGAGTAGAAGTATCCTTTGCTTTTAGTGGGTACAAACTAAAATCAAGCAAACAAAACTACTATGATCCTTCTGTTCGTGAGACACCTCAGACACTTTGCACAAGCTCAAAATCAAATTCTGAAGAGCACACAAGCTTGAAGCAAACTACAGAACACCAACTTGAATATTGAAGCTTCTGACACTATTATCACCTTTACAAATCCTCCAAAAACCATTTCAAGAAACAGCAATCACAATCAACAAAAATTATCTAACCATGTAAGGGAATATGGGAATGAACTGCTTTAGTTCGGAAACATGGGAATGGTTTTTCATTATTTTGCTGATAGTGACCCTTAAGGTACCGCTCTTTCACACGAAAACTTAATAGTGGATGATCTACATATAGATAACAATGGAAAGGGGTAAAAGCATATCGGCATATCTGATTCATCAATAGGACAAGAAAAAGGTAGAAACAATATATCCAATACTCCCCCAAAGCTGAAATGCAACCAAGATGAATCAATCAAATAACTCGCTACTCTAAATCTTAATTCAGACATCTAAATAAATTGCAAAAGTACCTTCAGACTGATTGCCACTACTTGCATCAATAGGATCTCCTGACTCTGAAGTAACCTTTGGCACCTCCAAACTTATTGGTTTTGCCGCTTCCAACGTCTTATCTACAAATTCAGTATGCCCAGTTCTCTTGGTATGCAAATCGCTTTCCTTCATGGCCAAACAGAAACCAAAACCCCAAGATTTCAATTCAATCACACTGAATATTAAGTTTAATAAATACTCCCTTCGTTCCAAACTAAGTGTCCACCGTCCCCTTTCTCTAAAAAAATGTTCCAAAATTAGAGCCCACTTTCCTCTTCGGTAGGTTAGTTAATCAAGAACCACTAATATCCTTAAGACGTATCAGCTCCCTCTAATTTGTTAGGGCAGTGGGAGTCCATCACTAATTAATATTAACTTATCCTTAATTTTTACAGAAACAGTGAAGTGGACACTTATTTTGGAAAGGGTGACTACATATTTCGCACAACTGTGCACACACAATTAACAAAGGGATCAAATATGATGGAGGACTTAGTTCACTTAGACTTGCATAAGAAGTTTGTTATTAATTTCGTAATTTACTTTCCCTTATTCCAGCTATATAAATCAAGAAGAGAAATAAAAGACTTCACTTTAACACAAATGTGTTTTATATTCAACCATGTACATTCAAATTGCCTGCAAAAAAAAATAAAAATCAAGGCCGGTAGTGTCAAGTGCCGCAAAATCAGTTTACAGGGCTGAATCATTTAGACTTGCATGCATGTGAGCTGAATCAATACCAATACCACGAAACTTCAAAATTGAATCAAGACCCACAAAACCCATTCCAGAATTTCACAATAAGATGAACCGAGATACCAAATCCCCACAACTCTGGGCATTAAAAACCCAATATTTATTCATCAGATAATGTGCAATTAGATGCAGTAAGGGTTAAAATCCGTACGGTTTTGGATCGGCAAGGCTTGCCGCAGGAGCTGCAGACGAGGTTAAGAACAGCCTCAGTGGACTCTGAAAAGTTGGAGTGAGTGGTGAGCTCGGCGTGCTCCTGAGCTTCAGCCACCGACTTCAGCAACGCCCCGCAGTCGCCGCACTTGAGCGACACTCCTGCCCCAGCCATTGTTCCGGCTTCGGCGACGACTCAGACCGGTCGATTTGATGGATCGATCAAGGACCTTCTATGGCCCTCTGGGAATTGGGCGTTTTGCTTTCTTCTAGTGGTATCGGGAAGGTGGAGTGGCGAAGAAGTAGAGACAAAAGTGGAAATTGCAAAAGCCCCCCTTTACTTCACATATATCTTATATAAGACACGTCTATTTTACTTTATTATACGAGATTTTCACTTCACTGATGTGCTAAAAAACCATTATCGTGAACTTTCTTCCTTTGTTTCGATTACTCTTTAACATGATGTAATGGTTCAGGTCACTTCATCTCTAACCTCAGTTAGGGATCGAGGTTTGCTACGTCTCTCGTATGAGTATTGAGTTAAGGTAGATTATGGGGAGTAGGTTAGGAGATCATGTATAAGTTGGGTTGGGCTTAGATAAGGTGGGCTTTGATTTGAGTAGTATAGAAACAAAAAAATACAATCTTGGACTTCATTTCTTAATAGCTAAATTGTATTTGGAATACAATCTTGGTTATCACTGCTCACTCCCTAGCTTTAGAATAGAATTCGAAGCTCAGCACGATGTTTGAGTGAGGTGAGTTTAAGGATAGTTAGGGAAGTGATGTAATATTTTTTTAATGCATTTGAAATGTTCTGTTTTCACACACTTACCACTAAACTAAATAACTCTTATAATTATGTGACACATAATTTGTATATATTAGGATTCAATGAAGGACATATCCTATTTTCGAGTAGAACTTTACATGAAAATTTTCTCTCAAGAGGGGGGTGTCCCCTTACTGGATTTGCCCATGTTTGCAACACTAAGTGAACCAAAATGTCGTTATCGATAAACTATATATCTAAAATCATATCAAGTCTTGATAAGGCCATTCTTAGTTACTTGATAATCAGACTTCCCATAACCGTGAGTTCTGAGCTTCGCGTAAAAAGAGATTGTTAGGGATTTTTCACCAACCTAATTTGTCATGAATAAGTTTAGAGAACTCGATCTCATAGAATTTGTGGTGCTTGAAAATCCTTCGACGTCTTTACGTCAATGAATCCACATATGCCTCAACCTTAACCGACCAATAGTGACGATTTGATGGTGTCACATACAAAATCGACTTTGACCAGTATTTACCTTCTCTAATCTTCTAGGGCTTAGGTGAAAAAGATGTTGATGTTATGAAAATATAAGAAGGTGATGACGTGGCAACACCTTATCGATCAACTTATTAATTAATTATAACATTTTATTCTATGGGTAATTCTGACATTTCACATAACATTTAACACTGTTATGTGACGTGATGCTTAAAAATTGATGAATGTGGTGATATGATACACTTCAAACTTGACTGTGGTGACATGATAATTGTGTATAATTCATTATGGTGAGATGTAATTTCCCCTACTATAAATATATTCTAATTTCTATTCATTCGGTGTCTTTGATTATGAATAATGTTTATAATGATATAAATCACCAAATTAGAGGTATGATGAATATACTACTACATTTAACAATTTTTTTATGAATATGTTGTTATTATGATGCATGGTGTTTCGTTCATCAATGCTCATAGGTTTAGTTCAGACTGAAAATTTAAGGCTTTCCTATCATTCCCATGTTGATTACATCAACAAGTATCAACATGCATCACCTTGATTCGGTTGTGACGTTGAAGCTAACTAAGGGTGCTTCGTTGAAGGACGTGTTTCTTGGTCGTTCATGAAAGTGTTTATTGATTGAATAGTTGATAATTACAATAGAATACAAATGCCTCTATATATAGGCTTGATAAGCTAGGGTTTACATGAGTTATGACGGCTAGGGTTTAAGTAGAGATACAAAGTGTAGTGGGCCTCGGCCCATATATGAATAACTAATATAATATATCTAACACTCCCCCGCAGTCGAAGCAGGAGGAGGTCGAATGCTTTAACTGGAGCAAAAGTCTTCAAAGAGATCAATCAGGAAGCCTTTCATGAATATATCTGCAAACTTAAGAGATGAACTTGATCTGCAATAACTTGAACCATAGTATTAATCGAGATTGAGAAAAGAAACTGAGGGAGGTAAGGAATATAAGGAGACGTGAAGTAAAGAGAGATAATTATAAGAGAGTGAGAGATTGAATAAACTATGAGTGAGAGAGTGAGAGAGAGAGAGAGAGAGAGTGAGAGTGAAAGAAAGGGAGATTGACTAAGAGAGTGAAATTCTGATCAGCTTGTCGTGCAAGATGCCACACACAATGTTACGCAGGATGCTATAACGTTGTGTCTGACTTCTCGCGTAGATAATGAAGGACAGTAAATATAAAAGCTATAAGTAATGACACAGCAGATTGTTTACCCAGTTCGGTGCAACGTCACCTACGTCTGGGGGCTCTCAGCCTAGTGGAAAGATTTCACTTATCAGTAATCCGTCAGAACATACAAGTACCTGTGATCACCCCTAGATCTATACTTTATGCTACGTCTTACAGTGCAATCTATCTCAGGGTCTCCCCCTGAATCCAAGAACGTCTTGATTCCACTCTTCGAGCAATCGCCTTGCTCTGTCGTCTTCAAGTCTTCTTCAAGCTTGGTGGTTGCGTGCAGTCTTCACTCACGTCTTTAGTAAACCCTCAATCACCTAACTCTCAAAAGTTATGTGATGCACAATATCCTAAGCTCAATCAGCAATTTCTCAGCCCGCAGACCTTCACGTCTAAGAACCTTGCAAATTGTTGCTAGGAAACAAAATAAAGAACCACCCAATTGCTAAGGGGGTAGCCTAAGCTTTTATAGCAATCGTGGATGAGTACTAACCCTAAAGGGTTTCCTCTTAATCACCGTCTTTCTCCTTTTCAGTTTAGGATTCGTTCTGCAGTTTCCTAATCGTCTTCCTGCTTTTCTGCCGAAACTGCACTTTCCTGATTTCTGTCGATCAGGATGTTTGCCGAGACGCCGTCAATAATGTTACACAAGATGTCGTAGAAGATGCTTCGACATTCTTTGTAACATGTTCTTCAGTTCCTTTAAAAATCAGCCAATCTCTAAAACCGTCGTAACTACAATCTCCCCCTTTGGCTGTTTTTAAGGGCAGCATTCTTCATCGTATTCTGCGTCGTATTCTGCATCGCATTTGTCGTCTCGTCGATCGGTAGTGTCGCACGTATCCTTGCGTCTAGCGTCTTCGCGTCGTCTCTATCTTTCTTGTGTCATCGTGATCGCGCGCGTATGTCTAATTTAAACTTACTCCTCCTTGCTGGCTCAAAAAGAGCCAAAATATAAACAAATATTGTAACAAATCCGGGAAATAAGAAAAATAAATCAAACATAACTCACACTTGCTCTCAATCAGCTGTCGAGAGTAAGTGTGATACATTGTTCAACAAACATTACAAAAATAAAATTGTTCAGTAGTTCGAGAATCTGAAAGTTCATGAAATTTAAATAGAGCTGCTACTGGAACTTGCAGTCTCTTCTTCTGTTGCTTCAGTGGAGGCTTCTTGGGTAGCTTCTTCTGGATCATTAGGCAGAAAGGTTGTGTCATCATCTTCGGAGCCCGGAGGAGACATGGATTTCAGCAGGTTGGCGCAATGTGATCGGCACTGGGAGAGATGCTTCAGGGCTGTCTTCAAATTGACAATGTCCTCGTCAAGCACGGCTATCTCTCGTTCAAGCATAACTGCATCCCTGCTGGTGGTCTTGGTTAGAGGGGCGGCACTTGTGGCTCGACTGGTTTTTGCCTTGGCTTCTGGCCTGACAAGATCAGGAGCATGCTTTCCCTCAAACAACTTGTGGCTCACCACAATCAGTCCTCCTCTTTTGCCCACCTTATCCGATGTTTTCAACACTCCGGGGTGTTGATGTACAAGCAGTTCAGAGATAAGGGATGGAAAGGTAATGGGAATTTTCACAGCAAGTGATCTAGCATGGCGAATAAGATGATCAATCACAAATTGCCCAAAGTCAAGTTTAGATCCAGTACCTATTTGGTAGATCAGTATTGCCAGCTCGGGTTTGATAGATGATGCATGGGTCATGGGAGCCCAATTTGCTACTCCAATCCGGAAGAGAATGGAGTACTTGGAAGTAAGATATGATGCTGCCACAGTGCCTTTGGTCGGCCATGTTCTGCTTTTATCTCCGGTAATCTCTCGGAGGACTTTGTTTAGGTCGGGTGGTGGCATAGATCGAACCCACTTCCTTCCCAGGAAGTCATTGATAATGCCAGAGGAGATGTTGAAGCGAATGCCTCTGACATATACCATCTCAAACTCCGGATCATCGGGAGTCCCAAACCCAGTAGGCAGATTTGCAATGAATTCTTTAACCAGGAGGGGATAGTGGTTACCAATGTTTGTGACGGTTCTCATTAATTCTGCCTTCTCCAGGAGCTTTACAATAGCCTCTAGTCCAAGCAGCTCCGATGACAGTGTCTTTTCCGGGTACGCCGTTCTTTGAAACACAAACTCCCACCGTTTCGCACCATCTGCCGAGTGAAACGACACATTGTCGTAGGGGACACTCGACGTGTTCTTGACCGTGTTCAGGATCTTGTTCTTCTTTTCATCCTTGGCAGTAACCTCCTATACTTCATCATCAGTTGCTTCATCTATCAATCTCCTTGTGGAGATCACTATCTTCCCTTTTTCTTTGGCATACATCTTTTTCTTTTTGTTGTTGGGACCTCCAGCATCCTTGACCTCCTTCATTTTCCTCGTTTCTTTTAGTTTTCCAACCATAACAGCCAAACTTTCATTTTCTTCTAGAACTTTTTTCTTCAGGGATGACAGCACTGTGTGTGTCATCTCAGCAGCTTCTTCCGTGACATCTTCTCTGGCATCCAGAGGGTTTTCTTCTGTGTTGTTGGTGGTGGCATCCTTGTCCTTCTCGGCGTCTTCTAGATCGGTCTCTCCGTTTCTGGTTTCTTCTTTCTCATCTTCTTCCTCGGCTTCTTCCGAGTCAGCGATTTCTTCCTCTACTACAACCTTTTCTGTGGCTTTCGGCATGTCATCTGTTCCTCCTTCTTCTTCTCCTTCTCCTTCAGCAATACGTTCCAACCCATGACTGACTGGGGTCAAGTCCTCCTTTTCTCCTTCCGGATTTATCAGTTTCTCTACCACACCTTCTTGAGGTGGGTCCTGGTTTTCCATTAGTGATTCCAACAAATCACTGTTCCTAGAGGTATCGGCGGAGAAATCGTTACCTGGGATAATTGTTGGTGTTGGAACTGCGACGATTTGCATGGAGGCTTCTCAACTTTCCTGGCCAAGATCAGTCTCCCTTTCTGGCCCAATTAGGTCAGACATGGAGAATGCAGAGCTTCCGGTCCGAGACTTTTTGGAACTCGAGTAAAGACTGGTATTGGGGCTTTCTCCGGTGAAGCGTCCTTGGGGATTTCTTCTGACTTCTTCAGGGTTTTTGGCCTTTTAATCCGAACTCCATGCTTGTTCGTTTTTGCTTTGCTGCTCTTAGAGCTTTTTGCTTCAGTTTTCTTTGATTCGGAGGCTTTCTTTGGGACTATTGTGCTTCGAGTTTTCACCATTCTTGTGTAGGTTGTGAGATTCGCAGAGCGTAAATGGTGAAGGAGACGAGAGCAAACACAAGAAGGAGGCAGACTAGGTTTAGATTTTGAAAAAAAAAATGATTCAAATCTTTTAACGTCTGAGCGTATCTTTTCCTTTCTTTTATATGGGCTTTTGGTATGCTTGGCCCAATGACATGCGTTGGATTTATAGACCGGTTCATGAAGAGGCACCAACTAACTCCTCTCAACCGTTTATGCAACTTCTTATTGTTTACTGATGGTGCACAGACCGAGTGATGATCTGAGATCCTCGAATCTGCTCGCATCTAATGCCTTTGTGAAAATATCAGCAAGTTGCTTCTCTATAGGAATGTGCTCTAGGATGATCTTCTTATCTTCGACCAATTCTCGAATGAAGTGGTGTCTAATATCAATGTGTTTGGTCTTACTGTGTTGGACATGATTTTTGGAGATGTTGATAGCACTGACATTATCACAATATAAAGTCATGGCATCCTGTCTGACATTGTATTCGACTAACATCAGCTTCATCCATAGTAGCTGTGTGCAGCTACTCCTAGCAGCAATATACTCCGATTCGGCAGTGGACAGGGCAACACAGTTTTGCTTCTTACTAAACCATGATATGAGGTTGTTGCCAAGGAAGAAGCATCCACCAGATGTGCTTTTCCTATCTGATGTGTTTCCAGCCCAATCGGCATCACAATACCCCACCAAGGTAGATGATGTGTCGAATGAGTATAACAACCCCAAGTCTGTAGTCCCAGAGATATATCTTATAATTCTTTTAGCTTGGGATAGATGAATAACCTTAGGATTTGACACTTTCATACCCTACCTTTTTTTTCTTCAGTACCCTGAATTTCATTTTGGGACAACTCACCTCTAAAATACCGAAATTACCTTTAGAATTGATCCGGTTCAATTTCAAACAGATCAAACTATAATTTAATTAATATGAAATTACTTTTTTACACTCCATTGAATAACAAATTTATCTCACAATTTAAGGGTATATTGATATTTTCAAATAACAAATTAAATACTAATACTAAAACTAAAAATGAATTATTAAATTACAATTCTACCCTTCCCCCCCTCTCCTCTCTGTTCATCATCTCCTCTCCGACGTCCCCTCCGCCAGCCCTCTAACGTCCAGACGACGGTGACCACAAATTGGCGTCGAAGGCCACAAATGGGCGTCGGCGTCCACAAATCTAGACGTCGACTGCCACGAATCCGTCTTAGGTCACGAATCGACGTCGGTGGCCATGAACTGGTGTCGGTGGCCACAAATCAACGTCGTCAGCCACGAATCGACGACCACCATCCACGAATCGAACGAGAAACAGCCATTCCGTCGTACTTTCCTTCTCTTAGGTAGAAAACCCAAACATAATGGCCGAAGGTGGGCGTCGAGGACTTACCTAGGGAGTGTCGGTGGAGCTCGTCCTCGGGCTTCATACAAGATCTTGTTTTGCCAAATCTGGTCTCACTCTCTCGGTGGCCCTCTTCGCGTGTGGTGGGGATGCTCGGGTACCTGGCACCGGAGCTGTCTCGGACCAGGAAGCCGGCGGGAGGCGACCAGTTGAGAACAGAGTGACACCGAAGGAGGAGAGTCGGCGGGTGGATTGGAATTGAATGGGTGGCATTCAATTGAAAATTGGATGAATAGTTGAGGGTAATTTCATCTTTTTACATTCTTTTAAAATTGGACTGGTTCTCTTCATTAGACCAGATTTAATTTTGGTTCAATTCAGAGGTAATTTCGGTATTTTGAAATTCCTGAAGCAAGTTGTCCCAAAATAAAATTTAGGGTACTAAAAAAAGAAAAAAAAATAGGGTATAAAAATGTCAAAAGTGTATATTTAGGTGCACAAAAATGTCTTTTTCCCTAAAATTAATTGTAATTTACTTGCTTCATTGGGGGTTGTAAGTGGGACAATAGGATATGGATAGTTTTAATTCTTAGTTTGTCTAGATTATGTGTAGGAGTACAAGAAATTGGTAGATAATTTCTTGGTATGTAATGTTTGTTTTTTGTTTTTTCACAATGATACACATGTCACTATGGCAATGTTGGTATTTTGTTGTTACAAACTGATGCATGTCATGTTTCTGTTCTGGTCTTGCATTCTATTTATGTCTCATTGTTAGGTATAAATATATAAGGAAATTGTATTATATTTGGTACGTGTTGGGCGTATTGCTTAATTGGACCCATCAAATCTATTGTGTTGCAATGTCGTTTCAATGTATTACATGAAATATTTTGATCCTACGTTTCAGGTTAATTTGCGAGAGTCATAATTATAATATTGTATTCTATGATGTGCGATTTGTGATTTACAAACAAAATTTCATGATTGTTGATGGTGTTTTGTATTGGCATTGGATTTTGTTGGTAATGTTATTGCAATGTGAGTAATTAATTGATTATGTAATTTATTTGGGTGGATGTTGGAATTGTAGTTCACTAAATGATGTATTTGAAATTGGTCAGATGATGGTGCACCTCAAAAGGTTATGGTCATGGTGGACTGATTCTGAGGACAATTTGACTTTGCGCGAGAGGCTGAATGTGATTAAGAGTGTAGCAAGGTTTGTGTCACGAGGCACCAATCGGTCTAGCGATTGGGCATGCTCAAGTCAGTCAAGGAAGTCAATGTATTACATGAAATATTTTGATCCTACGTTTCAGGTTAATTTGCGAGAGTCATAATTATAATATTGTATTCTATGATGTGCGATTTGTGATTTACAAACAAAATTTCATGATTGTTGATGGTGTTTTGTATTGGCATTGGATTTTGTTGGTAATGTTATTGCAATGTGAGTAATTAATTGATTATGTAATTTATTTGGGTGGATGTTGGAATTGTAGTTCACTAAATGATGTATTTGAAATTGGTCAGATGATGGTGCACCTCAAAAGGTTATGGTCATGGTGGACTGATTCTGAGGACAATTTGACTTTGCGCGAGAGGCTGAATGTGATTAAGAGTGTAGCAAGGTTTGTGTCACGAGGCACCAATCGGTCTAGCGATTGGGCATGCTCAAGTCAGTCAAGGAAAATGGGTGAGCATGAAGTTTTTGATGGTGGATGTAAATCATCCCACGGTGATCGAAAAGCTTCTAGGAAGCGGCCTTGGATGAACATTCCTCCAAGTACGCGGTCAGAGGAAACCACAGAAGAAAACAATGAGGTATACAACACGTGAGAGGGAGGCTTACGCTAGATATCCAAGATTGGATACTAGGGCGTCACCAAATATATTGTTCATGACTATAAGTGCACTAAAGGAAAATCAGAGGCAGGATGTGGCGGACATGGGATTCGGTACAGTTCTGAAGCTCGGTACTGGACATCTACCAGCCACCATTGGGTATTGGTTGGTTGAGCATTTTCAAGCTAGTTCTCGGTCACTAGTATTGGATGGGGGAATGAAACTACGCATTATAGAGTAAGATGTTCAAGCTACGTTGGAAATTCCTCGGGGGAAGCGGAAGATTGTAGGTACGTCTCCTACAGATGCATCTGAGGCGCTGCTTAAGTGGCGTGCTTAGTATAATACAAAGTATAACAAAATTTTACCCTCCGATATATATGCTCAAATGTGTAAACAGGAAAGTGGTGGTGCACTTTTTAAACAGAACTTCATGGTTTTGGTAACCAATATATTGGTCGAGTTTGGGAGGAGTATGTATGCAAACTAGAATTACTTTGAGGCATGTGTTGATGTTGATAGGGTGAAGAAGTATGACTGGTGCTCGCATGTCATTAATAGTTTGCTGAAGTACAAGCACCACTGGTCGGAAAATAAGCATAAGTTGAGGAGGCGTTTTTACGCTCCGATCACTTTTTTGTTGGTCGGTCACTTGTTTTTTCGTGGTTATTAATATTTTTTATGTTGTTGTTTTTCAATATTATTCGTTATTGGGATTTTTTTTATTAGTTGAAGTTCTTTTTTTGGGGCATATGTTTTATTTGGACCGAGTTCAAACGGAATTTCGTTGAGTGTGTATACCTTACGATTTCGGGGTGGACTGAGTAAATTATAAAGCGTAGGATACGAAAAGAAGAGAAGATGAATGCATTTGGAGCTGGGTTTGTATTGGAGTCGAGGTTTCTAATACAAGATAAAGTGGTTGCTGATGATGGGGTTCCAATACTGGATGAAGCGGTTGCTGATGATGGTCCTCGCAGTGGTGGTATTTATTGAAAAGGTTCCTAGTGAATTGCATGATCTTTGTGGGGATGGAGTACCCACTGGTGGATCTACTGGACAACCAGAGGTTATAGTGCAAGGTGATGTCATTGGCGAGGATGTGAATGGAAATGTTTCTCAAGGTTAGAATGAGGAGTCGCCTGCGAGAGTAAGTAATATATTTTATAACGATATCGTTTCCCAAAGTATTGGTATTTATTTTTTACGCTGATAATGTTTTTAAAATGAACTATATACCTAAGGGTTTGTGTGACTTATGTGATAGATATTGTAAAGTTAAATGTTCTGAGTTTATTATTCGTGAGGTATATGTCTGTGGTGGTATGAGTCTGTTAGTGATAATTGGTCCTAATTGGGGAACACACGATATGTGTGTGTTTTGGTATTATTTAAGGTTGGCATGTACTTGATGTATATGTTAATTTTGTTTGGTAGTGTGGTTGCGTATGATTGATGATATTTTTCATGTGATATTGACATTATATATGTGTGTTTCATGGCTGATCATTAGGGTTTGTGATTGCTGCCACAAAATGATTTATCAAGATTTATTATGGGAGTTCATGCTTTATGTGCATCATTTTTTTGTGAAGATAGTGAAATATATTGTATGATACATGCTTTATTATGTGTTGTAAGTGGGATACTAGGATATGGATAGTTATAACAAGTTTTCTTTATTGGTTATGACATAGTTGAGTGGTTTATGATCTTTGGCGTAGGCTGTGTTGCGAGCTCTATTAGTTGCGCAGAGGAAAGTTGCTTCAAACATTGTGGAGCTTCGCAATTTCATGGTGGAGACTGAGGCAGTAATGGGGGACGCTGATAAGTATAAGGAGAGACGATATGCGGAATGTCAGGCGCCAGCTAAAATGGGTGAAATTGATGACTCATTTTGGGATCAACCTCATATCATTGATGCTTGCAATGTGTTATTGGACGAGTTAACCAAAAGTAGCGGCAATGTTGGGCTACCCGATCCTGCTCATGGCATAGATGATGGTGCCCCGTTATTTTCCCTTGGGTAATCTCAGTTAGGGGTGGAATCTGTTTGTGATAGCATTTTTGTGCCCTAGTCCAATTGCTAGTAGTTTATAAATGTCTATGTATATTAATCATCATTTGTAATGAATAAAAATGGCTTCGTATTACTTATGTTTTGAAGTAATATGTTGAGCATGATCTGATTTATGACCACTAAAGTAATAGAATCATAAATCTGTACGGACCGCACTTAACGAGTCCCTGGTCAAAATACGCTTTAATTGAAGCGACCAGTATGAGGATGGTTCTCAGTGATGTAGTTCTGCTTATCATAGGGATGTGCGATCCCAGAACCATATCATAGACATAATGAGGTGATTGGTATCGGACGACCCGCTTTGAAAAGTGTTTCATAGATTAAGCCATGAACATATTCAAATGCGATAGCTTGTCACAATATCCTGAGATCAAGGAGTCTTTGTGATCGCTATGCGGTCGACGTACGGCTTTGACTTGCGCCTAACGCTTTCCGTAACTGGATTGCAATAACGGGCATGATTGGGTGGCGGAACGGATTGCATGAGTGACACGAAAGACGGCTAAGGGATTTATCCCTCATACTGCGATATGAGAAAGATATCTATTTAGGCCACTTGATCGAGAGTGACTAAGAGGAAGTGCATGGCCATGCCAGTGATACGAGTTATCAGTTCTCAGTCGTCTCACATATCAAGTAACAATGATTGATTAAACAAGGATGACGACTCTATGCCTTATGATCAATCAAGATGTCTAGAGATAATAGGATAGTGACTTGTACGCACAAGGTTAAATCGAATCATCGATCATCATGCACCTTGGGTAATCATAATGTCTTACTAGAGGCCACTTATGATGGATCGAACAAGAGAGATCTCTTACGCCGATCTACCAACGGTGGCACGAGCCTAGAGGGTCACACACATACAATATGGGTAACTTGAAATAAGGAAAGGTTGGCGTTTCTTGAGGAGCGAGACATGGACAAAACTAAGGGTTTTAGGCCATGGGTCGGATTTGTGAGAATGATTAGCGAATCGAGAAAAATGAGGTTATCGTCGATATCGCGTCGGACTTTGTTTGATAAGTAACGACAAGGGTCGGACAATTTTTGGACTCGGCACGCGACCACATTGGCGAGCCCATTGGGCTCGGCCCATGAGGACACAAGGCTAGCCTATTAAAGGCCCAACAATAGGCCGAATTGGGCATGTCTTGGCCGGCCCACTTGGTGGGGCCATATGTAGGGGCCACACACCATGCTTAGCTGGTGTTGTTGATTTTGATGAATTGCAAATTGTGGGATTAGGTGGTGGAATGACTTTAGCCCATGCCTTCATCATTTGTTGTTTTATCAAATCAACTTATAATATATCATTTAGTACACACAAATCACAAGACACAAAATTGGAACACTCTCTCTCTCTCTCTTGAAGTGTCGGCCGAACCCCCCTCTCCTGTCCTTCCTTTACTGTCTTGTTCTTCACAGTCAAGTTCTAGTAGGCTAAGTGTGTTGGATCAAAAAGGATCATCCTACTGGTGTGGACTTGCTCTAGAGAAGGAGATCATCTTGTTCTTCTTTCTTGATTCAACAAAACCAAAGGTAAACTCTTGTGAAATAGTTTTTGCCTTGAGATTTAATGGTTTATGTTCTTGGACAGATTTTGGAGTTTATATTGTTGTTTCTTCCGCTATTATATTAATCTTGGTAGCTCCAAATCCCTACATTGGTATCAGAGGGTTGTTAACTCTCTTGATTTTTGTTTTGTTGAATTTATTTTGGTTTTATGATGTTTAACATGCCATATTTGTTGATAACATGATTTTAATGCTTTTATGGATTATTGCATGAAATATGTTAATTTTGAAAAATATATTGAATTTGGAATTTTTTGAAATTTTATTGGATTTGTCGGGTTCGAGATGGGACTCTCGGGGAGCCGAATTGGAGATACCAGACGGAGGTCACCACAGGCCGGCATTGGCCAGCGGTGACCGGGACCGTCCTCGCCTTTTGGCCGAGGCCGAGGGTGGCGGCAATCTTGGTTTGGGTTTTCCAAACCCCAAACCGGGCCGTGTGCTTGGGCTCGGCCCAAATGGGCTTGGGCCCATTGGGCTTGGGCACATTGGGCTTGGGCCCAAATGGGCTTGGGCCCAAATAGGTTTGTGCACGGTGTTTTGATCCGTGGCACCAACCCGCGATCCATTATTTTGAAAACTTTCAAAATTTGATTGGTTTCGATAAACCGTTTTTTCGAAAAGGTCTAGTTTCGATAAACCCGACCAAGCAACTTGGCAAAGTTAAAACCAGAAAATTGCATCTTGTATGATGACATGTTTGTGTGATAACATGTTGGATGATGTGATGAAATGTATGATGCATTAGTAGCCCATTAGAATTTTATCGTTTTCACGGTTTGCACACCGTTAATGTTAGCGTGTAATTATTCTTTTATTCGAGCCATTAAAAGTGTAATTATTTTTTATCCGGTCTGCGAACCGAGTATTAATCGTAAATTCTACTCAAAGTCGAGAAGGATGAAAATCGAAGATGATGACGGTCTTGGAGGAAGTCCAAGAGCTAGTGGGAGCCCAAATGGGGATGACGAGAAGATGTTTTGTCTCGTAGACTCTTAGGGCTAGGATGGGCTATTGATGCATATTTAAACGCTTTAAAATGAATGCTTGAAATATTAGATGGTAATTTATATGCTCGCATGCTTAGCTTATGAGATTATAATCACCTCACATGCAAAGATTAAAAATCGCTTTTATTTATTTTGCATGTTTAAAGCGTTGTGAGCCATCATCGTACGGGTTGTGATGGATAGGTTCAATTTGAAACGTGTTTGCACGGGTTGCAAATGACGGCTTCAAAAGAAGATAGTATGTGATACAATTAGAAACGTCACAACACGGGTTGTTGATGACAGGTTCGTAATTGTGCCAAAATACTTACGAATTATTAAATACAACCAATCACACATTAGTTTGAGTCATGTGAGATGCCACCCAAATTCACACCCATGTAGGGACATTCTCTCGGTGTCGTGCACCTTAGCGGAGCACCGATAGAATGGGTTCTTTGTGGAATGGTCAACCTTGTGGGATGTCGTGCGCCTTAGCGGAGCATCTGCACAAAACTGATGCATATGTGAAGGTTGGTTGACTCGACCACGATTCTCAGCCTGAGGTTGAGCTGGGGCATCAGAAGGATAAACCGTGTGCATTTGCACATACCCTGACAAAGAATTACACAGGTTGTAATTGGACGAATGTCCTACCTAAATGGGTCAATTGGAGCGATGCGCCTTAGCGTACTTCAATTTACAAATCATGGATATTGGTTTAAAGATTCTAGTCCTTAGAATCGAATGGTTGGTGTTTGATTCGGATCTTCGTAAATTTATTCAACATTTCTGATTAAATTTACTTTATTCGTGTAGAAAATGGCTAGTAACTCAACAAACTCGTCTAATTTGTCATTGAGGGCTATACTTGATAAGTGTAAGCTCAATGGAACAAATTATCTTGTCTGGGACAGAAATTTATGACTTGTGTTAAAATTGGAACGCAGGGAGTACGTCCTAGACAAGGCTATCCGAGTGGAGCCAGCTGCCAACGCAACGAGGTTCGTTAAGGATGCGTACTAGAAACACCTTAGCGACTCTATCGACGTTGCGTGTGTCATGATGGGCTGTATGGAGGCGGACCTCCAGAAACAGTTTATGGAGTTATCCCATGATCCTTTTGCCATGTTTGCACAAATCAAGAATATGTTCAAGGAGAAAGTACGTATTGAAAAATACACTGTTCTCCGAGAATTCATTGCCTGCAAAATGTCAACGGACAGCTTCGTAGGTCCACACGTCCTACGAATGAAGGGACATCTCGATCACCTAACTAGTCTCGGGTTGACTATGGAAAAGGAGATGGCTGCAGATTTCATTATGCAATCCCTTCCTCATGCATATGGGGGTTTCGTCATGAACTATCATATGCATGACATGGACAAAACCGCATCAGAGTTGCACATTATGCTCGTGACTGTCGAGAAGAGCATAAGGGGCAATGCGCCCAAAGGTGTTCTTATGGTGAAGAAAGGATCCGACTTCAAAGCTGGTGGTGAGAAGGGTAAAGGCCCAATGCACCTGGCAGGAAAGAACAGACGACCTTTTGTTCCTAAACCTTCCAAGCCCATGAAGGGCAAGGGGAAGGTAAAGGAGTCGGTCTGTTTCTACTGCCAAAAGCTTGGTCATTGGAAGAAGGAATGTCAGCAGATGAAGGAAGATCAGAAGAAGAGCGGTGGGGCCGCTACTTCGTCAGGTATTCCCTTAGAGTTAAATCTTTCTACTAAAAATGCTTGGGTACTAGACACTGGAGCTGAGTCTCATGTTTGTGCGGATGTGCAGGTACTGCGCAATGGAAGAGATGTGGGCGAAAACAAGGAGGACCTAAGAGTTGGGAACAACGTGCGTGTTGCCGTAACTGCTGTGGGTTCGGTTGATCTTGTTTTGCCAGTGGGCTTGTAATAGAACTCCTTAATGTGTTTTGCATAGCTGCTTTCGGCAGGAATATTGTATCTATATTTCTTCTTGAAAAAGGAGGTTATTATTTTGATATTAAAAACGGGGTTTTTAATATTATGTGCAATAACATATATTATGGAAATGCTCACACGGTTGGAGGTTTATACATATTGAATATGCAAAACTCGAATTCCAACTTGCTCTATAATGTTAATGTTAAGAGGTTTAAAACTGATTATTTAGACCAAACTCTTATATGGCATTGTCGTTTAGGTCACATAAACGAGAAACGCATCTCAACGCTTCACAGCGCGGACTTTTAAGTCAATTCGAATTCCAAACGATTGAAAGGTGCCCGGCTTGTTTGATGGGCAAGATGACTAAAGCACCCTTCACCAGAACAGGTGAAAGGGCGGGGGATCTATTGGGTCTCATACATTTTCGTCGGATATCTCAAAGAAACAAAGGGATACTACTTCTATAAACCAAGCGAGAACAAAGTGTTCGTCGCCCGTGGTGGGATATTCTTGGAAAAGGAATTTGTTTCCAAGACAGTCAGTGAGAGGACTATTCATCTTGATGAAGTTCTGGATGAGATAGTCACTCAGGAACCGCTGGACGATCCCATAGAAGAAGTGGAGCCCGGAGTGGTCGTTGAGCAAGAACCAATAGCTGCAGTTATTGAGGACGGTCTAAGGCGGTTTGAAAGGACCAGTCATGCACCTATCAGATACGGTTTTCTTGTAATTGGAGGTGATGAATTGGTGTTAGTGGAAAATGATCCAGCTACCTTTCAAGAAGTCATGGACGGACCCGACTCTGAGAAATGGCTGGAAGTCATGAGAGAAGAAATGCAATCCATGTCGGATAATCAAGTGTGAGACTTGGTAGATCAAACCCCTGGTGTAAAAGTCATTGGGTGTAAATGGATCTTTAAAATAAAGATAGACATGGATGGTAAACCTTAGACCTATAAAGCACGTCTGGTAGCAAAAGGTTATAGACAAGTCCACGGAATTGACTATGAGGAAACCTTTTCTCCAGTAGCTATGGTAAAATCTATTCGCATTCTACTTGCCATATCAGCTTATCATAATTATGAAATATGGCGAATGGATGTCAAAACCGCTTTTCTTAATGGGAGGTTAGCTGAGGACGTTTATATGTCCCAGCCTGAGGGTTTTGAAGATCCAAGGAATAAGGGAAAGATTTGTAAGTTGCTCAAATCAATTTACGGTTTGAAGCAACCATCTCAGAGTTGGAACCAACGTTTTGATGAAGCTGTGAAACAGTTTGGCTTCATCAAGAACGATGATGAACCTTACGTATATAAGAAGGCGAATGGGAGTAAGGTAGTCTTTTTAGTGCTCTATGTCGATGATATATTGCTCATTGAAAACGACGTCCCCACCTTGCTTTTGACAAAGGATTGGTTAGGTGAGTGTTTTGCAATGAAGGACTTAGGCGAGGCTTCTTACATCTTGGGGATCAAGATATATAGAGATCGTGCTAAGCGGTTCTTGGGCTTAAGTCAGAGCACCTATATAGACAAAGTGTTGAGAAGATTCTCAATGCAAAATTCCAAGAAGGGACTGCTACCCATGCGTCATGGCAAAAAGCTTAGTAAGAGGCAGTGTGCCGAGACTCCTGAAGAGCTAAAAAGAATGAATGAGATCCTATATGCTTCGGCAATAGGGTCCATAATGTATGCCATGATATGCACGAGACCGGATGTCTCGTTCGCCTTAAGTTGTACCAGTAGGCATCAATCCAAACCCGGTGAGGAATACTGGATTGCAGTCAAGGCAATTCTCAAATATTTGAGAAAAACCAAGGACGCTTTTCTTGTATACGGGGGAAAGAGTGATGATGATCTAGTCGTCAAAGGATATGTTGACGCTAGTTTCTAGACAGACCCTGATGACTTTAAGAGTCAGTTAGGATATGTGTTTACGTTGAACGGTGGAACATTCAGCTGAAAGAGCAAGAAGTAGGACACCATCGCCGACTTTACAACGGAAGTTGAGTACCTTGCTGCATCAGAGGCAGCAAAGGAGGCTGTATGGATCAAGAGTTTCATGGTTGGGTTAGGTGTAATTCAAAACCCATCTAACCCAATAGACTTATATTGTGACAACAGCGGGGCCATTGCGCAAGCTAAGGAACCCAGAGCACATGACAGATCCAAGCATGTACTCAGGAAGTATCACATCATCTGGGACATAGTTGCTAGAGGTGACGTGAAGATTCACTACGTTGCATCTGATGATAACACAGCCGACCCCTTGACCAAAGCTCTTACTCAAGCAAAACATGATAAACATGTTAGGTCAATGGGGATAGACTGGGACTTAGATTAGAACTAGGGGCGAGTGGGAGATTGATAACATTTTTGTGCCCTAGTCCAATTGCTAGTAGTCTATAAATGTCTATGTATATTAATCATCGTTTGTAATGAATAAAAACGGTTTTGTATTACTTATGTGTTGAAGTAATATGTTGAGTATGATCTGATTTATGACCACTAAAGTAGTAGAACCATAAATCTGTACGGATCACACTTAACGAGTCCATGGTCAAAATATGCTTCAATTGAAGCGACCAGTATGAGGATGGTTCTCAGTGATGTAGTTCTGCTTATCATAGGGATGCGAGATCCCGGAATCATATTATAGATATCATGAGGTGATTGGTATCAGACGACCCGCTTTGAATAGTGTTTCATAGATTAAGCCATGAACATATTCAAATGCGATGGCTTGTCACAATATCCTTAGACCAAGGAGTCTTTGTGATCGCTATGCGCTCGACGTACGGCTTTGACTTGTGCCTAACGCTTTCCGTAATATGATTGCAATAACGGGCATGATTGGGTGGCAAAACGGATTGCATGAGTGACACGAAAGATGGCTAAGGGATTTATCCCTCGTACTGCGGTTTGGGAAAGATATCTGTTTAGGCCACTTGATCGAGAGTGACTGAGAGGAAGTGCATGGCCATGCGAGTGATACGAGTTATCAGTTCTCAGTCGTCTCACATATCAAGTAACAATAATTGATTAAACAAGGATGACGACTCTATACCTTGTGATCAATCAAGATGTCTAGAGATAGTAGGATAGTGACTTGTACGCACAAGGTTAAATCGAATCATCGATCATCATGCACCTTGGGTAATCATAATGTCTTACTAGATGCCACTTATGATGGATCGGGCAAGAGAGATCTCTTACGCCGATCTACCAACGAGGACATGAGTCTAGAGGGTCACACACATACAATATGGGTAACTTGAGACAAGGAAAGGTTGGCGTTTCTTGTGGAGCGAGATATGGCCAAAACTAAGGGTTTTAGGCCATGGGTTCGAATTTGTGAGAATGATTAGCGAATCGAGAAAACTGAGGTTTTCGTCGATATCGCGTCGTACTTTGTTTGATAAGTAACGAGAAGGGTGGGATGATTTTTGGACTTGGCACACGACCACATGGGCGAGCCCATTGGGCTCGTCCCATGAGGACACAAGGCCGGCCCATTAAAGGCCCAACAATAGGCCGAATTGGGCATGTCTTGGCCAGCCCACTTGGTGGGGCCATATGTGGGGGTCACACACCATGCTTAGTTTGTGTTGTTGATTTTGATGAAGAGCAAATTGTGGGATTAGGTGGTGGAATGATTTTAGCCCATGCCTTCATCATTTGTTGCTTTATCAAATCAACTTATAATATATCATTTAGTACACACAAATCACAAGACACAAAATTGGAACTCTCTCTCTCTCTCTCTTGAAGTGCCGGCCGAACCCCCCTCTCCTCTTCTTCCTTTGCTCTCTTGTTCTTCACACTCAAGTTCTAGTAGGCTAAGTTTGTTGGATAAAAAAGGATCATTCTATTGACGTGGACTTGCTCTAGAGAAGGAGATCATCTTGTTCTTCTTTCTCGATTCAACAAAACCAAAGGTAAACTCTTGTGAAATAACTTTTGCCTTCAGATTTAATGGTTTATGTTCTTGGACAGATTTTGGAGTTTACATTGTTGTTGCTTCCGCTATTATATTCATCTTGGTAGCTCCAAATCCCTACAGTTTGCACTCCATTGAATTGTGGTGGTGCTGATTCTTGTGGTGTTTCTGATACTGGTGGTGTTGCTTTTAGGTTGTGCGGTGTTGTTCATAGCGGGAATCAACATGAGGATATTGAAGTTGGACCTAAAGAAGCTTGCAAGGAATTTGTTGATGTTTTGGGGATTGGTGGTGACAATGTACCTAGGGTGCTAAAGTTTGAAGAAGCTGAGGGCAATGATAATGATGGTGAGAAATTTACTGCGGCTGTTCCTGTGAGAGTGTCCAGCAGCCGCTTGTCAAAACCCTCCATTTTTAGATTATCACCATTTACCATTCGACATAGTCATTTTTGTGCATGTATGAAGAAGTATGAGCAGAGGGTCTTTGAATGGTTTATGAATGTAAATATGGGTCGAGATAAGTAAGTGTTTAATATTTTGTTTTTTCTAATTCAAATTTTAATCGTTTTGGGGCTAACTATTTTTTTTCCTACAACTCAATTGTTTTTAAGGAGGAGGGGGATATGTTCCCATCATATCTAACCGATGTTCAGGCATTGAAGACGGCCAAATGCGTTGAATGTAGTGTCGTTGATGCTTGGTGTAGATTCCTTAACGACAATGAATTGCTTAAAAGTCCTTCATCACCGTCGAGGTGCTATATCAGTACTTATAGACTTGTAAGTGTTTAATTATTATTTTTTGCTTTCATAAATTGGTAATTATTTAGAGTATTAGTGGTGATTTTTCCATAGAATCGAGTTGTCAAAGCAGATGCAATGTCCAAAAAGATCGTCTTAGATTTATTGAGCCGGTGCACATTCAAATGCGTAGGGTTCTGACTTCAATTAATCGTACATATTTAATAAGTTGTTTTTTTGCTTCTTATGTTTGTGTGAAGTCATGATGTTGATAATGTGATTGTTGTTATATGCAGATATATATTGCTGTGATTATGAAGAACCACTACTTTGTGATATGCATGGATACTCGTAGATGCACTGTAGAGGTGTTCGACAATCAGATACAGTACACGTTTGATCCTCAGCGTTACAGGGAGCGGACAAATTGAGTGGTAAGTGTTGTGTGATAATTTGGCATTGTAGGTTTTTTATTTCAAGGAGAATTATGATGTATGGTTTGCGTGTTGCAGAGGCAATGTATGCGTGCATATATAGTAGAATTGGACAAAGCATTGGCTCGCGGCTGATATATCTAGGCCGATCTCTTATGGGCTTCAGAGTTAATTCGAGCGGAATCTATGCAATGTGGCATCTTGAGAATTCTATGGAACGTAATTACTTGAAGGCAAAGCTAGAAAAAGATTGTGTGAGTATTTTTTTAATTTGGATTTGTGTTTCATCTTTTATTTATTTGACAAAGTGATTTTGCTTATTTGTGGATGCTATTTGTGCAGGATACACAAATGTTCAAGTTGCGGGTTCGTTATCTATTCAAGATTATGACTTGGAGGAAGAATGCGATGTACGAGACTTTATATGGACATGTCGTGAGGTTTTATCGTATTCAGATTCACAATGAGGATCGAGTTTAGTGGTTGGTTTAGTAGTATTAATTTGTTGGTTTTTAATGCTGGTTTAGTATTTGAACTATGTTTCTATTACTTTGGAATTGCAATGATAGTGTTGTTTGTTTAGTTTTGGAGTTGGTGATTTATTAATGCGGTTGTGTAATTGGGATATGTTTTTCTTGTTTAGTGTCATGGTGAAGCTTGTTTATATATTTCTTTGATGTTTACTGTGTATAAATTGTGTGTGAGGATATCATAATGGTTTGATAGTGTAGATAATATGGTATATTTTTTATACCATGTGATTGTGAATATATATATTACATGATGAACAAATTTTGTTGAAGTGTTTTTTCTTAGATGTGATATGTCATATATTTTGTGTTGGGGCAGTATAGCTCGTATTATAGTTTGGATGGGTTGAATTTTTTAGTGTTTTGTGACAGTATGTCATTGTAATAAATTTGATTTGAATTATTTTGCCATGGGTAAATGTGTATATACTAGTTGTATGTGTCTTACCATAATACATTGTATAGTTACGGTGAAATAAGTATATCATTTTTGTGTAGCATGATATCAATTAAGTGGGTAGCAATGCACCATAAGGAAGTAATTATGATATGGCAATAACACTACTAGATAAGACATGATATTGATTTAGTTTATGTTATAGATTGGTTGAAGCCTTGTCTTCTTTTTCTTGGGTGTTGATTGAGGTTTTAATGATAATAGTTTTCACATATGATGAATATAATGGTTTTTGTACTTATTGTTGTGCAATCAACAAATATGGTAAAATGTTTTTGCGTTTGAGCATGTGCTAAACATTATAATGGTAATACATTTATAACATCCGAAGAGTACGAGGGTATGCTAATATTGACACACATGAAACTTTGTGTTGGTTAGGATAAAATACTTCTAATTGACATTCAGAGAGTACAATAGGTAATAAAACGTTGCTCGTGAAATGAAATTAATAGCAGTAGTGCAGATTAATGTAGCTAAGATAGTCTAATTTCATTGTAACCATTCGTCTTCGTCAGAACTGTCGATCAATCCGGTTGGTGTGCTGTATGTTGGGGTTGTTGCATCATGTTGGGACGTGGAAGCAACGACGTTTTTACCCTTTGTTATTCGAATTGGGCATGTCCTAATGTTATGCCATTCAAGTTTTTTGCGGTACCCGCAGAGACGAGGTTTTTTTCCAGCCCATCTTGCAATTGCATTTCCCGTGTGCTTTTTAGACGTTTGCTTCTTCTTTTGTTCCTACAAATTCTTGGCACAAAAACATTAACAACATGTGGGTTTGAAATACTTGAGATAGTCTCTATGTTGGAAGGGTTTTCATTTGTGAAGTTCTGATGTGGTGACTTATGAAGTGAGGGGTGGTTCTGGATGTAAATGAGTAGTTGCTCGCGGTTGTTCAAACTTGTTCAGGTGTGGGAAAGAAGGGTGTGCAGGGTTGTCCAAATTTTAATGTTAAGAATATCAAGATTTCTTGGTATTGTGAAGTGGGAGCTACTCAACCCCGAAGAAGATGCAGTTATTGGAGTGTCTCTACACCACCGCTCCGACACCATGGAACAAGGTATACGATCGACACGTGCAATATTCAGCGCTGCAAATATGTGCATACAAATTATACCAGACCCTTCGAGCTCTTTGCAGCTGCACTCACAATGTTTAGTAGTGGTATTCATGATCACAATGATGTCATTTCGGAGATGATATGAAACTGTGTATTTGTTGAATCTATTGCTTGTCTCTATGTAGCCGATTTCGCATACATTAAACCCGTCCTTGATATTTCGTTGAAGTTTGTAGAAACTAGGGCGGGTGAATATGTTCCATATGTCGGTTTCTAAAGGACAAATAGGCTCTGTTGTGGGGGTTGCATCAGTAGCGTATTGAGTCAGTGAACACTTGTGGTTTTGTCGTTGGTTTCGTATGACAATATTCTATCGTCACATGAATTCTACTACAGTGATGATCTTTGATGTGTGGACTCTGTAACTACTATTGATGCTCTCGGAATGAGACGTCGTGCGCAGAAACATTCCCATTTTTACTGATCTAAAGTAAGCTGGTATCCACATTCCTCGTATGTCGACTAATGCTTGGAGATGTGGGTTGCCCTCTAAGGAGTTGTTGGAGAAAAAGTGTCTCGTGCGGCACACCCATCTAGAGCGGGTGCTTTTTGCCTCACGCCTTTCCCCACAAGCGCAACAACACGCGGTCGAACAAGTACATTTATATTCCGGCCTAAGTTCAGGTCGAATCCTTAGGGACCTAAATAGGGTCTCTCAATTGGACATTCCGTGCTCTCTTTCCCGACACGACTCGATAAAGTAAATTGCACAAGAAAAGAAATTAATCTACACTAAGTACACAACTACAACTATACTACAACTAATGCAAGAAATTAAATGGGGGAGGCGGATGATAGATGGTTGGTTAGAAGTCGATGATTTGAGAACCTAAGGAACTAGACATTATGATCAAGGCAATCAAATAACCGAATGAGACATCGATAACAAGAATGCATTTCATTGGCCTATGTTTTAAATACCGAACACGTCTCTCGACATTGGAAACAACCTAATTAACCTAAGTCTTGCGCACTTATGGGGGCTACCACACTTACACAATGTCACTCAATGCAAATGTGTGTTCACCTCGTAAACTGAAGACCCTAAGCTAACAACATTAATACCAACAATATTCAAACCGAGAAGTGAGCGATAGGCATCCGATCTCTCGAGTCTAACATAATAGACTCAACAAGCATGCGCACAACATATCAAAACCCAATCAATTACAAGACATGCATGGTCATTATACAATATTATCGAAATACTAGTTCTTTTGGTGAGTCAAGTGAAGAACCTATGCCATAAATACCAACCTCGTCTTTCGGCATTGAGATTGGCCTAATTCCGAGTAGTTTCTTACCCTCTCGGATTTGAACCAACGTCAATACCCCATTTGCCCGACAATGTTAGGCTAAGTACTAATATGGGGCGTCTCAGCACGGCTTCGAGCCCCTAACACTTTCTAATGCCTAGATCCGTGAATATTCATCCCTCTCGGGCTCGGCTTAGTCACCTAAACATATATCCTAAGTAGCTGAGTCAAGATACAAGCATTCAAATAAGGCAAATACACATCATAATCTTCAACCTAGAACTAATACCTCAATATTAATCAAAATCAATCAATACAAAAGTCTTGCTTCCATGACCTAAGGTTTTTAGCCCCAAATCATGGCGCTCAAGCATTCATATACAAGAATAAGCTAGATTCAAGAAATGGAAAGAGAATTACAAACCCAAACCCAAAAACATGGGTGTTGGGAAGCTCAAAACCTTCCAATCTAGCTTCTCCAAGCATCTTCTTGCCTCCTCTTCTTTTTCCCATGGTGGTGGTGGTGGAAACCCTCCCTTGGAGTACCAAAAATACCCTCCAAGGGAGGTTCTTTGAGCCCTTTTCTTCTAGGAACCCTTGGGAGATCGAAAACCCTCTCAAAACTAAGTGTGTGGCTTAAATGTGGGTGTTGGATGCTGAAAATGAGGTTTTCACACTTTAAATCGCTGTTCTGGCACTTGGGCACGATCTTGCCTTATGGTCGTGTATCGCCACGGCATTTCTGAGCAAAAATTGGCCAAAAATTTATTTAGGCACAATCTTACCTCACCTAGGTAGGATCGTTACTCCTTTAAAACCTATTCAATGTGTTATATCTTCACAATCCATTCAAATCGACAAATTATTGTTCCCAATCAGACTTCGGATGAGAAATCTACACCACCAGGAAGTTTCAGCAATTGTGGAGAATTTTCTTAACCGATTTTCAGCTCAAATTATGCTCCAATTGTGCCTTCCACCTAAAAAATGTCAAAATTCCACCAAGGATCAAAAGTACAAACAATGGCTCTAGAAAAGCCGAAATGAGAACAATTCGGTGCTCAGATGCGGGTTAGAAGTGTAATTGCGAGGTCACATCGGGCCTACAACAACACCCCACACTAAAAACCTTATCGTCGTCGATAAGAAAAACAAAATTAAGCATAGAATTGCCGAGTATGCACTAAGTGCGAACCCCGAAGTTAGCTCCAATAGGGGGAGCTCAGCATCTCCCGAGGGTCTCGAAGGAAAGTGCCCCCAACCCAAAAATATGCATATGCAAGTTCAAATGGATTTGATTCGATCTTATTATACAATCATGCAAACAAAAAAAGAAACTTTACCAAAGGAACAAACACTCGAATAACACAAGAAAATAGTTAATTACAAGTGTACAAGAAATGTAGCAATCTCTCATAATCATCGCTTCATGTTGAACATCTTGATAGCAAAAATTTCTCAGAACTACCGACACATATACTCAAATGTACATAGAAAGACATATATGCTCATTAAAATATGCAAATATTAAATCATGTGACAGTGCACGTTGTACAATTCTCACGCCACATCTATATCACACAAAGCATGTCTTTGCACATCTTGCACCACTTAAGATCCCTTTTCCCTTATACTTTGGTGCTCATAAGCTAGTAGTTAGACCTAATCCCATCGATCACATTGTTGCGGGTCCGAATGTGACCTCGCAATTACACTTCTGACCCGCATTTGAGCACCGAATTGTTCTCGTTTCGACTTTCTAGAGCCATTAATTTGGTACTTTCGATCTTCTGTGTGTTTTTGACATTTTGTAGGTGCAAGACACAATTAGAGCATAATTGGAGCTGAAAATCGGTTAAGAAAGTTCTGCACAACAGCTGAAACTTCCCGGGGGTGTAGATTTCTCGTCCGAAGTCCGATTGGGGCCCATAATTTGTCGATTTGAGTGGATTGTGAAGATCTAATCCACTGGTGAAGATTTCAATGGGTCACGATCGTGCCTAGGGGAGGCACGATCGTGCCTAAATGAATTTTTGGCCGAATTTTGCTCAAACTTACCGTGGGCTCCCACGATTTGAGTCACGATCGTGCCTAGGTGAGGCACGATCGTGCCTACCAAGGAAAGATCGTGACTAAGGCGCGAAACTGATAATAAAGTGCAGAAATCAGATATTTTGGAGGGGTGGAGAGTTGGGCAAAGACCAAAAACGAGTTGTGGAGGATAAAGCTTAGTTTGAGAGCTCCAACCTCTTGTTCTTCATCAAACTTGAAGAGTTCTTCATCTATTCTTGACACTTTGGGAGTTTTGGAGTGGATTCCACCATAGAACCAACCTTAGGAGCTAGGAAAGGAAGCTTTGGAGGGATTCCTACCATCCAATCCACCAACCTTGAAGAACCGTCTTGCTCAAGAACACTAAGAGCAATTTCTATCCCTATTTACTAGTTTATTTTGATGTTGTTGTTTCATTTTGTTGATTTTATGATGATGGTTGATTTGAGCACCATAGTTGAGAGCTAAATCCCTTAGCCATGGGTGCTAGACATTTGTAATGTGATTATTGAGTTTATTGAGGTATTAGTTATAGGATTGAAGACTTTGTTGTGTGGATTGTTGTTTGAATGCATGTTTTGTTTAATTGACACTTTACAATATATGTTTGAGGAGTTCTATCCGATACCGAAAGGGAAGGAATGGAATCCGGACCTAGCATCCATCGAGGGTTGTAGGCTCAAGACCGTGTCTTGGCACCTTGTAATAACCCTTAGCTTATTATTGTCGATCTAATGCGGTCTCGAGTTGTTCTCAATACCGAAAGGGCACGAGGAGACTCGGGATTAGGCTAACCTCATTACCGAAAGGCGAGATGAAAATCCGGTTCATCAAGTCATTCGTAAACCCTTTCATCCCAGCCCTCTTATGCATTTCCATTTCTATACATTGATCTAAAATCTTATATAATGAACCCACACTCAATGAAGCAACCAAACAATATGATGCATGGGTTCAAATTAATGTTTGGATATAGAAACGAAAGGCACATTGGCTTGTATTGTTGGGTCACATAAAAATGCTATTTGGCTCGGAAAAGGGTACTACGGATAAAGTGTCAAGGTAGCTTTTTAGGCTCAAACGGTCCAATGATGGCCTACGAATTCTTATCCCATGGTCACTAGCCCTTGGCCCGAAGCCGAGTGTGGTCGAACTACTAGTTCTAACCATGAAACACTAGGGGGGATGCAAAAAGTGTTTCCGAACATGCAATGTATCAATTATAACGGGTTCAAAAGTAGACATACACTTCCTAATGCAAAGACATTTACATGAATTCAACGACCCTATATAACTAATCATGCACAATCGAACACTCATGGCAAGTAGCAATTTCCTCCTTGAAATCTTACTATCTAGCTCAACAATTAATGAAGCTCATTTAATCAAACACATCAAAGAACCTAGAAAATTTCCCATAAAGTAATCACCGAACCTAGAAATCAATGCATGCGCAAGCACTTACCCTAGATAACAATAACTACCCGCAAAGAAATTCTCCAAGCGAACACAATAAAGAACGAATATACAATGCAGAAAGTAAACATACAAGCATGCCGACTCGATTGTGGTCTGTGTTCAAATGCATACCACACTTAGGGCTTGACTAAGCCCTTAACTTAATGAACTCGATTGTCGTGTGTACGAAGTACACCCCACACTTAAGGCCTTACTCGGACTTAAGTAACACTAAAAATATAAAAAGGGTCAAATGTGTGGTGTGTACAATTGGTACACACCACACTTAAGACTCGATTAAGTCTTGACTCACCATAACATTTATACAAAGCTAGAACTTGCCAATTTCATCGCATCAACCCACATAGAGGGGCAAACCTTTCAAGGTCACAAGGTAATCACAAACCTTGATCAAGACATTCTCAATATTTAAGTTTAAGGAGAGAGTACATGTTACCTCTCTCGAAAGAATGAGATTGTTTTCGCTTGAGGATTTGATCCGAGTTGACAAGTTGACCATGTTTTGTGAGGAGAAAGTTTACGCCATATCTTTTAAGCTCACTCTTCAAATTTTTGCGTCATGATAGAACTTTCTCCTTCAAAGCACACAAAACAAGTCTAAATTAGCAATCACTAGCAAAAAGACTCAAATGGTGAATTTACAACGGAAATTTTAGAATTTGGGGTGCCTCCCAATAGCGCATTTGTGTAACGTCGTTAGCTCGACGGGATGGTCTCTTGGGGAGACTAAGCCACAAAAAAAATCAAGTTCCTAAAAAAAGCTCTCCCCTAAGGAAGCGAAAGAGCTACAACCAAACAATCAAGCATGGGGATTTCAAGTTTTTTTTAAAAACCACAAATTTAAGGACAATCAATACAAGTTTGCATCAAGAGGCAACAATACATATCACAATTAAGCATGGACTTATCCATAAACTTGCAAACATCATGCATCAAAATAATGAAATTGATGCAAAGAAGTAAGGAGAGATATCACCTAGTTTTCTTCATAACCGTTAGCTCCTTGCTTTCTTCTTCTACCTTGTCGATCTTGAGTGCTCCTTGATGTGGCGGTAGCATATGCTCATGGCCCCTTGAACTCTCTTGGGCTTCTTAGAAAATCGTGGCACTTTGGTTACTTCAAGCTCTTCACAAGATTCACCAACTTGTGATGAATTCCAAGACTTCTCTTATCTTGCTCCTTTCTTGAATTGCTTTCTCCCGCCACGTCCTCGCACTAGCTAGGATTTGAGAACTAAAGGCAACACTAGAGGGAAAAAGTTAGAGCACAAGTGCAACTAGTGCATGCAAGCAAGATACACAACAAAGGATATGCAATGAATTAGGACAAGGGGAAAAACACAAACTATCCAATTAATCAACCATTTGGTCCCCGGCAACGGCGCCAACTTGTTGGGGGAAAAACTTTTTGGGCCAAAATATGACGCGCAAACGTCGAACAATGGTTTCAACATGCAAGTGCACACGGTCCGCAAGTAATACAATTTATAAGATCCGGTAAGATACCGGGTCGGTCCACGGGGATTTATTAGGGTTTTCGATTGTTAAGTCTAATGATCTAGGATTACGAAACTACTATTTTTGGTGAGTTAATGTTGGTTTACAAACTAAGATTATGATGGCTTAAAGGCCTAGGGTGCTAAACATGCATTTCAGTGATAAGGGTCACGAGAAACGATCCAAACGATACTATGTCTTATGTTGAGCCTATGCCTTAAATACCAATCTCACCTCTCGGCATTGAGATTAGCCTAGTCTCGATTCACCTCTTGCCCTCTTGGGTTCGCGATAGAACCAAAACCGCAATGGCCCGATAATGAAAGGCTAAGGGTCGACTTGAGGTATCGAGACACGGTGTCTAGCCTCCAACCCTTGGTAAGTGCTAGTTCCGAGACTATCCGCCCCTCTCGGGCTCGACTTAGTCTCTTAATCATGCATCCTAAGTAGCTAATTCAAGACACACACATTAATTCAAGCATCATACACAACAAATTAATAACATCTAGAATCAATTGCTCAAATGAACCTTAAATCATTTCATTCAATGTCTAGCACCCATGGCTAAGGGTTTTAGCCCTCAACCATGGTGCTCAATCCAAAAATCATCAAACAAACATTCAAACTAGACATAATCAATAATATAAAAGGAGATTTAGAGTTTAGAAAATTCTCTAGTGGTGTTGAGGATGAAGATCTCTTGTGACTTGGGCAATGATGATCCTTGAAGCCTTGAATGGTGGTAGAGATGAAGCCTTCAAATGTATTCTAGTGGTCTTTGAAATTTTGATCAAGTAGTTGTGCAAGATGCAATCTCACATAATATGCATAATGCTATAACACAGTGTATGACAACTTGCGTAGATGAAGTAGAACATTAAATATCAAAACGTAATAAACAACGACACATCAAATTGTTTACCTAGTTCGGTGCAACGTCACCTACGTCTGGGGGCTCTCAGCCTAGTGGAAAGGTTTCACTATCAGTAATTCGTCAAAACATACACGTACCTATGATCATCCCAAGATCTATACTTTATGCTACTTATTACACGTGCAAACCTATCTCAGGGTCTCCCCCTGAATCCAAGACTCCGTCTTGATTCCACTCTTCGAGCAATCGCCTTGCTCTGTCGGTTCAAGTCGTCGTTGAACGTTGTGGTTGCATGCAGTCTTCACTCACGCGATCAGTAAACCCTCAATCACCTAACTCTCAATAGTTGATTTGATACACAATATCCTTAGCACAATCTACAACCTCTCAGCCCGCAAACCTTCACGTCTAAGAGCTTTGTAAATTATTGCTAGGAAACAATAAAAGAACCACATGATTGCTAAGGGGGTAGCCTAAGCTTTTATAGCAATCGAAAATGAGTACTAACCCTAATGGGTTTCCTCTTTGTCACCGTCTTTCTTCTTTCCAAAATCGGAGACGCGCTGGAGCTCTACACAATTCCTAATCGTAGTCGTACTTTGTGGAGAACAACAACTTTCGTGATTTGCGTCGAACATGATGTCTTCCGAGATAACAATGTCATACAAGATGTCGCACACAATGTTTCGACATTCTTTATGACATCTTCTCTAGTTCCTTAAAAATAAGCCAATCACCAAAAACGTCGAAACTACAGTCTCCCCCTTTGGCTGTTTTTAAGGTCAGCATTCTTCGTCGCATTCTGTGTTGTATTTTGCGTCAGCTTTTCTTGCAGCAATCGACAGTCGTTAAGTCTTTGTTCACGCGTCGTTTCGCGCACCATCGCGCATCTTGTACGTACGTCTGCGTCTTACATCTTACTCCCCCTTGCTAGCTCAAAAAAGTCAAATTTAACGAAAAATTCGAACAATAGGGTCGGGAATAATAAAACACAAACTTAACTCACACACATTCCCAATCAGTAGTCGAGAATATGTATGAAACATGTTCAGAGCAAATACAAAATAAAGAGTCGTTCAGTTCTTAAAGGGTCCATAAAGTACTTAAAATAAAAAAGAACTGCTGCTGGAACTAGCAGTTTCTTCTTCGGTAGTATTGACAGAGGCATCTTTGGTGGTGTCTTCAGTAGTATCTAGTAGGGAGGAGGAACAATTGTTGTCAGAGTCTTGAGGAGGCATCGTCTTTAGCAGGTTAGCACAGTGGGATCTACGCTAGGACAGGTGCTTAAGCGCCATCTTCAGGTTGATGATGTCCTCGTCAAGTACATCTATCTCTGTCTTGATTATTATTGCATCTCTGCTGGTGGTCTTTGTTGGTGGGGCAGCACTGTTGGCTCGACTGGTTGTCGCCTTGGATGGTTTGACTTCTTTCTTGACAAGATCAGGAGCATGCTTTCCTTCGAACAACTTGTGACTCACCACAATCATTCCTCCGCTCTTTCATACCTTATCGCTTGACTTCAACACACCAGGGTATTGGTGTACTAGTAGCTCAGATATAAGGGAGGGAAAGGCAATAGGTATTTTCACAGCTTGTGATTTGGCATGTCTAACAAATCGTGCCTCTCTCATGGTCACGATCTCCCCTCGATCGTGACCGAAATTGTGGAGACTCTCTGTAAGTTGGCCATTTTAATCACTCCGGAAATTCAACTCGGCATGATCGTGCCTTGGTGAGGCACGATCGTGACTCGCGTTATCACGATCGTGCCTAATGCGGTCACGATCGTGCCCTTTGTAAATGATCTTCACTCTTTGCTCCTTTGCAATTCAAAACCCGATCTGCTCGTCCCTCGATTTGATCCCTTTTTTTCCCATTCCTGCATATGCTCTTGAAAACACCGAAGAGTATAAAGTTGTCCTATTTGGCTCTCTAAGGTTGCTACGAGGCAAATAAGCATCTAATTGGGGGGTTGATCGGGGTCAAAATGATGTCGCTAGACCCCAGAACAACACACCACACTTAAATACTTATCGTCCTGATAAGTCAAGTAAGCTCGCACAACATTTGCCGAGTTAAGTACCCCATGGTCAACCCACGTTGGGGGAGCTTGACTTCTCCCGAGGGTTTCAAGACCAACACCCACAACTCAACAAGGAAGACAAACTACTCCTTATACACACATGAGACAATCAAGATAGTATGCTCAACTCTTTAACAATTCCCGAGCACATGTGATGGGAGCTAATCTCAGAGCTCATGACATGGTCATACAGACATACATGGGAGGGCATATGGATTCGGAATAGCATGCAAACATCAAAGTGTACGAGAAGTATCATTATCCCTCCACATACATATCACACTAAGTTGTCCTAACACATGTTGCATCATTTACATCCCTTTCCACTAATGCCTTGGTGCTCAAGGGTTAACAACCCTACTGATTCCATTGATCACTTGATTAGCGCTATGAGCGGATCCATCTTGTAGGGCTTTAGTAGGCTTGTAATATTTGGCTTAGGTTCGAGTAGGAGTTTAGAAGATCAAAACGGTGAATAAATGGTGCATTACCACAAAGTCACCTCGTTCCTCACAAATCCCAATTACATAATTTCTCTCCTCGACCTTGTTTTTTTCCTATGATGAACTACCCCTCTTCTCACTCAATCTCATCCCTTTCTTTCCTTATGTGCCCATGAAGTTCTTATTAATGACAATACTCAACTTAGCTCAGATTTTTTTTCTTTTTAATCTTGAACTATTTCTTTCCTTTTCTTCTCACTTGGGTTTGAGGTCTTTCTTTCACTTGCCTCTTTTTCTTTTCTTTTTCTATTTCTTTTTGTTTTTTTTTCAACGCATTTTTCCTCAATTGTTCCGCCAAATCCTAGTCTTATATGGTGAATAGCTTCTCTTGCAAGTGATTGTCTTTACTCTTGTGTGAACTCTATGTTTTGTTCACTTGCATATTTTTCAAACCATTTACCTTCCCAACCCATTTTCATGCCGTTCTTTCCTATACAATGATCTACAATCCCATAATGACCTCACGCTCAACGAAGCAACAAAGCAATATAATGCACGGGTTCAATTTATCGTTTCGACTATACAAATGAAATGCACATTGGCTTGTAGTGTAAGGACAATTAATAAGGCTATTTGGCTCAGATAGGGTAGCTACGGATTAAGTGTATGGGGTAGATATATTTAGGCTCAAACATTCCAATAATGGCCTACAGATCTTATCCCATGGTCGGTAATCGTTGGCTTGAAACCGAAGTGGCTAGATCACCAACCCCAAACACGAGACATTGGCGGGGATGAAACAAGTGTGTCCATTCAAACAAAACACAATATGAAATGGGTTAAATGTGGACATACACCTTGGCACACAATGACATTTCCCACGCTATCTCAGCAAATCCATATATCTCCCCATATACACCCGCTTAACCATAACAAAAACATTGTCATCCCGGGTAGCCTACCTTTCATGCTCAAAAACCATCAACATGTCATTTCTAAGCAAAACCAACTAACATCACATGTAACAAGAGTTTGCCAAAGCATGCAAACGTCAATAAAAAAAAAAATTATTCCAAACAAACCAAAAATTCAAAAGTTCCCAAAATAAACCAAACTAAAGAAATCCAACAAAAAATAGTCAAGAAATATCAAGTCTAAATACCACAACAAAAGTGGTACCTCTCAGTAGTTCGGGTCATCCTGCAAGTAATCCTCCTCTCCTCCCTCTCCAGGCATGAACGGTGGTGGGGCACTGGGACTGGTCTCGTGAGCAGGCGGGTACTGGTAGAAGAAGTGCTCATAGGGCCCGACAGGGGCCGGGAATGTCGCTCCCTGGAACGCTGGGTGGGCCTCGAATTGCGATTGGTAGAAGCTCGCAATTCCCCACATGTCGTTGTGCTGTTTCTCCAGGCTCCGGTTGACATGCCCTTGGAAAGCATGCATCCTCTCCCACTCTCTCTAGGCCCGCTTTGAATCTTCCCTCTGCCTCAGCTCCATGGCTTGCATCATTTCAAGCATAGCCCCATACTGGTCTACTCCTCCCGCTGCTCCCTGAGCTGGTGATCTCTCGGGTGCTCCTCGGGATTCCCCTACTCTGTCCCCTCTATGTTCTCTCGGCTGAAGCTTGGTCTCCAATCGTTCCCCGGCTATGATCTTCTTCCTAATGCGCTCGAGCCGTGGGTACGTCTCCTTCATGATCTCATTCTGAGTAGAACCTCTGATGGCCAAGTGACTCACAGCTGCCCTATTGAAGATGGGAGGGCCTTCAAGGTAGTTGATGTCATTCACCAGATTTCACACAATTTGAGTGACAAAGCACCCCGCTCCGATACCCCCGAGCTGTCTGGTAGGCATCTCCAGCAGCTGGTCCCAAATTGTCCTCTTCCAATGACCTTGCATACCTAGATAGTAAGCATTAAGGATCCAAAGCTCCTTCAGGGTCACATCATATTGCCCGTTTTCTCAGCAAAACAGAGTCCCGTCAAGGAAACTCTGCAAACTAAGCATTCTAGGTTGATCTTCAGGAATGTCCTTGGCCTTGTTCGTCTTCTTCCAATAGGGGAGGCCGGTGATCTCCTTTCACATCTCATTGCTCGAGAGGTTGTGTGGAGGGTCTTGGGCTTTATCAAACCCGAATATAGCAATGAGGTTCCTCATTTCAGACACACACCCTCTCCCACATACCCTAAAACCAATTTCACTTTTATGTTTCTTTGTCAGGTGGATAGTGGCAAAGATTTCCCTAGTTAAATCCTCGAAAACCGGGGGTCTTCAACTCATCATCCCGGGCCATCCCATTAGGACCGCTTTCTCATGCAATTCATCCCATATACCAAGCGATTTGCATAGCATTTTATTATAGAACTTGCCAGTCATCACTTCTTGGACTTTGAAAGCGCCGTATCTTTTTTGTATTAAGCCGGGAATGTGAGGCATAACACATTTGGGGTCACCATCGGAGTTCCTCTTAGAGCAGCTTCGAGAAGGGTAGGCCTTGTGTTTGAAGTCCCGGTCCTTTCCCTTTTGTTGGTTGCCGGAGGTCAGGACGTTTCAGTGGACTTGCGTGGAGGGGCCATTACAGTGAGAGAGGTGAGTGAGATCTTACTTGACTGGAGGAGTTCGCCAGAGAGTCGCCGGAAAGTTGCAGAAAAATTGTTGAAGCGGCTTTTTGTGGTGGATATGCAGGGAGTTAGTAGGGGAGAGGTTTGAGTGGTGTGAGAGGGTGGTGGTTCAGATTTATATGGAGGTTTCCGGCAAAACTCGTCAGAAACAATGGAGGATGAGTTTTTGTGGGGTGGTTTTGATGGTGGAGAGTGTAGAAGGTGATGGGGAGTGAGGGGAGTGAAGTTTAGGGTGATGGGAGGGCTTAGAGTGGTGTTTTCCGGGGAGATTGGAGGGAGTCGGCGCTGAGAGATGAAGTATTTAGAGGTTCGTGCAAAAGTGAGGGAGAAGAAGCAAAAATTCGTCTTTATATCCGCGAGTCACGATCGTGACTAAAGGGGTACGAACGTGCCTGTGAGAGAGTCACAATCGTCCCTTCCCAGGTCACGATCGTGCCTTCCTTCTGGGTTGGAGTCACGATCGTGCCTCGATCGTGACTCAAATCGTGACAACCCACGGTAAGTTGAGAAATATTCAGCCAAAAATATTCATTGAAGCATGATCGCCCCCTCCTGAGGCACGATCATGCTTGTCTCTTTCCCACGATCGTGCCTTGCCATTTCTTGCCTTCTTTTGTCCATTTCTTTTTCCGAGCTCTTGTACCCTATTGTGCCTGCATTTAGACTTGAAGAAAACAATCAAAATACTTGATTGTTGTGTGCGGATGATCACACACACCACACTTGACTCCTCACCCGGAGTCACGACACACAAGAGAAAAACATAAAGACCGACACTATACAACTTTATATAAGCATGAGCTTCTTACCCATTTTTCATCGGTTAGGAGGCCCTCTTCGGGTTCTCTCCCAGACTAGCACGACCAATTTCTGGAGCATCTCTATGATATCTTCCAGTTTATGCGTAGTTTCGGCGCAAAACTCCTTGAACTCTTCCCAGAACTGCATGATATCCACCATGATATCCTCAAGCATTCCCTCGATAAGCTCCATCGGATCTGGTGGAATGAACGAGCTGCTAGTTCGGGCGGGCGATTGAGTCGGCCATCTTGGCGGTGGTGAATTTACCTCGTCATCATCGAACGATGAGGGGACTTCCACCGGAATTCTTTTTCGGCTCATCTCCTCAAGTGTAAGGAGTGACCTTAGGGTTGTTTCGAGAGATGATTTCTCTTGTAGGATTGGGGAGGTGAACAATAAGGGAGGGGAATGATGATATAGAAGGGTTGGGGGAAAGTTTAATATTCCCTTTTATGATAAAGTGGATGAGAGGTGGGTTCCCCAAAAGATTCTCATGGCCCTTGCTCTCTTTTTTTTTCTTTTCTTTTTCACCCATGCTTCCTACCCTGAAGTGAAGTACTAAAGCACATGCACAAGACACAAAAACAAACCATTCAAATGACTCAATTGTGGTGTGCGAATGATCACGCACACCACACTTAGGGTTTCACCAACCCACTACCCGATAAATTGATGGTGGTGTGTACGGAGTACACACCACACTTAAGACCTTGCTTAGTCTTAAGTACACTGAAAAAACATTAAAAGTTTCAAATGTGGTGTGTACGGGGTACACATCACACTTAAGGCTCGACCAAGCCTTGACTTCGCGAAATTCCTAAAATGATGGTAGTTGCCAATTCAAACTCATCAACCCACATAGAGGGGGAAACCGTTCAAGGTCACAAGGCGATCACAAGCCCTCATCAAGACTAACTCTTTCATTAAGAATCAAGGAAAATTTTTATAGTACCTCTCATTACGCAATGAGATTGTCTTCGCTTGAAAGTTTAGTCCGAGTTGATGAAGTGGTCATTTTGTGAGGGGAGGGTTTATGCCATTTTTCTCGTTTTTTTCTTTTCTTTAAATGTTGGCGCCGTGATAGAACCCTTCCCTTCAAAAACACAATCAAACCACATTAGCCACATACCATCACAAAGACTCAAGTGATGAATTTACAAAGATGAGAATTCAGAATTTGGGGTGCCTCCCAAGAGCGCGTTCGTTTAACGTCGTTAGCTCGATGATATAAGTGATAGGGCTCAAACTTCCTTTTCCATGTCGCTTTCTTCGAGCGACTCCTTGCTCACTTCAACAAAAAAATTCACTTCCACCGTTGAGTCCGGTTCTATCTCTCCTCCGTCTACCCCATAATAATGCTTCAAATAGAGTATGTTCACGAAGAAAGTGGTCTTGGCTTTGAGATTCATGATTTCCATCACCCCATGACTAAGGCAAGTGATGACCTTGAAAAGCCGTGTCCACTTGGACTTCAACTTTCCGGCATGAAGTTTAAGTTTCGCATTGTATAGCAACACGAGTTGCCTCAGTTCAAAGCTTCTCTTCATAATGTGTTTTTCATGCCATCTTTTCGTCTTCTCCTTGTAGATGGCATTGCTTTCATATGCTTCCCTTCTCCATTCTTCCAATTCTTCAATGTGTAATAGCCTCATTGCTCCCGCTCGACCCAAATCCATGTTGCACCGTATAATCCCCCATCTTTTCATGTATTCAATCTCCACCGACAAGTGGCATGCTTTCCCATACACCATCCGGTAGGGAGACATGTTCAATGGGGTTTTGTAAGCGGTTCGATATGCCCAAAAGGCTTTATAAAGGCGCTCGGACCATCTTTCCTCTTTGGTCCCACCATCTTCTCGAGGATTCCTTTTATCTCCTTGTTGTCACTTTTGACTTGCCCGTTGCATTGTGGGTTATAAGGTAACGCCATCTTATGCTTCATGCCGAATTTCTTTGCTAGCGCCTTGAAGAGCTTGTTTCGGAAATATGCTCCCCGATCACTTATGATAGCCCGGGGGGTTCCAAATCTCACAATTATGTTCCGCTTCACAAATTTAATGACGGACACCAGCAGCTAGGCTAATCATACAAGCTAATCATCCAAGTTAATCCAAGTGTCAATAACAATGAGACAGTTCCTGAAACCAGCAACAAGAACCCCTCACGAAGAATCTAGGCTAATCATCCTATCTCTGGAGTAATTGGAGACCTAAATGAAGGCATACGGACTCGGACAAAAACTCCGATGAACTACAACGAGATGATAGGTAATATATGCTTCGTTTCAAAGATTGAACCCAAAAATATCAATGAAGCCATCAATGATGAGTATTGGGTCAATGCTATGCAAGAGGAACTGATCCAATTTGAGAAAAACCATGTATGGGAACTGGTGCCCAAGCCAAGTGAAGCAAATATCATTGGCACAAAATGGATCTTCAAAAATAAGTCCGATGAGCTTGGTAACATCACTCGCAACAAAGCAAGGTTAGTTGCTCAAGGGTATACTCAAATTGAGGGAGTCGACTTCGATGAGACCTTTGCTCCTGTAGCAAGACTTGAAGCAATCAGACTCCTACTAGGGATATCATGCCATCTAGAGATTAAGCTTTACCAGATGGATGTCAAAAGTGCTTTCCTGAATGGAGATCTCAACGAAGAGGTGTGTGTGTCACAACCTAAAGGATTTGTTGATCCTCACTCCCCTGATCACGTGTATAAACTCAAGAAGGCCCTCTACGGATTGAAACAAGCACCAAGGGCTTGGTATGAAAGGCTCACAAAATTTTTGATTCAAAGCGGCTACACTAGAGGGGGAGTCGACAAGACTCTATTTGTGAAAAATGAGGGCGGAAATCTGATGATAGCCCAAATATATGTCGATGACATTGTCTTTGGAGGGATGTCAAGAAAGATGGTAGAGCAATTTATCCAACAAATGCAATCAGAATTGGAGATGAGCATGTAGCTACACATATCAACGGACACCAGTAGAATTGCAATCATAAACGGACACCAGTAGCTACACATATCAAGCTAACTAAAGATGATCCAGGAGAAGCCGTCGACCAACACCTGTATAGAAGCATTATTGGCAGTCTTCTCTACCTTACTGCCAGTCGACCTGACATTGCCTACTCTGTGGGAGTATGTGCACGATATCAAGCTAATCCTAAGGTTAGTCATCTATCCCAAGCTAAAAGAATTATTAGATATATCTCTGGGACTACAGACTTAGGTTTACTATACTCATTCGACACATCCTCTACCCTGGTGGGGTATTGTGATTCGGATTGGGCTGGAAACACAGCAGATATGAAGAGCACATATGGAGGCTGCTTCTTCCTTGGCAATAACCTCACATCATGGTTTAGTAAAAAGCAAAATTGTGTTGCCTTGTCCACTGATGAGTCTGAGTATATCGTTGTTGGAAGTAGCTACACACAATTATTATGGATGAAGCAGATGTTAGTTGAATACAATGTCAGACAAAAAGCCATGACTTTGTATTGTGACAATGTCAGTGCAATCAACATCTCAAAAAATCCAGTTCAACACAGCAAAACCAAGCATATTGACATTAGACACCACTTCATTCGCGAGCTAGTCGAAGACAAGAAGATCATCCTAGAGCACATCCATACAGAGAAGCAACTTGCTGACATTTTTACTAAGCCATTAGATGCAAGCAGATTCGAGTACCTTAGGACGTCACTCGGACTCTGCACCATCAACAAGTAATCAAAATTGCAAAACGGTTGAGAGGAGTTAGTTGGTACCTCTTCATGAACCGGTCCAAAATTCCAACACATGCCATTGGGCCAAGCATGCCAAAAACCCCATATAAAAGAGGAAAGGTCGCGAGATACGCTCTGTTACCTACAGATTTCATTTGAATTGATTTTTCAAAATCAAAACCTAGTCTGCCACATTCTTGCCTTCGCTCTCATCTCCCACACCTCTCAAACCCCGTGACAAAAACTCCATCACTCACACAACAATGGTGAAAACAAGAAGCACTCTTGCGCCAAAGAAAGCCACTGACAGTCCACAATCCAAACCCAAGAAGGCCAAGGCAAAGAGCCCCAAAAACAGCAATCCCAGCACCAACAAACATGGAGTCCGAATCAAAGGACTAAAGCCACAAAAGAATGCCGAGGGACCCTCCAGAGAAATCCCACCGGCAGCAGCACCTATACCCCGTCTTTTCCCGAGTACCCAAAAGGACCAGAACTGGAAGCGCTACTTTCTCAATGACGGAACTTAAAGGTCCTCAGCGAGATACTGACATTGACCAAGGGAACCAAGAGACCTCCATGCAAATTGTCCTGGCTCCAGTCTCAGCCAATCTCCCAGGTATTGATTCTTCCATTGTATCAAATACGGATACATCTAGAAATAGTGACCTATTGGAGTCGCTATTGGAAAATCAGGACCCCCCTCAAGAAGGGTGGTTGAGGATCTCATAAATCCTGAAAGGGAAAAGAAAGACTTGACCCTAGTGAGTCAGGGGTTAGAACGGATTGTAGAAGGAGAGGGTGAAGAAGAAGGTATGAAAGATGTCGCTCCTGAACCCACAGATGATGGTGTGGTTGGAGAAGAAGTTGTTGACTCGAAAGAAGTCGAGGAAGAATCTGAGAAAGAAGAGGCCAGAGACGGGGATACTGATCTGGAAGGAAGAGAGAAGGAAAACAGTGCCGCAACCAATGGCACAGAAGAAGCACCTCTGAATGCCAGAGGAGATGATACAGAAAATGCCACAGAAACAGCACACACAGTGTTTTCGTCTTTGAAAAAGAAAGTATTGGAGAAAAATGAATGTCTCGTAGTAATGGTAGGGAAGTTGAGAGAAACCAAGAAAAGGAAGGAAGAGAAAGATGCTGGAGGCCCCAGAAAGAAGAAGAAATTGTCCGCCAAAGATAAAGGAAAGAAAGCTATCTCCAAGAGCAGATTAATTGATGAAGAAACTGATTACGATGTAGAGGAAGTTACAGTAAAGGAAGCAAAGAAGAGAAGAAGCCTGAAGACGGTCAAGAACACCTCAAGTGTTCCGTATAACAATGTGTCTTTTCATTCTGCTAACAGAGCAAAACGATAGGAATTTGTGTTCCAGAGAACGGCATATCCCAAGAAGACCCTGTCTTCGGAGATACTGGGACTGGAAACCATTGTCAAACTCCTGGAACAGGCAGAACTCATGAAGACCGTCACTAACATAGGTAACCACTATCCTCTATTGGTCAAAGAATTCATTGCAAACTTGCCTGCTGGATTTGGGACTTCGGATGATCCCGATTGTGAGAAGGTATATGTTAGAGGCCTGCGCTTCAACATTTCCTCTGACATCATTAATACCTTCCTAGGGAGAAAGTGTTTTCGTTCTGTACCTCCTCCTGACCTGAACAAGGTCCTCAAGGAGATTACTGGTGACAAAAGCAGAATGTGGCCTACCAAGGGCACTGTGGCAGCCTCGGACCTCACATCAAAGTACTCCATCCTATTCCGTATCGAAGTAGCGAACTAGGCTCCCTCCACACACGCATCCTCCATCAAACTGGAGCTGAAAATACTCATTTTCCAAATAGGTACTGGCTCCACTCTTGACTTTGGCCAGTTTGTTATTGATCATCTCATTAGACATACCAGATCACAAGCAGTGAAGATACCTTTTGCTTTTCCCTCCATTATCTCTGAATTACTAGTCCACCAACACCCTGGTGTGTTGAAGACAACTGATAAGGCAGGAAAGTGAGGAGGGATGATTGTGGTAAGCCACAAACTGTTCGAGGGCAAGCATGCTCCTGATCTTGTCAGGACAGAAGTCAAAATGACAACCAGTCGAGCTACCGGTGCTGCCCCTCCAACAGAGACAACCAGCAGAGATGCCATCATGCTCAAAAGAGAGATAGATGTACTTGAAGAAGACATCGTCAACCTGAAGATGGCGCTGAAGCATCTCTCCCAGCGAAGATCTCACTGTGCCAACCTGCTGAAGTCAATGCTTCCTCCAGACTCGAAAAATGATGATTCCTCCTCTCTACCAAATGCTACCGAAGACACTTCTCAAGATGCCTCTACTGATGCTACAGAAGAAGAGACTGCTAGTTCCAGCAGCAGTTCTATTTGATTCTAAGTACTTTCTGGTTTCGTTACAAACTGAACAACCTTTAATATGTATTTGTTTTTAACACTGTTTCATACGTATTCTCGACTGCTGTTCGGGAATATGTGTGAGTTATGTTTGTGTTTTTCTTATTGCCCTGTTGTTCGAAATATTTGTTTAAGTTTGGCTCTTTTTTGAGCCAGCAAGGGGGAGTAAGATGTAAGATGGAAGACGACACGATGATACGTGATGGTACGCGAACGCGATGATACGCAATGGTACGCGAAACGCAAACAAAGACTTGTTGACTGCCGATCGATTGCAAGCAAAAGATGACGGCAAATGCGACGCGGAATGCGACGAAAATTGCTGACCTTAAAAATAGCCAAAGGGGGATATTGTAGTTACGACGGTTTTAGTGATTGGCTTATTTTTAAGGAATTAGAGAAAATGTCATAAAGAATGTCGAAGCATCATATGTGACAACTTGTGTGACATTGTTGACGGCATCTCGGCAAACATCCTGATCGACGGAAATCAGGAAAGTCCAGATTCTACAGGAAGTACGAATACGTTTAGGAAATTCCAGAACGTCTCCGATTCTGGAAAGAAGAAAGACGGTGATTAAGAGGAAACCCATTAGGGTTAGTACTCAAGCTCGATTGCTATAAAAGCTTAGGCTACCCCCTTAGCAATCGTGTGGTTCTTTTATTGTTTCGTAGCAATAATTTACAAAGCTCTTAGACATGAAGGTTTGCGGGCTGAGAGGTTGTAGATTGTGCTAAGGATATTGTGTATCACCATAACTATTGAGAGTTAGGTGATTGAGGGTTTACTGATCGCGTGAGTGAAGACTGCACGCAACCACAACGTTCAGGTGTGTGGCATTTTGCACGACTAGCTGATCAAAATTTCATCATAGAACATCTGTGTTATTTCATAATGAATACTCGATCAACATGGTAGTAATGGTTAAATTGTAGGAATGTGGGAAGAATGTCATTACCGGTTTGTTCCGTATGTGGAATCGAAAGAAATGCTATCTCCATATTTGACATAATTTTGTCGGATGGTCCGTCACACCAAAAAATTCTTGTTAGCCGGCTATGTTTGTCGGTCTCAAATTCATAGAAGAAGTCTGGATCTATGGTTTGCTCCTTTTTGAATTCGTCGATCACCATTTGTTTGTCTCGTTCACCAATTTGTATTTTTAGATTGCGCTGGAAATTTGGGAAGTCTCCGACAGTAGCTGCGACGTGTTCTGGACCGCCCACGAATGAACTACATACTTGGTGTGCTGCAGTTGCTCCTATGCTTGTTTTTTGGAAATTGATGAAGAAATGTTTGTGCGTTATTGTAAGTGTACGATTCGATGACATGTACTGGTAGTTTGCTTTTGTGTAGAATTTGTGGTTGTGTGGTTCTACGAATTTTGAAACGGTGAAGGTTGCGTCAGAGTTTCGCTTTAAAGACAACATGACCTTGCAACCCGTTCTTGAACTTACGCATTGTCGTCGTTTTTGGATCACTGTTCCAGGTGGTGTTTTGTGGTACTTGTACAGAGAATCACCTTCTTTTGAGCATAACATGTATTTCAAGGTGATGCCTACGTGTGATGTCTTTTGAGTGCCGAGCCGTGGCACGAACCCGCAAGATTTTGCGTATGCTTTGTAGTGATCTATGCCAGCCGCAAGACTAGGGAAAACCATTCCAAGAGATGGTTTCAATGATGTGTTGCATGTTAGTAAATATGATCCATCACCGTATGGTTCCCATGGATTAGAAATGTCCTCATGCGTTGGATCATGGATGGAAGGTGACCCTGTAAGCGTAAATATCATTATGATGTAAAAGTAGTTAGAATATCATTACAAGGTCAGTCAAATGTACCTGGTGAAGAAGGTGCAGTTGGTCCACCGGAAGTGCTCGTAATGACGGAAAAGGTTCTTGAAATTGAATCTCTGGGAGTCTGAGGTTACTACTTTTCGTTGGGAAGTTGTAATGAAAATGGTGTATTTCCTTACATTAGTTATTGTTAATGGTTTAGTGGGATGTAACGGCTTCAAAACAGTTTCTTTCGGTTGGTATTCAATGACATATTTTTCCTTTTAAGCATATATAGAGGTGTATAATCGCAGATTCATTGATTGATATTTTAACAAATTAACCAATGAACCTGTACATTTTGTGATGTTTCTAAGTTTGTATATATATCTAGTTTTTTTTTTATAGATTTCTGTCCATAAGATATAATATAAAACTACGTGGTTTCTGTATTCAAAGCAAGTAAAAAAGAAATTAACTCAAATAGGAGAGAAATAGTTAGTTTGAAATGAGTGGTAAAGACTTATTAGTATCTTCATTATGCGAAATACTATCTTACGAGAAAGAAATAAAAAATTCTTATTATTTTATGAGTAACTTTATCTCTTTAATCAAAATCAAATGTTATTTTTGTTTTTAAATTTAAATATGACATTTTTATGTTTTCGAACCAATTGTTCTTGGTTATTGCTAAAACTATTGTTTCTAATGAATGAAAAAAAATGATAGTTGTTATGTATATTATTATATAGGTTTAACAGGATTTGATGTCTCATTCATGTGACTTTTTGCTACTCATTAACACTGAGTTAAGTTTTATGATATTGTATATAGGGGTAATGACAGTTAACTACACTCAACTATGTCACGTTTCAAATTTAATATCCCAACTTCCAAATTTTCATTTGAGATACCCAAAGATTAAATAAGCGACACTTAGCCCAACTTCTGTTAAATCTAACTGAATTGATGTGTTAAAAAGTCTAAAATGCCCTCAATAGATTTGGTCTGTTAAACTGGTCTGATTGTTTTAATTGATATGATTATGAAATTACTATTTTAACCCTAATTGAACAACCAATTATACTAATGATTTGAGGGCAAATTTGACTTTTCAATTACACAGATAATAATTATAATTCTTTAATAATTAAATAAATATATTATCATTAATTGATTAACTATATTATTATTTATTATATTATTATTAATCATTAATTAAACTCTTCTTCTTCTCATGTGGCCTGCGTGCTCGCCGTCTCCAGCAGCCTGCTCCCGACTCCGACCGCCGCCTGCTCCTACTCCGACCGCCTGCTCAAGACTCCCACTGCCGCCGCGCTTCGGGCCCAGACAGAGGGGCTTGACTACGCCATCGAGGACGAGGTGGAAGCGGAGGGCCCGCGCTCTTCTCTTGAGTTTCGACTCAGATCCGGCGGCGGAGGCTCTTGGTTTTCGACTCAAATCCGCAGTCGCGCTCAGATCTGAGTCGGAGGCTCTTGGGTTTCGAGTCAGATCCGCCGCCGCGCTCAGATCTGATCCGGGCAGATTCGCCTCACTTGGCGGCGAACGGCCAGATCTGGTGGCGACCCACCTCCGTCGCGAACCCTCAGAAGTGAAGCCTCCCACCTCCGCCGCGAACTCTCCGTCCCCAACCCTCCGCTCCTAGCGATTCGCGAACCGTCGCGTCCCCTGCATCTAAGCCGGAAGCGCGGCGGCAGTCGGGAGTAGGCGGCGGTCGGAGTCAGGGGCAGGCGGCGGTCGGAGGCGGTGGTCGGGGTTTGTTGATATTAGGGTTTAGGAAAATTTTTAATTAATATATGTATGATGAATAATAATTATATTAATTATATGTATGATTACTTATATTTTTTAATATAATCATTAATAATAATTTATGTATTTAATTATCAAATAATTATGATTATTAAGTGTGTAATTAAAAAGTCCAATTTTCCCTCAAGCCATTAGTTAAGTTAGTTGTTCAATTAGGGGTAAAATAGGCATTTCATAATCATATCAATTGAACCAATCAGACCGGTTTAACAGACCAAAACTATTGAGGGCATTTTAGACTTTTTCACAGACCAAATCAGTTAGATTTAACAGAAGTTGGGCTAAGTGTCGCTTATTTAATTTTTGGGTATCCCAAATGAAAATTTGGAAGTTGGGTATTAAATTTGAAACGTGACATAGTTAGGTGTAGTGAACTGTCATTACCCCTTGTATATAAAATCATGTCAAACTTATAAATATATCTATTACATTATTAAAAAGTTAAAGATATAATTTAGAATGTTTTTACTACAACCAAGAACACAAGTATCATTGATAGAAATAATGAGAGATATCATGCATCATCCAGCACATACGGGCATCAGACATCCGCCATCGGTTGTGAGCGGCGCACATCCTCAATCCTCGCCGCATCACCTCGACGGCATCTTTGGCAGCCGCAACCCTTGCCACAGCTCAATATTATCTAGCTTCAAACTCAATTTTTGTTTCACCACATTAAGTTTGAGGGGGGCTGGTAGATTATATTAAGTTTCCTATATTTAGTTTCCTATATTTATTTCATATTCCTCTATAAATAGATGTCTCTTTTACATCATAACACACAATTAATAATAAATCTCTCATTATTTCTATCATGGTATCAGAGGCATAATCGATCCTTGGTTAAATCTCTACAAAATTTTCGTTTTGCCCACTCGTCGATTATTTGTGATTTGTACGGGTGGGCGAGACAATTCAATCTCAATCTCTAACCTCTCAATCTCAATCTCTAACCTCTCGCTTCCGCAAACAATCAAATCAACAATTCCCGTAATCAAACCCGTAACCAATCGGTGATTCACAGTACTTAAACTTTTCTCAATCAACATCACTACCCACGACAAAACCATCGCATCAAACTCCCTCTGATACCATGATAGAAATAATGAGAGATTTATTATTAATTGTGTGTTATGATGTACAAGAGATCTCTATAAATTACATCTAACTTTAAATTAATGAACAAATATTTTTATAATATTTACTTTTAACATTTTTATGAGTTTAATATACTAATATTGTGAAGAAATATGTTTGATTTTAATTTGTCACTCCAAAAGTTTGATGATGAAAAAAGAAACATAAAGATACATGATATGAATATCCATATTCCCATGGCTCTAGAAAAGTAATTACTTTTTAAAAAGCTTTATATCTTGAAATCTAATAATTTTTTCCGTTCTTTTAAGTTTAATGTTATTTTCTTGTTTTACGTTTACTCTCTCTTTCAATTAATTTTTTTTCTTTTTTGGCTTTTAAAACATACCAGCACAAGTCTCAAATATTATTATACAAAGCCATAAAACATCAGCTAATAAGATATTAACATAACACTATGTGGTTTTTGTTTTCAAAGCTAGTAAGAAGACGCATCTGCTTCTTTGAGTCTCTATGACTTGTTTGAAGGTCTTCAACCCCAAATAGTTCAAGATCTTTGGGAAAGTACCGATAATTCCATTAATTTTTAGTCGTTTCAATTCATTTATTTATTAAAGCAATGATATCGTAAGTTATGAGTACTCGTAACTAACAAGTTATTTCATAACTATGAATCACATTGGTGAATCAACAACGAGACATTTCATAAATATGATTCACTTTTCTATTACAGCAAGAGACGTAGCTTGAAGTTCTCCGTAATCGTATGTTTTTTCGTCTGGTAAGGTGGGAGAATAATACAATGCGTGATGCAGATCTGAAATGCGTTAAAGCATATTATAGTGCGAAGAAACCACGTGTTACATTCCTTATCACTCCAGACACTTATCAATGATCATTTGAATTTTACAAGTACATTTTTTGTAATCGCAGTAATGAAGACATATTCTGAACACTTGTCTGTGTTTTTTTACATAATTTTAATGGAAGAATATTTGTTTGTGTTACATATGTTGTTTGGTATATGATATTAAGATTTAAGGAAATAAATGTACATGTCTTGTTTGCGTTACATAGGTTGTTTTGAAAATCTGTTTTCAGTCTTGAATTGAAATCTTACTTCAAATTTTGAACTTTGTTTTGAATTAACTTTTTGAATAGTCTAGATTATACTTCACTACTCAAACCAGCAAATTGTAGATTTGGGTTGAATAGGGATGAAGATGAGTTCTTAAAATTCCATGACTATCAATTTGTTGACAAACAACTTTAATCTTCACATACACCAATAATGATTTTGAGATTCTGAAGAAGATTTTGTGGTTAGATTTTCATTGATAAGTGAATCACAAACCGTCAATCGTATTCTCATCATGGTAAACATACCACACAACACTCAATGAACTAGGGCACATTCAAGTGAGAACCAAGAGTCGCGTGAGAACCTGTGAGAACCACCCAAATGTAATGAGGGGGACGTGTATTTTTCTATAACCAAGAAGAAAAAGTGTTACCCGTCGAGAGGAGAGATGCTACGATGGATTAGAAGAAGAAACAAAAAAATTTGGTCTGCCATAATAATGTTATGGAAATACATGTCATAATAATGGAAACACGGGTATGGAAATACACAACATAATAATGGAAATACGTGACTTAATAATAGAAATACAAGACATACTAATGAAAACACGGTTCTCACAAGTTCGCACAAGACCTCCTGGTTCGCACCATATCATGATCCCAATGAACTTGTGTGTTTGTTACTTAGATATGACTATCCAATAGAAAATTTGAGAAGGTGAATCTATATTGATTTGGGAATCTGCTCATTTGATGAAAATGTGGATTCAAATGATGTCGTTACATCAATCTTCCACCATTAATTAATTTTGATGAAAATTGTATCTTGATCAAATAATTTGAATTACACCATTTTATTTTAGAATGAAATACATGTATTCATACATATTATGCATAAGCAGTTTTGGTCCAATTGTTGAATGATACGAGGGCCCATTACATTATTCTACCCTATAAATGAATAAAACCATCATTTTCTTCTTTCACAATCTCTTCTATTGAACTGTATTCTTCAATCTTACATCTTCCACCTCCATGAAAATCGATCCCCCTTCCCCACCTACTTCACCCAAACAAAAGAATCCTCTAGAACCATCATCACCCTCAAAGAATAACCATCCACCATCGACCTCAATACAATTCCCTAAACCATTGGTCTCTTAATAATATGAGAATCGCAAATTTGAGGGCTCAACTTCAAATTATGACCCCTAGAAACACCAATAAGGAGATACACTGGAACGTTTCTTAGAAAATAAACGCTTGAAAAAAGAGAGACAAGAAAGGCAGCATATGAAAAAACTTTTCAAGAAGTTGAAAAGTTGCTTGAAGACTATGAAAACAGACTTTTGGAAGGTTCTGAAAATTCTACATCGATTGAGGATTATTACGCTTCAGACCTATCTATTGAGTCTGAGTCTGATGTGGATTTTGACCACAAAGAATTTAAGAAGTTCGTAACAAAGGAGGAAGAGAAAGACGAAGATGATGAATGAATTTAAAGTTTACATTAAGTGATTTAATCATTTTTCTTATCGTGTTTTGTTTTGTTAATGTTTTGAAATTAAAGAAAATGCTTTTGTTTTTGATAAATTTGTTTATGTACATTTTCTTGTCATCCACAGATTCCTCATTTTAAAATCTAAGAAATTCATATATGTTAGCTGGCATGTCTTTGTGTTGGAAGAATATTTGTCTGTGTGAAGGAAATATGTATGTTTGTGAAAGACATTTATGTGTTTTGGAGAGAAATATACACTTGTCAAAATACATTCTCTAACCATGACATAAGATACACATTCTTGAATATTACCCTCAACAAACCAGTATGTTGTTGAAAATGTGATGCAGTGTAAATTAGGAAAGTGTCGGGTTTCGACAAACGACTAGTGTTTTCCGGGCAGAATCACAGTTTCTTAAGTTACGGGCAATTTTGAAAATTTTAATAATTTGTTTCCTTTTTCCAACAAGTTTAGAATTTAATTTTCTGCAATTAGGTTTTGGCTATTTAAGCACTCTTATACGTTTATGTTATTTAGTTTTTGAAGTTTAATAAAAAAATCGAGTTTTCCATCAAATATGTGTTACGTATTATGCAATAATATTTAACAAATTGCGGAAATTAAATAATTATAAATAATAATGAATTATGACAACAACAAAGATACATGAACCTTTACAAAATATTTGATACAAACTCGGGAATAGTCGAGGCGTGTTGGACACTTTACTTAAAGTGTATTCGCTCTCCCTTGGGTGTTGGAATCAATGAGCGTACACCTCCCAGGATACAACGACTTCGAACTAGCACCGTACACCAAAGGTCTAGTTCCGGCGAACTTGAACTTGTGTCTTTCTCTATCACCAAATCGTACGAACTTTGAAGAGAAGAAATGTAGAAGAGGGAGAAAAAGGTTGTAACCGGCAATAGTTCTTGATATTTAGATTATTCAAAATTGAAGAGAAAGATCATCTATTTATAGTCTCATCTCTTCCACATCTTGAATTCTAAGAGAATGCCCAAATTAAAGACAAAAATGAAAGGTTGTAACCTGTACATTCAAGAGGATTAAACCACATTCAAACTTAAAATGCCAACTCAATTTTATTCATTAGGTAGAATAATATGAATTGAAATCATGTAATATAAATATAAATTATAAAATATGATCTTAAAGCATATATTATCCAACAATCCCCCACATGAATGAAATTGAGCGACGCTAACAAAAAAACGACACAGAAAAGGGCCCGAGTAGACTCAACACGATATGGTAATAGATTCTACGGTCAATACCTGTATAGGATAGGTAGGGGTACCTTTGAACCTTACCTTGTGAAAACACGTCGACTTTACTGGCTGACCAATAGACGCGATGTCCTTGAATTATTCTATCATTTGTGTAAATGATAACATGTCTCAAGCAGGTATCTTCTTGACCCAAGTTCAGTTCTCATGATTATGTTCATTTTGGTCGTGAACATCGTCCTGGTTCTGCAAGATTTTCTAAAGGGTTTAGCCCCTCAATTCTTCTTTGAAGCAACCCCACTTCTCTCTCACATAGGTGATTTCTTATTTAAGAGTAACCTGTTTTACTCCGCTCGAAACCTCAATATTTTCGACGCATAAGAATCATTAAAAGCTCAGTTGCTTAACCTTTCCGTACGGGTGTCACTGTTTACATCATAGAAATAGGATTGAGGGAACCCCCATAGTGACCTTACCAGTCTTAACAATTAGGTTGTCCCATTGAACCATGATCTTGGGATCTCCAGTCAACATGGTTGGGTTTCCTTTGTCTATATGTATTCTCTTACACTTTTTTGAATATCTATTATAATGTAGACTATAATCATGATTCAATCATTAGTATTCTCATGTTACCACTGATATATCCAAAATTTGGATCATTCGTGTATCTTGTTGGTCTACATAAAATAGATGTAACATCCCCTATGTACATGTCATTAAGTATATATTATTGCCTATCACTTTTGTATACTCATTTTGAGAGATACTTTCAATTTTATTCTTTCACAAGTGTTAGCTTAAATCAATAGATTTTATAGTTAAACATCATCACATTTGTTGAACTTGCCAAATTTATCAACATCGTGGGACCGATAACTTTGCTTTTATACCAACTTTGATTCCTTAAATTGCATCAACATGTCTCATATGATTCACATTTTCCACACTTGTTGATATGAAATCGATTTGAAAACATAACAGTGTCAAGTAGTTTTCCTGTCACTACTTAGGTGTTTGTGTAAATCCATCTCAGAACTTCACCAACTTGCACCAGTTTCCTTCACATGTATGAGCTACATAATAACATCTTTGTTAGTGTTATATTTAGCTTCTAGCATAGAAGTTAGAAAATAATCAAATGATTTTTAAATCTTGCTCTTTGCTATGTCTAGACCTTGCTAGTTCATCACACTATTAAGGATTTTTCTTACAATTCTCAAGAATTCATTTAAATGATCTCAATTCATTTCGTTTGTCTGAATATACCAATTTCGTATAATATTCTCATGTGTATTTTTCAAATCATGTTCAAGAATTTTATATGCACTACTATTTCATGTCCATTCAAGAAACATTCAACAATTTTGTTCATGTATCCATTTTCTTTGGAGTCGAAGTCTAAGCTTTTGCTAAGCACCCCCACACTTCCAAGTAGCCGTAGAAAATTATTCTTCCTCTTATTAACTTAAAATAAAGTTTTATCAACTTTCTTTGTATGACCTTATTCAAAGGTAATTTGCTGAAAATTTATTGCCCCCCATGTATAGTGGTGACCCAAAACTTATAAATATCACATACTTCTCTTATAAAATGTGATATTTTGTTTTCAGCAACATTATTTAATTGGTTGTGTTACAATATGAATATTTTGAGTTCGATACTCATATACCAACCATTTCAACATATTCATCTTAAAGTCATAACAATTGACTTTATCTTCATTATTGCTTTTAAGCAACTATACACAATAATATTTTGTACAATCAAACTATAATTTCCAAAATATTTATATTTCATATCTTATTTGAGCATATTGTAAATCACTATATCAATGAGAATTAGCTCAAGAGATTCAACTTTTCTTCCAATAATTTGAAAGACATTATAAATTCTTTCGTTTACACAATATTCTCGTTTGTGTTTACCGATCTTAAAAGAATATATGTGGTCCAAGTGAATAATCTACATATAGAATTATATCTCACTTGAACAAGTTTATCATACCATTATATGAATCAGTCATATAAATGAAAGACCCTTCTTTATTTGTATCAATCCACATAATGACATTTTCATTCATGTTCATTATGTCATCGGTTATATAACCTTTTTCCACATATATTGTATTTTGAACAAACAATTTTTTTTCTTTCTATAAATCGATTATTAGTGAAACCATGAGTATCAAATAATGTATCAACAATTACATTACTTCTCATGTTGCACATACAACATATTTGTAAGTTTGACTTTGCTCATTGTGATGACATATTGTATATGTACACCATCTCACAATCATCAATAATATTTAGATTAGAATTTTCAATTCCATCTAAACAAATATGGCTTCAAACAATCATGTCAAGCCAATACTTTTTGAGATTTGATAGCCCAAAGTTTAGAGATTACAACATAACTAGATTATCACTTATATCTATTATGTTGATCTCATTACTTTGTTGATATGATTTCAAACTAATCATTATAAACTCAAGAATGAAAACCATTATTTCATTCAACTTAATCACATTCAATTCATATTGATTTGATTTATCTCTCAACGAATGAAAACATTATTTCATTCAACTTAATTATATTAAACTAATATGATTTTTCAACACACGAATAAGATCGTTATTTTCATCTCGATTAAAGATTTATCAATCCAAAACAATTTTTCTTCCGTTGAACATGCTCAACTCATATTTATATGATTCATGAGTTCATGAATGAAATCGTTATATCATTCAACTCATATGATTCATCAATTCATGGTGTATCAATAAAAATCATTCAAATTAATCATATAAGGGAAAAGGACACTTTTGTGCACCTAAATATACACTTTTGACACTTTCATAACCTGACTTTTTTTTTCTCTTTTTTCCATACCCGAATTTCATTTTGGGACAACTGGCCATTTATATACCAAAAATGGCCCTAAATTTTTGTTCAATTCATGAGTATTTGGTTCAATTCATGGGTATTTTGGTTCAATTCATTTGTACTTTGGGAAAATGGTCCAGAAGTTCCCTGAATTTTGGTTCAATTCATGAGTATTTTGGGTATTTTGGAATTATTGTCCCAAAATGAAATTCAAGTATGGAAAAAAGAAAAAAAAATTTATGGTATGAAAGTGTCAAAAGTGTATATTTAGGTGCACAAAAGTGTTCTTTTCCCATCATATAATTATGATTTTCAACTCATGAATGAATTCAATATTCATTAATCATATTCAATTTCAATTTCCATGATATGATTCATCATTATATGAATAAACACATTATTTCATTCATGTTAATCAATTCAATGATTTCACAAATCACATTCTCCTTATGATTCTCCACTATTTCTTGATATTTTTCTTCACTTGTATAATGAACATTTACAAGTAATTCTAAGCTATTCAAAAGCTAGTTTTTAAGTACATGAGAATCAACTTCTCCTCTTTCTTTTTTGAGGTTCTTCATTTACAATACTTGGTAAACTCAACATGTTTGCCATCTTTTTTCAGCTTCTTTCAAAGATTAAATCAATAATCTTTTTAAGTCCTTCGACATTTTTTTTCTTCTTTTTATTGATCATTCACAACCTTTTGTATTTCATGGTACGCCTTTTACAAATAATATCAAAACTATACAATACATAGTTTTGAGTACAACATGATCAATTTCTTCCTCTTTCAATATTGAGGTTCTTTGTGTACCATACATGGTGAATCCAATATGACCACCATCTTTTGTCGTCTTCTTTCAACAATGAAGCCAACAAATCATTCAAGTCATTTGACATATCTTATCAAACAAAATCGATATATTAGTGGTAGACATTCGTATCTTAAACCCACTTGGAATTTGACGCAAAAGGTACATTCCCGGCCTCAGCCATATTGACATATTGTCCAAAATATTCCATAAGATGAATTAGGCAAGCAAGCTTGTTGCTCCCATCCATAAAGCTTTCAATTTTGTTTTTTTTTGTTGAAAACTTAAATCAAGTACGAAGTCCTGTTATTCGCATAAATATGCTTCATCCCTTCAGTTTTCATCTCTACAACATGAAAACAAACTCATTAGTATTTGTAAGATTATAAATTAATTTACATGACCAAATTCATCATGTTACAATAATTTATCCCTCACATCTGTGTTAGGTATTATCCAATAATATTTAACAAATTGTAAAAATTAAATAATTATAAATAATAATGAATTATGACAGCAACAAAGATACATGAACCTTTACAAAATATTTGATACAAACTCGGGAATAGTCGAGGCGTGTTGGGCACTTTTCTTAAAGTGTATTCGCTCTCCCTTGGGTGTTGGAATCAATGAGCGTACACCTCCCAGGATACAACAACTTCGAACTAGCACAGTACACCAAAGGTCTAGTTCCGGGGAACTTGAACTTGTGCCTTTCTCTATCACCAAATCGTACGAACTTTGAAGAGAAGAAATGTAGAAGAGGGAGAACAAGAACACAATAGTTTTTGATATTTGGATGATTCAAAATTGAAGAGAAAGACCATCTATTTATAGTTTCATCTCTTCCACCTCTTGAATTCTAAGAGTAAATGCCCAAATTAAAGATAAAAATGAAAGATTGTAATCTATACATTCAAGAGGATTAAACCACATTCAAACTTGAAATGCCAACTCAATTTTATTCATTAGGTAGAATAATATGAATTTAAAACATATAATATTGAAAGTAATTGAATATTTGAGTCCCCTTGTATTGATCTATTCAAGAGTATTTATACATATCATTTTAAAAAATATTCAAAAATAATAACAGAAAATATATTTACATATATTCTTGTTTTGACTTAATCTATCACCCTCATGCAGTCAGAACGGGAGGTTCCTGAACGTTGAGACTGGAACGGAAATCATCAAATAGTACTCGTGGAATTCCTTTGGTGAAAATGTCTGCAATTTGAGAGCGAGATGGAACATGCAACACACGAACTTGTCCTCGAGCAACCTTTTCACGAACAAAGTGAATGTCCAACTCAATGTGCTTGGTCCGTTGATGTTGAACAGGATTGTTGGACAAGTAAATAGCGTTGACATTGTCGCAGTAAACCAAGGTAGCCCGAGAGATAGGACAATGGAGTTCCAACAGAAGATTTCGGAGCCAACAACACTCAGAGACCACATTGGCAACTCTTTGGTATTCAGCCTCGGCGCTGGATCGTGATAACGTAGGTTGATGTTTGGAAGACCAAGACACCAAATTATCACCCAAGAAAACGCAATAGCCAGATGTGGAGCGTCTTGTGTCGGGACATCCGGCCCAATCAGCATCCGTGTAAGCAACTAGGGAAGACACTGATGTGGCATATAAGTGTAGACCCAAGTGAAGGGACCTTTGCAAATACCGAATTATACGTTTAAGAGCAGCCATGTGACTGATCCGAGGGTCATGCATATGTAGACAAATTTGTTGCACTGCATAGGAAATATCAGGGCGAGTAAAAGTGAGATACTGTAAAGCGCCTGCTAAGTTTCGATAAAGTGTAGGATCACCGTAAGGGTCACTGTCAGACGCTGAAAGCTTGCCCTAAGTGTCAACCGGAGTAGCAGATGGAGAGTAAGAACTCATTCCTGCGCGATGAATAATGTCCTCAGCATATGTGCGTTGAGATAAGAACATCCCATGACGATAACGTTGAACAGCTACTCCCAAGAAATACGATAAGGGGCCGAGATCCTTCATCGCAAATACAGTGCCAAGCAGGGACATAATAGATAAACGGAGGGAATCTCTAGAAGCTGTCAAAATTATGTCGACAACATACAGAAGAATGTAGGCAATATCAGTACCCCGATGAAGAATAAAGAGGGAGTGATCAGCCTTACTATGGGAAAACCCAATAGATGACACATAATCTGTGAATCGTTGGTACCAAGCACGTGGAGCCTGTTTCAGACCATATAGTGACCGGCGTAGCAAACAAACATGATCTGGAAAGGAAGTGCTGTGAAAACCTATCGGTTGATACATATAGACCGTCTCATTGAGATTTCCACGAAGAAATGCATTTTTCACATCCAACTGGTGAATAGGTCAAGATTGAGAAATCGCAATGCTAAGCACGGTACGAATCGTTGCCGGTTTGACCACAGGGCTAAACGTCTCATCACAGTCCACTCCAACCTGCTGAGACCTGCCATCACCTACAAGACGAGCTTTATAGCGCTCAAAAGAACCATCAGAACGGGTTTTATGCCAAAAAATCCACATGGAACGAATCACGTTGGCATTAGGAGGACGAGGAACTAGCTCCCACGTCTTATTCTGAATTAACGCATTATATTCGTCAAGCATGGCATTTTTCCAATTAGTGTTAAGTAAAGCCTCTTTAGGGTTCTTAGGAAGAGGTGAGGGGGTAGTAGTGGTGTTAAGGTCAAACAATGGTTTTGGTTTTAGAACACCTGAACGACTTCGAGTGCGCATGGGATGACACGGTGGAGAACGAACATGTGGCGGGGGAATGGATGATGATGAGCCAGTTGGGGAGACTTGTGGATCAGGGAAAGTGAACTGGTTCATAGAGGGAGATTGTGGCATGTGTTGGACAACCGAATCAGGGGAGAGTGGTGGGGCTGTAGGGGTAGCAGTTTTGGTATTTGGGGGGCATGGAAAGCGGAAGCAGTCATAAGGGATAGTAGACACCGGCTCATCCAAGAAAGTATAATCACCTGCAGTTGGTTTAGAAAACGAAGCATATGGAAATACCGATTCATCAAAAATAACATGCCGCGAGATGAATATTTTATTAGCAATGTGATCAAAGCAAATATAACCCCGATGATGTGAAGGAAAACCTAGAAAGACACAGAATAGAACGAGGTTGCAATTTGTGAGTGGTGGATGAGGGAATAAGAGGGAAACACAAACATCCAAAAATACGAATGTGAGAATAAGTGGGAGTACGCAGAAAAAGATATTCAGTTGGAGAACTATAGTTGAGCAATTTAGATTGGAGAATATTTAGTAAATAAGTTGTCATGGAAAGCGCAAAATGCCAAAAAGAAGGAGGCAAAGATAAGTGAAAAAGAAGTGTCTAAATCATATTATTGACAGTTCGAATTTTGCGCTCAGTTCGTCCATTCTGAGATGACGTAGATGGACAAGAGAAGCGAAAAATCATCCCTTTAGAGGAGCAAAAGTTATGAAATGATGTGTTGTCGATTCTTTCCTATTATCACATTGAAAGCTTTTTATGTTCCTGCCAAACTGGGTAAACACATAGTTATGAAAGGAAAAAAAAATAGAAAACACTTGAGATTTAGCACCCAACGGGAAAGTCCATAGAAAATTAGAGTAATCATCAAGCAATAATAGATAGTACCGATGCCCAGAGGTAATAGGAATAGGAGTGGTCCACAAATCACCATGAATAATATCAAATGGTGCAACAATAGAAGATAAAGATAAAATAAAAGGTAACTTAACGTACTTTCCAAACACACAAGAAGAGCAAATCGAAGTCCCAATGTCCTTATTACATGAAATGAAATTATTTTTCTTTAAAGAATAAAAAATCGGAGCACCAGGGTGCCCCAAACGAGAATGCCAAATATTGGATGACGAGGACACCAAAGTTGAATGAGAGACACGTGGACTGGAGACTACTGGGGAAGTTACTGGATACAAATCACCAGAACTATCACATCTGAGGGTGTGGAAACTGCTGAGTTGGAGCTCGATGTTGCGCCCAAGGTCCAGCGGGATAGGGGCAAGGCGGTAGTTGCCAAGTCTGGGCCCATGGCATTGGACCGGGAGTAGGCTAGGCCCACGGAAAATGTCCTGCATGTCCGGGTCGAGTTACAGGAAATTGACCTGATGAGCTTGCACCTCCACGGGATGAGCGGCCTCGTCCTCCCCGACCTCGATTACCTCTGCCCCGAGACGACTTAGGTAAATGGGTCGAAGTAGGGTTTACAGAATCTGCATCAATGTTACTAGAGGAACGAGCCAGTAAAGCAACGCTAGATAAATTAGAACTTATTACAGCTTGTTTAGTTTTTCGAGTTTCCTCTAGAATTAGGCAAGATCGTGCCTCATAAAATGTCGGTAATGGGCTGCATTGTTGAAGAATGGTTGCAATGCCATCATAGGATTCAGGCAAGCCCACCACAAGTTCGAGAACCAGGCGATCACTAGAAACAGGAGCACCAACATTAGACAACTGATCGGATATATTTTTTAGCTCCTGACAATAAGTTGAAACATTAGGAAATGAGTCCAAGCGAATGTTAGAGAATTGATTCTCAAGTGAAACAGCCCGAGAGTGCATATTATCTTGAAAAATGTTACGAAGAGCGGCCCACGCTCATTCAGCAGTTGTGTCAGGCTCAATAATGGTCTGTAACAAATCACTAGATATTGACCCATATATCCATTGTAAAATAGTAGCATCAATTCTAGACCAGAGAGCAGGAGACATAGTGGTAGATGAAACCTGGGTCACCGGAGTCGGTGACTGGGTTGTGGCTGGCGGGGCAGTTGTAGTGGCCTCTGTGGAGACCGGAGATGCGGTAGAAGCAGCAGTAACATGATCAACTCCCGGAGGGACGGGCAACAATGCTTGATCCGGGAGGATGTGATGTAGTACATCAAACACTCTACAATGTATTTTGAAAAGCTCCGACCAAGAGGAATAAAGTCCTTTGTCCATTTCCAACGTAATCGGTATTGCTTGCCGAATATTTGTCACCGTAAGAGCAGGATGGAGAAAGCGAGAATCACCCATTAGAAGAAAAATCAAATATGGTTTGACTGCAAAAATAAAATTGGACTTGTGTCAATTCTTGAAAAATAAAAAGAACACTGTGGCTTGTGGTTCTTGTTTGTGAGATGTGTGGGTGGTAGGTCAAGAGTCACATCAATTAAGGAGGAAAAGATAAAGCAGAGCAAAGAGAGGGACTTATGCTCTGTTCTGTGTTAGGCTCTGTAAAAAAAATATAATAAAAAGAGGAGTGACGGCTTGGTGAGAGAGAAAGTAAGAAAAGTAGGTTATCGGATACCATGAAAGTAATTGAATATTTGAGTCCCCTTGTATTGATCTATTCTAGAGTATTTATACATATCATTTTAACAAATATTAAAAAATAATAACAGAAAATATATTCACATATATTCTTGTTTTGACTTAATCTATCAAATATAAATATAAATTATACAATATGATCTTAAAGTATATATTATTCAACATCTATCATCTTCAGTATTCGCAAGAATCAACAAATTTTGATAAAGATTTCTTTCTAGTCACGTATGTTGCATCAAAATGGCTTACGAAATCTATGTTAAATTGAGATAGTAATGCATTTGGGTTAGAAGAAGTACGAGTAATTCTTATATTTCATAAGGAAATACATAACATGTGGTTAGAAATATATGTGCTCGGAAGGGAAAATATTATTTCACTGAATTTGTCACTTTTATCATGAAATAAAATAATACATTGATTGAACCTGCATTTTAATTTTGAACTATTGTAAAATTTTCAATACTATTATCAAAATTTGAAAAATGGTAAGGGTTAATCGAACAATTACAAACTGACGATTAATCATTAAAGGTTGATTAAGATTAATTGATTTTGAACTTCTCTATCTTATCATATAAGTCGATACATATGCATGATTTAATTTACGTTCTTTTTGATGATGATATATGGTAATTTAATTTACTTTGTTTTTAATGATGATATATGAAAATCATGCAAAAGGTTTTTATTTTTGAAAACATGATAGAAATCAAGAAAAATATTATATAAATCATAGAAATTAAATGACTAACTAAATATTTTAGTTTTTAACATAAGACAAGTGACACATATCTTACATGTAGACGGTTTTGGGAAGTTTCTTTAAAAAAATCAAAATTGCTTAAGCCTACTAATTAAAAAGTTTTTGCTTCTCGAGAAAAATATATATGTCAATTCAACTTTAATTTACATTAAATGGGGAGATTGACGGTCTGCAATTCAATTTTTAAAAAACAACATGCAAGCATATGTTAATGCATTTGGTTAGAAGTACTACTTATGCATATATTTTAGAGGGAAATACATGACATTGAGCTAGAAATACATGACTTTAGGTTAGAAATACATGACTTTGGGAGGGAAATACACGTTGACTAACATAATTACTTAAAAAATTCTATATTATTTCATTTAATATATTATTTTAATAAAATTTTCAATTTTATTGTAAAATAATATAATACATTGATTGACCATCCATTTTAATTTAATTTTTTAATGATGATAAATGCAAACCATGCGAAGGGTTTTTATTTTTTGAAATCATGACATAAATTAAGGAAATTATTTTATAAATAAAATAAAATAATATATAAATCACAGTAATTAAGTGACTAATTAAGGAATTTATTCTTCAACGTATGACAAGTGACACATATCTTACATGTATACAGTTTTGGGAAGTTTCTTTTGAAAGATCAGAATTGTTTAAGCCCAATAATTATAATGTTTTTGCTTCTCAAAAAAATTATACATCAATTCAACCTTGATTTACTTAAACAGGGAGATTGGCGGTTTGCAGTTCAGTTTTGAAAAAACAACATGCAAGCTTATGCTAATGGTTATGAGAAGTGTATGCAGTAATTACTTTTAAGGTAAAGTACACCTAGCCACACCCAAGTTTGGTCAAAAGACACTTAGTTAAATCCAATTTTAAAAGTGGGCATCCAGCCCACCGAAGTATCAAAAACGAACATACAGCAAAAATCGTTAAAAATTCAGTTAGTTTTTGAAGTTAAAAGACAAATATTCCCTTGGTTTGGTTTCAAATTTTCAATATCTCTTCTTTGTATTTGCAACACCGAGCAATCCAACACCGACCCTCCGACCGACTTCGCCGGTGACCTCTCCTTCCTTGTCGTTGCCCGATGCTCGCCAAAAGCTCCCGGAGCTCGCCGAACAACCGTTGGAGGCTGAGAAGGTTGTTGAAACTCGCCGAAATCGAGCCTTCCAGGTAGTTACTGTCGAGGTAGAGCTCTTGGAGGTTGTTGAGCGACGACCAGATGGAGTTTGGTATCTCGCCGGAGAAGAAGATGTTATTCTAGCCCTTCTCGGTTCGGATTAAAAAACAGAGCACGACAATTGACCTGAAAGATCTTTCATATAAATTGTAATGATACATGCCATAAAAGAGAAATGAATATAAAGAGTAATTCTAGCCTAACCAAAAGCTAAAAACAAGAAAAACGTTCGGAAAAATTAAACTAGAAATTAAGACTATGATGCTTGCGTTGCAAGTAACGCTTATTTGGCTTAAAAAACTGATTCTTTCTCGAGGCATGACACGTGGCTGCTTCTTCTTCCTCTTGCTCGAGAATATCACAATAGGAGTTTCGGGACAGAGCGAGGCTGCGTAGGCGAGTGAGATTGGTGAGTGATTGAGGAATTTGACCGGAGAAAAGATTGTTTGAAATGTCGAGGGTCTTGAGGTAGGGCAGGTTCCAGGAAGAGGAGGAGAGGGAGCCGGAGTATCCGGGGCTATGGAGGCTGAGATCGGTGACACGACTCTCGTCGGAGACGACGGCGTTGCACCTGAACCCGCAGAAGAAGTGGTCGTTGAACAGGGCGTCACAGGGGTTGAAAGTGAAGTCCCACGAGCTCACGCACGACCATGGGCTCACTGAGTTGGGTCTATGGCGTTCTTGAGCTGCTTCAGAACCTCTATATCTCCCCAATTCGTCTTCGACTCGGCTCTAAAAGACAATCCAGAAATTGTAATGAACAGAAGAAGAAAATGGAGTAAGTGAATGAAATCACAGTGACCCATTTTGAAATTTGCAGGAACAAAAATCAGATTTGTGAGCTATTAATAGAGGTAGAAGAAAAAAGAATGTCGCCAGCGAACTCCGGCGAGATTCGGCAAGCTTCCGGCGAGCATCGGGCAGCGACAAGGAGGGAGAGGTTGGCTGGCGAAGTCGGTCGGAGGGTCGGTGTTGGATTGCTCGGTGTTGCAGAGACAAAGAAGAGAGAGACCAAGGGCATGGTTTTGAAAATTTGAAACCAAACCAAGGGCAATTTTGTCTTTTAACTTCAAAAACTAACAGAATTTTTAACGTTTTTGATGTCTGTCCGTTTTTTATACTTCGGTGGGCTAGATGTCCAGTTTTAAAATTGGATGTAGCTAGGTGTCTTTTCACCGAATTTGGGTGTGGCTAGGTGTACTTTACACTTACTTTTAATGTTACTGACCATTCAGTTTGTACTATAAATAAACTTATTCCTTATTGTAGAGACCTCACTTTGTATTTGGAAGAGTTTCGAGAAAAGAAGCGGCGGGAAAGGAGGGAAGCCAATGAGGCAGCAAACAGGATGCTGAAGAGGCAGAGTATTTGGAAGAGAAATATGTTGACCGTGAAGAGGACGATGAGGAAGAAGAATGTGGCGATCTAGACGAAGACTATCCATGGGATGAACACTCCGGGTCTCAATATTCAAATAACTTTAACATGGAACATTCATCTCTTGATGAAGGTTGGTTGACTAGACCACGATTTTCGTGCTGAGGTCGAGCTGGGGCATCAGAAGGGTAAGTTGTGTGCTTTTGCACATACCCTGACTAAGAATTAGGGTTAATTACAGTTTGCCCATACTACACTGGCGCGTTTTACAGTTTGCCCCAACTACAATAAAAAGTTCAAATTAAGACACGTTAATTGTATTTTTTTTACAATTCCGTTAGAAATTGGATGGAAACCTAATTTTTTTCAAAAAAGACGAAAATACCCCTTCAGCTGTAACTTTAACATGGAACATTCATCTCTTGATGAAGGTTGGTTGACTAGACCACAATTCTCGTGCTGAGGTCGAGCTGGGGTATCAGAAGGGTAAGTTGTGTGCTTTTGCACATACCCTGACTAAGAATTACACAGGTTGTAATTGGATGAACGTCCTACCCAAATGAGTCAATTGGAGCGGTGCGCCTTAGCGTACTTCAATTGACAAATCAGGGATCTTGGTTTAAAGATTCTAAACCTTAGGAAATGATTAGGGATCAGTATCTTGGTTTTTTGATATTAAGAACAGGTTTTTTAATATTATGCGCAATAACATGTATTATGGAAATGCTCACACAATTGGAGGTTTATACATATTAAATATGCAAAACTTGAGATCCAACATGCTCTATAATGTTAATGCTAAGAGGTTTAAAACTGATGATTTAGACCAAACTCTTATCTGGCATTGTCGTCTAGGTCACATAAACGAGAAACGCATCTCAGCGCTTCATAAGCGCGAACTTTTAAGTCAATTCAAATTCCAAACGATTGAAAGGTGCGAGACTTGTTTAATGGGCAAGATGACTAAAGCGCCCTTCACCGGTACAGGTGAGAATGCAGGTGATCTACTGGGTCTAATACATTCAGACGTATGTGGACCAATGAGTACACCATCCAGAGGTGGTTTATGCTACTTTATCACATTTACTGATGATTTCAGTAGATATGGTTATGTCTATCTCATGAGACATAAGTCCGAGACTTTTGATAAATTCAAAGAGTTTAGGAATGAAGTAGAAAACCAACTCGAAAAAAGTATTAAGGCCCTCCGTTCTGATCAGGGTGGAGAATACTTATCCGAAGAGTTTCTTAGTCATCTTACAGAATGTGGAATACTATCTCAGTGGACTCGGCCAGGAACACCACAACTTAATGATGTGTCCGAGCGAAGGAATCAGACATTGTTGGATATGGTTCGATCAATGTTAAGTCACACTGATCTTCCGATCTCCTTCTGGGGTTACACTCTACAAACGGCCACGTTCATAATAAGTAGGGCTCCGTCGAAAGCAGTGGAAGGGACATCATTCGAGAAATGGTACGAGAGGGATCCCGTTTTGTCTTTCCTAAAAATCTGGGGTTGTGAGGATTTTGTAAAACGGTTGCTTGCAACCAAGCTCGAACCAAGGTCAGATAAGTGCACTTTTGTCGGATATCCCAAAGAAACAAAGGGATACTATATCTATAAACCGAGCGAGAACAAAGTATTTGTCGCCCGAGGTGGGATATTCTTGGAAAAGGAATTTATATCCAAGACAGTCAGTGGGAGGACTATTCATCTTGATGAAATTCTGGATGAGATAGTCGCTCAGGAACCACTAGACGACCCCTTAGAAGAAGTAGAGCCAGAAGTGATCGTTGAGCAAGAATCAATAGCTACAATTAATGAGGACGACCCAAGGTGGTCTGAAAGGACCAGTCATGCACCTATCAGATACGGTTTCCTAGTAAATGGAGGTGATGAATTGGTGTTAGTGGACAATGATCCAACTACCTTTCGAGAAGTCATGGACGAAACTGACTCTGAGAAATGGCTGGAAGCCATGAGTGAAGAAAAGCAATCCATGTCAGATAATCAAGTGTGGGACTTGGTGGATCAAACTCCTGGCATAAAAGTCATTTGGTGTAAATGGATCTTCAAATTAAAGATAGACATGGATGGTAAACCTCAAACCTATAAAGCACGACTGGTAGCAAAAGGTTATAGACAAGTCCACGAAATTTATTATGAGGAAACCTTTTCTCTAGTAGCTATGATCAAATCTATTCGCATTCTACTTGCCATAGCAGCTTATCATAATTATGAGATATGGCAAATAGATGTCAAAACCGCTTTCCTTAATGGGAGGTTAGCTGAGGACGTTAATATGTCCCAGTCTGAGGATTTTGAGGATCCAAAGAATAAGGGAAAGATTTGTAAGTTGCTCAAATCAATTTATGGTTTGAAGCAAGCATCTCGGAGTTGGAACCAATGTTTTGATGAAGCTGTGAAACAGTTTGGCTTCATCAAGAACGGTGAGATATTGCAGATGGGAGATGGGAGTAAGGTAGTCTTTTTGGTGCTCTATGTCGATGACATATTGCTCATTGGAAACGACGTCCCTGCCTTGCTCTTGACAAAGGCTTGGTTAAGTGAGTGTTTCGCAATGAATGACTTAGGCGAGGCTTCTTATATCTTGGGGATCAAGATATATAGAGATTGTGCCAAGCGGGTCTTGGGCTTAAGTCAAAGCACCTATATAGACAAAGTGTTGAGAAGATTCTCAATGCATAATTCCAAGAAAGGACTGCTGCCCATGCGTCATGGCATAAAGCTTAGTAAGAATCAGTGTGCTGAGACACCTGAAGAACTAAAAAGAATGAATGAGATCATATATGCTTCGGCAATAGGATCCATAATGTATGCCATGATATGTACGAGACCGGATGTCTCGTTCGCCCTAAGCTGTACCAGTAGACATCAATCCAAACCCGATGAGGAACACTGGATTGCAGTCAAAGCAATTCCAAAATATTTGAGAAAAACCAAGGACGCTTTTCTTGTATACGGGGAAAGGAGTGATGATGCTCTAGTCGTCAGAGGATATGTTGACGCTAGTTTCCAGACATACCCTGATGACTTTAAGAGTCAACTCGGATGTGTTTACGTTGAACGGTGGAGCATTTAGCTGGAAAAGCAAGAAGCAGGACACCATCGCCGACTCTACAACAGAAGTTGAGTATATTGCTGCATCGGAAGCAGCAAAGGAAGTTGTATGGATCAGGAGTTTCATTGTTGGGTTAGGTGTAATTCAAAACCCATCTAACCTAGTAGAATTATATTGTGACAACACCGGGGCCATTGCGCAAGCTAAGGAACCCAGAGCACATGACAGATTCAAGCATGTACTTAGGAAGTATCACATCATCCGGGACATAGTTGCTAGAGGTTACGTGAGGATCCATTACGTTGCATCTGATGATAACACGGCCGACCCCTTGACCAAAGCTCTTCCTCAAGTAAAACATGATAAACATGTTAGGTCAATGGGGATAGACTGTGACTTAGATTGGAACTAGGGGCAAGTGGGAGATTGATAGCATTTTTATGCCCTAGTCCAATTGCCAGTAGTCTATAAATGTCTATGTATATTAATCATCGTTTGTAATAAATAAAACGGCTTTGAATTACTTATGTGTTGAAGTAATATGTTGAGCATGGTCTGATTTATGACCACTAAAGTAGTAGAACCATAAATCTGTACCGATCACACTTAACAAGTCCCTGGTCAATATACGCTTCAATTGAAGCAACCACTATGAGGATGGTTCTCAATGATGTAGTTCTACTTATCATAGGGATGTGGGATCCCGGAATCATATCATAGATTCATGAGGTGATTGATATCGGACGACCTGCTTTGAATAGTGTGTCATAGATTAAGCCATGAACATATTCAAATGCGATAGCTTGTCACGATATCCTTAGACCAAGGAGTCTTTGTGATCGCTATGCGGTCGACGTACGGCTTTGACTTGCGCCTAACCCTTTCCGTAATAGGATTGCAATAACGGGCATGATTGGGTGGCGGAACAGATTGCATGAGTGATACGAAAGACGGCTAAGGGATTTATCCCTCGTACTACGGTATGGGAAAGATATCCGTTTAGGCCGCTTGATCGAGAGTAACTAAGAGAAAGAGCACGGCCATGCCAGTGATACGAGTTATCAGTTCTCAGTCATCTCGCATATCAAGTAATGATGATTGATCAAACAAGGATGACGACTCTATGCCTTGTGATCAATCAGGATGTCTAGAGATAATAGGATAGTGATTTGTACGCACAAGGTTAAATCGAATCATCGATTATCATGCACCTTGGGTTATCATAATGTCTTACTAGAGACCACTTATGATGGATCGGGCAAGAGATATCTCTTGCGCCGATCTGTCAACGGTGGCATGAGCCTAGAGGGTCACACACATACAATATGGATAACTTGAGACAAGGAAACATTGGCGTTTCTTGAGGAGCAACACATGGCCAAAACTGAGGGTTTTAGGCCATGGGTTCGGTTTTGTGAGAATGATTAGCGAATCGAGAAAACTGAGTTTTTCGTCGATGTCGCGTCGGACTTTGTTTGATAAGTGACGACAAAAGGGTCGGATAATTTTTGGACACGGCACGCGACCGCATGGGCCGACAAGGCCCAATAAGCCTCTTATTGCCGGCCACTTGGTGGGTCCAAGTGTGGGGGCCACACACCATGCTTAGTTGGTTTTGTTGATTAAGAGGAGAGTGATTTAAGGGGATTAGGTGATGACTTGCCTTTAACCCATGCCTTCATCATTTGTTACTTTAATCAATCATGCTTTATGAGTTGATGAAGTAGACAAAGATCAAGGGTTTTTCACTCACTCTCTCCGTCTCACCTCTTGGCCGGCCACTCCCTACTCTCTCCTCTCTTTGCTCTCTTGTTCTTCACACATTAGTTCTAGTAGGCTAAGTGTGTTGGATCATAAGGACCATCCTCTTGGTGTGGACTTTCTCTAGAGAAGAAGATCATCTTGTTCTTCTTTCTTGATTCAACAAAACTAAAAGGTAAACTCTTGTGGAAAAGATTTCGCCTTGAGATTTAATGGTTCGTGTTCTTGGACAGTTTTTTGAGTTCTTACTGTTTATGCTTCCGCTATCTTGATGATCTTGAACGCTCTAAATCCCAACACTTTTCCATATTATTGAGATTGTAACTAGTAATCACATCTCCATAAAGCTTAGGAAAAGACATCAGAACTATGTCCTAGACTGGCCAAGCGATCAAAGAGGCGTTTCATCTTGAGGACGTGTGGGCTTACTGTCTCACCAACATTGAGCCTGCTATAGAATAACTCCCTAAGAGTGTCGTATATTTCGACACAAGCATTCTTCTGGTAGTATACCTTAATCTCATCCAGCATTTCTTGAGAATTGTCCATGAGATGCATAAACTGGTCCTGGGTGTCATTTTCCATGGACCCGGCCATGAGGATGTCAACATCTGTCCGGTCGCTAAGATACTTGTCATAAGCAGTCTTATCGGCCTCGTTGGCATCATCCGCAGGCACTTTCATTGGCTTATTCGTAAGGATATACTCCTGTCTGTCGTACTGAAGGGCAAGCTTCAGGTTCCTTTCCCAAACTAGGAAGTTGGTCCATGAAAGCTTGTCATTCGACAGAAGAGACTTTAGCGCTTCACTGCCAGAACGTGTTGATTTGGGTTGCGACGGTGCCATTATATCTACACAGAAAAATCACTCAATCAGATTCTTAATTAAGTTAAAGTGAGAGATACTTGAGTATGAACATATCTGATTCTTATATCTGAATCTAAATCAAGATCTCCGCATACCCAAAACTGAAGTGAGTTAATCTCATCGCCCCAGTTTTGGACATTGGCGTAGGACAATCTGGTCCTTTCACAAAACCATGTGATTCTTGGCTAGGGCTTATACATTATCTGTATACGGCATTGCCCTATATCTGATACCCTGGCTCAGATCATCTGAGAATCGCAGCCAAGTCAACCACCTTTCAACGCATGGTCCAATCTGCATGGTTACTCCGCTAATGCGCACGCACCTATACAAGATTGTCCGTCTTCTCTTAGAACTCATTCCCATGGATCCACATTAATCGTATCCACCAATGGGTCTGTGAACTAATCGAAGTGATGAAATGTGGGCGGTATCTAGCTTGACTTGAAATTATTTGTCGTTTTAAATGTCCATTCTCACTGATCATTACTTGATCATAACTTGAAATTATGATCTACAAATCCATGTAGAGATATTTTCATTCCAGTATACATGTGTGTGATCAGTTCATTATTATTAATCTTTACACATGTGGGTGATGATCTAATTAACATAAACTTATGAGAATTAAATCATGCATACAACCATAAATTCATAAACATGAATGTAAACTTGCTTTAGCTAGCCCGCTAATCCTACTGAAATAAACTAAAACCTATACTAGGTCTTGTCTTTCCTCATTCTCTTGGACCCCACTGGCTCCACGCCTCCACGGGTTCACCGTCCTTCTCTTCGGTTCTTCTCTTCTTGAGAATACGTAATTACATTTATTTTAAAGAAAATAAATGTCGTGACACGTAGGTCACAGTTAAATTACAACCCAAAAGCAACTGGCAGGTTGCAAACCGAAATTAAATTCTAAATCGGGCTAACTTAGCAATCATGTTGCAAACACCGTGTTATCAAACAATCATGTTATCAAGCAAACATATTAATTCCAATTTTATTTTGATTTAGATCAAAAATTTGTTTTATCGAAATAGTTACTTTGAACCGGTTAATTTCTGAATTAAATCTATTCATCCTCTGGTTTATCAAAACCGAACCGGTCTGAAATTTTAATTAATTATCGCTAAAAATTCTGAATTTTTCTGGGTTGGATCTGATCCGAATCCAATCTAGTTTGACCGAATCAAAATTGACCCGAAGGTCAACTAGGGTTCGGCCGAACCCTGGCCGCTAGGACTGGTCGCGCCATGACCGACCGGCCCGTGAGGGCTGGCCGTGGAGGGCCGCCTGGCCGGTCTCGGTCGGTCGTTGCCTCCCCTGGCCGAGGCCGAGAGGCTCGGCCATATCTGCCACGGGCAGATCTGGTCGGCTCTCCGGCTCCGGTCGGTCGGACCGTGGCTCGGCCGGGGTTAGCCTCTCGGCTAGCCTCAGCCTCCCACAGGTCTAGACCCGTTCTCATTCAATCAAAATTAATTTTAGCGATAAATAAATAAATTCCAGCAATTAATTCATTAACCAAAACATAAAATATTTTGCTAGTTTGAATCTATTAATATCGAAATCAATTGCAAAATTAAATCTAGCCTATCATGCTCGAATACAATAATCATATGTAACCAACCTCTGATACCACTGAAGAAATTTTTGAGGGTTTCAATCAATTAGTTTAATGCCCATACAAGAAATTAACCTAAAAAGTCCATAAAATTAGGGATCTTACATGATCATTGATTGATCATGAGATCTAGGCAAGAAAAATAAATCTAAAAAATATAACTTGATTTGATATCCCTTGTCATTAGAATAAATTCAGTGACCTCTAGAGAACGTTCACACATGAAGAGCAATCCGATGATACTTACTATGATCCTTGTAGAAGACCGAAACATGCAAAACGAGAGGAAGAGAGAGGGGGTGCCGACCGGCCAAGGAGAGAGTCGGGGCCAGAGTTTTTTTTTCCTCGGAAAAATTTCTTCTAATTAAAATCTGAAAATTTTCCCTTTTATATCTCTTTTTAAGATTTAATTAATTAAAAACCTTAATGGGATTAAAGCCCAAAGCTTATTAATTAATTCATTACAGAAGCTCATTCTGGCTTAGTCCAATCTGGCTAGGCCTATTTAGCTGAAATTAATTAATTAAATATATTGGTTTAGATTCTAATTAATTGGTCCAGCTAAACCGTTCTTGATTTCATGTTTAATCTTAAATCGAAATCAGTCTAATCCGGTTTAATCCAAAACCGGAAATTATCTCTCTCGTGATTCCTCAAAATGATTCCATCTGTTTTACTCAACCTTTAGTGTGTGACCCTCTAGGCTCACGACACGTTGGCGGACTGGTAAAATTACCATTTTACCCTTTCAATCATGAATGGCCTCTAGCAAGACATCATGATTACCCAACGCTTGTGATTATCGAGATTTCGACTTAACCTTATCGTACATGAAACTATCTTTTTATCCTCTTGATATCTTGACAACCACGAGGCAAAGACAAGTCATCCTCGTTCAATTGTCCTGTTTCTTGATCCGAGTTAACTGAATTGTGATTGATACTCCGTATCAACTGCATGGTCATAGTGGCCTAAACAGATATCTGCTCATACATCTGTATGAGGGATAAATCCTTCAGCGATCTATTGAGTCAACTCATGTGAGTCGTGATCGAGCCAATCATAGTCGTTATTGTAACCCTGTCACAGGAGACGTTAGACTGAGTCAAACTCGTCACCCATCACATAGTGACCTCAAAGATCCTTCCGTCTGAGGATGTGATTTCACGTACCGACATATGAGTATGTTCATGACTGTATCTATGTAACATACTCACGATCAGGTCGTCCTATATCACCCCGTCTGGCGATACTATGATCTAACTCCGGCCCCTTCTTGCCATGACCAGTAGAGCGTGATCATTTAGAGTTAGCTTCATACCGATCGCTTTTTACGAAGCTATTCTGATCGGGGATAGCTTAAGTGTGATTTTATCTGATCTGTAGATCTACTATTATGTGTTGACACATCAATGATACAAATCAATCATACTTAAGATATTACTACAACATTTAGTAATATAAATGCCGATTTTATTTCAACTAATAATTTTATTAATGAGTAGATATAAAATACATTGTGTTAGGGCACAAAATCCAAACAAGTTCATGTGAAGGTAGATCTGGGTCTGATAGAGACATGGTCGGATGGTAGATCAGGTTTTGATGGAGGCGAGGTCGGGTGGTTTGGGGATGGGCTGAGATGGGTGAGGCTGGAGTTGCAGATGGGTCGCGCCTAGGTTGCGACGACGAAGCATGAAAGGCTGAGGGGTTTTGCTTTTGGTTGGTTGGTATGCCGGTACTGGGAGGGAACCGGAGTTATCTAGCGTCGGTGGGGAGACTCATGCAAGCATACCGAACTAGGGGGCCTTGGGTTGCTCAACATTCAATACGTATCTTATTGGGATCAGTACTGGAAGGAAACGGTGGGTCTCTGGTGTCGATGGGTCGATCGGTTAAACCCAATGAGCTAGGAGGATTTGAATTTCGTGATGCCCATATTGATTGTAGGGTTGATGGAAGAAGTTGGTTTAAGTCGGTCTACAGCAAGATCACGGGGTTTCTCCATACGTATGAATTTGAGGCCGTGGCTCTGCATGATTCTAACTGGTTTGAGTCGATTGGTTTTCGGGGTTATCAGATATGCATGTGTAAAGTATTCTGCAGCAAGATAACAAGGTTTCTCCATCCGTATGAGTTGGAGGCCGTGCCTCTACATGATGCTAAACGGGTCGAGCTAGACAACTTTGGAGGAATCATTAGCGAACGGTGTTGCATATTATCCATTATCAAAACTTCTTCTTTTTTTTGCTCGTAATCAAATGGCTCACGAGTTAGCCATGTTTGTTTTCCTAACAGTAGCTGGGATTATGGTGAGGGGTTTGTCCCACCATTTGTAGCTTCAGTTGTCCGGCTTAATACTGTGTTAGTTGCTATTTAATTAATAATATTCAGTTTTCCTTCAATAAAATAAATTCACACATAAGAAGAATGTGTTTTGTGCTTAATTCTCATTTTATATTTATTAAATAATTGTAACGTTTATAAATTATACATAGAAACATTTTGGAATTCTTACGTATCAATTATGTTATATTTAATGAACACTATTAGGTGCAGATAAGGAAAAAGTGAGAATCAACGTGTATAATTAGATACAATCAAACATTAAGAATAATTTTAACGCTTAAAGAGCACTCGCAGTGAACATTAAACAAAATGAGCTGATTTGATTATTTTGTTTTGAGTCGAACTCGAACTTAGTTGTATAAACTCATTTAAACTCGAGCTGAACACTTTTTTCACAAACTGAATCCTCACAAATTACGTTTTGATTAGTTCGTTTACACCTATTCTTGAATGTTTTGAATCTTGAAAAGTTGGTGTTCTGCCTAACTTGTTCATAAACATGTAATTAGTGCCAAATACGGTGACTACGATTTGATATGTCGGAGATAAGTCCTGGGCCACCTGATATGTTAATTTATCTACTAAGATACCATCCACTTCTACCCAATTAAGTTCTCAAGATTTCAACTCCATTTTTGTCTTAAATTTCGTAATAAATTTAATGGGCTCGTAGCGATAATTTTTTAGTGACCTTTTCGAGGTCTTGCCTTGTTACATGAATATGAATTTCATATTTCCGTAATGTAATAAGGTTGATCACGTCACGATTCAACTTTATTATAAATATTTGGAGCTATTTTTAACAAATCAATATTAAACAATTCATTAATGATTGTATAGAAAAAAAATGGTATTAAGCTCAAAATTTTACATACAATTTCTCTTTCATTTGATGACTTCACTATCTTTATATTGTTAGGAAAATAAATTGGGTCAGTGTCAAAACAATTGATTTACTGTGTTGAAATGTGTTAGTCTGCAGAAAGGTCTGCAGAGTAAGTCACTGAAGCATGTAAGAAGAAAAGGTGTAGCAGGCAACCTCCTAAATGAGTTGTGTGGCCAGCAAGGAAGAGGCACCCTAAACCTGGGATGCCTCAAGACATAAAACCCGAGACCAAGTGCCAGAAAACGAAACAGAACGAGGAAAGATCCCATAGCTCCAATCCAAAGATGCATATAATGAAGGTGGCCCTCGGATCCCTCCAGGTTATCATGGAATGCTCCTCAGTCTGTCATATCTCATCGTCACAACCTTCCCCTTCTTGGAAGATGGAAATGTATCATAACTGCAGCAATCAGTTTGGATTGTGTACATGAAGAGAACCAAGACAGTTGTCACAGGACTCTTCCAAAGACGAACTGAATCGAAAAATTTCCAAGCCGCAACTGTTCCATTGAAAGCAGTCCTTATTCTAGTCCGGCTCTTCCTCATGCTCCACACCGCGTCCAGCATTTACTCCACCACCTCTCTTTCAGCGGCAGCTCATTCTCAATGAAAGAACCTGAGTGGCCAGAGGCAGTATAAGCGTTCCGTAAGTACTTAACATGTTCATGAAAACTGTGAAAAAAGGAGGCCTCCATCATTCTATAGGGAATTTGGTTGTATCTCTATAAGTGGATAAGAATGTGCATACACTTTATCGTTATGACTGTGTAAGGATCGTACACATCCCAAGTGTACTGCTCATTCCATTTGGGACTAAAGCTATCAAGAATCGTCCTTGTTCGGTTCCACTTAGGCCCATATTTGGCCACACAAATATGCATGGATCGGTAGTGCCACGATTTTCTCTCCTTGTAATTCTGCACAAACCTCCCAATCATCTGCTCCTTGTCCATGGCTCGAATATCAACTTCATTGCCTTCAATCTTCTCGTTCATAAAGGCAAATACTTGATTCCATTCCGGGTTCGGGTCATTCTCCTGGACCATGAGCAAGTAAACAGGGGCCTCCTTGTTGAAGATAGTGTTGAAATTAGTACAATGAGCAAGTAACCAGAGAGAGTCAAAGAACATACTCAATTAATTTAAGGGATAATGACACTTTGTTACTCCTAACTATAGCGAAATGATACTTTCATACCCTAATTATTTTTTTCTCTTTTTTGGTACCCTGACATATTTTTTGTGACAACCTACGCTAAAATGACTAAAATACCCCTGGTTTAAGAAATTAGAATAGAATTGGTCCAATTTGATTTATCCAACCGGATTTGAAATAGTTCAAATTTAATTTTAGATTTGAGAGCATAATTGTAATTGCATCTTAAATATAAACAAATTGAACAAAAGATAAAAAAAATTAAATTAATTCAATTTTCGATTTCTTAAACCAATGGTAGTTTAGGTATTTTAGGCATTTTAGAGATAGGTTGTCACAAAAAAAATTGTCCGGTACTAAAAAAGAGACTAAAATAGTTAAGGTATAAAAGTGTCATTTCACTATAGTTAGGTGTAACAAAGTGTCACTGTCTCTTAATTTAATATACATCAGTAAAGAATTTGAATCTGCATTTTCAATAAAATCAAACAAGCTATTTATCGTGGGAACTTTAGTCATGTTGTGTGCTCTCTCTGTTCCTCCTCATCTAAGTTAATCTTTTTCTTTATTTTGATCACAGTTTCCACATCCACAAATGACTAATAGAGAAGAGGATCCGAACCTTTGTGGAACAGCAAGACTACTCGCTTCATAAAGTCTGAGTTAAAATGAGAAAAAAACTAGAATAAAACAATAAGGAACTCAGATAACAATAGTAATTAAAGTTATATGAAGTCAGGGTATGCTGCAAAGTTTGTATGTCTCGTGTGTTCTGCAAGCCTTTCATGTTTTAGCCATTTATATTTTCTCTTGGTTACTTTAGTTTCATCCATCCCAGAAAGCGGCCACTGACAGCCAAGGCCGTGCAATCGGGGACGCTATATATTTCATACATTCATTGAGCTTTATTATAAGAATTAGACTATGTAAAGTACATGATGTATTAGCAAAAGAAAATAGTTTCAAAGAGGAAACTATTCTCTTTTTTATCAGCTTCAAATGGATTTGACAGAGCAATTTTCTAGTGTACAAGTAAAACCTACAATAAGTTTAACGTTTCCATAACGGAAAGAAAGTGTTAGTCATGATTCATTTTGTTCGGAGTCCTAATTGCTAGTAGGATCACAATGTGACAATCTTGTAGAGTACGGACACAAGGAATTGTTCTGTATTAAATACCCAAGTGTAAACTGAAGTGTTATAGATAATATGGACACAAGGAATTATTCTGCGGTAAAAATGCAAGTTCAAATTCAAGTGTGAAGTGAGTATGGAAAAGAAGGTTGACTAAAATTAGCCTACGGGTTTGAAAGAGTCGAATGGGTTTGAGTTATGAGACTAGGGCCTAAACTTGCATAATCCGTAGACGAGCCGAAACGAACCTCAAGTTGGCAGGGTGTCGGTGTTCTACTCGAGCTCAACTTGGACTCGAACAAGCGTTTACAACTAAGCTCGAGCTCGGTTCAATTAATTTACCAGCTTGTAGTCGTCGTGGAAGAAATCGTAGCCGAACCCATAAGCAACGTGACGAAAAATCTACTGGATGTTGGGCAATCGGTGGTGTTGTCGGGTAGACATGTTCCAGAGCTCAACAATCTCATCCTTGGAGTTACAACAAGCCGTTGCAGGACCCGATTACCTCAGTTTTGCCTTCAACTCCTTCTCGACGGCCCGTTCCAGTGAAACGGTGATCAACTGACGGACAACAAAAATTGTGTTTCTATATCTAGAAAAGGAAAAGTACATATAGACATGTCCAAATATTCAAAAACTGACACCAACCACTAGAATTTTGAAACGAATCTATTAATATTTTAAGTAAAAAGACAAAATACCACTAGTCAGACTGCCCTGTTCTTTCAAGGGAATTTGAAACCCATAAGAGCTTCACAAAACAAACAAGGAGCAAGGGTGAGGTTCCTTACCATGCCTGAGAAGCTTGAGATTCAGGCCAGAGAGTATAATCGTGGATCAAGTATGGATATCATTGTTGTTGTTGATATCAACATTATGCCCAAAATGTGTGCACATAAGGGGTATGTTTGCCTAAATTCCATAAAACAATGAAATATAATCTGTCAGTTAAATAAAACTTATGATTTATATGTTTTCCTAAATTCCATAAGAGATGGTGGAGAAGATGTGGACGGAGGAGCACGGGACTTCCAGCGACGACTGGCGAGGAGGTAAGAACGACCGCTGAAGTCGGTGACGAGGTCGGCGAAAATTGAGCCAATGGTTATCGGAGAAATAACAAAAATCCTCGCAATGTTATGGTTTTGAAAATTTGAATTCTGACCAAGAACATTTTCGTCTTTTACTTCAAATATTAACACATTTCATCTAAAATTCTAACGGTAAATGTTAACTGTCAATTGTCGATCGCTGAGTGTAACTAGGTGTCCAATTTGAAATACGCGTGAAGATACGTGTCTTTTGGCCTACTTTGAGTGTGACTATCTATACTTTTCTCATCTAGAAATGAGTACTGGAATATAGGCAAGGCGGCCCATCATGGGCCTCGTTGCTTGTCCATATAATCCTAGTAGGGTTGGCCTATTACAGTTAAGATTTTATGTAATATTTGATTGAATATTACAGTTCAAAATATAATTTATACTGGGTAATTGCAATATTTTATCAAATAAATTGGTGGTGTAGGCCTCCTTTCAGGTGGTTCAAGGTCAATGTGGACGGCAGAACAGGGCAGGTTTGGGGTGGTATTGCTATCAAACTAGCGCATGTTCGGAGTTCATGTGGTGGAACCGGTCATTGTGGAAGCCCTTGCCATTCATACAACCCTTTTTCGCATTGGGGATAATCAACGGTCTCAGCGCGTGATTGAGTCTGACTGTCTTATGGTGGTCTCAACCATTACTTCTTCTTTCTCAATTTAGGACTTATTATTTGAGATAGTCATCGTCTCCTGAACCAACTTATTTTTATTATTGTTTGCTTTGCTAGAAGATCAGTAAGTATAGTAATTCATTTCCTAACCAAAGCAGTCCTGTCAAGTTCTAATTGGGTGTTGGGAGAGGGGCATGTCATTCTCAACTTGAACGATATTGTAACTCTTAATTTCATTTGAGGGGAAATTGTTGATCACTACTCTCTACTATGCAACTTTTGCATGTTACTACCGTCTAGTTTTTTTAGTTGCACGTCACCGCGGTAAGGTTTCATGTAGTTGCACCATCCATCACAGAGTTAAGTTTGATGCAAAATATCCATAATACTCCTACATTAAAAAAATTCAAAAAAAATATCTTTCAAACTTTTTTTAAAAAGATATTTTCTATCACATAATTAATAAAACACTGAGTTCAAAATTATTTTTTTATAAAATGGTTTTTTGAAAAAAATATTATAAATAAAAAACCACTTTTAACAACGTTTTTTTTATTTTTCATACTTTTATAGAAAAAATATTATTTTAAAATAAATAATATTCAAATCAGTTTTTTATTATTTATTCCATAAATATTTTAAAAAAATAAGTTAAACAAATGAATTTTTTCATTTATTTTAGTTTCAAATTTTATTAACTTACTAAAATATTCTTATATTTAAAAAATGAAAAAATGAAAAAAAAATCATTTGCTTAACTTATTTTTTAAAAAACATTTTATGGAATAAATAACTGTTTGAAAATAATTTTCTTAAAAAAATAGTTTTTTAAATAAATATATTAAAAATAAAAATAAACATTGTTAAATGTGGTTTTTTTATTTTTAATTTTTTTTGGAAAAAAACATTTTTAAAGAAAAAATAATTTTGATATAAGTGTTTTTACTATTTATCTGATAAAAAATATTTTAAAAAAAAAGTTCAAAAAAAATATTTTTTTGAATTTTTTAATACAGGGGTATCATGGGATAACAGAGCAACTAAATGAGTGCAACTAAAAAAAAGTAGATAATAGTTGAAATGCAAAAGTTCCATAATACTATTTCCACTTCATTTAATGTCGAAATTGCTCCTTCAAAAAAAACACTCAGTATAAGCATTGTACATCAGTTAATTTAGATTTGTTTCAAAATATATAAAATATAACCTTGGATCGTTTCTTGCGCTGATTTGTTTGTCATTGATGCAAGATATTCTATCTTCTTGGTAAAATATTGTTAGACACTGTTTTTTTTAACATTTTTTCCAATGTAATAGTAAAGTCTTGTACAAGAAACATTAGTCTTTATCATCATAATTTGCAGAACCCACGCATGGCGCAGTTGGCCCAAGGCTTCGAGGCCCGGTGGTGTTCACAGGGTAAACGGTAAGTTAATTATTCTTGAAATTTCTCAACTCTTTCTCAGCCACCAATATGAACCCATCAACAGTTTTAGAACTGAAATCAACAAATTGAACCTCAGTTTAAAGAAAACAAATCAACATATTGCATGGAATGATTTGTATATCAGTTTGGTGTGACAAACAAGTGTTTTTTTTGTTTACCCAAACAACCGAAACACAAAAAGGGTGTTCTTTGCTTTTGGGATTGGTTGTAGTATGAAGAGGATGTCACTAAACTTGAACTAAAAAGAGCAGTGAGAAGAAATAAAAAAGGGAATCTTGGTGTCAATGTTTGTGTCATCATGTATGCTAGATTTGGATGGTGGCTTTGTATATGCCTCACAAAAACATGGTTGGACTAAACAATCATAGGGTTGTTTGTCAACTTTAAGGAAGGACAAAAGGGGCGTAAACAATCCTATGCTTCTGAAGTTTGTTTGGTAATATAAATTGCATAACCATAGAAAACAAAGAATTGTTTGGTAATAAGAACTTAACTTCAAGCTCAAGTGTGATGGATGATATGGAAAATAATGGCGACTAAAGTTAACCTATGGATTTGGAAGACTCAGAATGGGATTTCATAACAAGCATTGATATGCAAAAGTTGGATTCAACAACAATCCAGTAAACAACAAAGATCTTAATTTAAGATAAACACAACATCAGAAGTTAACGCAGTGTCTATCTATCCACTGAACCAAAATATTACCATAGATATTGAAGAAACAATTAACGTAGAAAACAAATGAATAAAAATATAGTATTATTCATGTGGAAAAAACTAATGCCAAAACATATTACCTCTTTGATGCAATTTTGTTGCTTTGCTCATTCTTGTGTTTTCCCATAGTTGCATCATCTCCATTGGCCATAGGCGGAGGGTTGACTGAGGCTCTCAACAAAAAGCGCAACATCAAATGAATTCGGCAAACCATGAATCGTAACATTAGCAATAACAGAACTTCATTTCCATTGCCCAAACAAGCTATAGGCACACTATGGGAACATGTCATAAACCATCATATTTACATATAGCACAGAGACGACTGTCCATGCCCCTCCAAAAGTTTCCAACGGGAGTGAGCGGAGGCAAACGAACCACCCAGCAGGGACATAAACGTCAAATTCGGGAAGGCTGATCAGCCATTGTATTGCTCCATTAGCGAACAAACCTCTCTATTGGTAAGGAAAGTCATAGGGAAAATCACCAACCCTAACTTGAGTGTCCAAATGACCGAACAGGGCAATCCTCACCACCTTGTAGTCGGAATCATAACCGAAGCCATAAGACGGTGGATACAGGGTTGGGGAAGCTATAGGGACGTAGGGCAATCGGTGGTGTTTTCGGGTAGAAATGTTCCAGAGAACAACGATTCCAGCGTCTGCTTTGGACAAGCACATCAAGCCGTTGCAGGAGCCGATCACCATAGTACCGTTACCTTGCACGGCCTTCGACGGACGGAGTAGAGCTTCCCGAGACTTCACCGGAAGTCGGCAGAGAACGTCGGAGATCATCTCCGGAGGAAGCACAGTCGGCATTGTTGAAGGTGAGGGCGAGTGGAGGAGGTGGTGGAGTGATGGACGTCAAAAGCAGAGAGACCATGTCTTGTCTTCTATATGTAGAAGCGACTATTCTATTGGGCTTCTGGTAAAATTAAATCCTTTCGCAGCAATTCAAGTCTTTAGTATAATATACTAGAATTCAATTTGTTATACATTACATTCTACCTATATTCGTTACAACTAAATTTGAACTTAAAATTAAACTCATTTGATAAATCACAGTTGTGCTCGATAAAATAGTAAAGAACGAAAGGCCCGGGCTTTGCCAACAATAAAGCCTACTTTATCAAGAACCTTTAAAATGCATATTACAAACCTCTTAAATCCAAGTGAAAAGGAGGACAGTTTTGTATAGAAAAAACTACGTGCAACTAGAGTGTGATGGATAAAATGGAAAGCAATGGCAACCAAAATTAGCCATTAGATTTGAAAGAGTTAAGTAAGTTTTAAAAATGGAACTAAAACTTGCACAATCCCAAGTTTCATCTAGATCAACCCTGACATGTATTGAGATTCAGAACACAAGTTCAGTTCAATTCAATTCAACAAATTGTGGAAGTCAAAAGATTTACCAATAACCCAAATATGATAAACATCAAATATCAGTAAGATAAGCACTACATCAGATGTTAATAGTCAACATAATTTAGGCATGACTAACTGAAAACAAGGTACTAGTAAAGCATAAACCCTAAAACGAGATCAGGCCAGTCAAAAAGAAAGAAACCCAAATCATGCCTTCCTTGTAATCTCTTGACATGAAACAGTGAGATTCTACTCTAAACGATAAAGTTTGCTACACGATTTATCTATTTATCCTAATGTCCTTGTTCTTCCTTTTTTTTTCCCGCATTGCTCATAAAACCAGCTTGTATCCTTTGGACAAGAAACCATCCCTGTCAAACAAAAACGAGAATGGATTGAATTACCACAAGGTCCCCAAAAAGTCAATCAGAGCTATAAGCCTTGACTAGCTTATTTATCATCAACCAACCCACATATATGGAATTTACTCCAATTCGATACAAGGAAACTAAAGTTCAACTTCCATGAACATGGCAAAAGAAATATATATATGTATCCATAGAACCAAAAACAGTACAATACAAATTAAAGAGGATATTAATGTGGAAAACGAAATGAATAGAAATGTATAGCTTTGTATGTATTAGCATTATCCAAATGTATGGAATTTACTCCAATTTGATCAAAGGAACTAAAGTTCAACTTCCATGAACATGGCAAACGAAAAGTGTATATATATAGCCAAAAACAGTACAAGAGAAATCAAAGAGACTATTAATGTGGAAAACGAAATGAAAAGAAATATATGGCTTAATGTGTATTAGTTTTATCCAAAAAAGCGACTACAAAAACAAACTACGAGGCTATTTGGCAAGTTACTTGGGATGAGAAACATACCTCTTGGTGACATTCTTCTTGCTTCCCCTACTCTTGCGCTTTCCCACAGTGGCACCATCCCCATTGACCATAGGAAAAGGCTTAACAAGACTCTCAACATAAGGCACTGCATCAAATGAAGGCGGCATACCCTGACGCACAACATACTTGGCTTCGTCGGTTCTGGTGTCAACCCTGAGATACTCGTTGTTGTCTGGATTAAATGGAGTGGGCATACCCTGACCCATAACATCCCTCACTTAGTTGGTCTTGAGGTCGTAGCGAAGAAACTTGTTATTGTCCTGAAGCAAGAGAAGCTCATTTCCATTGCTCAAATAAGCCATAGGCACAATATGATGGAAAGATGTCAGGACCCGAGGATCCGAAATCGATAGCAATTTGTCCCAAGACAACCCTTTACGATTCAGTGCCCATACATCAGTCCGTTTACCAGCATAATTACGTATCTCACAGAAGCGATTCTCCCAGGCCTTCACCTGCTCAAAACAACATTTATCTTGAGTGTCTTTAGCTTGAACCAGCGGAAAAACCCTGTAGGCCTTGGTTGCAAGATCAAAAGCAGCAGCAGAAATTTCCTCTTCCGGGTGTTTGACGATCCAGTGTATCGCTCCTCGAGCGAACACACCCATGGAGCGGTACGGGTCAAGCTTGTAAGGAAAAGCACCAATCCTCTCCCACGAGTTCGATTTCAGGCTGTAGATCATAACCTGAGAGTCAATATGGCCGAACCGGACGATCTTCATCACCTTGTAGTCGTCGTGGACGGAATCGTAGCCGAAGCCATGAGCTATGTAGCGCAAGTTGGGGAAATCGAAGGGGATTAGGGGCAATGGGTGGTGTTTTCGGGTAGACATGTTCCAGAGCATTTGTGTCGGACAAGCACAGCAAGCCGTTGCAGGAGCCGATTACCTCAACGTTGCCGTGTACGGCCTTCAAGGGGTGCTCCATCTCCACGGCTCGTTCAAGTGAAGGCAGGTCCACGGAGTGGAGCTTTCGGCTCGCGAGGACGAGCTTCTGGTTGGTGCGGGTTTGGGTGGAGAGGTTGAGATGGCGCTTGGCGAAATCGGGACCGTTGATGAGGGAGCACAAGCGCTTCGATGTGGATCGGAAGCGGAGCAGGGACTTCACCGGAAGTCGGATGAGAACGTCGGCGATCATCTCCGGAGGAAGCTGGGTCGTCGACATTGTTCAAGGTCGGACCGAGTTGCGAGTGCACAGTGAGACTCAGTGAGTTGGTGAGTGGCGAGTTCAAAGTGAGACGGTGATGAAGTGACAGACAACAAAAGCAGAGAGGCAATGTTTCTATCAAGATTTCTAGCAAATATCGCTGTAGTAGGATTTCTTGGTCATTATAGGGCTATAGTTTTTTCTCATATTTGATTTAAGGATTGTTCATGAATATTAGTATAATTGATAAGGGTATTTTTGTCTTTTTAACCTCAATTTTGGATGGAGATGGACGAAAGCTAACGGAAAATGTCCAAGTGAGATACTAGCCAAAGTAAAGGGGTGCTTGTAAGAAGAATAACTCTAAAAGTATTATGTGAGATTCTACTTATTCTATGAGTTGTTAGGTGAAATTATCCCTTGGGAAAATGACGATCAAACTATTTGTGCTGTAAAATAGCCACGTGGTAGTTTCTTCCATCACCCCATGGTTGTTTACCTTTTTGCTAGTTCCATATACATGTTTCATCTCTTACTATTCCTGAGGTATAAGTTTATGCACAAATTCTAGTTCTTCATTTTCCTAAAACACTTGTTCGTTTTCTTATTCAGCGTTGCTCATAAATAAAACTTGAACCCTTTGGACAAGAGAAATCATAACTGAAACAAAAAATCAAGAAACAAATTGAGTTACATTGTTAGATTATATTAAGGTTAGCCCATTAATTAAATATTATGTATTAGAGTTTTCTTATTTTAGAAGTATTATGATTTCCTATTTAGTTTGGTTTGGATCTTATATAAATGGTCCTCCCCTATTGTATTTAAAATCAAAAACATCAACAATAATAAGAATAATATCAAAGTTAACATGATATCAGAGCAGGTTTAATTCTTAGTCAAGGCTTCCGCTGAATTCAAGTTCTACCCACTCGTCAATGACGAGTGGGTAGGGCAATCAAGAAATTGTTCGATTTTCTTTGTCAAAGGTTCAATGTTCAAGAAGCAAAGGTGAAATTGTTCGATGTTCTTCGTCAAAGGTTCAATGTTCAAGATTCAAAATTCGATGTTCTTCACCAAAGACTCAATGTTCAAGATGTAAGGTAAAAAAAAATTTAAAATTACTGTTCACGTGCAGCGGTACTGTTCACAAAAAAAAAGAGAAAAAGAGAAGAAAATAAGAGAATAAGAGAAGAAGAGAAGAAAAGAAAAGAAGAAGAGAAGAAGAGAAGAAAAGTAGAAAAGAATAAAGGGGTTGATCTATGGGATCTCAAGCATAACCACAGTCTGGGAGAGTCGTCTTGGGAGAAATTGCTATCAATTTCAAATCCTCAACTCAAGACATCTTCCCGTTGTATTGTGCCCATGGTTTATTTGAACAATGTAAATGAACTTGTGTTATTGCACGACTATGACAAGTTTTTTTGCTATGACCTCAAAAGGGAACAAGTGCAGAACGTTATGATTCAAGGTATGCCACATTTATTTGATGCAATGTTGTACATTGAGAGTCTTGTTAAGCCTTTTCCTATGGTAAATGGAGACGATGAAACTCTCGGGAATCAACAAGAAAGCCACAGAGAGGTAATTAACTCTAAAATCTCAGTTATTGTACTCTTGTATGTTTTGTTTGCGTTGACACATTTTTGGACAATACTAATATACATAAAAGATTTTGTGATACCCTGCAACCTATATTTTGCTTCTATGGATATATATCCTACTTTTTTGCCATATTGGTTGATGAGAAACTTTAGCTTCTTTGATTGAATCGGAGTAAATTTTATACATTTGGGTTGGTTGACGATAAACCAATCATGGCTTGTAGCTCTAATTGACTTGTTAGGTACATTGTGATAATTCGATCCATTTTCCTTTTTGTTTGGTAGGGATGATTTCTTGTTCAAAGTCTGGTTTTACGAGCAATGTTGGAAAAGAAAAAGAAGATCAAGGGCACTTGGAAATATAGGTAAATTCTGAAGCAAACTTTATCATCTAGATTCTAGACTGAGTAGAATGAAACTGTTTTGTTTTGTGCGAAGATTATAAAGAAACACGGTCTGGGTTAGTTTTCAAATTTTCAAAGTTATGCATTTTGACGGCCCTCGATTTAGGGTTGATGCTTTACTAGTGCATTATTTTCAGTTAGTCATGCCTGAATTATGTCATGCGTTTATCATTTGTAGTGTTTATCTTAAACATTGTTGTTCATTGGATTATTCCCTGAATTATGTCAAGCGCTTGAAGTTGGGACAAAGTGATAAGGAATTTAGGATTCGAGTCCTACCGAAGATATCCATTTATTTCTATTCATGTTGTACTTCTCTCTTTCAACTTGTGTTTAGTGATCTCTCTATCAATTCTTCATAAGGAAAGTTGCGAACCCAAATCTTGGTACATTACCGATAAAATAAATACTTGTTAGCTTTCCTCAAGATGAACATGGGATAAGGGCGGTAAGCGAGCTAAGCTTTTAACGAGCCACTTGAGCTCGATTAGTTAAATATTTGGTTAGAGTTGTTACAATCGAGATTGTGCTAAATTCAAGTTCAAGGTTGAACTTGTTTAATAATAAACGAGCTCGAGCTCGACCTTTTAAGGCTCGCGAGCCAACTCGTTTAATATTTAATTATTATATTTTTTGTACCAAAATAGATATTTATAATAAAATTAAAAATGGGCCTAATCGAGTTTTCTCATTTTAGTTGCATATGCTCGTTCGAGTTCATGCTGAGGTTAAGCTGAACATTTTTTTCACGAACCGATATCCTACCAAATTGAGGTTGAGGTTCGTTTCAGCTCGTTTACAGACCATACAAGTTTAGGTTCTAGTCTCAGATCTCAAATCTTTTTGACTCTTTTAAACCCATAGACTAATTTTAGCCACCATTCTCATCCATAGACATTATGTGATAGAAATTGTGATGAGCCTACAAGTCCAATAGTTGCTTCTACATATAGAATTCTACATGGTATCTGCATGCCTTTGATATCCATCACTTCACAGCCTCGCGGCGGTCGACTCGTTACTCGCCGGTCACTGAGTCTCCCTCCTTACCATAAGTCCAATGAGTATTTCTTGCATCCTACTCTTAAACAAAAAGGATTACTTTTAAAGCTATGTTCATTGGATTTTGAATTAGAATCTTAAAAGAGAACCATTATGTCAAACTAGAGTATTAATAAAATACTGCTAAAACCCGACTAAGGCCCCAATATGCATGCCACTAGGGCCAAAACCAAATAACTTCACATGAAAAGTTTGTTGACTGTTGTCTATCATCATTATAGTCAATAAAACTCGAATCATTATTTTCTCTAAATATTTGGTGAGCCAGTGTAACACACCATTCGCAAACACACACATGGATCAGCCCTCTTCCACCAGATCGTATCAAATAATATTTACTGGACAATGCTTACATATACATTAATCCTTAACTAAAAACATTTGTTTTTTCGATCACTTAAGTATTTCTTTATTGTACTTAGCTTAACACAATTCGTTTTGAGGTAAGAGACGATACTACTCATATTATTCTATTAAATTTTCAAATACTTATTACTTTTCCTCTTTCCCTTCATATCTATGAAAAAATACATATAAATAAAAATACAATTGATTGACTTGAGTATCAATCTAAATACCAATTTGTACACCTCTAAAAAGCACATTATGGTTAAGCGCAAGCTCTCCATCACTTACTATATTTTGGCTGCATATTTTCACGATTTACTTGACTTCTGAATTGGGTATTGCTTGTTTTATCTTTGTTAATTGATTCATGTGCTTAAAATCAGCACTTAAAATTGAATAAAGCTACTCGGTGCAATTTGTTGAAACCCAACTTGTTTTGTTTGGCATGGCCAATTTACTTATTGTTCAATCATTCTGAAGCTGGTTAATAAAGTATAAATGAGTGATATTTTCAGCCCCAATCAACATTTTTCAACTGGGATTCGAATTAGACTCTCAAGAGATAAAAAAAATCCATTTAACCATTAGGTCAAACTAGCATACTAATAGTATACTGTTAAAAAGTTCAAAGTCCAACAATAAAACTTGAATGCTTAACACAAATAATCAAATCAAATGCTTATATGCAGGAGTGAGTAAATATTTTTAGTGTCACACCTACAATTATTCAAAATACAAAAACAATTCAGTGTGGACACAAAGAATCGTTATGTAATAAAAATCCAGGTGCAAACTAAAGTGTGATAGATAGTATCGAGAAAAATGGAGACTAAAATAATTAGCATATATATTTGGAAGAGAAATTGATTTTGACAAATGGAACTAAAACTTACACAATCTCAGGTTCATCGAAAGGAAATCTAACAAGCACCGATTTGCAGAAGTTTAATTCAGCTCAACAAATAGCGAAACTCAAATGATTTACCAATAACCAAATATTATAAACAACAAAGTTCATTAAAATAAGTCTAGACACTGCATCGAACGTTAACATTCAACATAATCTAGACATTACTAACTTGAAACGAGATACTAGTAAAGCATCAACCCTAAAACGAGATTATAAAGTTTGCTACACAATTTATATATATTTCCTAGTGCCCTTGCTCTCTTTTTCTTTTCCAGCATTGCTCATAAAACCAGCATGAATCCTTTAGACAAGAAATCATCCCTGCCAAACAAAAAGGAGAATGGATTGATATACTACAAGGTCCCTGACAAGTTACTCCTAAAAGCCTTGACTAGCTTAATGTCAACCATGAACTTGGCAAAAGCAAAGTATCTATGATCTATCCATAGAACCAAAACAGTAGTATAGACATTAAAGAGACGACTGATGTGGAAAACAAAATGAATGGAAATACATGAGTATGTATGTATGTATTAGTATTATCCAAATATGTGACCATAAAGAAACAACTAATGCCAAGTGTAACTTCCAAGAAGAACAAGCCGGTACTCCTCGGTTGCTAGATCAAAAGCAACCGTCGACACGTCCCCTTGTGGGTGGTAGATGAGCCAGTGTATTGCTCCATCAACCAACACTCCCACGGGTCGGAACGGAGCAAGCTCATACGGAAATGCACCAACCCTCTTCCACGAGTTCGATTTCAGACTATAAATCATGTCTAAATCCCAGAATTGGACAATCCTTATCACCTTGTAGTCCTCGTGGACGGGATCACCTTGTAGTCGTGACTTGAGTGTCTAAACATTTATGATTTTCAAGAATACAAGTATTTTAAGTTAAGGCCTACACCTTTGGCTTTCATTATATCATTTGTGTGATATTAGAGCCTCCACTACAAGATTATTGCCACAAGGGCGTCTCACGTGAGGCGCCGTCATAAAGGAAAAAAACGCCATTGAAAACGAAAGACGGCGCACGGTGCGCAGGCAAAAAGGCGTTGCTAACATGATGCTTGACGTAGGTAAGACCTGCGCATATGGAAGTCCATATATGCAGGTGTCATCTTCTACCTGCGTATCTGTATATGATACGTAGGTACGACATATTAACAATAAATTGTTAATAGTACGTTGTATGAAGTGAAGAATTGCGTAGGTACAAGTGTGCGCGAATACAGAGTTGACACTGCGCACAAATCAATGTTCACGATCACATAAGAAGAGCTGCGTATAAGCTTGTGTGCGTAGTTCTAATATTGTAACTGCGCATTTGTTGTTGTGCGCAATGGAAATATAAGGTTTGCGCATATGTATGGTGCCCATGCCTTATGAAGACGGATTGTAAATTTTTTTACATAAAATTGGAATCTAAAATTCAATTCATGTAATTTTTTTTAATTCGATGGCATCAAAATATAGTTCAACATCCAACAAGAACGTTCATAAAAATAACGTTCAGCATCCACCGTAGCTCCTTCTAGGAGCTCCCGACACAGTCCCTTCCGCAAATCCTTCTCCATCCTCCTCCAACGAAGGTGTCTCCGTCCGCCTTCTTCTTCCACTTCGGCCCCAACACCTTCACCGACTCCGAATGGGGCACGGGCCACGCCGACCTTTCCGTGTTCAACCCGAACCTTAGGGGAGTGATATGTTTTTCATATTAGTGCATCCACAGTTTGATTTGAAATCAAAAATTTGTAATTTTGATGAAATTGGGGGGAAATGTTGTGATGGCAGCCGGAGTGGGTGGCCGGACGGAGGGTCAGAGACGAGGCCGGTCAGAGTGGGTGGCCGGAGTGCGGGGCCAAATTGGCTCCATGAACAGTGAAGCAATGGCAAACATTTGAAAATTTAATAGTGAGCTGAGGGTATTTGGGAGTTTGCACAAGAAAACTAACACCGTTGGACTTCTTTGAGAAATTGTGAAAGATCGTGAGAGGTAAGTGAAAATCGCGTATACCACAAGGAAGGTAAGTGACATTTTCTCTTTATACAAATTTAGCTTTGTATCTTTACTTATTGAATCTTCTTTGCAATAAGTTGATCATATATACATTTAAAAAAGTTATAGATATATATATAATTAATAGTAATGTATCAAAAATATAAAATTTAATAAATATTTAATTATATTGATATTAAAAGTACGTTGGCTGTATTTTATTAAACTTGACGTACTTTTTACTGTCTTGGCATATGCGTCAACAATGTTTTGTTATACCTGACTTCTTAGAGTTGCGACGGCTATAGTAAAACATACATGATTCATCAGTTTGAGGAGTGCCGTTGTAAAATCGTCAAAAGTCGACTCAATATGATTCCTAACTGGCTTTGCAATGTGTGTCGGTTACGATTATGTCAACGGTCAGTACCATTTGGTAAATGATCAACGTACTTACCATACCCGATATAATTTGACGATGTGTGTGTTGTGAAATCTTCAGTAGTCAACTCAATATAGTTCCCGACGTGCTGCTGTAATGTATATTAGCTGTGATTAAGTCAATGGACAACATACTTACCATACCTAATGCAATCTAATGATGTGCGTCATGAATAGTTGTTTACTTATATTATTGACCACCACCGGTCATACTGTTTGACTTATAGTATAGCCAGCGTACGCAGACCGAAGTGCATTGACTATGAGTGAAGAGAAGCTTTTTTGTAACTTCTCCATAGATATGTGAAGAAGATACTGATGGTGAGGAAATATTTTGGTGAGGGAGCTTGCACGATGTATCTCAATTTGGTGGTTCACTTCGATCTGGAGCTTCAAATGTCTTTATTTCTTGAATTGGTAACAGTATCATACTGGCGAACATTGTTTCATTTTTAAGAATTCACTTATCAAACTTCGATTATCTTTCTTGATTCACTCTCTAAGTATTTGTTTTCTTTTCTAAATCTCTTTTTTTGTTAGCTTTTAATGATTTTTCTGCGATCCGAGTTCCGCAACTTTGCCCAACACTCAACCAATCCACTAATGAGCAGCCCTAACTAGAAAATGGACTACTCTTTTAACTGATTACTTGGAAAAACAAACGTTAAAATTTCTAGGTTGAGAAATTAAACAACAACAATCCAGAAAAATAGAGGTAAACTAAAAAGCCAACAAAATAAAACGGTAAATAGCCTGGATCACTTCCAAGCAGTCAATTTTGACCTTTGATCCTACCTAACACAAATCCTTTCGAACAGTATGAGTTTCAATCACGTCGCTATATTCTCCCATTCAAAGTAGTTACGTTTTTGAACCCTGTACTTTGAACTCGTTGCAATTTGCAACCATGAACTTTGAAGCATGCCACTTCACAACCATTTATTTGTTATTTGTTGCGGTGTCAATAATTCGGTTAAGTGTAAGGTCTAAAATACCCTTTAGTTTATATATAATATAACATTGTTTTATTTATGTCAATTAATTAATGGGATAACGACATTTTGTCATACCTAACTATTTTGAAATAATACTTTTATACCTTAACTAACTTTCTTTCCTTTTTAGTAGTCTGACAATTTTTTTGTGATGACCAACGGTAAAATGACAAAACTATCCTTCAATGACTTTTAAATTTTCAAAAAATATCATGAATGATGAACCGGTTCAAATTAAAATTCAGAGTTGAACCAATTTAAATTAAAACCCAGAATTGAACCGGTTCAAATTAAAATCTCTCTAAAATGTCTTTCCAATAACTTTTAAAATTTCAAAAAATGTCCTCCAATCTCTCCCTCTTACCTCTCTCTGGATTCGATTTTCAAAAAATGCCCTCCAAGCTGACCAGCTCTCTCTCTCTCTCTCATCTGATTTCAATACAAATTAAAGTCACAAATTAAAATATGGGAATAGAAATCAATCACATAATTTGGGGATTTCTTGTAAATCTATTTGTAAATCAAAATCAATTTGTAAATTTTTCTCGGAATGGTTTCGATTTTTGGGGAATGCTCATGTTGCCATGGGCGGCGAATGGGAAGGCGCGGGGGTTCGCGGCGGACGTGTTGGCAGTTGGGTGTACGGTCATTGAGATGGCCACCAGAAGCCACCCTTGGCCGGAGGTTGCCGACCTTGTCTCCGCTCTGTATAGAATCCGGTTCTCCAGCGACGTTCCTGAGTCTTCGGCGTGGTATTCAGAAGAGGGTATTGATTTCTTGAGCAAGTGTTTCAAGAAAGACACGAAAGAGCGATGGATTGTTGAAGAGTTGTTAAGCCACCCATTTCTTGATGAATTGGAGACTAATTCGAAAGATGGATTTTCTCGGAGAAATTCTCCTAGTTGTGTGCTGGATCGAGGATTTTGGGATGCATTAAATATCGAAAAGGTTTTCGGTTCCGATTTCAGGTGAGTCTTTATTTGATTCTCCGGCAGGGAGGATCGAGAAATTGGTTTCAGGTGATGAAGCCAAATGGAGTTGGGGTGATGAAGATTGGGTCACGGTGAGGAGCAATGAAACAAAGATTGCTCAAATTAAACTGGTTTAACCAAGAGCAGTTTAAGTATTTTAAAAATTGTCAGAGAAGAAATTAGTTAGGGTGTGAAGTGTCATTTCAAAATATTTAGGTGTAACAAAGTATCATTATTCCTTAATTAATTGAATAATACTCATAGTATATCATAGAAGTTCATATGCAATATCTAAACATGCGCACAAGTCAGTGGTGGTCGACATGAATGAATCGGCAAGTCTCCCTGTGGTTGTCATCAAAAGGCGCTTGGAAAGAGTTAAAGTCGATCTAGCGTTTCATTTTCGTTAAGAGGGATAATGCGGTTGGAAAATCCTACCTTATAAAAATAAGAGAATTGTCATTCGTTGTTGACGGTAGGTTGTACCAAATGAGCACATTTTGAACTCCATGATGCAATATTTATATATAGAATATAAACTATAACATGCTCTTCAATCTTCTCTTCTAAAAAGTGCACGTCCCAAAAGCTGATAGTTAAAGAACGAATTATAGTTTTATACCACTACGCTAAAAATGGCCTTGACAACGATTCTAATTCGTTGCAAAAAGGCTCAAAATCCGTTGCAAAGGCCTTTTGTAATGAATATTTGGTCAAACAGAATCAGTTGCAATAGAGTTTTGTAACAGAGAAAAAACATTGGTTACAATAGGTTTATATAACGAATGTATAAATTCTAACACGCGCATTCACGCGCCCAGGAGTATACTCTAAAAAGTGCACGTCCAAACAATAGGTTTACAATAGGAGTATACTCTAACACGCGCCCTCACGGACAAGCCCGCTTTTAGGTTAAGACGTGCACTTTTTAGAAGAGACGATTGAAGAGCCCATTAGAAGTTAGGAGACTTTTTTAAAACAAGAGATTTACGAATACCCATTTAGAACAAGAGTATAGCCTTTTTGACATATATAGAATAGAGAGTAATAGAAATAAATTTTTGAATGTCCTGTGATTCGAACTCGTGTCCGCAAGATATAAGCTCTAATACAATATTAGAGGAACAAATCAACTAAAACCTTAAATTAATAGTTAAATGACCAATTATAGTTTTATACTCTAAAGAAGATGATCACATATTTTCTTCATTTCCCTGATTTGGAACCTTTTAGAACAAATAACACATTCTATATAAACTTTACCACAATTCAACTTAGCCCTCGAAAATGTATTCGATTTGAATATATATCACATCTTGTAATGGGAGCAATACATGAACTAATAGTCACATTAACGTAGCCTTACTTTAAGTTGATTAAAGATTAACTTGTAATCTACTTACTACACCATACTCCAAGCAGGTGATTCAACATGATTCAAACTTCAACATAAGAGAGAACGAGCTCACATTTAGCAATAAGTCTACTAGTCTCTGGGTGTGCCAAGAGTATATAATGTTGTGTTTTTGCGATATCCAATCAATTATTTTGTATGAGCAACAACACAACGCATGCCATTTTATTTCAAGTTCAAAGAAACAACGTGGTACAAGTTTAGTAGGACAAAACCCTTACCCAACACCCAATATACCCATTAATGTTTGGTAGCATCCCTTTCTCCAAAAACTTTCGAGTAGATGTGCATTATTTGGAAGGAAAAAAGAAAAAAAGGTAATGGGTTAACTTTTGAATGTCAATCAAGAGTATCTAATCGCTTTAAATTGATAACTAACAATGCTTGGTTAGAATTAATGACAAAATGTGGTAAAGTGAGATAAAAAAAATTCTCAACTGGCGTCTCAAACCAAAAAAATAAGCCGTTTGTAGTTATATAAGAATGTCGTCAACTCCACAGTGATATAATCCCTATACTACGAACCTGTGAGTTTTGGAATATTTTAAGGATTAGACCCTATCCAACCAAACCTAATGATTATCGCTTATTTCTCTTCTAAGACAAACCATTAAACCGACCACACGATGAGATCTCCTAGCGTACTTGTATTCCTTTTGTGTCACAAAGCTCCAGTAAATAAGGAAGAGTTGAGGTAGGCTTTCAATTTTAAACTATAAACATCATAAAAGACGATTCCCAATGACAAACACAGACATATTTTAAGCCAACAACAAACAAGCAATAGCATCTACAACAAAAAATAAGCATAAAGGATAGATGTAAGTATTGGAGTTAACCAGCTAACTATCTTGTCATGCATGCCATTGTTGCAAGCATAAACTACCAGCTAGATTAGAAGTTTAAATGACAAACCTCATGTTTCCAACTCATGTGACTAGTCTCTCTTCTTTGTGCCATTGCTTGTAAAACCAGCTTGAACCCTTTCGACAAGAAATCATCTCTGAAAAACATAAAAACATCAATGCCAACAAGTGAGTTTTTGGTCGAGTTATACGGTAAACAATAATGGGAACACCAAATCAAGTTTTTGCAAGTTGGTTAACAAATCAGCATTGCTAGGACTTGTTGATCAATCAATCTTACCGACGTACTGATAAGACTCTAACTTAACATTTCTAAAATGCCATTCACAACAATATTACCTCTTTGTGGTATTATTCATGCTCTTGTGTTTTCCCAGAGTTGCGTTGATCAAGGCTCTCAACATACGGAATTGTGTTGACTGAATCCGGCACAAGATGAATGATAACATCCTTCACTTTGTTGGTTTTTGAAGGAACTTTTGCTTGTCCTGCAATAACACAAGTTCATTTCCATTACTCAAATATCGGGTTTGTTGGGGAAAGTGGTGTGGATGTGGGGCAATTGATGGTGCTTTCTTGTTGACATGTTCCAGATTCAGAGGCACATCAATCCATTGTGGGAGACTCAGCGAGACCGAGACGGAGGAGAATTGATAACTGACATCAATGACGACCGACTGTACGTGTCTATCATTATTGATGCTAAGCCCATATTAATGTTGGTCCGTCTGGGTTTTGAACTCGTTGTGATCAGGGTGCAGAATGATAGATTTAGAATGTGGTGTAATTAAAAAAAAATTGATGTTGTGGGATTGACCCGTTATTGGCTAAGATAATATATACAAATGGGAAAGATTCAATTGATGCACTCGAAAAATATATTACGTGTTTAACTTCAATACACTCTCAAGTATTAACTTAACGTTTTTGTGTACTTAACGATTTGAAGCACTTAATTGACAAAAGAAGTTAGGCACGCAAAATATCAATTAATACTTGAGTTGAGTGTATCAAAATTTAAAATTTAATTTCTTTTACCAATAGAGTTTGATCCATTGGTTTAAAACCTTAAAATCTCGCTTTGAGACTCAATTTGTCCAGTTTATCAGGTCTGAGGATTGCCCCGATTAAAAAAAAAACAATTTTTTTGGATGTATCAATTGTCACTCCCTTATACAAAATTATTATTCAATCATCTTTTCATAATCTAATCTATAACTGTAAGTATCAATTAATCGATCCTCCCATTCTTTTCTACCTACTTTTATTTTCTATATATGGTAAATGAATATTGAAGAATTTAAAATGATGATGATGTGCAGTTATTTCAAATTATTATTCAATAATAAGATACATATTTTTGTTGGGAGGACAGATGGTACCGGACGAAAGAGGAAACGAGGGTTTAGTCAATTAGAAGTGTATCGAAAACAGGTAGCAATCGACATAATTATGTAACCTACTCGGGCGACTGTGGAGTGGGAAATATATGAATTTCAATCTGTTTTGTGAGTATCATTGTATGGGAGTTGACGGGTGGCTTGGCTCCCTGTGTGGTCCTAGGACTTTGTGGAAAGGGATTAAAATGAACTTGTTTGGAAGAGATCGAGGAGGGATCTGTTCGTACAGACATGTCTCGACTTAATATTTGTAATAGTTTTTTCTCACACTACTACAAGAACATATATATATCCCAAACATATCAACCACACTAATCACTCCATCCAAACAAATGACTCCTCCATCGTTATTACTTTCCCAAATTGATTGATATTTGTATCAACAAAAAATATTAATTACACCAATTTATACATTCAATATATTTGACAGAGCCGTTCCGACAGTAACTGATAATTTATCACTGACCTTCCCAGGCAATTTCAAAGTCCTCCATTATCCATATCGACCCCGGTGGCCCTTGTCTGGAGGCAATTCGACAACAAATACGCTACAAAAACACACCAACCTTCGGAGGAATATATGAAGAACCCATAAAACTTGATACAGCCCTTACTTTAATTCTAGTTGGACCACCAAAAACTTCACAAATAACCTTTTAATCAATGTTTTAAACAAATGTTAGGCGCTAGTCAGTCGGAGAGAGCCTTTCAAGAACAGTCAGGAGATTAGTCAAAGATTAATCGAAGGGACTAATAGGACAAGTCGAGAATTTCAGAACACTGCTTTTAATATATATAACCCAATAAACTCTCTGGGAGCAAAGGGATCGACATCTTCTAAATCAACAAGGCCAGTAGAACTGATTTTAAAAGAACCTCCCTTCCCGTTTCGAAAGGTCCCTCCCATCCTGATGCTCGACGAGCAAACTTGATCCCCTTAACATACCACCAAGCTGCTCTCATATTTGGGAGACCCAAATAAGTAACATCGTCTTCTTCCTTCATGAACCTCAATATGTCGACCACATTACTTATGTCTCTATGAACCGTATTGGAACTAAAATTAGATGATTTCTCCGGATTAAAATATTGGCCTGAAGCCTGTTCATAAGAGTCCGACGAATAGTAACAACCCAGTACTTGACTATCGCTTGGAGAACACTGAGATGATCACAGTCAGTGCAACCTTTGGTCCCTTAGAAAATGGATACAAATACCCTGCAATCTAGTGTACCATAAAATGTTACAATTTCCCCATACCTTTTCTTCTTCATTTTCCTAATTTGGAACCTTATGAAACAAAACACACAGCCTGTATAAACTTTACCACAATTCAACTTACCCCTCAAAAATGTATATGATTTGAATATCACATCTTGTAATGGAAGCAAAGACAACAACAGACCAATGGCAGAGTTGAAAGGGTTAGGAATTTCACCATACATGAACTAATATGCTCGCAATAAAACCCAAATTCAACCAGACTTTGATGGTTATAAATTCAGTTTGCGTATATTCAACTCGTAAACACATTGCATGACACAAAATAAGCCTCAAAATCCAATTTGATGATTAAAATATGCAATTTTGGAGAGTTCAAAACTTGCAAAATCTCAAAACTCGGTTTACCATGGAATTCCACACTTTCCAGGATCCCAAACCGAACAAATAATTCAGCTAAAACCCATTTCACAGAACAAAATCCAGCTAAGTTAAGTTCAATGTATCATCAAATCCAATTTTACGATCCCAATTTACTAATAGAACAAAATCCAGTTACAGCTCGGATCACAAAAACCTCAAACGAGCACCAAAATCCAATTTTGATTATCACAGGTTTCAGATTCCGCGGAAATCAAAGGAAAGAATAAGGATGGTTACATTCCGAGGACGGAAGTTGTAGGCCTAGGGCTTCTCGGAGAAATTTTTGATTAATTTGGAGGATACTAAAAAATGCAAGAAATATTCAAAATGGAAGGGTTTTAAAATAATGTTGGAGTACAGGAGATCCACTTTCCTAAGTAGATAGTTGTAATGTAAAGTGGCACATTTCAAAGTTCAGAGTTGCAAAGCACAACAAGTTTAAAGTACACAGTTGTAAAACGTAATATGAATGTTGTATATTTAAAAAATATATTATTACATTGCTTCAAAAAAACAATATTATCCTGAGATAATCTTGCAATAAAGCCCAATGTACAAATCCTTGAGATTTGGAATATTTCAAGGACTAGACCCAATCCAAACCCAATGATTAACGCTTATTTCTCTTCTAGACAAACCATGAAACCAACCACGATGAACCCTCCTAGTGTAATTTTATTCTATTCCTTTTCAGTCACAAAGCTCCACTAAATAAGGAAAGAGTTGAGGTAGGCATTCAATTTCAAACTATAAACATCATAAAAGACGATTCCAATGACATATATAGACATATTTGAAGTCGACAACAAACAAGCAATAGCATATACAACAGAAAATGAGCATATAAGGATAGAGGAAGATGATCATAAAAGACGATTCCAATGACAAATACTGACATATTTCAAGCCAACCACAAACAAACAGTATCATATGCAATAATCCAGAGTTGTCATAAAAAATGAGCATGAAGGGTAGATGTCAGTATTACATGAAGATGAAGTTCATCCTTCCACAAAAGAAATTTAAAACTCCAAAGAGACAAAAGCTATCTTGTCATGCTATTGTTGCAACTTGCAAGCATAAACAACCAGCTAGTTTACAAGTTCTAAGTGACAAACCATCAATTATTACCTAATGTTCCCAACTCATGTGACTAGTCCCTTCTTCCTGCCATTGCTTATAAAACCAGCTTGAACCCTTTTGACAGGAAATCATCTCTGGCAAACATAGAAAGATCAATGGCAAAGAGTGAGTTTTGGGTCGATTTATGGTAAAAGAAAAAAGGAAACAACAAGTCAAGTTTTTGCAAGTTGCTTCACAAGTCAGCAGCGCTAGAACTTCTTGATCAATCAATCTTAGCGACAATTGACCACATAAGACTCTATTCTACTTCAGTCATCAATATCAAATTTGAGATGTCTAAAATCCCATTGTTAGAATAAAATCAACCCAAAATTTGACCCTAAAGAAACAATCAATGCCAAAACTAACTAAGAAGATATTGAACAATGTGCAAGTTTCTTGGAGGCAAAACATAACGTTTTTATTTAAACATTTCTATAAACGCCATTTACGAGACAACTCAAAATTGTGACCATAAAGAAATAATACAAAGTAAGAAGCCATTGAGCAATTACCTCTTTGTGGCATTCTTCTTGCTCTTGTGTTTTCCCACAGTTGCATTGACCATCGGCAAAGGGTTAACAAGGCTCTCAACATATGGCATTGTAACAAATGAATGCGGCCTAACATGAATCATAACATTCCTCGCTTTGTTGGTTTTGAGGTCATAGCGAAGGAACTTGTCATCGTCCTGCAGTAACAAAAGTTCATTTCCATTACTCAAATAAGCCATAGGCATGATACTCTCTGAACCTATGAGTTGAGGATCCGAGAGTGATAGCAATTTGTCCCAAGACGACCCATTATGCTTCAGCACCAATATCTCAGCCCCTCCAGCAATACGAGTAAGAATCGCACAAAGGTGACCCTCAAAGACCCACCACAATAGCTGATAAGATTTTTTACCCAGCACGCCCTCGGGCAGACGAATCTCCCGGAGCTCCTCACTGGCTAGATCAAGCGCAACGACAAACGGACAGTCGACCATCCAGTGCAGAGCTCCCTCAGCGAACCGACCCACGGATCGCTTGCTTTCAAGGTCATAAGGAAACCCTCCAACCATCTTCCACGAATTCGATTTCAGTGAATAAACCATAACTTCACTATCCAAGGTGTTGCGGAATCGGACGATCCTGACGAGCTTGTAGTCGTCGTGGACGGAATCGAAACCGAAGCCATAGGCAACGTGATGGGAATATATATCGGGTTTGTTGGGGAAATAGGTGTGGATGTGGGGCAATCGGTGGTGCTTTCTTGTAGCCATGTTCCAGATCACAATCTGAGATTCAGAGCTGGAGCTGTTGAAGCACAGCAAGCCATTGCAGGAGCCTATGACATCAGTGTCGCCTTGTAGGGTTTTTAAGGGATGCTCCATCTCCACCATCTCCACTCCTCGATCGAGTGAGCGGAGATCGATTGAGAGGAGCGGGCGGTTCCATTTTCTGAGGACGAGAGTGTTGGTGGAGTTGGATTGGTGGAGATGGAGCTTGGTGAAGTGAGGATCGTCGATGAGGGAGCAAAAGGGCTTGGAAGCGCATCGGAAGCGGAGCAGAGACTTGACAGGTAGTCGGCAGAGAACGTCGGAGACCATATCAGGAGGAAGCGTCGGAGACATAGTTGTTGTTGGTAAAGGCAGCGAAATCTACGAGTGCACAGAGACAGAGAAGACAACAATTGCGAGCGACTGTAGGCGTCTCCGTACATGTATTCTATAGAAATGCTTATCGGGCCACTGGTAAACAGGCCAATTATCGTTGCTAACCCATACTAATGATGTAGGGTCGGCCCGTTATCGGCTAAGATATACAATGCGGTAAAGAACTAAAATAGATTAAGTTTCTAACTTTCATACATATATATACATACATATATACATATATATGTATAGTGTTCAGAGGGACATGTTGAATTTGAGGAGAGTGATGTTTTGGTTTGAGACGCTGAGCAGCACAAATCTCAGAGCTAAAAAAGTAATTACTATTGTATGGGAACAATGAGCAACGCGAATCTTAGACGAATTCGCGAACAATTTCGCAATTAGTGCTATATTGGAAACATATTATTGTTATGTTGGAAACATATGAGTGTTTGGTTGGAAACTATATTGTGGACATACATGTTTAATGAATTACATGCCACAGTCGATGATTATTGCTTATTGTAAACTTGGTGGATAACAGTAACATGTTTTCAATATAATAATAATAAGTTATCAACCCAACCGTAACTAGTTTCCAATCCAACCTTAATAGATTTCTGGTAAAAAAATTAATATGTTTTCAACCCTAAAGTATCTGGTTTTCAACACAATTGTAATAGGTTTCCAACCTTACGGTAATAGGTTTCCAACTACTATAACGAGGGGTCCCCGACTATAACAAGGGGTGCTAGATTCAATACTATAACCTAGGGAAAAGTGAATCCTGTCGGGGGAGTGCTCTAACGAGAGGTGCCCAAGTGTAACGAGGGGTGTTCGAGTGTGTCATAATTAGGCCGGACCCTCGTTGCCCCGATTCCAAATACTATAACGAGGGGTCCCCGGGTGTAACAAGAGGTGCCAGATTCCATACTATAACTTAGGGGGAAAGTGAACCCTATTGGGGGAGTGGTGGAACGAGGGGTGCCCGAGTGTAACAAGAGGGGAAACCGGGGCACCGAGGGTCCGGGCTGATAGACTGTCATAATTAGGCCAAACCCTCGGTTCCCCGGTTTCCCCCTCGTTACACCACTTCCCCAACATGATTACTTTCCCCTTAGGTTATAGTATGGAAATCGGTCCCCCACGTCACACAACTCTCTCGACAGGGTTCACTTTCCCCTAGATTATAGTACTTACCTCGAACAGGAATAAGTTTCCAACATAACAATAATATGTTTTACAGAAAACTGTAATAAGTTTCCAATCAAACACTACTATGTTTCAAATAGTACTTACGATGATTTCAATAAACATGTCCTCGTTACACTAGTCCCCCCCAACAAGATTCATTTTTCCTTAGATTATAGTATGCAACATGACACCCCTTATTACAATCAGGGACCTTTCGTTATAGTAGTTAGAATCGGGGCAACGAGAGTCCGAGTCGAATATATATGTCCGCTATATAGTTTTTAACCGAACATAAATAGGTTTCCAACACAACATTAACATGATTTCAATACAACTGCAATTGGTTTCCAATCAAACACTACTATGTTTCTAAATACTAGTTACCATGATTTCAATAATTATGCCTATTGTAAAAGAGTTATTTTAATTTTCAAACTGTTACAAAATTGTTCCATTTAATACAAATAAACAATGAACATTAAATGTGTTGTATAATTTTGTAAGCATATATGTACAGAATGTAGTTTCCTACCAAACACTAATATGTTTTCAATACCACAGTAATATGTTTCCAATTGAACACTACTATGTTTCAAAGTACAATCTATCATGATTTTAATAATACTTCCCACTTTAAGAAGTCTTCAAACAATTACAAAATTGTTCCCATTTAATCCAAATAAACAAAGAACATTGAGTGTGCCATGTAATTCCGTAAGCATACGTCTACAATATAGTTTCCAACCTAACAGTAACATGTTTCCAATCCAACAGTAATTGGTTTCCAATCAAACAGTATTATGTTTCCAAATATTATTTACCATGATTTCAATAATCATGTCCACCGTAAGAGAATTATTTTAGTTTTCAAACCATTACAAAATGATTCTATTTAATCCAAAGAAGCAATAAACATCAAGCATGACATGTAATTCTTTAAGCATGTATGTCCACAATATAGTTTCCAGCCAAACACCCTTAGGTTTTCAACACAACAATAATATGTTTCCAATACAGCACTGATTGCGAAGTTGTTCGTGAATCCGTCTGAGATTTGCGTTGCTCACTGTTCCCACATAACAATAATTACTATTTTAACCCTGATATTTTCGTTTCTCACTGTCTCAAACCAAAACACCGCCCTCCTCAAATCCAGCTTCTCATCTGTTGATTAGTTTTGCTTGAATGTACAGATGAATTCCTATTTTGCACCATAAGGGTTGTTTTTACCTAAACACTCCCATCCATTACAAAATGGTTTAATTTAATCCATATAAACAATGAACATTGAGTGTGCCATGTAATTCTATAAGATTATATGTCCAGAATATAGTTTACAACCAAACAGTAAAAGGTTTCCATCATAATAATAATAGGTTTCGGATACAATAGTAATTGCGAAGTTGCGCACAAATTCGTTTGAATTGCAACTTGCCGATCTTCAGTATAGCGATTTTTTATTTGAAAACTGAGAAGCGCGCTGATGCCGCTGTGTGCCGAGCTGATGCTCGCTGTCTTGAAGAGCTCGAGGAGAAGGAGCTCCAGAAGCGAAGGCGGAGCTCGAGGTCTGGGAAGAGAATCTGCGAGGGTGAGAGACGATTGTTATGTTTGGTAGATTAGGTTAGTATGTTTGAATTTACAATTATACCCTCATAGTCGCTGAAAGTACCTAAATATAATATGAAGTTAAACTATTTACAAAATTGCCATTAGTGTGTTGGCGCACTATGAGTTGTTTGATCTTAGAGTTTGAATGGTGAGGATGAATTCTTATTTTGTATTTTAATGACATGTTTTTATTTGATTAGGCCTCTATATATATGGTCATGATTTGGTGCGAACCAGATCCCGCCATGCGAACCGTGCGAACCAGCTAGGTGGTGACACATATGCGTGTATTTCCATTATTAAGCTATGTATTTTCATAAAATATTCAACCGGTGTTTCCATTATTATGATATGTATTTTCATAACACGATATAACCCCTTGTTACACCAAGGGATCCCTCGTTATACCATTTTCCTGACATGGTTCATTGATTTTCTATAGAAAAATACCCGCCCCCTTGTTACATCCGACCATTTGTTACACCATTTCCCCGACATGATTCATTTATTTCCTATAGAAAAATAATCGCCCCCTCGTTAAACCTGGGGACCCCTCGTTACACCATTCCCCCTTCAGATTTTAGTGATTTCCTATAGAAAAATACTCGTCCCCCTCGTTACACCCGAGAACCCCTGGTTACACAATTCCCCGATGTTATGAAAATACATGTCATAATAATGGAAACACCGGCTAACTGTTTTATGGAAATACATAGTTTAATAATCAAAATACACGCGCATGTGTCACCACCCAACTGGTTCACACAGTTCGCACGACCCTCCTGGTTCGCACTTGTATGTGCCCCACACACACACACACACACACATATATATATATATATATATATGAAGTTAACATTTTTGCACTCAAGTTTGTTATTTTTCTCATATTTAAGATTCGAGGCACTTAATTTCTCAAGATATGTCATTTTTACTGTAGAAAATTATTATTAAATCTTTTCATGATCTACTTCAAAAGTACCTTTTTAATCGACCCATGCCCTCAGACTATACTTGTGACAGTGATAATATCGTCATATTTGTATACACCGTGTATGTTTTAGTTATATATTTTTTTCTACGGAATTTCATGTCTTATTTTCTATATATATGATAATGAGTATTGAATACCAATCTCCAATTATTATTTAATATTAAGATATTGGTACAAATATACACATTTTGCAAAATAAAATACAAATTTTATTTGTTATTAACAGAGAACATGTTAATTTGTTGCAAAAGTGATAATATAAGTCGTGATATTGCCACTTTTTTTCAGATATTTGAAAGACTATTTTGTCGTGATATTTATTTACATATGAATTTCAATCATGAAAGTTAAGAACTAAAATAGTGTTTTCTTTGCAATTTGAACAATGCCACCGAAATATATATCCAAGCTGTTGGGGAGAACCGGACCTTATCAAGGAGGAGTACACCACAAGGAAAGCCCGCATACACGTTAGAGCCCACCTCTGACCCAAAAGACTAGCTTAGTGGGTATTGGGTCTAATGTGTATAGAAACTTGCCTTATACCCCGTATACTTCTGATGTGGGACCTGGACTCACATGTGGAATTCCTAATAATCTTCCCCTCCACATTGAGCCGCATCACACCGGGTTGTTCACCCTAAACCCAAATCGCCTTGCACTCTCACCCGGTAGCCCATTTGCCAATTCTGGCCTGATTGATTATGGTTCTCTATATCCTTCTGACCTACCTGGCTCTGATCCACCATGAGATCCACTGGTCTGCCGGTCCGATAAGATATGTACAAACCTGACTCTGATACCACTTGTTGGGGAGAACCGAGCCTTACCAAGAAGGAGCTCACCACAAGAAAACCCACATACACATTAGAGACCACCTCTGACCCAAAAGACTAGTCTAGTGGGTCTTGAGTCTAATGTGTATATAAACTCTCCTTATACCACGTATACTTTCGATGTGGGACCTGAATTCACGTGTGTAATTCCTAACACAAACAAGGTGAAGTAAGCTTTTATATATATAGTATTATCAACCTCACTAGTCACTCAATCCAAAGAAATGACCCCTCTTTACCTTCCCAAAATTGGTATTTGTATCAACAAAAATATATGTTAATTGCACCAATTTCTATATTCGACATGTTTGACAGAGCCATTTTATTGTTCTATCATTCAGACAGTATGAAATATATATAACATCAAATACAACACTATAACTGGCGATGTATAAATCACTGACACTTGTAGGTCATTTAGCAATTTCGAAGTTGTGCATATTCTATCATACAAATATACTTATATGAGGGAAACACTACTTATTCCCTTAAAAAAAAGCCTACTAACCAGGGATTTCTGCTGTGGAGGACACATAAAATTCTTTCAAACAAGGAACCCAATAACTCCAAATTCTTTGTCTACACAGCATGGATCCTTTTTTTTATAAAAATAATAGGGATTATCTCAGCTAGCTACAGCTAGTTTGACGCATTTCTCACATAACTACACCTACTTTATTTTTTCTTCTTGGAACCACGATAATTTTGATAATTCTCACCTAACTACATTTTTGGACCAAAATGCCCCTCTTTGGCTTTTAAATTTTCAAACTCATGCCATTTTTTTTTTCATTTCACCTCTCTTCAAAAATAGATTATTTTCGCACACTTAGATATTTCGAATGATTTTGGAGTCTTCATAAGAAGCGTAGCTGACTTTATTACCTTTCTCAAATGCTAAGATTCACGAATTTTGGAGGTCATTTGATAAGACAAAAATGTGTTAGTATATTCTGCAGGAAACTTGCTTGTTCGGAAAGTTCAAGTTTCCAGCAGAAAGTTTGGACGCACTTTTCACTTACCAAATAACCTTCAAAATTCGTGAATCTTAGCATTTTAGTAAGGTATTATAGTCAGATACACTTCTTATGAAAACTCCATAATCATTTGAAATCTCTAAGTATGTGAAAATTATCAGTTTTTGAAGAGAGGTGAAATGAAAAATTGGCACGAGTTTGAAATTTTAAAGGCCAAAGAGGGGCATTCTGGTCCGAAAATGTAGCTAGGTGAGAATTATGAAAACTATCGTGGTTCCCAGAAGAAAAAATAAAGTAGGTGTAGTTATGTGAGAAAGGCGTCATACTAGCTGTAGCTAGATGAGATTATCTCTAGATAATACCCGCTCTCTTATTCAAGTTGGACCACCAAAGCTTCACAAATAATAACCTTTTAATATCACCCAATAAATTATCTAGGAGCAAAAAGACTGACATATGTAAATCAACAAGGTCTGTCACTAATGGAAATTAGGTCTTTCCCGGTGAGACTTATATCTCGCCGAGTTTGTTTCACCAACCCGGCGATATATTGAACATATCGCCGGTTTGGTAAAACCATAGCTGGCGAGATGTGCAATATCTCGCCGGCATAGTGAAACTAACCCGACGAGATATTGCCAATATCGCCGGGTTGGCTAAACCAGTCAATGGGCGGGAGCAAAGTCATGCCGGCTTGGAGGTCATTTTCAGTTGTGTGTAAGACTCTTTTCTTTCAAATAAAACCTCCATTCCCACCTTAATTACAACGAAATTGTCCCTCCCATTCTAATATACTCAACGAAAAATTTGATCCTTAATAAACCGACCCTCAGTCGATATTCCCATAGAAACGAACCGACCATTTTGGTCCAGTTTGGTTCTTTTTAAATTAGAAACCCCTTGGATAGTACGACTCTGGATGGTTCGCAAGTTTGCATCTAAATGACCAGTTTTCTACTGAGTATTTCCCTTTAATTGGTTGGTAATTTGAAGATTGCATTTGGGGCTAAATACATTTTGGGTCGGACTAGAATAGAAACGGGGGCTTGACATACAAATGTTAGAGCAGTTCCTAACCGTTTGATCTTGTAATTAATGGGTGAGATTTACGCTGAGTCACCAATGGAACACTAATGTAAATATGAATTATTGAGAAATTTATTTTGGTCATTTGATACCAATATAAGGGTATAAACGTATTTTTATAGAGTTAACTACTTTAATTATTATTTTCTAGTTTCAATATTTTTTCAAAAATGGAATCGTTTAAAAATTAATTATGGAATTACTCCATAATTTCTTTGTTCATTAAATCGATTTCATCATGATAGTTTCAAACTATGAAATCAGTTCATAATTTCGTCATTCATTAATTCGGTTTCATTATGGTAATTTCATCATTTAAATTGTTCATCATGGTAGTTTCACGATGTTTAAATCTTCGTGTTTCATGTGTCAAGTTTTATGTTGTTTATATCATCATGTATCATGTGTCAAACTTCATGTTGTTTAAATAATCAAGTTTCATTGTTTTATTCGTCATATGTTATTGTTCAATTCATCATGTGTCATTGGGAAATTCAACTTCATCGTCAAGTTTCATTATCTCATTTGTCATGTATCATTATTCAATTCATCAAGTTTCAATATGTTTAATCGGATATGTTTTGTCTGATATATTTCATCACGTATATTCCATCATATATGTTCCATCAAATCAGTTTCATAAATATGATTCATGTATGAGTTCATGTAACTGAGATTTCAAGAGTCACCAAATATGTAAACTACACGATAATAGTTAATCAACAATAATCAATCAAGTGAACCAGTAAAAAAATCTTAAAATCAGCAATAAAAACTCTATAATTGGCAAGTAAACCGTACAATCATAAGAAGAAAAATCGAATGAAAAATATATCTAGCAATTCAAACAATCGAAACCCGAACAAACATCCCAATTTTAATTTCACACTCACCATTTCACTTCAGAATTATAAAAAAAACCAAACCCGAACATAAGTCATCATTTCCAGTCATAATCATTAAAGAATTGAAACATGAAAACAAATCTCAATACCAATTTTGATTTCAGTTGACCGGGTACATTTGCTGATAAAAATTAGTAAATCTCAACAACAACAAAATCAGCAATCAAAATGAAAGTTTTACCGTCTGGATGAAGGAGCCGGAGCCGAAACGTTGCTGTCGTTTGCATAGCGCCGAAGGATATAGGGTTGCCTCCGCCGCCTCCGCCGCCGACGAGGTCATCATCACATCTGGTTTGAATCGGCGCATCTGTTTTGCATCGACGACATCTCGCTGATGTTCCCGAGACGGAACCGTTTTCGCCAATATACACTTTATATATATAATCGATAGATAGACCAATATACCCTTTATTATTATTTTTTATTTGTTTCATTTAGTAATTAATAACATTAATCTAAACCATTAAATGAAACTCATCTAATGGATGTTAGTTGTTCTAACATTTGTACTCTAAACATAATCTATGTTTATATTTTAGTTCATCCCATACATTTTTTGTTTTCAAGTACCGTATTTGGGCTGAAGAAAATAAAAATATTCATAATTGGGCTTTAATGAAAATAGATTTTGGCTACAAACTAAAAGGCCATATCTGTAGATATATATACCATTAGGGTTAGACTTTCGTCTCGTATATATACTTGCTACGTCCTCCATGTATATGTCTTCCCCCGCCATGGAGGAAGACAAGTGAAGGAGTGTGCGAAGTAGAAATCTGCAGGCTCAAGCCCACTTCCACTTAATTCAGGTCTACGAAGAGGTATATATCCTACTGCCTATTTATGTGAACTACTTGGTGGACTCTGTGAACTACTTAATTTGTAAGGGTGTTAGAAACTTATACGTGAACTACTTTCTGAGACATGTTATTATGTTAGGCTCTCATCTATATATTATCTGGAATTTAATTACTTCACTTTCCAGTGAAATTATGCCATTGATGACCAACTATCATTAGGATCATCCTCATTTTAATTATTTACTCCATTCCTACTTTTCCCATGGTACATGAATGTTTCAACTAATTAAGCTGTTGTTCCTGTAAGAAAGGATTGATTATCCCGACTTGTTTTTTTTATTCATACGGTAATATAGGTATTTAATTATACAAGTATAATACATCTAATCAAGGAAAGTAAATAAACAAAATTAATTACAAATAACTCTACACTATAATAACATGAATGAATCGAGGTTTTATGGAAAAAAATCATGGTGATTTCTTTCCATCGTCAATACTCCCCCTTAAGTTGGAACATGGAGGTTCGTAATACCCAACTTGCGAAGGAGCTCATGGAACCGATCTCGCCCAAGACCTTTAATAAAGATGTCGGCGAGCTGATGTTTGCTGGGGATGGGTCGAGGGCGAAGAAACGATGCCTGAAGCTGTTGACGAACGAAGTTACAATCGATTTTGATGTGCTTAGTCCGTTCATGAAATACTGGATTTGCAGCTATGTGGATAGTCGTGTGACTATCACAAAATAGTGGTACTGTCATATCTTGGGGAGCTTGAAGGTCATCGAGCAACTGTCGTAACAAAACTATTTCACGGCTAGCGGCAACCATAGCTCTATATTTTGTTTCGACGGATGAGCAGGAGACAACCGTCTCCTTCTTGGAACGCCAAAAGATGGGAGAGGATCCTAGAAATAGTATGAAGCCGGTGTTGGATTTTCGGGTATCTGGACAACCCGCCCAATCTGCATCACAATACGCCTTAAGTGTGAGGGGGTTGTTAGAAGGAAGAAGAATCCCCTGTCCTGTACAATTCTTCAGATATCGAAGAACATGAAAAGCCGCATTCATGTGTGGTTCTCGAGGATTATGCATGAATTGGCTCAAATGTGTACTCGTAACTAATGTCTGGGCGCGTAATGGTGAGACATAAAATTCGTCCAACAAGGCCCTTGTATTGACCACTGTCTGCACATGGTGTACCTTCCTTTGCCGATAGACGATGCTGCTAGGGAAGAGGGAAGATTGTCAGCTTGCATCCAGTGAGCCCGCTGTCGGAAAGTATGTCGACTATGTACTTTCTATGTGTAAAAGCGATGCCTTTTGGTGAGCGTGCCACTTCAATGCCAATGAAATACTTCAATTTTCCCAAGTTCTTAATTTTGAACTTTTGGTAAAGATGGACCTTGAGTTGCTCGATGCGTGTAATATCAGTGCCTATAGTAATCACATTATCTATGTAGATGAGAATTGCTACAAATGATCTGGGAGCTTCGATAGCCAAGTGTCACAATGAACTATGTGAATTTTTTATACCAATTTCGAGATGCTTGTTTTAGGCCATATTTGGATTTGTGCAACTTACATACTCGATTCTCCCCCTGTCTATAAAAGTCTTAAGGAATTTTCATATACACTTCCTCCTCCAAATCACCATGGAAAAATGCGTTGTTGACATCCAAGTAGAAAAGTGGCCATCATCGAGCTGCAACAATGGCAAGTAGGCACCGAATAGTGACCATTTTGGCGACTGGGGAAAATGTGTATGTGAAATCGACACCTTCAACTTGAGTGTATCCCTTAGCAACCAATCGGACTTTGTACCGCTCTATACTCCCATCAGATCGATATTTGACCTTATAAACCCACTTTGACTCGATAGCGCGCTTGCTCGGTGTCAAAGTGGTCAAGCTCCAAGTTTGATTCTCTTCCAAGTGTTGAAATTTATTTTCCCATCGCCTCTCTCCAACATTCATGCTTCACTACCTGGTGGAAGTATTGTGGCATATTTGTCGTGTCTGGCGAAGTGTTGGCCTCCATACATTAGTCTCCGGGGAAGATGTTAACCCTAAACTGCACGTCTCGGGACGTAACAATAACCCGTGACTTAAGATCATAAACACAATAATCTTTTTGCCCCTTCGGGTATCCCAAAAATATTCCCGGGCGAGATCGGAGGGCGAATTTGTCCCGAGTTTGTTGATGTACATAGAACAAGTACCCAAGACTTCGTAAGTGATCATAAGTAGGTTTTCTTCCAAAAAGTACCTCATATGGAGTGTTGTTGCCAATAACCTTGGGAGGCGTTCGATTGATCAAGTAAGCTGCGGTGAGCGCACAATCTCCCCAAAATTGGATTGACAGTTTGGCTTGAAATATGAGAGCTCGTACCATCTCCAAAATGTGGCGATTCTTTCGTTCAAATACACCATTTTGTTGAGGTGTCCCCGCAAAACTAGTCTAAAATTTCATCCCAGTGGCACTGTAATGCGCCGTCAAATCATGGTGACTGAATTCATTTCTACCGTCCGTTCGCAAGCACTTTACATGTTTGTCAAATTGTCCTTACACCCAATTAAAAAATTTGAGAAGGTATTGTATGACTTCTGACTTCTGCTTCATCAAGAACACCCACGTAGCCCTACTGTAGTCATCAACAATACTTAAAAAATAATGACAACCATCCAAAGAGGAATTGTGGTATGCCCCCCAAATGTCATAATGGATAAGCTCGAAAATGTGCTTGATTTTGTTCTCTCGAGTTGAAAATGATAAGCGTGTCTGTTTTGTCCTACAACAAGCGTCACAAAAACCTATTATATGTTTATTAAAAGTAACAGATAAGTTCGGAACAAATGATAATCGGTCAACTGGAATGTGCCCCAACCGTCTGTACCACAACTGTGTGTTATTTTGCCCATAAGCCATTAAAGTCTTCTCTGCCTCCGTTGGCTCCAAATAGTACAACCCATTTCACACCTTACTCGTACCAATCAGCGTCCTCGAAGGCAGGTCTTGTATCACACAACATGTTGAATAGAATATTAATGCGCAATCAAGGTCACGAGTAATTTGACTGTCCAACATCAAATTAAAGCAAAATTGGGGAACTGATAAAACTTGTTTAAGAGATAAGTTGGAATCAATTTGTACTGGTCTCACTGCATCAACATGTGCCTTGTCTCCATTCGACATTTCGACCAATGATATATGAAATTTTTTCCACAGATTTGATAATAAGTTTTTGTCCCGAGCAAACCTGAATCAATAATGCACATTGTTAAATTGTTACTAGATAACATTGATGGAGATTCACTGGTTGATGTACCGACGAAAGGTGTTCTCATCGTCAAATTGGGTTATTTGGAGGAGCCCATTGAATGTGACTTTTGAGTTGAGCCAAGTGGACTAATAAAATTGCTCAGATGTCGTACTAAAGGAAGGAGAACAAGCTTCTTTGAATGTCCATGAAAGAATGTGGTTTATGGCCCAAACTTGGTCATTTAATTTCTTGGGCTCATAAAAGCAAGGTACCCATTTGAGCCTTTAATCAAGTGACGCACATTAGGGATCATATCGTTGCGTGATGAATAAAGTGTTACCGCGCAGATAGAGTCGCAGACATGCCGATTCTTTTTATTCTGACGATTTCGTCTGATACAACACCGTGTGTCGCAAATAGTGATGTCGTCGGTGTCTTGTCTAGCCCGTCCAGAGTTTGGATTTGGCGGGTAGTTGTAAATTGGAAAGGCACCTGGTATTTTGCGAGCAATACAGTTTGATGTGTGAGCGCTCAGAGCCATTGCGTGTTCTTGTCCGCCAATATCGATCTTGACACGTATTTGGGTAGCGAATGAGACCCAAGGAAGAAGAAATTTAGAGCTTGAAAACCTGAGCTTGCAGGTCCACAATTTCTGTATGAAGTGTGATGCATAATCGGAGTTCGTCGATGTGGATAACTTGAAAATAAATTGGTCGGTCCCAACGCCGGTTGCCACCAACGACCAATGTGGTCGGCAAATTCAAGCTATTGACCGTCTACCATTTCGCGAAACTAAATAGAGAAAAATAACGATATGTATTTCCTCTGATACCATGTAAAATTGTGTTGTACATATCGAATCGGGCTCTGCAACTAAAAGCTCAAGCTGATAGTTGAATTTTACATGGTATTAGAGGGGTCGATTTGGGCCTATCTATGTGATCCCGTGCCTATGCCCCCATGGACTCCGGCTCATATGCAGAATTCCAGTCCTGCTACGGCCCATGTGTAGACAAGGCTATCCGTGAGGGGGAGTGTTGAAGTAGAGGCACATGCGTACATGAGCATGAAAGAGAAATAAACCCCATGCGTACAGAAGCATGAGAGGGAAAAGTTGTGTGAAATCCCACATGAAAAAGATGTGAAATAAATTGGGTGTATATAAAGGGAATGATCAAACCTAACTATCAGCTTGAACTTTTAGTTGTGGTGCCCGACCCAATATGTACAACCCAATTTTACAGTGCCGCTGAGTTGAAACCTTTTATATTATATGTTTGGTTTGTTATATAATCAAACCACTCTCCCAGTGGGATCTAATTCTTGACCTTACAGAGTGATGCGATGAGTTTTAGATATTGTTTTGCACAAAATAAACGTGAATGTTTACGTACCAAAATAAGTTTTGAACTGACCAAGAGGCACTACTACAAAAAGGTTCTGACGTTACTTACCATGTTGATTGAAAAAACCCTAAAGTAAGTCGCATTAGCCTTTTAGCAACTTGCCAGCTGCAAAACTTTTGAACTTATGCAGCTAACGCATATGCGTTCGTTGCACAAACTCCTAGGCTTTATGCAACTACCATATACGTTAGTTGCATAAAGGCTTGAAATTATAAAGAGAAAAATCCCACTGCTCGTGACCCACGTCCTCGCAGGCCGTCCTTGCTTCTCGTCCTCACAACCCACGTCCTCGCAGGTCGTCCTTGCTTCTCGTCCTCACGACCCACGTCCTCGTCCTAGGGTTAGCTACCTAGAAAAATTTTCTATTTACATACCGTTAACGCATAGAGAGGTCTCTTTGGGAAAAACCTATTACTGAATAATTTATAAATAGAGCCAAAGGGTGTGAATTGGACAAGTTGTCACTCACATTGACTAAAGGAAAGAGGAGGCTTTAGTGTATATAAAAGAGACCTGACCGTTCAACAAGAAAAAGTAACCATAAAAATGATAAAAACCACTGTAATTGACTTAAGCATTGAGAATCCTCTCAATACTTTATCTATGTTAGTCCTTTGAATTAGTCCAAAAATTCTTTTGGAACGATCTCTATAGATCTTGATGGCCAAAATAAATGCAGTATCACCTAAGTCCTTCACCGAGAAGAGCTTTAGTGGCAAGCAAGGTCGGGACGTCATTAACGATGAGTAGCATGTTATCGACATAAAGCCCCAGGAATACTATATTCCTCCCACTCGCTTTCTTGTAAACACAAGGTTCATCTTCATTCTTGGTGAAGCCGAATTCTTTTACAGCTTCATCAAAACGAATATTCCAACTATGTGAAGCTTGCATCAACCCATAAATGCATCAACCACCGTGTTCCTCCCTGGCCTCGTCTCCGACCGACTTCTCCGATCGTCTCCGACCAAAACGGTGGTTGTGGAGAAGTTTGATCGAAAACACACACCAAAACTCAGAAATGGCCTGATTTGAAAATTTAAAGTCTGACCAAGGGCATTTTTGTCTTTTTACTTAAAATTTTAACAGAAAATCTAACGGTAGGGGTTAAGTGTCAATTTTCAATTTTTAGGTGTAGCTAGGTGTCCAGTTTGAAAGATGGGGATAGCTATGTGTCTTTTGGCCTTAGTTGGGTGTATCTATGTGTAGTTTTCCCTTTTTAATTTCAAACAACGTTCATTGTGTACCTACGTTTTGTAGGAATATTATTTATGTTTCCTTACTTGATAAGGAATGATATTGGTTTTCCATTGACAATGGATTATTTAGTATTTGTAGGAATAATATTGATTATGGCAATGCTTCGTTGGTTAGTGGTTTTTATATTTTAAATACTTGAAATATTAACACAAGTTTTATATATAATGTAAATAGGAAAATGTTTAAATATGATGATTTAAACTAGACTGTGATATGACATTGTCGTTTAGGATACATAGGCGAGAAACACATCTCAACACTTCACAAGTGTGGACTTCTTAGTCCGTTTGAATTCACTTCAATCGAGAGATGTTAATCGTGCTTGATGGGAAAAATGACAAAGACACCTTTCAAGGGTTTAAGTGAAAGGGCGAGTGACTTATTAGGTCTTATACATTCTGATGTATAT